>CM060917.1:35319258-35973517 GCA_030737875.1 Allium sativum | reverse complement strand
GATGTTCGCTATTCCATTCCCTTGGGAGTTCAGCTCCGTCGACGGTGGCGAGCCTGAAAGTTCTATCGCTGAGCTTTCGATGTATGGAGTATGGGCCTTCCCAGCGAGGCGCGTGGCCTATTGGCCGGGGAAAAACCCGCTTTAGAACATGGTCTTCGATGTCGAGGTCCATGTACCGGACCCTGGAATTGAAGTATCGGACTACTCGCTGTCATCTGGCGGCGGCTCTTACATCGATCTCGTTCCTTTTTTCTTCCAGCAAGTCGAGTGATCCCAGAAGTAAATCTTGGTTTGTCTTTGGATCAAAGTACGTGACTTGATGGGATTGAAGCTTGAGCTCAATGGGAATGACGGCTTCAGACCCGTATGCTAGGGTGAAAGAAGTACGACCGGTTGCTTTCTTGTGGGTGGTTCGGTAAGCCCATAGAGCTAGAGGAAGTTCGTCTGCCCACATACCACCGGCCTTTTCCAAACGCTTCTTGATGATGGACTTGATGGCCTTGTTAACCGCCTTGACTTTCCCATTGGCTTAAGGATGATCCACCGTTGAGAATCTTTTATCGATGTCGTAGCGCTGACAGAAGGCTTTAAACTCGGTGCTCTCGAATTGAGTGCCGTTGTCGGAGATGATAGCTTGAGGCACTACATAGCGGGTAATGACGTTGCGGACAACAAAGTTGATTATCTTCTTCGTGGTAATGGTGGTGAAAGCTTCAGCTTTTGCCCACTTGGTGAAATAGTCCACTACGGCGACGACATATCGTGCCCCGCCTCTGGCCATTGGAAGAGTTTCGATGATGTTGATTCCCCACATGGCGAACGACTATGGGCTCTCCATTTGAGACAGTTCAGTAGGCGGGGCTCTTGGAATCTTGGAGAAGCGCTGGCACTTATCGCACTTGCGAGCGTAGTCCGCGGCGTCTTAATAAAGCGTGGGCCAGTAATAACCATGTCTGAGAATCTTTATGGCCAGGTCTGCCCCCCAGTGTGATCGCCACATTCGCCTTCTTGCACACTGCTTAGCACTTGAAAGGCATCATTGTGAGCTGCGCACCGGAAAAGGGGAACGGAGTAACCTCTGCGGTAGAGTACGCCATCCATAAGAAGGTAACAGGCTGACTGGAGAGTGAGCTTGCGCATTTCCTTGTAGTGCTTTGTTAGGATCCCGTGCTGCAGGTAATTTCTGATCGGTGTCATCCATGACTCGAGCTCAGGTTTGGTGCTCATGATCATCTCGTCTTGCCCTTGCTTAATGCTTGGAGAGTTGAGGATTTCAACCGGGGAGAATCCATTAAGTTGCGGATCTTCAGAGCTTGCCATTCTGGCGAGTGAATCTGCTTTTTCATTTTGCTCGCATGGGATATGGGTGATGGTGAAATGCTCGAGGTAGATGAGTAGCCTGTGAGTCCGGACCAGGTACTGGGAAAACTATCCCTCTTTCGCTTGATACTCTCCCAGTACTTGTCGGACGATAACCTGTGAATCAGAGAAGATGTGGACGGTCTCTAGCTTGAGTTCGATCGCGATTCTAAGCCCGACGATTAAGGCCTCGTACTCCACGTCGTTGTTAGTAGTAGGGAAATTTAGCCTCAACGCGTAATACACCGGGCGTTCTTCAAGGGCGATGAGCACAACTCCGGCCCCGGAGCATTTTCTGTTAGAGGAGTCGTCTACAAACAATTTCCACTGGGCGTCAGGAGTTCCCGCGTTCATTGTGGGATCCTCCTCGGGGGCTGTGAACTCCACGATGAAATCTGCGAGAGCTTGGCCTAGGATGGCTCATCGAGGGATGAAGGTTATCTCGAACTGGCTTAACTCTATGCTCCACTTTAATAATCGTCCTGACGCCTCGGGTCGCTGTAGGACCGGACGTAGTGGCTGGTCAGTGAAAACTTTTACGGGATGCGACTGGAATTACGGTCGGAGCTTACTAGAGGAAATCAATAAGTAGAATGCCATCTTCTCTAGCTTCGGGTAGTTCTTCTTTGCCCCTGTCAACCGCTTACTGATATAGTAGACAGACCATTGAGTGCGGTCTTCGAGGCGTATTAGTACCAAGCTTATTGCTTGCGCAGAAACAGCCATGTAAATATATAAGTCCTCATGGTCTATAGGCTTAGAGAGGATAGGTGGTCGCTCTAAGTAATCCAGAAGTTCCTTAAATGCAAAGACACATTCGGGGGTCCACTCGAAGTTGCATATCCCTTTTCGGAGTAAATCAAAGAAGGGGATGCACTTGTCGGTGGCCTTAGAGATGAACCGAATTAAGGCAGTGACCTTTTTGTTCAGACTTTGGACATCCCTGATGTTCTCTGGGACTCGGATGTCCCTAATAGCTTGGATTTTTTCTGGGTTAGCTTCGATGCCCCGGGAATTGACAATGAAACCCAAGAATTTTCCCGAGGCATAACCGAAGGAGCATTTCAGGGGGTTGAGTTTCATGTCGTACTGGCGAAGGACACCGAACATTTCGGAGAGGTCGTGGACGTGATCGCTTGATATTTCAGAATTTACTAGCATATCATCCACATACACCTCCATGGACTTACTAATTTGATTTTTAAAGAGTCGATTAACCATTCATTGGTAAGTGGCGCCGACATTTTTGAGGCTGAAGGGCATAACACGGTAGTAGTAGAGCCCAAAGTCAGTTATGAAAAAAGGTATGATCTTGGTCACAGAGGCTCATCGAGATCTGGTTGTAGCCTGAGTAGGCGTCCATGAAAGATAGTAGCTGTTAAGCGGCGGTCGAGTTGACTAATCGGTCGATCTTCTGGAGCGGGAAGCTATCCTTGGGGCATGCCTTGTTCAGATCAGAGAAGTCGATGCATGTTCGCCATTTACCCGATGGCTTTCTTAACCAGAACTGGATTGGAAATCCATTCGGGATAGTCAACTCCACAGATGAAGTTATTGTTGAGCAGACGGTCTACCTCTTCTTCGAGTACCTTGGACCTCTTGGGTCCTAAAAAGTGGCGCTTCTATTTAACTGGTGACATTCTGGGATCTAAGCAAAGGGAATGGCAAGCAATTGCGGGGTCGATGCCCTTCATGTTGGAGTGAGTCTATGCAAACACATCTAAATTGGATTTTAGGAAGCATATGAGATCTTCTTCAATTTCTGGGTGGAGTTGTGACCCTACCTTCAACACCCTTGTTGGGTCGTCGAGGTTGACGGGAACGTCCACTGTGGATTCGATCGGGGTAGCCCTCTCGTATTCGGGCTCTTCGTCCTTCCGCAGGTCGAGGTCATCGGAAAGACAGGAGTGGCGCCTGAGCCAGGGCCCAGACGCCGCTGATTGCTATGCTGAGACGTTCTTGGTGCAAGAAGGTGTGGGTAGGTTTTGTCCTTATCCTTATTGCACGCGTTCTTCCACTCTATTGCGTAACATTCCCTGGCACTTACTTGGTCGCCCTTAATGTTTCCGATCCCATTTTCCGTTGAGAATTTAATTAGGAGAGACCATGGTGCCATGTAAACACGGAATTCGGTGAGAAAGGGGTGCCCTAGGAAAGCGTTGTAGGGGGAGTCGATGTCTATGACCATGAAAGTGAGGATTCAGACTCGGCTTCGGTCCCCCTCGCCCAGTTTTATAGGTAGGTCGATCATCCCTACGGGGGAACTAGAGGGCCCATTGAAGCCGTGAATTGCGGCGTGACATGGCTTCAAGTCATTTGTTTCCAATTTCATCTAGTCGTAGGCGACATTAAAGATGATGTTGACTGAGCTCCCCAAGTCGATTAAAACCTTCCGAATGGAAGCGGCACCTATCTGAGCAGTGATGACTAATGGATTGGCGGTCGGGATTTCAACTCCTGTCGATTCCCTCTCTCGGAAGACGATGTCGTCCCGCATGGTTTTTTGTAGCTTGGATGGTATGGACTCAGGGAGAGCGAAGCAGGCTTCGTAAGTAGCATATTTTATGGAACTCACATATTCCTCCATTTTTTGAAAGCTGTCATGTGTGGGTAAGGTCCACACATATGGTGTTGATCACGATTCCACTTGGTAGCTGCTTGTGGAGCTGGCACTGGATACCGCGAGTTTGCTTCAGGGGGAAAGGGCTCTTGGACGTATTGCTCAAGCCGTTTCTCATGAATAAATTTCTCGATTGCATCCCTAAGTTGGTGGCATTCGTTGGTGTCGTACCCGTATACGTCATGTTATCGACAGTACCTCCCGGTGTTCTTCTCGCGGTTAGTTGATTCTCTGATGCGCGGCTTCTTGTATGGAAAGGTGTTACGCGTTTCCAAGTAGATTGTCTCTATGTCTTCATTCAGTGGGGTGTAGGTCTCGAAAGTTTGGCGAGGGCCGGGCTTTCTCACTTCCGCTGGGGCTTTCCCGTTGTTCCGTCCATCCGATCTGCCATTGTTTGGTTTTTGCCTTTGAGGACCTGCCCCCATGTTTTGGTCGAAGGGCTCCCCGCCTCTCCTACCTCTAAAGTGGTTATTGGTGGTTTCTGCTTGGGGATCATTGGGATGACTTGTGGCAGAGAGCCGGTTCCGTCTTGCCTCTTCTTGGCACAAGTATTGATCTGCCTTCTCATAGAAGGAGTCGAGGCTCTTGGGCTATTTTCGATCGATCCAGGCCCCGAACTCTGAAGTAGGGAGGACACCTTTTGCTAATTGAAAGAGTATGGTGCAAGGATCTAGATCCTCGACCTCGGTGAGAGATGTGTTGAACCGGGAAAGGTAGTTCCTAAGCGACTCGGCGGGCCCCTGGTATAGGTTGGATAAAGTGAGGGCATTCTTCAGAGTTGGGATGTGCGCCCTGAATTGCTTAACCAGCTCTGTTGCTAGCTGTCCGAAGTTGTTGATGGAATCAAGGGGGAGGCGAGAGAACCAAAGTAAAGCGGTACCGGACAGAAAGACCAGGAAGCATTTTCATTTGGCTGAATCGTCACCCCAGCTCGAGTCCATTTTCCATTCATAGCGATTCAAGAAGGCACAAGGTTCAGTGGTACCATCGTAGAGTGGCATTTGTGGCATGTTAAAGCGCCTTGGCCATTTGGCCTCATTTACTTTTCTCGTGAAGGGGTTACGCCTAATGTGGGCTTCCCACGCGCCGTGTGTAACACCTCGCATTTCCCTCATGACCCTTTATATCATGTCGGGAAGGTAAGTTGGATAGGGATCCTCCATTGGGATCCACGGATTTTGACGCGACTCCAGAGTCCTGTTGCGAGGCTGTCTTCTATGATGGATGTCTGGATCGTCTTCCTCTATGTCCTCGTCATCTATGATTGGGTCTTGGTGTGGATGGTGAGGTGGAGAGGGGTGATGCGGTTCCTGTTCCAAAGGAGCACAAGCCGTTGGAATAGCAGGCCCTTCACCTTGATTAGCGACCATCGGGTTGTGTCGAGGAAGAGGTTGGCTTGTAGGATCGGGTCCGTCATTGATAATTAAGCAAGAGGGTCTCGATATTGCGCCCCCTCGCTGTAGGTGACTTTAGTTCGGTCGCCGTTGTCGTTCCCATTCCCGTTGGCATGACCGTTGCCGTTATTGAGGGCATTGGTACGAGCGACGACATTGTTGATGAGGGTGAACCTCCTCCTTTGGTGTGGGCCCCTTGACTCGGAAGAGGAAGTTTCCGATGTAGTTGGTCAGGGTCGAGCATTATTCCGAGTTAATTGAAGTCGGGCGACGACGCGTTGACATTCTTGAAGTTGCTGCATAAGGCCGATGTTATTCCTTAATGCTTGGTTGAGCTCGACTGCGGTGTTTTCATATCTTTCATTAAGCGCGCGAATTTGAGCTTGGGTAACGGGCGCTTCGGGGTCCACCACAGGAGGGAGGTTTCATTAGGGGCCGGGACATCTACCGGTTGAGGTTGTTGGGAGGTACCGGCCTCGGCTGCGGCTGAAGAGCAGACCATTGCGTTCTTTGACTTCTTTACCATCATAAGCGGACTCGACAGCAAGTTGGGCAAGGAACCTTAAGCTTGTCGAAGTCGAGATGATAATGTGGAAGAAAGATGCAAATCCTGAATTCGGATTCTCAGTGAAAGCACCAAGTGTTGACGGCAAAAAATGTCGTCAACACCAAAGGTTCCTATTACTAGGAATAGTTAATTTGGTCGCAAAACTAAGTAAGAGAAAGCGGTAAAAGACACAACAATTTATAGTGGTTCAGTCGTGGATTAGGCCTACGTCCACTTTGGAAGGATGTTTAACTTTTATTAATCACTTAAGAATTACAAGGTAGAGCCATGCTCATTACATTCACTTTTTATAATTTTCATATGCTAGGTATTTGGGAAAAAGGATATTTAATTCTCCTTCTTCCTCAAAGAGGAGATGCCATTAATGGAGTTCATGAAGCTCTAGGAAGGTCTAAAGTGAAGAAAATCCAACCCCCTTGATGTGTGAGGCCATGGGATATTTATAGGAGTGGGGGTAGGTAGGAGGAGGTAAGAGTAGGTAGAAATAGGGGACCACTTGCAGAATTTTGAACCCACCACCTGAACACCTCAGAATTTCGAACCCGGGCACGGGTTCGAAATTTCGAACCTGCTGGGTTCGAAATCTCGAACCTGCTAG
Source organism: Allium sativum (assembly GCA_030737875.1). Taxonomy (NCBI): domain Eukaryota; kingdom Viridiplantae; phylum Streptophyta; class Magnoliopsida; order Asparagales; family Amaryllidaceae; genus Allium; species Allium sativum. Next base: position 35,966,978 of record CM060917.1, on the reverse strand, counting down.
GTTCGATATCTCGAACCCACGCGTGGGTGTGAAATTTCGCACCTGCTGGGTTCAGAATTCCAAACCCAGGCTTGGGTGCGAAATTTCGCACCCGCTGGGTTGGAAATTTCGAACCTAGGAACGAGTGCGAAATTTCGCACCCTGCTAGGTGCGAATTCCACGTCATGCCTGGTGCGAAGTCCTTCCGAGGGGCACGAGGATTCCCAGAACCGAGTGACTGAGGCTCGTAGCTCCTTTGGGGTCCGAGGCCTTGGATTGCGGATGTCTTCTAGATGCCGTGAGGTTACAAGCGGTGTAGTCCCTTCTTGATCCTATTTCCTGTACTCATGAGCGTCCCCATTCGGCCTCAGCTTCACGAGGTACATTGAGTTGAGCGTGTCTGATGCACTCTTGGGAACCGGACCAAAAAGCCAATTAAAATCTTCCAATTTCTAGCTTTCTCTTTTGTGGGTTTAAGCTCAGTTGTCTCGTCCTTAGCTCAGATCTGGAGTCCTCTTATTGAATTGAAATCTGTCGCTTTCTTCTCCTCGTCTGTTTTCATTTCAAATCTTTTCCTCCTTCCTCACAATCTCTCCATTCTGCCTACAGTGTCTCTTTTAATTACTCACATCCTGCCTCTTTGACTTTATGATTTGTCTTTACTCGAATTGCCCACTGGATTTGTCCTTATTCTCACTGAACTTCACTTCCGTTCCCACCAAAAGGCATACCAATAGGTTATGGATCGATCTTTTCGATGTGCTGGTTGGGTAGGTTTTTCTGGTGTGTTCCTTGCACTTGTTGACTTTTTCACTTGTGTATTTGATGGCCGAGGGTTCGTCTGTTTTCGGGTTTTGTGTTGGTTTTTAGCTGTGGTTCGACTTGGGAAGAGGCTATTTGTTGTGTGGCTTGTGTCAGTGCAACGACGAGGGTATGGTAGTTCACTAGTTTCTTTGGGTGATAAGGGGTTGTGCCTATGTCATGTTTCTTTATTTGTTCTAGATCTTCGTTTGGAGATGGCATTTTGGTGTCCTTTGTTTTCTCTCTTCCCCTGTAATTTTGCAGCACCGACCTCATGCCACGACAATAACTATGTTACAGTGGACGATGGCTATTTTTCTTTGTGCACAGTAGTTACTAATTGCGTTGAACTTCTTTATTCTTGTTTTGGTTTTGTTAGAATAAATGGTCAAGATTGTTCTTATCAGACTTCCAGCTTTACGGGTATACTAGCGTGTTGGTTTGGATGTTAATCATACCTTGTCGTTGATGGTTGGCATGGTATATATGAGTTCTGGTGTAACTTCGGCCAGTATTTAGTGTTTTTCCTTCTTGGATGAGATGTCCCCTGCGGTTCTCTGCTTTTGACATACTATGATGTTAAATTTAACTATGTAAGGTAACATAGTTTTATGTTGTGTCCTGTTTAGTTGGAATTTGTTGTACATGTGTACTTCTTCTGTTTTATTGCTTTTGATATGTTAGTGTATGAAATGACTCCCTGCATGGAGTATGGTAGTTTTAGGTTCTTTGTTTAACTCTTGTACTCTAAACTAGAATACTGTCAGTGGTTGGTGCACTTTAAAAACCGAATGTAGTAGATAGACAATCTGCCTATCTCCTATACCAATTCTATTTATTATTTGTTATAGTAAAAAGTATTATATGGATCGCTATAAAACTGGTTGGCCTTGCCAAAAAAATGTCTTTCTCCAGCGGTTCACAAAAATAGACCCAGGGCACATATCATGCTATCGGCCTTAAAGGAAAACTGAGCATACAGTAAGAAAAAGGGACCTGAAGGAATATGTTTAAACTACTCATAAAATCTTAAATTCCAATTGTTTGAATAACATGAGAGAGTATTTAGTTCATTTTTCTAATATCTAATAAAAATATACACTATTTTTACTATGCATATTCATATTAAATAAGGAACTTTTTTATGCAACTTTAAAGATTTGTAAATAACATAACATGAACCATGAATATCAACAATAGCAACAAATTTAATTTTTACATTAGTTTGATTCATTTATATCACAAATGTACCATATATTGTATTGTTTTTGTAAGCTATAAAACATAAATTATACACAAATAATAACAATAATTTTAATTAATAGTTTGTGTGTTTCACATCAAAATTTATCATATTGCATAACAATGTTCTAATTTTAAAATTAAAATAATAAATTCTACTTTTAATAATATTATCATTTGCAACGCACAGGTTACATGCTATTTATGGCGGTAAGTCAAGTCGAGATGACTGATGTAGAGCTAGTCGATTAGTCGTAGACTGATCGTAGACTAGGCGAAAAATAAATTGTTGGCACTAATAAATTGTCAATTCTAATATACTGCTGCCAACAAATAAATTGCTACCGAACAAAGAAAATAAACAAAGGATGCATAGAATTTAATAAAGTGCAATTTGCAAGATGGCAGTGGAAAGATGGTGTTTCAGGTTCAGGTATCGATCGACTTTCGATCAAAGCTAAGATTCGAAGTTTTTTTTTTCTGTGCCATAGTAGATACTCGATAATTTCCAGTTCGAAATTTTTACATCGACTTTTAATCGATACTAGGTATCGATTTTTGTCTTGTTTTCTTATTTGATACAGGTGTCAATAACTTTCGGTTTTTACTCTATTTGATGTATCGATAACTGTAAGAGGCTCGAATTGTTTTTTTTGCTTTTCTGAAACGGACCAATACCAAACCAGTCAACATCCATAATGATCTAATCCACTCGATTAGCCGATTAGTCGACAAATTCCTACCCAGGCACACAAAAGTTATGAAAAAGTAAATCAAGGCTTCATGTTGATCACTTGATCTCGACTAGTCGTCGACAAGTCATGACTAGTCGAGCACCGTGTTGACAGTGCTCAATAGACTGCTTTTGCTGAGCGTTTGGTTACATTTTCCAATAACCGATCATTTATACACTGATATGAAGTTAACTAAATCCGAAGGTACATAGTTACAAAGATTTTACGCATTTTTGCTATATTCTAACTATGCAGTTTCGACTAAATTCAAAATGACCAAAACTCCTACATGCATATTTCATATAATATTAATAATTATAATGCGAATGGCTCTGAGAAATTAGTCTAAAAAGACTGTTTTGTTGGATGTTTAGTTCCAATTTCCATCTATTAATGTTTTTTAGACACGAATTTAACTTGATGACGGATTCCGAAATATACTACACGGTTGCCAAGTTTTCACGATAACTTCATTATATAATGATGACGTAATTGCTGCTAAATTCATTCATCAGAATTATAATTATGAATTACTATCCAAAAAATGCATGACTTAATAGCATTGCGTCTGAGATACCAAAACTCATGCACGATTATTTTATATCTTATAGATAAATACTTATAATGTGAATGGTTTTAAGAAATTAATTAGAAACTTCATTTCAGCACTGGACGTTTTTGATCAAAATGAGAAATGCCCTCTTGCGTTAGTGACTAGTGTAGCACAGGGGAAAAATAATAGCAAGGGTAATGCCGAATTTTTTTCCCTGTAATTCGATAACAAAACAATGATGATACGGAAAATAAAAATTGGTTCCTAACCTAAATGCGAACATTTGTTTTTATTTAATTATTTTAAGGAGTAGCTACTCGGGCATTAAAAAAAATCACAAAATTAAAGGAAGAAATTATGGATCATTAGATCTATTTGGTTTTGGGTAGAAGGTGGAATTCAATGAGAAATCGAATGATTGATAATTAATGTTCAATTTTGTGTCCACAATTTGTATCCAAATAAAGTTTCCCTTTATTTTATACTGCTCTTGATATAATGCATGTTTTAGAGCCAGACAAATTATCTAACCAATTTAGCAGAATATTCAGATAAATATTAAATAAAGTAAATTATTATATGATCGCATCTGGTTATCTATTGTTTGTAAGCTTAAACTTAGGTTTCCATCTCTCCAGTGTAGCAAAATGAAAATATACTTCTTTTATTGAAACATCATTTGTCGAATTGGCATAAAAGAAGCTTGCACCACAACAAAGTAGTGTGTCGGGTGGTTAACGGGCATGACCGGAAATCATGTGGGCTTTGGTAGTGCAGGTTCGAATATTGTCGACCATGTATTTGTTTTACTAATATCTCCAAAGACTTACATTTACCATTTACCAATTATTTTTACGCTAAGCATCAAATACATGGTTATCAAGAATTTACGCATATTTGTTATATTCTAACTGCGCAATCGTTCATCAAAACTATGATTATGAATTACAACCATGAGAATCCATGACGTAAAAGCATTGAAATCGAAATGACCAAAACTCCTACATGCATATTTTGTAAATTATAAATACTTATAATGCAAATGGCTCTCAGAAATTATTCTGAAAAGGCTGCTTTTGTTGAATGTTTATTTCAATTTTACATTTATCGATGATTTTTAGACACAATGTTAACTTAAGGATGGATTCCAAGATATGCTACATGGTTGCCAAATTTTCACGATAATGTAGTTAAACACTGATGAAATAAAGGCTGCTAACCTCGTTCATAAAATTATAATTATGAACTACAACCCAAAAAATGCAAGACTTAATACCATTGAATCACATGCACGATTATTTTATATCTTATAGATAAACCTTTGTAATGTGAATGGTTCCAAGAAATTAATCTGAAACTTCATTTTAGCACCGGAGGTTTTTGATCAAAATGACAAACGCCCTCTTGCATTAGTCACTAGTGTAGCATAGGGGTTAAATAATAGCAAGCATAGTGTAGAAAGTTTCTGCTGATAAATCGACAACAGAAAAAAAAATGATACGAAAAGAAAATAAATTGGTTCCAAATAGAGTTCCCCTTTATTTTATACTGCTCTTGATATATTACATGTTTTAAAGCCAGATAAATTATCATAACCAATTTAGTTGAAGCTTGAGATAAATATTAAATAAAGTAAATTCTCATATGACTGTATTTGGTTATCTATTGTTCGTAAGCTAAAAGTTAGGCTTCCATCTCTATAGTGCTGCAAAATAGAAAATACTTCTGCTATTGAAATACATAACTAATCAAATTGGTTCAAAGAAGTTTGCACATAATAATTTGGCACCTTTAAAAATTACGTGTTGTAGTATTGACTGCAGTAGCCAAATAAATATATTACTATAGGATAAGGTAATTTTGACTTTTGTAATGAAAAGTTTTTTAATTTTAATTAATTGATTATTTCCATTATCTATTATTAACAATTGGGATATGTAGTTGTGCAGCTCTATTTAACCCTACGTAAATTTGCTTACTGAATTTGATTAATTTTGAATGAAATATTAACTTCTAATAATTAAAAAATAAATGATTATTATAGTTTTCCGTCATTCACAAGAAGGATATGAAGGAAACTAGGATGTTTAGGTTTAACTTTAAGTCGAAGAATTTATTTTATCCTTTAACTTTAAGTTTTATGAAGAACTAATTTTGATAAATTAAGCTTTATGGAATTTTGAAATTTAACAGCTATTATTATTTTGTTTAAACTTAATTTTGAGTTAGTATAAGTATTTTGTTGTATACATAAACATATTTTTAACAACCTCTCCTTTTCGAGTACGAAAAGTTTTGAGGGGGCGTGGAGATTGTAACATCGTGTAAATTCCGACCATTTACGTGGTTGAATAAAATTTATTTATTGAATTTTAAATGGTTTTTGAATAGAATTTATGATGTTCTTAATGAAATTTATTAATTTTGTTGAAACATACTTGTCAAACCGACTGTTAGGGAGGTTTCTCTGCTATAAGAGCCAAAAACAAACTGTGCGTGCCAATAAATTTAGCCATAATTTTCGCTTGACAGTAATCTTTTCTCCGTCCTTTCCTTTTTTTTCCCGTTCTTTCTTCCTCAAATATGCACTCAACAATAATGTTTTCACCATCCTTTCTTTTTTCTCGATTCTTTCTTCCTCAAATCTGCACTTACAAACACTTCCGTCCATCTGAAGCCGACAAAGACCCTAATTTATTCTTCGTGCACACCCATGTCTTTCGTCTTCAACAAATACTTTTTCTTCTCCACATATTTTTCTTCATGTTGTACCAGTTTCTCACGCATCCTATTGATTTCTGCAAAATCTTTCTTTCTCAACAAATCCGATCCACTCAACTCTTCCCAAATACGAAAGCTTTCAGCCTCCTCCTCTGCGTGACGCTGCGGCGCCTTCTTCAGACTCACCTTCCGCCTTCTCAGATCCAATATAAGTTAAGTTTGTTCCCAATCCAGATCTCAGCCGAATTTATAGGTACTCACTGGCTTTTTGATCTAATTTCTACTTTTGGAGCTGATTCTATGGTTTAACTATTTTTTGTCAGAAACCTGTCATTTTTTTTGGGGTTTTACATAGGAAAGTTTAATAGCCACTTAACAAAAGATGAAGAGAAACCTGAAAAAAAAATCATTTTTTTTGTATTATACGGTACCGATTAGTTTTGGATGCGTATTAGATACATGCTATTGTATCACTCTGTCATATCCATCCCATGCTCTGTAAAATAGTACAGTTTGATAGATGGTAACATTGGTTTTCATTTTTTAAATTTATTATGTTGTGTATGTGTAATGTTTGATAGATGGTGGAGAAACAGGATTGACAATAGTTGTATAAATTGTGTAATCATATGACAAAAAACTATTAAGTTATGGTCTATGTTTGATTTATTTTGATATTGATTGTAGAGTATTTGTTGACTATAATTGTCTATGTTTTTCTTGACTGCGGATGTGGAATTATGTGCCTGGTTGGACAGAACTTATCGTTGATTCCTGGAAGGATATGTTAGGTTCTGTTTGATACTGAGTTATGATTTGAAGAGGACAATTTCTTAGGGAAAATGTGGGCTTTCCTTTTGCTGTAAATATTTCAAATATAGTCGTATGTTGAATTAAAAATACAAATGTTATATCATATCATTTGATATAGATTTTGCATATCAAACTTAATTTCTGAAATTCAGAAATATTACATTTAAATTTGTTGTGGATTAGTTTAATTGCTTTAAATGAATAACAAGTATTATTGCATTCATCAAATGCTACATATATGCAAATGATGTAATCGTAAATCATTGCTTTTGGTCATATGACTGTATTTTGTATGCTTGAAGAGTTCGGAAAGTGGTTTGATCATTTCTAGCTTTCACAATATACTGTTGATATTCCATGGTTTGGTTAATCTTCCAATCCCCTTTTGAGGGTGTATGATAGTCACCACTATGTATTTATTAATCGGCTATAATGTGTTATCTTATATTCTTATTGTAGTGTTGACTTTATAATAGCTATACTCTTCCAATAAACATGATTTTTTTTTATTTAAGTTCGAGTTAAATGTAAGAGCCAAGAAGATGGATACAGAGGTGCTATTATATACTTGTGGATACACCTTTTCAAATGGATTGATTAAATGTAATCCAAAAACAGTTAAGAGGATATTGTTTGTTATTAATTCAGTTAGTCTCATGAGTAGTTACTAATGTTTGATTAATGTTGCGGTTTTGAGTGTTGGGGTTGGACGATAAACTTGTTGTCTGCTGTGCCAGTTTGAAAGCAAAGAGAATTACAGTTTCATTTGATTAACGTTTGTTTTAAACGATAACTTTCTGAAATGTCATTGAGGTGTGGATAAACGTTTGGTATGTTAGAAAGATGGGTTGGATGAGTGGAAGGAGGATCAAATTCATTTTATATTATTTTATATATACTTATGTCCGTAGAAAAATGATTGTCATGTTTAAATTGGTTGTTGTAATCTCCCTTTCAGTTGTGTGGGAGTGATGTTTCATGTGAGCATTTTTACTTCAAGGATGAAATTTTTACACATAAAATTTCCTTTTGGTTCATTTTGTAAGCCTATGTTATTATCTATTTGGACACATCAGAAATTTTTGCTTGATATAGTTTCTTTCTCTTTCTGGTTGAAAATCAAACTTGAGGTCTAATTTCAATTAATGATTTTATGTTGGGGCTGTGAGCTACCTGTAAATGAGCTTACAATTGGTCCTGCTTATTGATTTGTACTTCTATTTTGAAATTGTTGCTATGGCCTAAATAATATGGATATGATAGATATTGTATCTTAAATCACGACTTAAAAAGAATCTTTATTTTTCCAACGATATTTTATATGCAATCATCAGTTGTTACGTGGAAAATAACATGTAATTTCACATTTGCATATATACGCACATACACATGCGTATGTATAAACACACAAACGTGCATGTGCACGCACATGGGAGTTCATGTACACGTTCTGGGAAGGAGGTGAACCCCTGAGGGCCATGTGCCTTTGTTAAAAACAAACAAATAAAAATCTTGCTGAGAATAACGGATTGATTGTTCCAGACAGACATCGCTGAGTTTATAGTTGTTGGGACCTGAAAAATGCAATAAAATAAGAATGATGTAAAGCAGTTCTTATTATGGTAGAACCAATTCTATCAAGTTAAAATTTTAAACATACACCACCCGAACTGTTGTGTGATCATGGATCCTTCATTCATTAAAACAATAGTACGTGGAAGAGTTAAACCATGTAGTTGATTTCAAATTGCTAAAGTTTGGTTTAAAACCCTGAGTATGTAGTTTACCACATGATTCACAAAATCATAAAATACCATTTTTAGTGCGTTGTGGCTAGGCTGAAATTCAGAATTTTTTTTAGTAGCCAAGGTTCATTAAAATCTATTTAACAGTATTATCTCAAAAAGCTAAAACAAAAATGCAATAACAAGAGTAATTATTTCTAAAAAAATAATTAAAAAGCCCCTTTCAGAATGCTCGTTTCGTAACATAAGTTACATGAATTTATTCTAAAATAAATTCAGACCCTGAGTCTTCGAAGAGGTAAACCATGTAGTAGATGAACCTGAGTCTCCATTTTTAGTTATTGCGATAACCATGTTGATAAAAGTTGCTTTATTTTCAGGTCCTCAGCATCGTTGACAAAGAAAATTCACTGGATCACTACATTGGCTACTATCTATAAGCCTTGGTAATCAGGTTTGTTTCATGAAACACATCTCATTTAAGCTTGACCCGATTGTTGTGCTCAATTTCTCTAAAGCCCCATGTTTGATGGTGTATTTGTCACATATTTTCATGCTATAATTATTGATTAACATTGATATGTTTTAAAAAAATCAATAACAAAATTCGTATTAGAAAATGTAAGAAGGATATAATTTCCTTACAATGTCCAATGTGCATGGAGTGCTGGTATATTCGGAGTTAAAAAAATGTTTAATCGTCAAAATAAGCTTCCAAAGTTGCAACCATCAAATCGGGAACCCTTTAATATTATAATAGATTTATGATTGAGATTAGAGATACAACACTGAAGTGCGAACCCTTATAAAGTAAAATTTGCTAATAATAATTGTAAAGTAGGATGCATGCTTTATTGAAAAGCGTTAATTATAATTGGTGTTTCTATATATAATAAATTTCGTATCGAATATATAATTATGTGTTTTGGTGTATTGTTGAAATTATTAACCGAGTAAACTATCTACTTAATCTTCTGAAATTAAGATCATTATTTTATTGTTTCTCTATTATTATTTTAAAATATCCAGCAAACTTCACCCTTGTTGTTAACCTTAACCATAAAAAATCTAACATTCTAATTTGCTAATATGTTTACTAGATTTTCTATTTGTTTCACTTTTTAGGTCAAGTTTCAGTTCTTCAGTCCTTATCTATTGTTCAAATAGATGAAGTATGCTCTAATTTTCATAAATTTATAAAGCGCATGTTTCCGTATAGATTTTAATATCCGTTTGGAGAGTTGTACTGTTAGTTTGGTAAATGAGGGTATGTTAACATCAGTTTTCCTTTATTTGTTTTGATTTTCATTCTATTAGCATTTCCTTTGGATCTAATTTTAAATGTCAATCAACTCATCATAGGAGTTTTAATGGAAGCAACTTTATTTTCAAAACTTAGAGAAGAATTACATTTTTTCTGACTTCTGCTGCACATATTAACTCATCATTAACTCAAAGTATTTGAGATTTCCTCTAAGGCCTAATTAATTTCTATATCTTTTGTTCTCCCTTTACTCAAATATAAATTTATCCTTTTCTAGGTGCTCAAAACCAGAGGGAAAAATTGTTGAACGCTTAAGTATATCAGTATTTAAATTATTGGAGTTTCCATGTAGAAAAGTTGTTAAAATTAGATTAAATTAACATTATCCAAGAAAATTATATTTTGTTTGATATGCTCATGACTTATCATTGCTATTATATTTTTCTTTCGTTTGTGCAATCTTTTAGTCTATTCTTTCTCTTTCATCTACTTTATAAGTTTTGTCGATTCGCCAACACTCTTTCACAAACCGCTGGCATGTATCTTAGTTACATCAAACGTAAGAAACGCTAACTGCTCTGAACACTAATTTTAGAGTATGAGGATGTTGCCATATTACCAGTTATGACAAATAGTTCATAATAAGTGAATATAATTTATGAAGGACTAATAAATAACTTTCGTGTTGGTTTGCAGTATGAATACTATCGTTGGGAAACTGTTATGAAGTTATTATTTTCCAAATTCTTTTACAAACCTAAATGCAGTGTTGCTTTAATAAATTCTTAATACAATTGTGATGCTGAGACAAGGAATCCTGCTTCGGAGTCTTTGTATGTAATCTGACTTATATTTTTTGAGTTGCAGTCAAATATGAAGTACATGGAAACTATTAATTCAAAATGCCATGTGTTAGTTTCCTCTTAGGATCCTTACATGCTAAAAAATGTTATTTATTCATATGTAATATGGAATGCATTCCTAATATTTGAATGGTTACTACTGTTATAAATAGTTTGTATATTATATCACGATGCTCTTGACCCGCAAAGATATATTAATTAATGTTAATAATTTCTTTTAGTTTCATTTTGGGTTAATTGATTACAAAAATTCCCGATTTAACCTATGGTCGGTTTTTCTCTTGCTACTAAATTAAATGTTTAGCCATATCGTTAGCATATTTGTACACATAGATGAAGTAAATTTAATTACCTACCATTTGATAAAAAAAGTAGAAGTCGATTGCTCAACTTCTATGTTGTAGTTAATTTTTTTCTCGCATTAATTGTTGTTACCTTTACTATTTTGGTATAATATATTTATAACATATGTCTTTTACTTTTGATTTATCAAAATGTAATTTACAATTCATTATGAGTTTACTATTACGAGTTGTACATAGTACCTTCTTCGGTTATAGAAAAAGTTCATATGGATAAGGAAAAGCAAGATGATGCTTTGTCAGACCTTAGCAATCTATCAGAAGGGTTGACGAACATGGCTGTTGATATGAGATCTGAGATCGAGAGGCAGAACAAGGCTTTGGATCACTTTGAAGATGATGTTGAAGGGTTGAATTTCAGAGTAAGAGGAGCGAAAATCTGATGACATCGCTTGCTTAGAAATATTGTTATTATAGTTAAGATAAAGGTTTTTCATCACAGAATTATCACGGTTTGTACTTCAATATTTCGTTTGGTTTTTTTTATAGCTGTTGCTAGCTAAGATATATCATTGTGTGTTTGTTGTATAAACTTTGGACCATAGTATATGTAGTTCATTGAGTTCTACCTTAAAAAAAAAGTTGTTGTATGCTCACCCTTTTTTGTGCAAATAAACTTGAACAAATTGGATTCAAATAGGAATCACAGACTGCTGCTAAGTTGAAAACATCGCATTGAAAAAAAACAATGACTATGTTTGACTTATGTTCTTGCCAAAATGGGAATGTCTTACTTCATATTTGAGGCCTGCCTATATCAAAGTATATCATTAAGTATGATATTATGTTTTTCCAATGATATATTTATCTAATGCACACATTCCGATCCGAGTAGTTTAGCATAATATAATGTTCAATGGTTATGGTCTAGAGAATCTTTAGTTATGTTTTCTTTTTTGGCTTAATATTTCTATACAGTAAAATTAGAAGTTGATTCAATGTTTGTTGCATTGCAGTCATGTCATGGGCTTCATTCTGGTGGTGCGTTGGGAACAAAATGCATTTGTCTTGAAAATTTTACTGATCTTTTTTGGGTGGAACTTAGCCTCAGCCTTTGTAATTTATTGTTCAAAATAAATTTTGACAATATTATACAGGGTTTCTATTGTGATAATTTATGACAGTTCAGTCATTATGTCATGAGTACTGTAAATTTAATTTCTAAAATAAATATTTTTGCCCATTTTAGGTCCTTTTGATTTATATATAAATTAAAATGATCATGGCAATAATGATGGTATTTATTTATTGCATCTAACTCTTGCATTTTTTTATTTCAATTAAATATTCACTTATATGATAATATGTTTTAAGCTTATATTTGTTTCGTTATTTTATTTTTAATTTTTTTTTTCAATCCTTTAATGGTTTAGAGTTGCAAAATAACTAAACATTAAGATTACATTGATTCTACTTGATGTATAATAGAAATATGTATATGTGTTTGTGACTGATTCAACATTAATAGTATATTTTTAGTCTTAAATTGGTTTAATATGTAAAATTTAGTTTAATTGAACTTATACTTTATTAGTTACTTCAATTTTCTTTTAAAGTACCTTATAATTTTTAAATAAAATCATAAATAATTTTTATTTTATATTAAACACTTTAACGGTCGGTTTTCCCACCGTTGTACGGTAATACTAGTTAAAATAAATTAATATAATAATTTGCGCTTTATCTATTACATCTTTACTCTTGTATTTTTTATTTCAATTAATTATTCACTGATATGATGGTATGTTTTAAGCTTATATTTATTTCCTTTATGCTTTTAATTTTTCAATCCATTAATGGTTTAGAGTTGCAAAATAACTAAACATTAAGATTAAATTGACCCTGCTCAATATATAATAAAAATATATGTATGTGTTTGTGATTAATTCAAAGCAATATATTGATGGTATATTACTAGCCTTAGGTTGGTTTACATATAAAATTCAGTTTAATTAAATTTCCATTTTTTTTAATTACTTCCATCTTCTCTTAAAGTACCATATAACTTTTTAATAAAATTTGATTTGAAATATGTTTTAATAAATAATTTTATATTTCATATTGAATATCTTAACGGTCGGTTTTCCCACCGTTGTGCGGTAATACTAGTATATATTGTTGGCTATCCACTTTATTATTTTCCCTATGTATTCAAAGTGTAACGTTCATTAATTTACAAATTTTTAAATGTGAATAGTTGCAGCAGTTTTCGATACCCTTTTCTCTTCGTTATTTCCTTAATGCAACATTCATTATTTTTCCTTCAATATATTAAAACAAATTCCCTTTATTCTATTTTCACGCATCTTATTTCATTTATGTACTTTCATTCCTAAAATTTACATTCCTTTATTACTCCTTTCCCTTCATTATTTCTCTCTAAAAACAAAGGCACGTTTCGTTCATAATAAAAGGTTTCGTTGCCTCAAATAAAAAGAAATGCATGAGACATATATGTGGAAGGTCATGCATCTTGTTTATTTTCACATAATGCATGCACTTTTTAATGCATTCACTCCTTCATTCTCCTTTTTTTGACTTTTACATCTTCCTATTTTAATGCATGCATGCATTTAATACTAAAAAAAATTAAATCAAAAACATATTTGGTCACAAATTATCAATTTGCATGTCTTGGCCATTCATTTCCAAAATCTCTTTTATAAACTCAACGCATACATGCATGGATGCATTTGTTCCTTTGTTTAATGTGTTTAATGCATGTGTTACCCATTTCTATTTCAATTCATTTCGTTATATACTTTTTCCACATCTTCCTTCGGGCATAACAGTATAGAAGATGATTTTATGAAATAAATTCAAAAATTCCACTCGACATCGGAAGTGGCCCAAACCTAGGCTGTGACGCTTCCTGTTGAGTACACAATTAAGACTTTAAGTTCGTTTACACAGTACGAGAAAGACAATTATAAAGAATGGGACTAAAGAGCAACTTTTTTTAGATTTTATTCTTTAATATTGCAATAGCAACAACATGACAATAACATGACAAACCGATATAGGCATTTATCCCATACATCAACCAAGAAAGACACACAAACAGGAGCGCGCTTCTTTATTCAGAACAAAATACTTGATGAAATGAACCTACATATAAAAGTGGGCTGGTCTGCTCATTATTTGTGTTCGTACATTTTTTCATTATTGTTCCTATACAAGCTTTCTTTCTTCCCTATTTATTTCTTCTTCCTATCACGTTTTCTAAGCAATTTTCCTACCCTTCATTTTATTCTATCAAACTAGAAGTTTTCCCCAAAATCAATATTTTTTCTTTTCAAATCAGTGACACCTATACTTTGAAGAAAAAAAAAGGGAATGAATCGCCACTGCCACTTCGAGATCATCCATCCTACCATAAGATGAATTTTTATAACAACAGTAAAGGAAGATGTAGCTTCTTTGGTAAAATGTTGTTTTGCTAATTTGCAACATTGATATATAAGTTATTCTCTAACATTACTAGGCCAGCACTTGCATCATCCCTAGGTGACCGTATCTCATACACAAGCGGACCATTATGATAATGGAAAAAGAATGCTTTCACAGCATCGTCACCCACTGTAACTTCAACTACAAAAGTACACTGCATTTTATAATAATTTCATATTCAGTATAGTTGTTGTTTGTTTTATAATTTTCAAATTTTCTTTTTACAGTTAATTTCTCTTGCGGGTGATACCCTCGCTCATTAGACATAATTGTTACCTTAATTTCCTAACATTTTCTAACCTTTTAAGGATCCTTTTTGATTTTATTTTCCTCTACCAATATCAATAGAAGTGGTACCATGACCAATGTTAGGTTTAAATTGCATTTGACATGCTCCTTCTTTCTCCTATATTTATATTACGAAAACACTATCAGAATTACTGAGTTTTACTTCCTTTTACCTACAAAATCAAATTATATACGTAAGTTTGTACGATCACAATTTTGCAACTATAACTTTTAGTGCAATTCACTTTAATTATGGTTTTTCTTTCAATCCCAAAAAATCACTAAATGGTTACATCATGTATGAAACTCAAAATACACTTAAAAAAAGTTATGTACTCTTTTTTATATTATTATCGTGGATCAAGCTTATGCATGATCAAACAGCAATATGCATTGGGGATTGTTAAAGGGACTCCACTTTTGGTTAAGGGGAGGACAAAATAAATTAGCCTCCCCTTAAACATATAAATTAAAATTCCGATATTAACCCCCTATAATTTTCATTAATATAAAATTTAAACCTTAGTTAATGTTGCACATAAAAATAAAATATGGATATAGTTAATGTAATGAGACACAAGAAAGTTTCATGAGTAATCAAAATGCATCAGATTAGGTAATTAATTGTAATTTTACATTTTTGAATTGGTATGTTTAATTTAAGATAAATGTAGAAACAAAAATTTTGATCTAATATGCTTTATCGAATTTGTGAAATTGAGATGTTTAGTAATTCGCACGTTTGTTACTTGCGCTGAATTTAGTAAGTTAAGATTTGACATAAGTATCGAGCCAGGGATAGTTCAAGTGGAAGTTCGAGCTCAATGAAGATGAAGACCACGAAAAGGCCACGAACTACAAAAGGCCACGAACCGATGGTGCACTTCGATCCGACCCGAGGTAGCAGTCACGAACCGAGACGATGAAGACCACGATCCCAATGAAGATGAAAGGAATCCGAACCGATCCAATGAAGATCCATAACCCGAAATGCAAAGGTAGTTCAAGTGGAAGTTCGAGCTCAGGATCCAGACGGGAACCAATGAGTTCACTTCGTGATTGGGCTTTGCTGCGGGACGTGTGCTAAGGAGTTGTCGGTGTCTATGACTTTGGATCACTATGTATTAGAGGTGTATGGACGGACTCGGGCTTTGGATATGGTGCGACTAGGGAGCTACCTACCAATGGAGTGGGATCATGGATACGTTGGGCGTGATCCCATAGGTTTGGCGTTGGTGGTAGTAGGAATGGACATAGTCGTACAAAGTCGAGTTCTGTCATTTTCTTGAAGGGTTATGGTGATTAAAGAAGTAGATACCGTATGCTTTACGCATTGAGTGAGAGTTGTGAGGATGGTTGCTATGCTTGATTGTTTGACATACACATTCCCACCCCCGTATACTTATATTATGTGGTTGTGAAATCACAGAGTATTGTACCGTGTAGTACTAACTCTTTGATTGCAGGTCCAGGTTCAGGTATGACTTAGTATACCTGTTATTATTCTGTTTATGCTTGCTACCACTCATACCAGACTGATGTCTGACCCAGAGTTTTATGTTTCTTCTTATTACTCTGGGTGCTCACACGAGCAGACTAGAGACAGGGATAGCTGGTAGTGCGCTTGGTAGATGGACTGAAGACGAGCAGGAGGCTCCACGTATGATATATAGTTATTCTCCCTGTGTCGTGATCGGTATCTACTTTGGGCATTAGTAGCATACCTATTTTGTTTATCTTAGAGACAGTATTTTGAAGTTGTAATAAGCTGTATTTGATATTTCCGCTACTCTGATGATGTTAGTTCAAGTTTTCAGCTTATGCACTGTCTCATCTGTTTTATGTCAAGTATATGTTGGTTATTATATTTTATCCCATGCGCTGTGAGACATATTACAGGTTCTTTATTTGGTTCATCTTCTTTCTTTCTCATTCTTTGGCGACCGTCCCATGCCAATTGGACATGTGTACAGCGCACAATTGGAGTAAATGTCGGTTGGTGCGGGGCGGGCCGTCACATTTGGTATCAGAGCTCTAGGTTGCGTAGTTAACCTAGGGAAAGACACTAGGGAGAGTTAGTACGTATATGAGAGCGCGTATTTGTGATTACTTTGGTTTTCAAAAGCTATGTATATATATATACTATTAGTAGTATAAGAATGAAGTTGCACTGCACTAGTACCACTATGGGGTCGTTAATCGTTCTTCTTTTTACAGATTGACGATGAGCCGATATGTGAGAGGTACTGGTAGAGGGGCCAATAATGGAAATGCCGCTGACATGAGGGCGATGTTTACCTACCTCATGAGAGACATGCTTAGAGAAGTGCAAGGGGCAGTTCCTAATCCCGGAGTTGGTGGTGGCCCAGTAGTGCAAGCGCCTAGGGTCGATTTCGCCAAGTTGAGTAAGGATTACACTAATCTTGGTGGAAAGCCGTTTCACGGAACAGAGTCGGCCACGGATGTTCAGGATTGGTTGGATAGCTGTGATCGAATCTTCGATGACTTGGGTATCGAGGATGCGATGAAGAGAAGGCTAGCGTCTCGTCAGCTGCAAGGACGAGCGATGAATTGGTGGAATGCTATTAGGGCAGCCACACCAGAAGATCAAGTTACTTGGGATCAGTTTAAAGCTCGCTTTAGCGACAAGTATATCCCAGCTTCCCAGAAGTCGGAATTGTTTAGGAAGTTCTTGGAGCTTAAGCAGAATGGAAGGGCAGTATCGGATTATGTTGCTGAGTTCGACACTTTGTCGAAGTATGGTTTATCTCTAATCGATACTCCCGAAAAGAAAAATGAGAAGTTCATCACTGGCTTGGATGAATACTTAGGGGAGAGGCTGATTAATCACATCGATGAGACGTTTGAGTCGATCGTGGGAAAAGCTTTGAGGTCAGAAAGTCTTTACCCTAAGCCGAAGACTGGGGTAGTTGCTGCATCTGCTGAAGAGCCAAAGCCGCAAGCAAGCGGTGGAGGCAAGAATAACTCTCAGAATAAGAGGAAGCAGAACCAAGCTAAGGATGGCCAGAAGAAAAGCAGGAAAGAAGTCGAGTGCTTCAAATGTGGAAAGAAGGGCCATTATGCAAGGGAATGTAGGGCCAAGATAGTGGGAAAGAAGTGCTTTAATTGTGGCCAGGAGGGACATTTTAAGGATAAGCGCCCGCAACCTCTGAAGGAGAATCAGATTGTGAAAGCATATGCCATCAATGCTGTTCCTTCTTCGTCGAATGCCCCAACTGCGGCGGAGAAAGGAAAGGGAGTCGTCATTCAAGGTATGCTTTCCATTTATGATCTTCCTGTTAGAGTTTTGTTCGATACCGGGGCTTCCCATTCCTTCATATCTAGTGACCTGGTAGATAGGTTGGGATTGGAACCCGAGTTAGTCGATAGACCATTAGCTGTGACGAACCCGATTGGTGGTTCAACAAACCTCAGTATGATCTGTCGTAATGTGGTCTTATCGAGTCATGGATGTATGTTTGTTTGTGATTGCTTTGTTTTGGGCTTTACTGGGTATGGCATTATTTTGGGAGTCGATTGGCTCCAAAGATACGGGGTGGTGGTAGACTGTGAGGGCTTTTTGGTGACAGTTAGGGCGGATGATGAGCGGAGGGTAGTGTTTGGTAATCTACCCTGTGATGGGGTAATGGCTAGTTTTGTAAACTCCCTCGACATTCCGCATGATGAGTTATCAGGTTTGCCCGTGGTTGGCCAGTACCCGGACATCTTCGAGGAAGTGACCGGACTTCCACCACACCGAGAGATTGAGTTTCGTATTGATTTAGTGAAAGATGCCAGACCTATAGTGATGCCACTTCGTCGTATGGCACCACGAGAACAGCGAGAGCTCGAGGTGCAAGTTAGCGATCTTCTGAAGAAGGGATTTATTAGAAGAAGTGTTTCCGAGTGGGGAGCACCAGTTGTGTTTGCTACTAAGGCAGATGGTTCCCTTCGATTGTGTGTGGACTATCGCGAGTTAAATAAGGTGACGAGGAAGAATAAGTATCCTTTACCACGAATAGATGATTTGTTCGATCAACTGGAAGGAGCAAGAGTGTTCTCCCAGTTGGACCTCGCGACAGGATTTCATCAGCTCCGTGTAGCAGCTGATAGTATAGCTAAAACGGCATTTAGGACACCGTCTGGGTTTTATGAGTGGTTGGTCATGCCATTCGGGTTGACCAATGCACCAGCATACTTCGTGGATCTTATGAATAGAGTATTCAGAGACCAACTGAATAAGTTTGTTCTTGTGTCCGTAGACGATATCCTTGTTTACTCGAGGACAGAAGAGGAACACAAGGAACATTTGAGAATTGTGTTGGAGGTGTTGAGAAGACACCAACTGAAAGCGAAATTCTCTAAGTGTCACTTCTGGAGGAGAGAAGTGAGATTCTTGGGCCATGTTGTTTCAGAGAATGGTATTGCCGTGGACCCTGCAAAGGTGGCTACGGTACAAGATTGGTCTACGCCCAAGAATGCAAAAGATGTAAGAAGTTTCTTGGGGTTAGCTGGATATTATCGTAAGTTTATCAAAGACTTCTCCAAGACAGCGGCACCGTTGACTCAGTTGACTAAGAAGAATCAAGCCTTCGTTTGGGACGGAGGGTGTGAAAAAGCATTCAAGTGTCTAAAGGAAAAGTTGACGCGTGCGCCAGTGTTGGTCATTCCTAAGGGAAATGAAGAGATGACGGTATACACGGATGCTTGTGGTACCGGACTGGGTGCGGTATTGATGCAAGGGGGTAGGGCTGTAGCTTATGCTAGTCGACAGCTAAAGCCACATGAGAAGAAGTATCCTACCCATGATTTGGAATTGGCAGCGATTGTATTTGCGCTGAAGATGTGGAGACATTACCTCTTGGGAGAAAGATTTGAGCTGTTTACCGATCATAAATCGTTAAAGTATCTCTTCTCTCAGAAAGATCTGAATCTCCGTCAGCAGAGATGGTTAGAGTTCTTGGCTTCGTATGATTTTGATATCGCGTATACACCTGGGAAGGGTAATGCGGTAGCCGATGCCTTGAGTAGGAGACATGCCAGCTTAGGGGCAATGTTTCTTGAATGGAAGCAGCTGGAGTATATCGCGGGGTTTGATTTCAGACCAAGGTGCGAATTGGATCCAGTTATGCTAGCTAGCTTGACGATCAGACCCACTTTGATAGAGCGGATTGGTTCTAGCCAGAGGAACGATCCTAACCTACTAGAAATCATCTCCAAGTTAGAGATGGGTATCGAAGAGGAGATGAATGTGTATGGGCTTGATCGAGATGGATGGCTTCGGAAGAATGGAAGACTAGTTGTGCCCAACGTGAATGGTTTGAGAGATGAAGTGCTTAGAGAATGTCATCACTCGAAACTGACTATACATCCCGGTGGTAATAAGATGTATAGAGACATGAGACAGACTTACTTCTGGGAAGGGATGAAAAGAGACGTTGGGAAATTTATATCCAAATGCATGAATTGTCAGCTAGTTAAAGCCGAGCAGAAGAAGCCTAGTGGGTTGTTGCAACCATTAGAAATTCCCGAATGGAAATGGGAGCAAGTCTCGATGGATTTCATCGATGGTTTACCGAGGTCTAGATCGGGATATGATAGCATTTGGGTAATTGTGGATCGACTGACCAAGAGTGCAAGATTTATACCAGTTAAGTCGAACAGAACTGCAGCTAAGTTAGCAGAACTATATATGAAGTGGGTAGTGAGATTTCATGGAGTACCCAAAGGCATTGTGAGTGACCGAGATCCGTTGTTTACTAGTGGATTTTGGAAGAGCTTACAAGAGGCTTTAGGATCAGAATTACATCTCAGTACCGCATATCATCCTCAAACCGATGGTCAGACGGAAAGGGTGAAACGTATATTGGAAGATCTCTTGAGGGCTTGTATATTGGATTTCGGTGGAGCATGGGATGACCATTTGCACCTAGTGGAGTTTGCATATAATAATAGCTACCAATCCAGTATCGGTATGGCTCCATATGAAGCTTTGTACGGAAGACCGTGCAACTCACCATCATGTTGGATAGAGACTGGCGAGAAGTTTGTGCTTGGACCAGATGTGGTGAGAGAAACTTCCGATAAGATCAAGATCATTCAGCAACGAATGAAAGCTGCTCAGGATAGGCAGAAAAGCTATGCTGATAAGAGGAGAAGAGACTTGAAATTCTCCGTTGGTGACTTGGTGTTTGTCAAGATCTCTCCGTTGAAAAGCGTGATACGATTTGGCAAGAGAGGCAAGTTAGCACCAAGATTTGTGGGTCCTTTCCAAGTTCTCGAGGAAGTTGGGAATTTGGCGTATAGAGTTGGCTTACCAGAGAAAATGGCAGGAGTTCACAATGTGTTTCATGTTTCCCAACTAAGGAAGTTCGTTCACGACTCAAATGTGACTATTTCACCTGATCAGTTAGAGGACTTCGAAGTAGAACCTGAGGCGGTTGAGAACCGCAAGCCGATTCGTATTGTGGGGCATGATACGAAGCAACTTCGAAGAAAGTCGGTGAAGCTAGTCAAAGTTCAGTGGGGCGAGGACGAAAATGATTGTGCTTGGGAGACAGAGGAGAGCATTAGAAAGGCTTATCCAGAACTCTTTGCCTGGTAAGATTTACTTTGTGATTTAGTTATTCCGCATGCTAGGATAGACTTGTTTTGCATGTTTGATGGTTGTTTTATGATTGATAGGCATGCGGGACCCTCGTGTGTGTTTTGATTAGGGAATTTCGGGGGCGAAATTTCTTAAGGGGGGGAGAGTGTAACGACCCGTGTTCTACACATCATAGGATTGTAAAATATTTATCTCTTTCCCGTGTGAAGTTGTATGGTCATGTAACTTTGGGAAACATTTATTAGAGTCATTTCCCCTGTTCATGATTTTTGTCGATTTTTAAATGACCATTTTGCCCCTAGTCAGTACTGTTTTGGTCATAACTTTTGATAGGAAAGGAATTTTGACCTAAAACCACTTCCATTAGATTCGTTTGATGGTTTCTCTTTCCGTAGAGTGGTCATAATAGCCAAACGGACTTACCGTTTGGGAGATATGGCTGAAACAAGGTTTGGAGGGTGAAAAACTGCTTAACCGGGCCAAATCGGGTGATTAGTGAGTAGGCCCATAACCCATTTCGGGATTAGGGTTATGGGAGGGCTGAGATGAGATGGAGAATCATTCCATTTCAGTTTTCTAGCCTCCACTTATCACCAAGGATCCCTAAAAATGGCCTCCAACCTCTAAATCACCTCCAAATCATCTCTTGGTCAAGGATTTGGCTTAGCAACCCCTAATCAAAGAAGATCTCCACCTAATCAACCTTGGAGCTGCTGTTAGCATTGGGATTCGCATCAAATCAGAGAATCATTTCAGATCTTAGTTTGTTTTGTGGCTAAGGTGAGTGATTAGCTTGCTTTTTGCACTAATTATGGCTAAATTGGGGTGATTAGTGCTAATCAGCGTTTTTAAAGGAAAATAAATTCTGGAAAAATGTTCATAAAATTATAAATGATGTTTTAGACCTCTGGTAGGAGTTTGGGTTAATTTGGTTAAGTTTTGCTAATCATACCATTAGTTATGCTCACATATGCTTAAGGGAAAACATGGGGTTTTGGCTATGTTTGATCCATTTTATCATATCATGTTGTTGTTTTGGTGTTTGAGGTCACTTGTATATATTGCTATGACACTATGACATGCTTTGTGATTGGTTTCAATAGTTAGAATGGTCGAAAACGCCGTCGAGAGGCGTATAACCACCTGCTGGAAGGTTGCAGGAATCGGTGCAGGAAATCGGATCGGATCGCCCCCTACCCGATCCGAACCGCCCATTTCCCCTCACCACGAACCGAACCGGATCGTTATAGCGAAGCAAGCTGCGCCACGAGCTGAAGGATCCGAACCGATCCGAAAAGTCGTGATTCAAGGCTTGGT
This sequence comes from Allium sativum, assembly GCA_030737875.1. Taxonomy (NCBI): domain Eukaryota; kingdom Viridiplantae; phylum Streptophyta; class Magnoliopsida; order Asparagales; family Amaryllidaceae; genus Allium; species Allium sativum. The sequence goes on along the minus strand of CM060917.1, from coordinate 35,944,239 downwards.
GATTGAAGACTCCGACCCGCCTGGAGTGATAACGACACGATCCGATCTGATCACCTTGAGGACAACGAACCGGAGACTTGGAGGAGGGCGAAGGGCTTGGAGCTATGACCAGGAGGCGTGACCCGAGCCGTTGCGTGGTGGAGAACCCGATCCGATCCAGACGGGACTGGAGGCCACGAACCGATGGTGCACTTCGATCCGACCCGAGGTAGCAGTCACGAACCGAGACGATGAAGACCACGATCCCAATGAAGATGAAAGGAATCCGAACCGATCCAATGAAGATCCATAACCCGAAATGCAAAGGTAGTCAAGTGGAAGTTCGAGCTCAGGATCCAGACGGGAACCAATGAGTTCACTTCGTGATTGGGCTTTGCTGCGGGACGTGTGCTAAGGAGTTGTCGGTGTCTATGACTTTGGATCACTATGTATTAGAGGTGTATGGACGGACTCGGGCTTTGGATATGGTGCGACTAGGGAGCTACCTACCAATGGAGTGGGATCATGGATACGTTGGGCGTGATCCCATAGGTTTGGCGTTGGTGGTAGTAGGAATGGACATAGTCGTACAAAGTCGAGTTCTGTCGTTTTCTTGAAGGGTTATGGTGATCAAAGAAGTAGATACCGTATGCTTTACGCACTGAGTGAGAGTTGTGAGGATGGTTGCTATGCTTGATTGTTTGACATACACATCCCCACCCCCGTATACTTATATTATGTGGTTGTGAAATCACAGAGTATTGTACCGTGTAGTACTAACTCTTTGATTGCAGGTCCAGGTTCAGGTATGACTTAGTATACCTGTTATTATTCTGTTTATGCTTGCTACCACTCATACCAGACTGATGTCTGACCCAGAGTTTTATGTTTCTTCTTATTACTCTGGGTGCTCACACGAGCAGACTAGAGACAGGGATAGCTGGTAGTGCGCTTGGTAGATGGACTGAAGACGAGCATGAGGCTCCACGTATGATATATAGTTATTCTCCCTGTGTCGTGATCGGTATCTACTTTGGGCATTAGTAGCATACCTATTTTGTTTATCTTAGAGACAGTATTTTGAAGTTGTAATAAGCTGTATTTGATATTTCCGCTACTCTGATGATGTTAGTTCAAGTTTTCAGCTTATGCACTGTCTCATCTGTTTTATGTCAAGTATATGTTGGTTATTATATTTTATCCCATGCGCTGTGAGACATATTACAGGTTCTTTATTTGGTTCATCTTCTTTCTTTCTCATTCTTTGGCGACCGTCCCATGCCAATTGGACATGTGTACAGCGCACAATTGGAGTAAATGTCGGTTGGTGCGGGGCGGGCCGTCACATCCCTTTTCCTTTTTTTAAAAAAATAAACCAGTCCTCCCCTTAATAAAAATAAATTAAGTTGGAGTTCCCTTAAAACTACCCCCCCCCCCCCTTAACCAAATATGGAGTCCCTTTAATAATCCCCTAATTTTTCGTTGATTAAGTTTTTTTTCTTCTGAATTATACATAAGCTGATGTTTAAATATGTATGCAGTTACTAAAGGAGTATGTAGTCTAGCACTATCAATTGGTAGATTTTAGATTCAAGATCTATATAGTTCTAATACTTCCAATTTTGCTAAGTTGTTGAAGTTAATATATGCCAAAAAATCATGTTAATGCGGTTTGTACATTTAATTATTATACATTGATTGATGTATGCTGGACTCTCTTTATGAACTTTCATGGATGTAATTTGACTGGGTATTTGTTTACGGTTGAAGCTATGTGATCGGTTTCACAAAAAAATTGGTATTCAGTATATGTGAGGTAGATTATATAACAGCTGCTATTTTTTGTGTAGATACAATCACAAGCCCCGCCTTTCATTCTGTTTTTTTTTGTTCTTATTTTGTGTTAGTTTATGCAAGTTTGTTTATTACTTCATGTACATTAATGTTATGTGATGGAAAGGGATATCTGATTGCATTGTTAATGCGTTAGGAGCCAAAGTCATGAGTCATAACATAAATATGACAATATGGGCTGCTATGGTTATACCAGTACAGATGATTCTTGGCAGCAAATATGTGTGTAGGTCAAAGTTATAAGTCATGACTACAAACACAGTTACTTTTATCCTATTGTTTCATGTTGAAAATTTATACACGAACAAATTACTCAAAGATTATTTGTATAGTGGTATTACTCGCTGAGTTAACCAAATTTTCATCATAAGTATGCCAGATCTTCTTTATCTTTTGCAAACTTCTCAAGTTTAACTTATGCTCACTAACAGACAATACATGTTTTCAACTTTAGCTTCATTGTCATATTTCAATATCCTTGATGGTTAGGTATTTTTCCAAGTTTTCCAAATTTGGGGTGCCTAGTAAATATTTTGGTTTGGGCAGATTAATAGTACTTTAGAAAATAAAATGAGGATCCAATTATTGTTCCAAAATTAGTGTATAGCCAAGAGTCGTGTGCAAAGTACTGGTTCACACAAGTAATGAATATGAAAACCAAAGTAATTTGTAAAAAAAGATGGTCCATATTGAGTAATGTTGATGTAAACTATTTATTTTGGTGTAGTGTATGTTAAACAACCATTGGTTTATGAATAGAATTTGTTAAGAGCTAATTGTATTTTTTCAAAAACATAGATTTGAACTTGTGACCTTATGTTTATATTAAGAAAATGTATTTTGAATTGTTTATACTTACACCAAAAAATATATTTGCTAAAGGTATAAATCATTTGTTAATCATATAAATCACCAACTAGGCTTTTTTTGGCACTGATAAAGTGGTCATGCCGAAGTGGTTATTGAGCATGACTAGAAATCATGTGGGCTTTGCCCGCACAGGTTCGAATCCTGCCGACCACGTATTGGTTTTACTATTATCTCCCAAGGCTTTATTTCTTGAGTGTTTACTAACATTTCACATTTATAATATTTTTCACACTCGTATGAAGTTAACTAGAGATTTCGATACATGGTTACAAAGATTTAAGGCATTTTTGTTATATATTAACGATGCAATTTCATCAATACATTAATGAAATTATGATTATAAACTACGACCAAAATAACTCATGACTTACAAGCATTGAATTCAAAATGGCTAAAAATCCTACATGCATATTTCATATTTATAAATAATTATAATGCGAATGGTCATGAGAAATTAGTCTGAAAAGACCGCTTTTGTTAATATTTAGTTCGATTTCCCATCTACTGATGATTTTTAGACACGAAGTTAACATGAGGACGGATTCTGAAACGCACAAGTGATTGCCAAGTTTTCATGATAATTTTGTTATGTACTGATGATGTAATCACTAGTAAATTCATTCGTTAAAATTATGATTATGAACTACGACCTAAAAAATGCATGACTTAATAGCGCTAAATCTGAAGTTCCCCAAGCTCATCCACATAGATTTTATGTCATATATATAAATATTTATAACGTGAATGGTTCGAGACATTATTCTGAAAATTTATTTGAGCACCGGTGGTTATTGATAAGTAAGATAAACACCATATTGCATTAGTGACTAGTGTAGCACAAGGAGAAAAATGATAGCATGTGTAGCGCTGAAAATTTAAGCCTATAAATGGGCTACAGAATAATATTATTGGGAAATAAAATAAATTGGTTTCTTAAGTAAACATGAACATTTATTTATTTTTATTTAGTTTATACTGCTCCTGTTATAAGCACGGTATAGTCAGGCAAATTATCATAACCAACTTAGTAAGCTTGAAATATAATAAACAAAGTTTTATATGATCGCCTCTAGGTATCTAATGTTTGTAAGATGAAACTTAGGCTTCCATCTCTGCAATGTAGGAAAATGAAAAAATCCTAATGCTATTGAAACAATACCAGTAAAATCGACATCAAAAAAGCTTGCACCATAATAAAGTGGTTGTGCCGGAGTGGTTATCGGGCATGACTAGAAATCATATGGGCTCTGCCAGTGTAGGTTCAAATCCTGCTGACCACGTATTTATTTTAATAATATCTCCAGAGACCGCTTTTGTTGAATGTTTGGTTATATCTCCCATTTATCGATTACTTTTACACTGATATGAAGTCAACAAACGCCTCTAATACATGGTTACAAAGATTTTATGCATTTTTGTTACTTTCTGACAAAGCAATTTCGACTAAATTCAATCATCAAAATTATGATTATGAATTACGACCAAAAAAATCAACGAATTAAAAGCTTTGAATTTGAAATGACCAAAATTCCTACATGCATATTTGTATATTATGAACACTTATAATGCAAATGCCTCTGAGAAATTAGTCTGAAAAGACTGCTTTGTTGAATGTTTAGTTCCATTTTCCATTTATTGATGATTTTTAGACACAAAATCATGATTATGAATCACAACCAAAACTACCCATTACTTAAAAGCGTTGAATTCAAAATAACCAAAACTGCTACATGCATATTTTGTATATTATAAACATTTATTATGCGAATGGCTCTGAGAAACTAGTTTGAAAAGACAGCTTTTGTAACAACCTAGAAAAATTGACATTTAAAATATAAATTAAATTAATATTCAATGTAAAATAAATATTTATATTTGAGATTTTGTCAATTCTTGAACAATAGGTGCGAACCATTTCATAAATTTATAAATAAATGTGATTTACATTAATAACCGGTTGAATATTTAGCGTTGTCTTATACTAAATAGAAAACAAAACTTATTACTGTTATTAATTATTTTGATCTTGTAATTTGATTTATAGAAGAAAATATGTGCTTATATTCGACATTCCAATTATAACATGTACATTTATTTATTTTGAACAAAGTATCCACTTTAACGACAATTGTAAACATAAGCTCAGCTTAAATATTTCGCCAGAATTAACGTTATTAACTTGAGTTGATTATGAACGTAAAAACTACAAATTTAGAATTGTTGAATATTAAATTTAACAATATACTAGAGGTACAATTAAAAACTTGGACTTTCTATTTAATTTGAATGTAGTATTCATTCTAGAATTTAAAAGCACATTGTGAATATAACATCAATATTTACGATGCTAACAAATGGTAAGCCATTTGGAATGTTTGACATTAGAACAAGGAAAAAGAGAAAAGAATCAAATTTTAAATAAGTTCTGTTTAAGGATTTATTGAACAAAGAATCTATTCGCATAGTAATATATGGTTAAGATCAATTTATTACAAATCAAACCATTGAGTACAAATGGTAATTAAACATTGAATTAACATAAATATTGGTGATTAATTTTGCAAGCCGTTTACCATGTTATTTATGGTACAATTAATATAATAGAAACAAATCATTAATTTTGAAATTGAGAACTTTGGCGCAAAATAAAATATCGTCAAGATAAATTCATTTCAAACTGTTAAGTAAAAAGCGTAATAAAATGCTTAAATCAATTCCAAATTCTAAGTTGAAATTTTATATAGATAGTAATAAATTTTGTTGAGTCTAAATTTATGATGGTACAAATTGTGATATAGTTAACGTAATGAAAGTGAAGGTTGAATTTTTGAAGTGCAGACGGTGAAATTGAACTAATCTATATAATAAAATCCCTTGGTAGGACAAACCAAGAGACAAAGAGTGGTTCAGATTTCATACCACAGAAGATAAATAGCGGATATAATTCATCCACGTTAGTCTTTACGTTAATTGATCTTCTACTCTGAACCTCTCCACGATTCCCACTCGGCCACAATAAATAACGTATAAGAGCATCTCCAATGCATGTGTCTTTTTAATATAAAGTGCATGCCACATAGATTATTAACATTTTCATGTTGTTTTTAGTCTTCAATGCTAATGTTAATGTCTTGTGTAATATGATGTGGCAATCTTGTTGTTAGACATTGTGAAATAAAATGTCTAGTTCTAGACATTGTATTTCACAATGTTAAAGACTATGCACCACTTATTTTTTGACACATATGCAAATTTCAATATTTAAGCACATTTGCATTGGAGCAACTAAATTATTTTTATTGTAATATGCAAATAAATTCATTTCACATTGTCTTGTTCTTGGTGACATGTAGGTTTCACACTGTGAAGGATTGAAGATGCTCTAAGATTTCCTCATTTCGTTTTTGTCTCCCTTAAAAAACGTTTCCTTTCCGCTCCATATTTGTATCCCTTCCTCACCGATCTCCATATTTTGTATCACCAAATTTAACAGGATAATGCTTGACATTTCTATCGTTTCTTTACTCAGTTTTGAAAATCTTTAGAAAAAACATTTGACGTTTGAGTTTACCTGTTTGCAGGCGTAGTAATTGGATTTGATTCATCTGAATCGCTGAAGGTAAATTGCAGTTGTATTTACAATTCCTCAGTATTATCAAAATTACAGAATTTGCATGTCTATTTTACTACATAGAATTTTTAATCTACTTGATCATTATTTGATGCTGAAGAGGTTGACATTTCAATGCAATTTAAACTCATGCGATGCAACTAATTGCGAGAAACTAAAATCTGTGTAATTCCTGTGTATATTCACACTACGAAGCCATGGGAAAATTTTGAATTAAAATAATCTCATTCTTCGAAAATTGTCTGAGACTTTGATATGTTGATTACTGTTCATAACATCAACGTTTACATTTTGTCATTTGCTTATTTCGCTTCAATTAACCTTTTATAAGGTGACATTAATACCTTTTCATCTTAATTATATAACTGTTGCATCATGTTTAACTCATTAGTTTCTTCTTAGATGTCTTATTTGTTTAAGCTATACCATTGCATGTTGTCATTAATGAGTTCTTTACAAATGTATCTTCCGGATATGCATCGAGAAATTTTCTAAATTTACATTTACTGCATCCAAAATGGTCTAATTTATTTATAGTGCTTCCTGTATCAAAAAATATACAAAATTTCGACTCAAAGAGTTTTTTTTTTTTAGCTGATAAATATTCCATCGAAGTCCATTTCTTCTATGCGCTAATATGAAGGAAATAATTGAACAATAATAATTAATACTACCCTTAATATTAATAGCCGTCTTCAAGATGCAAATAGATTATAAACACTAAAAATGGTATTTGGTCGAAGTTTTTTTTTTTTGGTGCTTAAGTTTTGTAGGATAAAGAAAATACAACATTCTATGGTTTTTACAACTATTGTGGAAGTTCCACAACATAAATTTTTTTTTGCGTTAAGAATGGAAGGTTACACAACCACTATCTTATAATCAAAGAATTGATATTACTCGATTTGTTGATGGAAATACGAATGTTTGGTTACGTTTTTGAAGTTTCGTGCGTCACATGGATTAAATTTAACTGAAGGGTATACATATCTAGCCTTTCATGCGAAGCTAATAAATTAAAGGTTACATAATATACAGCAGGTTTGCCTATATAATTGGACTTTTTTTTAATAGTTTTATGAAAATCTACTTCATCGGTTTCTTATATTTCAAACAAGAGTTCTACACACACTTTCATCTGTTTCATCAGTTTCTTATATTTGAAACTTAACGACAGTATGTTTTTTTTATTATTTTTATTCTTTGATTTAACAATATAAGACAAGGAATCCTGTGATAGGAATATTAACTAAAATCGGTATCGGTTTCAATTATGTTATTATTTTGGTACTATGAATATTGACGGTTGCATGAACACGATGAATGCATAATGCATGATGAACATCAAAGCAAGGTTGAGAAGTAGTACTTTGATTTACATCATTGCCTAACAATTGGAAGCCTATTAACATCTTACTAAACTGTATTATTCAATGGGTATGTTATACACTGAAATATGATCACAAAACGTTGTATTCAATTACAGAACCAAATTAACCCATTTAATACGAAAAGTAATTCTTCATTTTTTGTACGTTCAACCTTCATTTTTATGATGACATTTATGTGTTCATCAAATTTTCAAACCATGTCGTTTGAATTAGGTGGTATATACTACCATAGAACATTGCGAAAACCTTACACGGATGTGATTGTTTTGTCTAGACAAATTCCTCGATTCAGCATATAGTTCAGAAATGTAAATTGAATTAAAGCTGAATATGTTAAGGGTAAATATAGCGAAGCAGACATACTAATTAGGTGCAGGAAGTTTTTACGCTTTGATTTGTAAGAAGAAGTTGAAAATTGATGGCAACAGATACATACTAAAGTTCCGGATGTCAAGTACACATGTTGAAGGCAAGGTTCTACCACCTCTAGGCAGAATTTTGTTACTATTTAATAAATATTTGTTTCGATATTTCACCAACTTCAGCACTTGATTGCAAGTATTAGTACTTGATTGCAAGTATCTACATGGACGAATTTCATCAGAGCCACTCCGTTAGCTGTGTTTAATGTATAGTAAATTGGTTTACATGTACATTTTTGCAGCATTTTATATGCTGTAAGCTCATTTGTATTGTATTCAACTATCTTGAAGACGTATGAGAACAAGTTTAGATTTTTAAATTGCTGTTCTGTTGTACACGGGATTGCAGTTTTAGGCGTGATGATGTTCACACAATTCTGGTGCATTGAAGAAGAAGACTGTGTTTTGACCATGTTCAATCCCCTTAGTACAATATTGATGGCTGTTTTAGCTTGCTTCGTTTTTGGTGAGAAGTTATACACTGGGAGGTAAATGTTTTATATACTGTTTCAAGAACCTTATTCCCTTTTTGCACAACATGTTCCATCTTTGGTTTGTTTAAACTGTGCAGTATAATTGGATGAGTTATTGCCGTCGTTGTTCTGTTTCTAGTGTTATGGGGCAAGGAAAAAGTTCAAGAACTAAATGGTGAATCTCGAGTCAAAACACTGAATATGCAGACGATGCTTTTCAGTAGCATACAATTGACGATTCATTCAGATATAGGTGTTAAATAAGGAGCAAAAAAATTTCTGAACTTTAGAACCTAGCCGTTATTACCTATACGTATTCTGTTTCTAAAGATGTAAACTTTGAAACAAACTTTGTAACGGTGCTTAATTGAAAACAATGAAACCCATGAACGTTATAAATTTAGTTCCGTGCACACTTCAAAACTACATGGGAATTATATACCAAATTAAATGCCTCAAGTATACATCTGATAAATTACACCAAAAATAATTTTTTAACTCAATTCATTTTTAAGAAAAACAAATACTAACGTTTATCACGAAGAATGAATTGGTAGTAGTATGCGTAGATTCAAACCAGTAGGTATTGGTTATTTCATTCATGAAAAAAATGGGGTTATAACTTGGTTTTCGTTGTCTGAAATACATGTCGTGGTGCTCATTCTATAGATATGCTTTCACTGATATTTTGCCATCTGTCCTTCAGGCATCATCTTAATTTGACTACTATTTGACCTCAGATGCTACCAAAACTAGGAAAATGGGTGAATCGACTTTTTTTACTCAAAACACCACAATGCTTGACAATTTAGCCGACTTCTTCATGTTCCCACTCACCAGATAAATTAAACTTCAGCCTTTCTAACTATTATACCACCTTACTACAATATTATACTTACATGCAAACTACAACAGTCAAAAGTCTATGCTTTCGTGCAACGCACGGGTTTCCACTCGTGTGTGTGTGTGTGCGTGTGTATATATATATATATATATATATATATATATATATATATATAATGCACATTTATGAAAGGAATGCGTAATGAAAGGAAATAAAATAAAATCACACAATCAATTCTATATTTTTCGTTACTATTTAATTTGCGGTGTATGACGGGTAAGTTTATAACGTTCAAATAATACAATAAATAACGTTGTTAGTTCATGTGTTAGCCTAACATATTGTCCATAGAAAACAAATCCATTTTTTTTATGGAGATATGGTGGACAACCAAATCTGAGAAAATCTAATTTTAAATCTTGCCATATCAGTGCAATTTTTTTGAAACAGTGGCCTAAGATTATGAACAGTTCATATTCACAGAACCCAATACCACGCGATATTCTCTGTCCCTTCTTCTCTACATTATAAATGCGTGCCTCCTGCTTCTATGCATAAACCAAACTTCTTTTCTTCTCGGAAAAAAAAATCCTATTTCTTCTATCTTCTTGCGAATAGTCCTCCCCAACAAGCTCCATTCCAACAGTCCACCATCCAATATAAAAGTCGCGGCCTTTTCTTGTGCCAAGAGGTTAACACAAACATAGAGTAGTGTAGAGATTGTATATATCTATATACGCGTTAGTAGCCGAAGAGCAGTGCGCGACGCATGTGTAAGAGATAATAGATCATCCGAGGCTGATGGAGTTGATTTGGAACTTGACGGTGAAAGTTTGGAAAGCAAATATAGGTGAGAACTTTAATTTAATAAATTTTATGTCTCTTAGGAAATTAATGGTTTGTATGTAGTTATATTGATGGTATATGTTTGCTAATGATTCTTAAATAGATTCATGGTGTAAAAATGACATCTTTATGGATTTTGGAAGTGAAACACCTTATGTTAGTTCACAAAATTACACTTGTGTGGAATATTAGTTATATACATGACTTAGTTGATTTGTGGTGGTATGTTTGAATTATTTGCAAGTGATTTGATGTGGTAAATAAAATTAAACCATTAAAGATTAATTCTTTAAGTAGAATTTATGTAGTCACTTAATTATGTGAGAAATCTAAATTCAATTTAGAAAAAGGGTAGATTAGAAAATTATTTTCGTGAAACTTAATTGTTGGTTAGAACCATTATTGTTAGTGGTAAATAAAAATTTATTAAGTCATGAAATAATTTTTAGTTAGTTAAAAATATGATTTTTACCTAATGTATGATATGAAATAATTTTTAATTAGTTAAAAATGTGATTTTTAACTAATGTGTGCGATAAACCTTAGAAATGTGATATGCAAATAAAACTATATTGATATCATGGAATTGTAACTTGAATTGATTAAGTAAAACTAATGATTTAAGCGTTGATTGGTTGTAATTAAAAATAAAGTTAACGGCAAAGTAATACGGTGGACATGAAATAATAATAAACATCCATTATGATTTTAGTAAGCGATTAACGACGTAAAATTTTTTTTTTTATCGTTATGTAAGTGAATATTTACTTGTGTGCCAAACTAGAATTGGCAACACAATGAAGTGAATTTATTTGATTAAGTAATCGTGATTAAAAATATTTAATCAAGTTGTTGATATTCATTATTGCTTACATGCATGCATATACATATATATATATATATATATATATATATATATATGTTTAAATAAGTTCCAAATTTAAGTTGTGATTTTGAGTTCCATTAGTTTACATAAACGTTTGGTTCCTTATTATCTATAAGTTTTAATTCTAACAAAAATGTGATTTTTGAGTCGCATACAAATGTTTAGTTCATAGCCATCCATAAGCATTAAAATTTAATTATGGAAAATTTGATTAAAGTATGTAACTAAACATTAATTTACTAAATACACTTGGTTTCTTTTTTTTAAAGACCATTTGTAAGCTTTAATAATTAAACAAATTTGGAAATATTTTGTTAAGTTTCCAATGAAAGTTGGACTACGATTTTAATTGAAACTTTAATTAGAAAAGGAAAATTTTTGAACCATTACCTAATGCATAAAAATTTATGTATATATTAATGACATTTCTTTTAATAACACATACACCAGAACGTTCTAGGGTGACAGAGAGGATAATGTCTATGGCTTGGGTTTGGAAAATGCAAGTTTCCTGCTCTCCCTGGCTATCCCTAATGATCCGACGGAAGGGATGATTATTTTCAAAATCTAATTTGGAAGTTAATTAAAACTCCTTGATTTAGAATAAATTTTGGAATCTTACAAGCATCATTCATTATTTAAAATAATTTGAGTAAAATATTTGAACCCTTAAATGATGTTGAACCCATTTGGTAAATGGCTAATCTATAGTACTTATGAATCGTTTTACCATTCCATGAAAATGATTAAATTTGAGAGCTATAATATATATGTATATATATTTTATTTTATTTTATTTAAAAAAAAAACTGTGTATAAGGCTTTCAATCCAAATTTGAAAGACGAATGGAAATGATAACAAAGAATAGATAGTTTAGAACAGGGGACTTGTAAAGAAGAGATAAGATAGAAATTAAGGAAATTTATCCAACCTTATCCAAAAATGAATTGATAACAAATTGAAACCGTCATAGTCCATAGCTTTGTTTTAAAATATGCTTTTACTTGGGAAGACCGGGATCAAATGTGAGTCTGAAAACCATTCCAAGTAATAATACGACGACGCTATGAAGGAAATTGAAATATTGGAAATGGCAAATGAAGACCGGGAATCTTTGGACTTATTTGGATTGATTGCTAATGTCTCAAATCGGTCCGTACACCCGATATGAGGTTATAAGTGGCATGAGGTCTAAATGTATTTGAGGATTCTCGGATTTTGTTCCGTTCAGACCCAGAATGAACTTGTATGGATCGTGTGTCTGACGTTGAAATTGACTGCATAACACTGATTTCTGTTGGTGTGTATATATATATATATATATATTGGACTGTGGCAATTAATTATTTCCTTCTCTAAGTTTTACGTACTTAGAGGTTATGTATTGATAGAAACCAATGACATGTTGTAAATTGACAATGTGGCATACTCAAGTTATGGAATGAGCTAATGATGATCAAAGCATGGCTTATTGAAGCGTAGCTTTGTGTATATCGCGACATCGACGAACCTCACACCCCGGATTGATGGTAAACTGGCGGTTAGGTTGTATACATTTTATTGAAACTTGAAAGCTTCGGCGGTAGATCTACTTTGAAACTTGCGGGAAAAAAAGGGTATGTTCGGCGTCTGTGTCTGGATGTTAAACGGTGATTTCCCTGGTGTTTGGTGTCCGAGCCTGGATGAAAACCATGAACCGTGAGGTTGCACCTAGTTCCGGATTGATCTTTCGTGTCAGGAACCATCATATTGGAACTCAACAACCTATACGAGCCTTTCGTTTTGTTTGCAAACTATGTATGTGGGCATAGTCACTATGCTTGCTAAGATTAATATATTTATTTGCGAAATGGTTTTCAACACTATGCACTAATAATAGTATTAAAAGAAGATTTTCACGTATGAAAGCATATTTGGTTATCATAAGACAAAACTCGCCCATCTGGTGTGCACTTACGTTGTGTGATGTGGGACGAGCTTATGATAGCTTCATCTTCCAAAAGTCATTACGAATTTATATGCATGGGCATTCACATGGAGTAAGCCCGTTCCGCATTAGCGGCGTAGTCCTGTGAATCTCCCAACTTTAAATTAGATCGTAAAAATAACTGTTTTATGTTCTCACACCAGTCCCATGTCTGACCTGGAGTTTATTGTTCTTTCCTAAACTCTGGGTGCCCACTAATTTCCACACGGGCAGCTAGAGGTTTAGTTTTACAGTTATAGACCCTTGGAGCAAGAGTTGGAGCGCTTTCTGAATTGGAGCTTCGAGCTAAAGTTAGAGTTTCCGCTATATCACATTGCTTCTTCCGCTGAGAGTATATTTATGTTTCCGCTGCTATATGTATGTAACTCTGATATTCTATGTAACTCTGATGAAATATTGTATCATGATATAAAAAGTTCTGTTGTTTTGTTCAATATATGTTAGTACCCATAACAATCCGCCTTTGTGAACGGTTTAAGTTGGTTTAATTACCAGCAGAAACCGGAAAGAAAGACGGTATGTTACAGCTTTTGTTTAATGTTTAATTCCATTTTTGATTTATGGATGAATTTTAGACACGAAGTTAACTTGAGGACGAATTCTGAAATATACTACATAGTTGCCATGTTTTCACGATAACTTCGTTACATACTGATGATGTAATCGCTACTAAATTCATTCATCAAAATTATGATTATGAACTACGAACTGAAAAACGCATGACCTAATAGCATTTAATTTGTAGTTACCAAAACTTATGCACGATTATTGTATATCTTATACATAAATATTTATAATGTGAATGGTTCTAAGAAATTAATCTGAAACTTCATTTTCACACCAGAGATTTTTGATCAAAATGGTAACCACCCTCTTACATTAGCGACTGGTGTAGCCAAGGGGAAAATGATAGCAAGTGTAATGTCGAAAATTTCTCCTGCAAATCGGCAACTGAACAATGAATATATTAAATGAAAATAAATTGATTCCTAACCTAAATGTGAACATTTATTTATGTTTATTTCCTTTAGCGAGCGGCTATTGGGACACAAAAATAAACACAAAATTAGAGACATAAATTGTGGAACATTAGATTTATTTGTCTTTGTGTAGAAGATGGTCCAATGAAAGATCTAATGATTGAGATTTAGTGTTCAAATTTTTTTCAACATTTTGTGTCTAAATAGAGTTTCACTTTATTTTATATTACTCTTAATGTAATCCATGTTTTAGAGCCTGACAAATTATCATAACTAATTCAGTAGAAGCTTGAGATAAACAATAAATAAAGTAAATTCTTATATGATCGCATCTGGTTATCTATTGTTCATAAGATAAAATTTACACTTCCATCTCTCCAATGCAGCAAAATGAAAAAAATTCTTCTGCTATTGAAACATCACTAGTCAAATAAGCATCAGATAAGCTTCTAGTACAATAAAGTGGTTGTGCCGGAGTGGTTATCGGGCATGACTCGAAATCATGTGGGCTTTGCCCGCGCAGGTTCGAATCCTGCCGACCACGTATTTTTTTTGCTAATATCTCCAAAGTAGTGTTATCTGTTAAATAATAGTAAATCCAAAACCTTTTAATGCTCTCTCGTTTTTAATGCTCTCTCATTAATTTCAGGAGTTTTCTCTCTTCTCTTTAATTTTCTCTAGATATTTCTTTTTAAAATTAGTTAATCACTTTACACTTATTTATTATATCTGTCACATTATTTTACTTCTTCTATCATTTATATTTTTATATGGACATTGCAAAATTTACACAATTGCTCATAACACTTTATATTTACGTCCACATATTTAAATTAATTACAAAATTCAAAGCTTAAGAAATTTAAATAAATTTTATTAAGTAGTGTTTCTTTTAAACATTACAGATGACTAAATTATTATTTTTTGGCTTCAAATACTTACATATAAATTTTTATAGCCATCTAAATCTCTCTCAATTATATTTTAACATTTTACATTTAGTACCATATTTTACAATTAATAATTACATAATATTAAATCTATTTGAATTGCTAACAAACTATTATTCATTGATTTCCTAATAAATCACATCTAGATTAACCATGTTCATATTAACAAAAATAAAATAAAAAACAAATTTATGAGCACCTCAATCACATAACAAATATTATACGCATAAATAACTGTCGCAAGTTCAAAGTTCAACTCATTTGCGTCAATATATTTATTGCGTATTGTATTGTAATATTAATATCAACGCCTACGTTTTAAAATTTATTTAGTAATTTACAAAATACTGCGCAATATCACTTAACATTATACATTTAAGTCGATATGCTTAAATTAATCACGTGATTTTGAATTTAACAAATGAAATCAATCAATATATTGTTGTCAATTAATCTAATTAATGCTAAGCGCGATGTTTTAAAATGTACACCATATTCGTATCAAGAAAAATTGCAAAATCAGTTTTTCTTTCAGATATAAAATTAAATAAATCACATAGTTTAAATAATGTTTGTAAACAGTAATAAAAATATAATATATGATACACCTATCTCAATAAATTTGTCATAAATTGAACAAAAAATTTCCGCTTTAAATATCTGCATTATAACATTTTTATAATTATTTGCTAAATCTCCTTAATTATTTCGTGGTATTTTATATTTTATTCTATAACTAAAACAGAAGGTACACCAAATCATTCTCCTTTCTTCCTCTCTTTCCTTCTACTGCCAATCTTAACCTTTTTTAATCACCTAATTTCCTCTTTCCATGTTCCACTTCAGATCTTCTACTCTTCTTCCAATTTCTAGCTTTCTTTTTTGTGGGTTTAAGCTCAGTTGTCTCGTCGTTAGCTCAGATATGGAGTCCTCTTATTAAATTGAAATCTGTTGCTTTCTTCTCCTCGTCTGTTTTCATTTCAAATATTGTCCTCCTTCCTTATAATCTCTCCATTCTCCTAACCGTGTCTCTTTGAATAACTCACATCCTACCTCTACGACTTTATGATTTGGCTTTACTCGACTTGCCCACTGGATTTGTCCATATTCTCACTGAACTTCACTTCTGTTCCCACCAAAAGGCAGGCCAATAGGTTGGGTAGGTTTTGTGGTGTGTTCCTTGCGCTTGTTGACTTTTTCACTTGTGTATTTGATGGTTGAGGGTTCGTCTGTTTTCAGTTTTTGTGTTGGTTTTTAGCTGTGGTTCGACTTGGGAAGAGGCTATTTGTGGTGTGGCTTGTGTCAGTGCAACGGTGAGGGTATGGTAGTTCACTAGTTTCTTTGGGTGATAAGGGGTTGTGCCTATGTCATGTTTCTTTATTTGTTCTAGATCTTCGTTTGGGGATGGAATTTTGGTGTCCTTTGTTTTCTCTCTTCCCCTATAGTTGTGCAGCACCGACCTCCTGCCATGACAATAGCTATGCTACAGTGGGCGATGGTTGGCATGGTATATACGAGTTCTCGAGTAACTTCGGCCACTGTTTAGTGTTTTCCCTTCTTGTATGAGATGTCCCCTGCGGTTCTCTGCTTTTGTCATACTACTATGTCAAATTTAGCTACATAAGGTAACATAGTTTTATGTTGTGTCCTGTTTAGTTGGTATTTGTTGTCTATGAGTACTTCTTCTGTTTTATTGCTTTTCATATGTCAGTGTATGAAATGACTCCCTGCATGGAGTATGGTAGTTTAAGGTACTTTGCTTAACTCTTGTACTCTAAACTAGAATACTTTCTGTGGTTGGTGCACTTTAAAAACCGAATGTAGTAGACGGACAATTTGCCTATCTCCTTTACCAATTCTATTTATTATTTGTTATAATAAAAAGTATTATATGGATCGCTATAAAAACTGGTTGGCCTTGCCAAAAAATTGTCTTTCTTCGGGGCTCACAAAAAAAGACCCAGGGTACATATCGTGCTATCGGCCTTAAAGAGAAACTGAGCACACAGTAAGAAAAAAGGACCTAAAGGCATATGTTTAAACTACTCATGAAATCATAAATTCCAATTGTTTGTATAATATAACAGAGTATTTAGTCCATTTTTCTAATATCTAATAAAAATATACACTAATTTTACAATGCATATTCATATTAAATAAGGAACTTTTTTATGCAACTTTAAAGATTTGTTAATCACATAACATGAACCATGTATGTCAACAATAGCAACAAATTATATTTGTACATTAGTTATGATTCATTTATATCACGAATGTGCAATATATTATATTGTTTTTTAAGCTATAAAACATAAATTATACATAAATAATAATAATTTTAATTTTAATTAATAGTTTGCGTGTTTCACATCAAAATTTATCATATTGCATAACAATGTTCTAATTTTAAAATTAAAATAATAAATACTACTTTTAATAATATTATCATTTGCAACGCACGGATTACACGCTATTTATGGCGGTAAGTCAAGTCGAGATGACTGATGTAGAGCTAGTCGATTAGTCGTAGACTGATCGTAGACTAGTCGAAAAATAAATTGTTGGCACCAATAAATTGTCAATTGTAATATATTGCTGCCAACAAATATATTGCTACTGAACAAAGAAAATAAACAAAGGATGCATGGAATTTAATAAAGTGCAATTTGCAAGATGGCAGTGGAAAGACGGTGTTTCAGGTTCCGGTGTCGATCGACTTTCGATCGAAGCTAAGGTTCGAAGTTTTTTTTTACTGTCCCATAGTAGATACTCGATCATTTTCAGTTCGAAATTTTTAAATCGACTTTTCATCGATACTAGGTATCGATTTTTGTTTTGTTTTTTTAATCGATACAGGTGTCAATAACTTTCGGTTTTTACTCTATTTGATGTATCGATGACTGTGAGAGGTTCGAATTTTTTTCCTTTTCTGAAACGGACCAATACCAAACCAATCAGCATCCATAATGATCTAGTCCACTCGACTAGCCGATTAGTCGACAAATTACAACCTAGGCACACAAAAATTAAAAAAAGAAAATCAAGGCTTCATGTCGATCACTTGATCTCGACTAGTCGTCGACAAGTCATGACTAGTCGAGCACCATGATGACAGTGCACAACAGACTGCTTTTGCTGAGCGTTTGGTTACATTTTCTATTAACCGATCATCTATACACTAATATGAAGTTAACTAAAGTCGTAGCTACATAGTTACAATGATTTTACGCATTTTTGCTATATTCTGACTACGCGGTTTTGACTAAATTCATTCATCAAAATTATGATTATGAATTACAACCAAAAGAATCCATGACTTAAAAGCATTGAATTCAAAATGACCAAAACTCTTACATGCATATTTCATATATTATGAATAATTATAATGTGAATGGCTCTGAGAAATTAGTCTGAAAAGACTGTTTTGTTGAATGTTTAGTTCCAATTTCCATCTATTAATGTTTTTTAGACACGAATTTAACTTGATGACGAATTCCGAAATATATTACATGGTTGCCAAGTTTTCACGATAACTTCATTATATACTGATGATGTAATCACTGCTAAATTCGTTCATCAGAATTATGAGTATGAATTACTACACAAAAAATGCAAGACTTAATGTCATATCGTCTGATATACCTAAACTCATGCACGATTATTTTATATCTTATAGATAAATATTTATAATGTGAATGGTTTTAATAAATTAATCAGAAACTTCATTTCAGCACCGGAAGTTTTTGATCAAAATGACAAATGCCCTCTTGCATTAGTGACTAGTGTAGCATAGGGGAAAAATGATAGCAAGGGTAGTGCCGAAAATTTCAGCCTGTATTTCGATAACAAAATAATGATGATATGAAAAAAAAAAATTGGTTCCTTACCTAAAAGCGAACATTTATTTATTTTAAGGAGTAGCTACTCGGGCATAAAAATAAACATAAAATTAAAGGAAGAAATTATGGATCATTAGATTTATTTGGTTTTGGGTAGAAGGTAGAATTCAATGAGAAATCTAATGATTGAGAATTAATGCTCAATTTTGTGTCAACAATTTGTGTCCAAATAGAATTCCCCTTTATTTTATACTGCTCTTGATATAATGCATGTATTAAAGCCAGACAAATTATCATAACCAATTTAGCAGAAGATTTAGATAAATATTAAATTAAGTAAATTAGTATATGATCGCATCTGGTTATCGATTGTTTGTAAGCTAAAAATTAGGTTTCCATCTCTCCAATGCAGCAAAATGAAAAAAATACTTCTGTTATTGAAACATCATTTTTCTTATTGGCATAAAAGAAGCTTGCACCAGAATAAAGTAGTGTGTAGGGTGGTTAACGGGCATGACCAGAAATCATGTGTGCTTTGGTCGTGCAGTTCGAATATTGTCGACCATGTATTTGTTTTACTAATATCTCCAAAGACTTATATTTACCATTTACCAATCATTTTTACGCTAAGCATCAAATACATGGTTGCCAAGATTTTACGCATTTTTGTTATATTCTTACTGCGCAATCGTTCATCAAAATTATGATTATGAATTACAACCAAGAGAATCCTTGACGTATAAGCATTGAAGTCAAAATGACCAAAACTCCTACATGCATATTTTGTAAATTATAAATACTTATATTGCGAATGGCTCTAAGAAATTATTCTGAAAAGACTGCTTTTGTTGAATGTTTATTTCAATTTTCCATTTATCGATGATTTTTAGGCACGATGTTAACTTGAGGATGGATTCCAAGATATACTACATGGTTGCCAAATTTTCATGATAATTTAGTTAAACACTGATGAAATAAATGCTACTAAATTCATTCATAAAATTATGATTATGAACTACAACCCAAAAAATGCAAGACTTAATACCATTTTTGTGTAGAAGGCGGAACTCAATTAGAGATGTAATGATTGAGATTTAATGTCCATTATTGTGTCCAAATAGAGTTTCCCTTTATTTTATACTTCTCTTGATATAATTCATGTTTTAAAGCCAGACAAATTATCATAACTGTAACGACCAGCCTTTTTTGACCGCTTCAAGTCGGTAATTAAACCAACTCGAACCGTTCACAAAGACAGATAGTTATTTAGCTTATCAGGTTTAAATGAAATAAACACAGAATAACATAACAGGATAATTGCAACGGAAATTTTTTTATACCGAATATCAGAGTTTTACAAAATTTTACATACAGCGGAAGATTTATGATATAAACATGAATAAAAAAAACACTTTCATTCAAGCGCGCGCCGTATGCGTCTTCGCGTTCCTCTCCAGTTTGCTAGCTGAAAACTTCTAAAATCTGCAACGCTCGTATCTGACCCGAGCGTATTGCATAAGAAAAACACAACAAACACTCGGATCAGGATTAACTTCGTTCAAATAAGTTAACTTCAATAAAAACTGAAATATAATAGTTAATAAATTTGAAGTTACCAAACGCAAGATTTTTCATCGAATATTCTCAGCCAAATGCATTCAAGTTTCTACCGATAAATAGTGTGGCATATGGTTTACATTTACCACTTAAAAGTGCAACATATATTCAGTTTCAATGAAACAAGCAAGGTGCATGTGTTTAAATGATTACATATAGCAAAACATGCATTCTAGATTCAATAAATGGTAAGGAAAACATATGAGCCAAAATTTATTCAAGTCTACCCTCTTTAGCGAAACCATATCATTCAATTTCATGATAGAAATACATATATATGCGAGCTACGGGAATTCCTATAACTTCAGATTAAGACAGTAGTGTTCTTTAGGTCTGAGTTTACCTAGGTGAAATTTTTTGGTGTTCATATACATAAAACTTATGTTTACATTGTGTGAACAAATGCATGTTTCCAGTTTGTGTTGAACAGTTACGGTGTATGAACGTGTATCAACAATTATGTAGCCTTTTAAAAGTGCAGCCCATTTCAAATTCAACCCTTTTTAAAATGTTGCAACCATACCAAAGTCAAGTGCAACAAAACCAATATGTAATCCATACGTGCAGCAAATACAAATATAGGTGAGGTCATGCAAAGATAAGGTATCCAACGCGTAGCAAGGCACAACATCATTTTATACCACAAATCATGGTTTGTCTGCCCTTAAACTACAGGTATGCATTCATAAAAATTTGGTTGTCCAATATGTCCTACATGAAACCTATTAGTTTAAATTTATCAACCTAAGATACTATGGCAATTTAACACAAATATGCAAAAATCACCAGGCTGCATCATAATATGCAATGAACTAAAGTAGATGGGTGCACTGCTCAGTCATAAAGCAACATCAATATAACAACTAAAATTGTACAGAACACAATATGAATACCCTCTATTTAAAAGACAACCAACTTCATTTGCACTAACTTAGGTAAAAAATGTTATCAAGTTGCTATAATGTTTTTTCATCAACAGGAAACTTAAAAGGGAGCCACAATAAACAGTGAATGAACAGGGTACAGTTTGAACCGTAACCATTAAAAGTTCCAGCAACTAGCCAAATATGTGATGCAGCGGGATATATACATATGTGCAAGTTGGTTCCTAGGATATATGCAAATTTGAACCAACAAATAGCGATTATATGGCAGCTGTAATAACCACAACAATGTCAAATGAAACCAACCAGTATAGTCATATACTAATGACAGAAATGCTGAAGTAAACCAGCCAACGAAATGGACCCAAACAACTATTCTACTTTGGTTCTTATTGAAATTAAATTATTTGCAAACTAATTAATCAATCGTGAGCGAACTCACCTCAAAACGCGAAGAAAAAGGAGCAATGACGGAGTTGAACGATGCGCAGACCCGGCTTCAGTCGGAGCTGGAACAAGACGGCGCACTAAATGGAAACAGCTTTAGATGGTAGGAGGCGGTTCCGGTTGATGGCGCAAGATGCGGTCTTCACGGTGGTGATGGATGCGCTTGCGGCAGCATCGACTTGAGGAAGGACGGTTCGATTCTAGGCAATTCATTTGGCTGAGGAACAAAACAAAGGCATAGTTTGGATTTTAAGGGTGGCGAAGGAGGCGACAAAAGGTGGAGTTCGTGACAAAGCCAAGCGATTACGGTGGCTTGGAGCTGACAATTGAACGGTGGCCAAGGAAATCGATTTTCGTTTTAGGGATCCTAAGATTTAGGGAAGGAGAATGAATTTGGGGAAGCTGCCTTTTTTTAATATATACACACAGATGAAGTAGTGGCACCCGGATTAAATACACAAGTGGGAAAACGCATAGAATTTTGAAAGAGTATTTGGCTTGGGAACAGAAGAGCCCAGAGTACGTTTTGGCTTGGGTAATTAGAAAAGGTGGCATCGGTAAAGCCAATAAATGAAACGCATGGTAATTAATGAAAATATTGAATGCATGAATACAAAATTAACGAAACGGGAGGGGAGCAAGCATAACCAAAAATAACATGGTGTGAAGGCAAAAGGTTTTCAAAGTTGTTGTTATAATAATGTAGAACGCAAGTCTAGGAATATGTACATTGGCAGCATGTTTCTTTCTTTTGTTAAATTTCTTTTCTTTAAATGATGATGCATGCGTTCCATGCATGGTTTGAATTAAATGTATAAAATAAGCTGATTTCAATGGATATTTAATTTAATTTAATTTTTTTCCATGAATGTATTTAATATTAAAAGGAAAGCATTTATGTTATATTAAACATTTTATACTATATATAATATTGCAAGGAATAGAAAAAGAACGTAGAGAAAAGGGTAGGTAATTCAAATGATTCACTTTCCTTTATTTCATTTATTAAACGAACGAACGTGACCGGATTCCCAGAAAGGGACGGCATTAATTTCGAAGATACCATAGACTTATATTACTGGTTCAAACTAGGTGTGACGTTTCCAATCCAAATGTTTACCCTTTCAAATGCTTGTTTATTTAATTAATTTTATCTTTCTCTTCCTAATGTATTTAATGTGTATTTAATGTTTACCGTTTCATACACTTGTTTCCAATTCTGGTAGACTTTAAATATGTATTTAATGTTTTCAAATCCAAATGTTAACGGTTTAAATTATTTGACTTTTTCTTTATGCTGCAAATGAACAAAATTTCATATATTACTACGGAAATTCTTTCATTTATATTAAATTGAACGTATTCTTAATATCAAATTTTCTTAATTAATTTAACTGCAAAATTTTACATAATATTTCGAGTAACTGCACCATTTAAATCCTACATTATTAAAATCGTCGAAACTTCCATTATTAATGTTTAATTTAAATTTACTTAAATTAAACAAACATATGTAATTTCATGTACGGAATTAAAGTTTGAATTTAAATTCTAACGCCAACCGTTTCAATATTATTACGGTTATTATTTCACGATTGACAACTATCTTTCCATTTATAAATAATACTTCAAAGTTGATAATTCCACAAAATTTAATAATTGTTTCCATTGTAATAAATCATCATTCATCTAATCATAAATTGCTATTTATTAGAAATAAATTTGAAATCGTTTATTAATAATATCCTAAAATTTATTTTCAAACCATTTTAAATTCAAGGATTAAATTCTATTAATTAAATTCAATTAATTCAATAATTAAACGATCTAAATTTTCGGATGTTACAATAACCAATTCAGCAGGAGCTTGATATGAATATTAAATAAAGTAAATTTCTATATCATCGCATCTGGTTATGTATTGTTTGTAACCTAAAACTTAGGCTTTCGTCTCCCCAATGCAACAAAATGAAAAAAATACTTCTTCTGTTGAAACTTCACAGGTCTAATCAACGTCAAAAAAGCTTGCACCACAATAAATTGGTGGTGTCGGAGTGGTTATCAGGCATAACCAGAAATCATATGGGCTTTTGGCCACGTAGGTTTGAATCCTGCCGACCATATATTTGTTCTACTAATATCTCTAAAATTTACATTTC
Source organism: Allium sativum (assembly GCA_030737875.1). Lineage (NCBI taxonomy): Eukaryota > Viridiplantae > Streptophyta > Magnoliopsida > Asparagales > Amaryllidaceae > Allium > Allium sativum. Next base: position 35,920,179 of record CM060917.1, on the reverse strand, counting down.
AAATTCACAGATTATTTTTACATTGATATAAAGTTAACTTAAGCCTCGAATACAAGTTTACAGAGATTATACGCATTTTGGTTATATTCGGTCTATACTATTTCGACTAAATTCATTCACCAAAATTATGATTATGAATTACAACCAAAAGAATTCATGACTTAAAAGCACTGAATTCAAAATGACCAAAACTCCTACATGCATATTTTGTATATTATAAATACTTATAATGTGAATGACTCTGAGAAATTTGTCTGAAAATATCGCTTTTCTTGAATGTTTATTTCCATTTTCCATCTATTGATGATTTTTAGACACGATTTTAACTTGAAGACGGATTCCAGGATATACTACACGGTTGCCAAGTTTTCACGATAACTTCATTATATACCGATGATGTAATCGTTGCTAAATTCATACATCAAAATTATGTTTATAAACTACGAACCAAAAAGCACATGACTTAAATGAATTGAATCTGAATTTACCAAAACTCATGCATGATTATTGTATATGTTACAAATAAATATCTATAATGTGAATCGTTCTAAAAAATTAACTGAAACTTCATTTCAGCACTGATGGGTTTTCTGATGAAAACGATAAACACTGTCTTGCATTAGTTACTAGTGTAACACAGGAAAAAAATGATGCAAGTTTAGTGTCGAAAATTTCCATATGTAGATCGGCAACATAATAATGATGATATCAAAAGAAAATAAATTGGTTCCTAACCTAAATGTGAACATTTATTTATTTTTATTTATTTTAAGGAGCGGGTATGGGGACACAAAAATAAACACAAAATCAAAGGCATAAATTGTGGATCGTTAGACTTACTTGTCTTTACATAGAAGGTAGAATTCAACGAGAGATCTAATGATTGAGATTAATGTCCAATTTTGTGTTAATATTTCATGTCCAAATAGAGTTCCCCTTTATTTTATACTGCTCTTGATATATTACATGTTTTGAAGCCAGATAAATTATCATAATCAATTTAGTTGAAGCTTGAGATAAATATTAAATGAAGTTAATTCTCATATCACCGTATTTGGTTATCTGTTGTTTGTAAGCTAAAACTTAGGCTTTTCCATCTCTCTAGTGCTGCAAAATGGAAAATACTACTGCTATTGAAATATATTACTAGTCAAATCGACTCAAAAAAGTTTGCACATAATAATTTGGCACCTTTAAAATTTACTTGCCGTAGTATTGACTGCAGTAGCCAAATAAATATATTACTATAGGATAATGTAATTTTGAATTTTGTAATGATTTTTTTTTAATTTTAATGAATTGAATTATTTCCATTATCTGTTATTAACAATTAGGATATGTAGTTGTGCAACTCTATTTAACCCTACATAAATATGCTTGCTGAATTTGATTAATTTAGAATGAAATATTAACTTCTAATAATTAAAAAAAATGATTATTATAGTTTTCTGTCATTCGCAAAAAGGATATGATGGAAACTAGGATGTTTAGGTTTAACTTTAAGTCGAAAAATTATTTCATCCTTTAACTTTAAGTTTTATGAAGAAGTAATTTGATAAATTAAGTTTTTATGGAATTTTGAAATTTAACAGCTATTATTATTTTGTTTAAACTAAATTTTGTATTAGTACAAGTATTTTGTTGTATACATAAGCATATTTTTAACAACCTCTCCTTTTCGAGGACGAAAAGTTTTGAGGGGGCTGTAACATCCTGTAAATTCCGACCATCTACGTTGTTGAATAAAATTTAATTATTGAATTTTAAATGGTTTTTGAATTGAATATATGATGTTATTAATGAAATTTATTAATTTTGTTGAAACATTGATTGAAAATAACGTGTATATTCTTGATGAATTTTGTTGACAACATACTTGTATATATCGTTGGCTATCCACTTTATTACTTTCCCTTTGTATTCAAAGTGTAACATTCATTAATTTTTAAATTTTTAAATGTGAATAGTTGCAGCAGTTTTTGACGCCCTTTTCTCTTCGTTGTTTCCTTAATGCAACATTCATTTTTTCCCCTTCAATATATAAAAAAAGATTACTCTTTATTATATTAATTTCTTTTCCTTCATTCTACTTTCACGTATCTTATTACATTTATGTACTTTCATTCCTTAAATTTACATTCCTTTATTTCTCCTTTTCCTTCACTATTTCTCTCTAAAAACAAAGGCACTTTTCGTTCATAATAAAAGGTTTCATTGCCTCAAATAAAAAGAAATGCATGAGGCATATATGTGGAAGGTCATGCATCTCATTTATTTTCACATAATGCATGCACTTTTTAATGCATTCACTCCTTCATTCTCCTTTTTCTCTTTCTCTGACTCTTACATCTTCCTATTTTAATGCATGCATGCATTTAATACTAAAAAAAAATAAATGAAAAACATATTTAGTCACAAATTATCAATTTGCATGTCTTGGCCATTCATTTTCAAAATCTCTTTTATAAAGTCAACGCATACATGCATGGATGCATTAGTTCCTTTGTTTAATGAGTTTAATGCATGAGTTACCCATTTCTATTTCAATTCATTTCGTTATTTACCTATACAAGTTTTCTTTCCTCCCTATTTATTTCTTCTTCCTAGCTATAATGTTTTCTAAGCAATTTTCCTACCCTTCATTTTATTTTATCGAACTAGAAGTTTTCCTCAAAATCAATTTTTTTTCTTCCCAAATCAGTGACGCCTATACTTTGAAAAAAAGGAATGAATCTCCACCGCCACTTCGAGATCATCCATCCTACCATAAGATGAATTTTCGTAACTTCAGTAAAGGAAGATGTAGCTTCTTTGGTAAAATGTTGCTTTGCTAATTTGCTTTACTAGGCCAGCACTTGCATCATCCCTAGGTAACCGTATCTCATACACAAGCGGACCATTACTGATGATGGAAAAAAGAATGCTTTCACAACGTTGTCACCCACTGCAACTTCAACTACAAAAGTACACTGCATTTTATAATAATTTCATATTCAGTGTAGCTGTTGTTTGCTTTGCAATTTTCAAATTTTCTTTTTTTATAGTTAATTTCTCTTGCTGGTGATACCCTCGTGCATTAGACATAACGTTTACCTCAATTTCCTAACATTTTCCAACTTTTTAAAGGTCCTTTTTGATTTTATTTTCCTCTACCAATATCAACAGAAGTGGTACCATGGCCAATGTCAGGTTTAAATTGCATTTGACATGCTCCTTCTTTCTCCTATATTTAAAATAGGAAAACACTATCAAAATTACTGAGTTTTACTTCCTTTTACCTACAACATCAAATTATATACATAAGTTTGTACGATCACAAATTTTGCAACTATAACTTTTTGTGCAATTCATTTTAATTATGGTTATTCTTTCAATCCCGAAAAATCACTAAATGGTTACTGCATGTATGAAACTCATAATACAATTAAAAAAAAGTTATGCGCTTTTTTTTATATTATTATCGTGGATCAGGCTTATGCATGATCAAACAGCAATATGCAATAATTTTTCGTTGATTAAGTTAACTTTTTTTCTGAATTATACATAAGCTGATGTATAAATATGTATGTAGGTACTGAAGGAGTATGAAGTCAAGCACTATCAAGCGGTAGAATTTAGATTCAAGATCTACATAGTTCAAATACTTCCAATTTTGCTAAGTTGTTGAAGTTAATATATGCCAAAAAAATCATGTTTATGCATTTTGTACATTTAATTATTATACATTGATTGATATATGCTGGACTCTCTTTATGAACTTTCATGGATGTAATTTGATTGGGTATTTGTTTATGGTTGAAGCTATGTGATTGGTTTCACAAAAAAATTGGTATTTAGTATATGTGAGGTAGATTATACAACAGCCGTTAGTTTTTGTGTAGATGCAATCATCAGCCCTGTTGGGGATTTCGTGGTTTGAGACGCTAATGGAGGAGAATGATTGTCGTACTCTTGACTTCAAGGATTTGCGTAGCAAATTCTTTCAGACAATAGTTCAACCCACCAGGTACAAAAGGGCTATCGAACTATTGACTTCAAGATTCAATGAAGCCTTGAGACAACGAAATCGGATTCAAAATTTGTACGATTTTGATATGACCAAGAACACTCTAGATTTAGTTTTTTGACGATGCAAGAATCGAAAATAGAATGAAGAGGAAGAAGAAGTTTGCTATTCTGCAACACTTTCATATTTGTAACACTTTAGAAGTGTTTTGGACAGAACTGTTTTGCAACAGTATAACAGTGTTGCAGAATATCTTAGGAAGAAGAAGATCGAATTTTAGAGATATTTGAAATGATTTTGCGCAATTCTATATGTAGGTGATGAGAGGAGGCATCCATTAGCAAAGCGTTGCAACTGTTTAATTGCAACAGTCATTTATGTTCGAATCAGAAACATATGCACTCTTTAAGTTTTGCAACGCTTTTGAAGCGTCACATCCCTTCGGGTTGAAATCGGTCGACCGCCCAAATGTCACCGGTCGACCGTTTTTAAACATTGGCCAAAACAGTCGACTGGTTGAGTTTTGGCATGTCGACCGATTTGTTTCCGCGGCCTAATGGATCACGAGACCACAAGAGCCCCAAGGCCCATCTTTTGACATTATAAATTTTATTATCTATGCCAAGTTCATGCCTAAGGCTCATTGCGTTATAGCTCCTTCTCTTCTTTCTTTTGATATCATATATCAAGCTTTTACCTATATAGAGACAAACTCCTTTATATTCTACAATGTCGAACTAACCCCTACATCTTATCTTCTTCCATTCTTGCTTCCCTCTTTAAAAAAAAACCCATATCCCAAAAATAATTTTGAAAATTTACAACAATCTTCCCCAATTTTCAAATAGATTAAAGTGGACGGCTGAATCACTAGTGTGACTTCCTACATACCCAAGTGGGATCAAGCCTATGTAGTTCTAAGATCAAGATTTGCATCATCGTGGAAACAACACATAAATAAAAGTATCTTTTGGATTTGAACTTTTACTTAGTGTAAACCGTTCAAAGCTCTATCGAGATTCTATGGTGAACGAATCTTGAACCAAGTATCCCTTAATGATAAAGCCGGAACCATCACATATGTTGTATTCCTTAGTTAGAGTGTTCTGTATTGCTCGGCATGTTAATGGCCATGTGCTTAAATCCTGGTTCACGAGTCTACTTAGAAAGAGTTCTTACTTTCCTAGGAAACGACCTGATTTCCATACTCATATAGGTAAGTCACTTAAGGTGTTTCTGCGAGACACCTTTTAGTATTTCTTGACTTATTAAGGATATTTATCCATCCGTTGTTCTTGCAGAATCCAACACTAGACATTATGGGATTATTGATTTAGTGTTCCATAATCATTTCCTTAAATTGTTGGTACCCATTGAACTTTGTCTATCCTTTTCAAGACACAATTTGGGTTTCTGTTAAGGATGATCAATCTTCATTCACAGACCTAAGTCTCATTTCTTTTGACTTTATATAAACCATAGCCTTTGGAAGACTATTCGTAAAGCCAAGTTTTTCTTTGTTTCTATGTAGTCAACAGTTATAACTCCACTTTTGAGTAACTGTCTCACCATTTGATGTCTTAGACTCATATGTCTAGACTTCCCATTATATGTCTTATTAGAGACATTATATATCGTTGCTTGATTATCATAGTTAATTAAAACTGCTGGAGAAGGCTTCTTCCATAATGGGATTTCTACTAACAAATTACTATGCCATTCCGCTTCTTTATATGCATCTGCTAATGCAATCAATTCTGACAACATAGTTGAATCAGATATACAGGTCTTCTTCTTGGAAGCCCAAGACACGGCAGCACCTCCTAATGTAAATATCCAACCAGTCGTAGACTTCGATTTGGACTCTACACTATTCCGGTTGCATCACTATATCCTTCTATTACAACAGGATATCCTTTATAAGATAAACCATAGCTTATGGTTCCCTTCAAATAAGCTAAGACTCTGGAAATGGCTTTCCAGTGTTCGAAACCTGGATTGCTCGTAAATCGACACAATACACTTATAGCATGTGCAATATCTGGTCTAGTGCAATGCATAGCATACATAAGACTCCCAATAATACTGGAATATTCTAATTGAGAAATGGTACGTCTAGTGTTCTTTTCTAATTTTATACTTGGATCTAAAGGAGTTGGTGCTGATTTGTCATTATAGTGATCATACGTCTTTAGGAACTTCTCAATGTAATGAGATTGAGTTAGTAATAACTCCCCCGTTTTCCTAATGATTTTAATTCCTAAAATTACATCAGCCTCTCCTAAATCTTTCATATCAAATTTAGAAGATAAAAACTTCTTAGTTTCATTCACACAGGATATATTGGAACCAAATATCAGCATGCCATCAACATATAAACATATTATAACATAACCGTTGTTATCCTATTTTCTATAGATACATTTATCTGCATCATTCACAATGAATCCAAATGACAGTGCAACTTTATCAAACTTCTCATGCCATTGCATGGGAGCTTGCTTCAGGCCATAAAGAGATTTAACTAATTTACAAACTTTCTTTTCTTGGCCTGGGGTTATGAAACCTTCAGGTTGTTCCATATGTATATCTCTTCTTCTCAATCTCCATTTAGAAAAGCTGTCTTTACATCCATTTGATGTATGACCAAGTTATGAATTGATGTAAGTGTTATTAAACAACGTATCAAAGATATGCGACCCACCAGAGCATATGTATGAAAATAATCAACTCCTTGTCTTTGTTTATATCCCTTAGCAACTAATCTGGCTTTAAATTTATCAATGGATCCATTTGTATTCAACTTTTTCTTGAATATCCATTTACATCCTATAGGTTTAGCAGCAGGTGGTAAATCGCTTAATACCCAAGTTTGGTTTAACATTATGGAATTCATTTCATCATTGATAGCCTCTTTCCAGAAATTAGAATCTCTAGAATTCATAGCCTTAGAATAAGTTTTGGGATCATCATCGACGTTCATTACATATCTTGTTACATTAAGGACTTCGTCCTTATTGCCTTCTACGAGATATGTTATGAAGTCAGGACCATAGTCCTTCTCTATTCTTGCTCTTTTACTTCTCATGTGTTCAGTACTATCATCTGGTACTGACACTTCCTTGTTGTTTTGAGCAGAAGCATATTCATCGTCATTTGTATCATTAGTCTCAGTTGGTTCTGGACTAGATGATCTTAATTGATTCTCAATAGTATGATTTTCAAAAAATTCTACATCTACAGATTCTATGACTTCTAAGGTATCAAGAATCATAAATCTATAAGTTATATTGTTAAGAGAATATCCTATGGAAACACACTTAAAAGCTCTATTACCTAACTTTGGTCGTTTAGGGTCTGGTTTTCTAACATATGCTAAGCAACCCCAAACTTTAAGTCTAGTAAGATTAGGTTTTCTATTAAACCATAATTCATAAGGAGAAATATTATTCTTTTTAAATGGTACTCTATTTAAAATGTAACATGCAGATAACATAGCATCACCCCATAAGTTGTAAGGTAAATTAGAACTTATGATCATGGCGTTAACCATTTCTACTAAAGTTCTATTTTTCCTCTCAGCAATACCATTTTGTAATGGTGTATAAGGTGTGGTACATTGGTGAATAATATCATTTTGTTTGCAAAACAAAGTAAACTCATTTGAAAAATACTCACCACTACGATCTGAATGTAACACTTTAATTTTAATTCCTAATTGTGTTTCGACTTCTGCTTTGTAAATTTTAAATTTATCAAAGGCTTCTTCTTTAGATTTCATTAGATATACATATGCATATCTAGAATAATCATCAATAAATGTTATATAGTATTGGTTACCACCATAGGTGATATGACTCTTTAAGTCACCCACATCACTATATACTAAATCAAGCAAACTAGTTTTCCTTTCTACAGATTTAAAGATTTCCGATGTATTTTTGCTTGAACACATATTTCACGTTTAGAAATAGATTCGAAATCACAATTAGAAATTAATCTTAATTTATGCATATTTCTAAGTGACTTATAATTAACATGTCCTAATCCACTATGCCATAAATTAACAGAATCAACAATATAAATAGAAGATTTCTTCATTAATTTCAACTTAATCATGTCGTTACAAGAATACCCATGTCCAATCAATTTGCTGTTCTTGGACAACACTAACTTATCAGACTCATACACCATCTTGAATCCTCCTTTATTAAGAAGGTATCCATAAATCAAATTCTTACACATATCAGGTACATAAAATACAATGACTAAAGTGAGAACTTTCCTAGAGGTGAATGTCAATTCAATAGTGGCTTTTCCCAAAACTTTGCTTGCAACTTTGTTTGCGCCAGTTACTTTGCTGGATTCTCCATTATTCTCATCGTAAGTCTTGTACAGATTATGGTCTTTGCAAATATTAATAGTCGCTCCAGTATCGAGCCACCAATCATTATCAATGCCACTAACGGAGTTTGCCTCTTGTACGACAGCCACAAGCTTTTCTTCGACCACATTCTCTTTTTGTTGTTTCTTCCGAAGACGATAGTCTCGGGCATAGTGGCTAGGTTTGTGACAATAGTAACAGTCACCCTTCTTCTTGTTCTTGGAATTATTACCTTTCCTTTTAAAATGTATCTCATTTTTAGGCTTCAACTTATTGTTAATTTCAACATTATTAGCCTTAGATTGAAACTCAGTTTGCGAATTATCATTTAGTTCGCGTTTACGAGAATCCTCTTCAATACGAAGATGACGCTGTAAACCGTCTAAACCATAATCTGTTTCCGCATGTTTTAATTTTTTCTTATAATCATTCCACGAATTCGGGAGTCTCGAAATAATAACTCCAACAACAAACGATTCAGGGAGATCAATACCGGCATCCTTAAGTTGATTTACCAACAACAGGATTTCACTTACTTGTCCAATTATGGACTTGTTGGTGACCATTTTGAAATCCATAAAATTACATATAAGAAAAAAAAATATTACTTGCCTCAGATATGTGATATTTTCTTTCTAGCGCAGTCCAGAGTGCCTTCGCGGTGTCCATGGTCCTATGAGCATTGTATATCGGAGTAGACAGTGCATTCAGAATGTGGCCTCTGCAAAGGAAATCTTCCTTTTGCGCTTTTCCCTTTTAGCTTTTAGTTCTGCACTATCCTTATCGGTTTCCTCCGGTATTTTCTCCAATCCATCTTCAAGAATATGAAATAATTTGACCGTGATCAGGAAGAATTTCATGGTCTCTTGCTAACGAGTGAAGTTCTCTCCATCAAATCGCTCTAACTTCGTCAAATGTTGATTCATCACTTGCAATGCGCTCAAACTTTCCATGGTTGATTATATTGTCTGAAAATTTTGTTGGGGATTTCGTGGTTTGAGACGCTAATGGAGGAGAATAATTGCCGTAATTCTGACTTCATGGATTTGCATAGCAAATTCTTTCAGACAATAGTTCAACCCACCAGGTACAAAAGTGCTATCGAACTATTGACTTCAGGATTCAATGATGCCTTGAAACAACGAAATCGGATTCAAAATTTGTACGATTTTGATCTGACCAAGAACACTCTGGATTTAGTTTACTGACGATGCAAGAATCGAAAATAGAATGAAGAGGAAGAAGAAGTTTGCTATTCTGCAACACTTTCAGATTTGTAACACTTTAGAAGTGTTTCAGACAGAACTGTTTTGCAACAGTATAACGGTGTTGCAGAATATCTTAGGAAGAAGAAGATCGAATTTTAGAGATATTTGAAATGATTTTGCGCAATTCTATATATAGGTGATGAGAGGAGGCATCCATTAGCCAAGCGTTGCAACTGTTTAATTGCAACAGTCATTTCTGTTCGAATCAGAAACATATGCACTCTTTAAGTTTTGCAGCGTCACATCCCTTCAGGTTGAAACCGGTCGACCGCCCAAATGTCACCGGTTGACCGTTTTTAAACAGTGGCCAAAACGGTCGACTGGTTGAGTTTTGGCATGTCAACTGATTTGTTTCCGCGGCCTAATGGATCACGAGACCATAAGAGCCCCAAGGCCCATCTTTTGACATTATAAATTTTATTATCTATGCCAAGTTCATGCCTAAGGCCCACTGCGTTATAGCTCCTTCTCTTCTTTCTTTTGATATCATATATCAAGCTTTTACCTATATAGAGACAAACTCCTTTATATTCTACAACGTAGGACTAAACCCTACACCTTATCTTCTTTCATTCTTGCTTCCCTCTTTAAAAAAACAAACCCATATCCCAAAACTGATTTTGAAAATTTACAACAATCTTCCCCAATTTTCAAATAGATTAAAGTGGATGGCTGAATCACTAGTGTGACTTCCTACATACCCAAGTGGGATCAAGCCTATGTAGTTCTAAGATCAAGATTTGCATCATCGTGGAAACAACACATAAATAAAAGTATCTTTCGGATTTGAACTTTTACTTAGTGTAAACCATTCAAAGCTCTATCGAGATTCTATGGTGAACGAATCTTGAACCAAGTATCCCTTAATGATAAAGCCGGAACCATCACATATGTTGTATTCCTTAGTTAGAGTGTTCTGTATTGCTCAGCATGTTAATGGCCATGTGCTTAAATCCGGGTTCATGAGTCTACTTAGAAAGTGTTCTTACTTTCCTAGGAAACGGCCTGATTTCCATACTCATATAGGTAAGTCACTTAAGGTGTTTCTACGAGACACCTTTTAGTATTTCTTGACTTATTAAGGATATTTATCCATCCGTTGTTCTTGCAGAATCCAACACTATACATTATGGGATTACTTATTTAGTGTTCCATAATCATTTCCTTAAATTGTTGGTACCCATTGAACTTTGTCTATCCTTTTCAAGACACAATCTGGGTTTCTGTTAAGGATGATCAATCTTCATTCACAGACCTTAGTCCCATTTCTTTTGACTTTATATAAACCATAGCCTTTGGAAGACTCTTCGTAAAGCCAAGTTTTTCTTTGTTTCTATGCAGTCAATAGTTATAACTCCACTTTTGAGTAACTGTCTCACCATTTGATGTCTTAGACTCACATGTCTAGACTTCCCATTATATGTCTTATTAGAGACATTATATATCGTTGCTTGATTATCATAGTTAATTAAAACTGTTGGAGAAGGCTTCTTCCATAATGGGATTTCTACTAACAAATTTCTAAGCCATTCCGCTTCTTTACATGCATCTGCTAATGCAATCAATTTTGACAACATAGTTGAATCCGATATACAGGTCTTCTTCTTAGAAGCCCAAAACACGGCAGCGCCTCCTAATGTAAATATCCAACCAGTCGTAGACTTCGATTTGGACTCTACACTGTTCCGGTTGCATCACTATATCCTTCTATTACAACAGGATATCCTTTATAAGATAAACCATAGCTTATGGTTCCCTTCAAATAAGCTAAGACTCTGTAAATGGCTTTCCAGTGTTCGAAACCTGGATTACTCGTAAATCGACACAATACACATATAGCATGTGCGATATCTGGTCTAGTGCAATGCATAGCATACATAAGACTCCCAATAATACTGGAATATTCTAATTTAGAAATGGTACGTCTAGTGTTCTTTTCTAATTTTATACTTGGATCTAAAGGAGTTGGTGCTGGTTTGCCATTATAGTGATCATACTTCTTTAAGAACTTCTCAATGTAATAAGATTGAGTTAGTAATAACTCCCCCGTTTTCCTAATGATTTTAATTCCTAAAATTACATCAGCCTCTCCCAAATCTTTCATATCAAATTTAGAGGATAAAAACTTCTTAGTTTCATTCACACAGGATATATTGGAACCAAATATCAGCATGTCATCAACATATAAACATATTATAACATAACCGTTGTTATCCTATTTTCTATAGATACATTTATCTGCATCATTCACATTGAATCCAAATGACAGTGCAACTTTATCAAACTTCTCATGCCATTGCATGGGAGCTTGCTTCAGGCCATAAAGAGATTTAACTAATTTACAAACTTTCTTTTCTTGGCCTGGGGTTATGAAACCTTCAGGTTGTTCCATATGTATATCTCTTCTTCTCAATCTCCATTTTGAAAAGCTGCCTTTACATCCATTTGATGTATGACCAAGTTAGGAATTGATGTAAGTGTTATTAAACAGCGTATCGAAGATATGCGAGCCACCGGAGCATATGTATGAAAATAATCATCTCCTTGTCTTTGTTTATATCCCTTAGCAACTAATCTGGCTTTAAATTTATCAATGGATCCATTTGAATTCAACTTTTTCTTGAATATCCATTTACATCCTATAGGTTTAGCACCAGGAGGTAAATCGCTTAATACCCAAGTTTGGTTTAACATTATGGAATTCATTTCATCATTGATAGCCTCTTTCCAGAAATTAGAATCTCTAGAATTCATAGCCTTAGAATAAGTTTTGGCATCATCATCGACGTTCATTACATATCTTGTTACATTAAGGACTTCATCCTTATTGCCTTCTACGAGATATGTTATGAAGTCAGGACCATAGTCCTTCTCTATTCTTGCTCTTTTACTTCTCATGTGTTCAGTACTATCATCTAGTACTGACACTTCCTTGTTGTTTTGAGCAGGAGCATATTCAACGTCATTTGTATCATTAGTCTCAGTTGGTTCTGGACTAGATGATCTTAATTGATTCTCAATAGTCTGATTTTCAAAAAATTCTACATCTACGGATTCTATGACTTCTAAGGTATCAAGAATCATAAATCTATAAGTTATACTATTAAAAGAATATCCTATGAAAACACACTTAAAAGCTCTATTACCTAACTTTGGTCGTTTAGGGTCTAATTTTCTAACATATGATAAACAACCCCAAACTTTAAGTCTAGTAAGATTAGGTTTTCTATTAAACCATAATTCATAAGGAGAAATATTATTCTTTTTAAGTGGTACTCTATTTAAAATGTAACATGCAGATAACATAACATCACCCCATAAGTTGTAAGGTAAATTAGAACTTATGATCATGGCGTTAACCATTTCTACTAAAGTTCTATTTTTCCTCTCACCAACACCATTTTGTTATGGTGTATAAGGGGCGGTACATTGGTGAATAATATCATTTTGTTTGCAAAACAAAGTAAACTCATTTGAAAAATACTCACCACTACGATCTGAATGTAACACTTTAATTTTAATTCCTAATTGTGTTTTGACTTCTGCTTTGTAAATTTTAAATTTATCAAAGGCTTCATCTTTAGATTTCATTAGATATACATATGCATATCTAGAATAATCATCAATAAATGTTATATAGTATTGGTTACCACCATAGGTGATATGACTCTTTAAGTCACCCACATCACTATATACTAAATCAAGCAAACTAGTTTTCCTTTCTACAGATTTGAAGGATTTCCGATGTATTTTTGCTTGAACACATATTTCACGTTTAGAAATAGATTCGAAATCACAATTAGAAATTAATCCTAATTTATGCATATTTCTAAGTGACTTATAATTAACATGTCCTAATCTACTATGCCATAAATTAACAGAATCAACAATATAAATAGAAGATTTCTTCATTAGTTTCAACTTAATCATGTCGTTACAAGAATATCCCTGTCCAATCAATTTGCTCTTCTTGGACAACACTAACTTATCAGACTCATACACCATCTTGAATCCTCCTTTATTAAGAAGGTATCCAGAAATCAAATTCTTACACATATCAGGTACATAAAATACAATGACTAAAGTAAGAACTTTCCCAGAGGTGAATGTCAATTCAATAGTGCCTTTTCCCAAAACTTTGCTTGCAACTTTGTTTGCGCCAGTTACTTTGCTGGATTCTCTATTATTCTCATTGTAAGTCTTGAACAGAATATGGTCTTTGCAAATATTAATAGTCGCTCCAGTATCGAGCCACCAATCATTATCAATGCCACTAACGGAGTTTGCCTCTTGTACGACAGCCACAAGCTTTTCTTCGACCACATTCGCTTTTTGTTGTTTCTTCCGAAGACGATAGTCTCGGGCATAGTGGCCAGGTTTGTGACAATAGTAACAGTCACCCTTCTTCTTGTTCTTGGAATTATTACCTTTCCTTCTAAAATGTATCTCATTCTTAGGCTTCAACTTATCGTTAATTTCAACATTATTAGCCTTAGATTGAAACTCAGTTTGCGAATTATCATCTAGTTCGCGTTTACGAGAATCCTCTTCAATACGAAGATGACGCTGTAAACTGTCTAAACCATAATCCGTTTCCGCATGTTTTAATTTTTTCTTATAATCATTCCACGAATTCGGGAGTCTCGAAATAATAACTCCAACAACAAACGATTCAGGGAGATCAATACCGGCATGCTTAAGTTGATTTACCAACACCAGGATTTCACTTACTTGTCCAATTATGGACTTGTAGGTGGCCATTTTGAAATCCATAAAATTGCATATAAGAAAAAAAAATATTACTTGCCTTAGAGATGTGATATTTTCTTTCTAGCGCAGTCCAGAGTGCCTTCGCGGTGTCCGTGGTCCTATGAGTATTGTATATCGGAGTAGACAGTGCATTCAGAATGTGGCCTCTGCAAAGAAAATCTTCCTTTTTGCGCTTTTCCCTTTTAGCTTTTAGTTCCGCACTATCCTTATCGGTTTCGTCCGGTATTTTCTCCAATCCATCTTCAAGAATATGAAATAACTTGACCGTGATCAGGAAGAATTTCATGGTCTCTTGCTAACGAGTGAAGTTCTCTCCATCAAATCGCTCTAACTTCGTCAAATGTTGATTCATCACTTGCAATGCGCTCAAACCTTCCATGGTTGAATATATTGTCTGAAAATTTGTTGGGGATTTCGTGGTTTGAGACGCTAATGGGGAAGAATGATTGTCGTACTTCTGACTTCAAGGATTTGCATAGCAAATTCTTTCATACAATAGTTCAACCCACCAGGTACAAAAGGGCTATCGAACTATTGACTTCAGGATTCAATGAAGCCTTGAAACAACGAAATCGGATTCAAAATTTGTACGATTTTGATCTGACCAAGAACACTCTGGATTTAGTTTACTGACGATGCAAGAATCGAAAATAGAATGAAGAGGAAGAAGAAGTTTGCTATTCTGCAGCACTTTCAGATTTGTAACAACTTTAGAAGTGTTTCGGATAGAACTGTTTTGCAACAGTATAACGGTGTTGCAGAATATCTTAGGAAGAAGAATATCGAAATTCGGAGATATTTGGAATGATTTTGCGCAATTCTATATATGGGTGATGAGAGGAGGCATCCATTGGCCAAGCTTGCAACTTTTTAATTGCAACAATCATTTCAAAATCGTTTTTAACCAGAGGCCAAAACGGTCGGCTGGTTGAGTTTTGGCCTGTCGACTGATTTGCTTCCGCGGCCTAATGGATCACGAGACCACAAGAGCCCCAAGGCCCAGGGCCCATCTTTTGACATTTTAAATATTAATATTTATGCCAAGTTCATGCCTAAGGCCCATTGCCTTATAGCTCCTTCTCTTCTTTCTTTTGATATCATATATCAAGCTTTTACCTATATAGAGACAAACTCCTTTATATTCTACAATGTGGGACTAACCCCTACATCTTATCTTCTTCCATTCTTGCTTCCCTCTTCAAAAAAACAAACCCATATCCCAAAACTAATTTTGAAAATTTACAACAAGCCCCGCCTTTCATTTTGTTTTTTTGTTCTTATTTTGTGTTAGTTTGTACAAGTTTGTTTATTACTTCATGTACATTAATGTTATGTGATGGAAAGGGATATCTGATTGCATTGTTAATGCGTTAGGAGCCAAAGTCATGACTCATAACATAAATATGACAATATGGGCTGCAATGGTTATGCCAGTACAGATGATCTTGGCTGCAAATATGTGTGTAGGTCAAAGTTATAAGTCATGACTACAAGCACAGTTACTTCTATCTTATCGTTTCATGTTGAAAATTTATACATGAACAAATTGCTCAAAGATTATTGGTATAGTGGTATTACTCGCTGAGTTAACCAAATTTTCATTCTAAGTATGCCAGATCTTCCGTGTCTTTTGCAAACATCTCAAGTTTCACTTATGTTCACTAACAAACAATACATGTTTTCAACTTCAGCTTCATTGTCATATTTCAATATCCTTAATGGTTAGGTATTTTTCCAAGTTTTCCAAATTTGGGGTGCTTAGATAATATTTTGGTTTGGGCAGAGTAATTGTACTTTAGGAAATGAAATGAGGATCTAATTATTGTTCTAAAATTAGTGTATAGCTAAGAACCATGTGCGAAGAACGGGTTCGCACAAGTAATGAATATGAAAACCAAAGTAATTTGTTAAAAAGATGGTCCATATTGAGTAATGTTGATGTAAACTATTTATTTTGGTGTAGTGTATGTTAAGCTACCATTGGTTTATGTTCGATCAAAAAGTGGTTCTAACACCCAAATTGACTAAAATCTCGATAGAATGAGATCAAAAACTGAAATGAGACACAGAATTTATAGTGGTTCGGCTTTGAAGAGCCTACGTCCACTTTAAAACACTTCGTTTGATGATATAGATGAAAATACAACAAGATATTCGCTCAATCTCGCTCACTTTTCATATACATTCACTCAATTGTCTCAAAATACACTGTATATGATGATTTGAATTGTTTAGGAGTGCTGGAATTCAGTTCTCTAAGATACTTCAATTCTCAAAGTGCCAAAAGATCCCTCTAAATGACCTTTGGGGTCTATTTATAGGTAGAAATTCATTCAGCATCCGGTTCGGATCGGGGCTACGTGGTTCGTATCCCATCTTTCTCGGGATCAGATGGATTTCAGTGTTGATAGCGCACCAGGTTAGTGGTCATCATGGGTAGAAAGTGGGTGTAAGCGCTCCGAATATCCAGGAGATCGTGGGCTGAAGTAGCAAAGTGCACTGGGTTCGGTTCGGATAAGGTAGCAAATGCGGTTCGGATCATCCCATCCGATCCGATCCGGTTTGAATTTTTCCCTTCTTCACTTTGTTTCGTTTTGCTTTTCTCTGACTATACCCGATCCGATCCGATTTAGCCTGCGTTGAATTCAAGCTCATCCATCTTCTGCTCCGTTCCGATCCGCCCTGGCGTTAACCATCCGATCCGATCCGACTCGCTTCAGGAAGTAGGATTCACCAAGGTTCGATATCTCCACTTTGTGTAGCCTAGTTCACAAAGTAGGCTAACATTTTGCCCCCTCAAAGGATGCTTCTGTTGGATACGGAGCATGCTTTGATGTCATTTACACAGTGCCTTTCTGAAATTGGATCGTTGAAAAGTCATTTCTATTGACATATAAAGACACGTTGCTTCAGAAAGTTGCATCTCTTGATGTCTATATATACTTCACATAGTATGTAAATCCCTTTCTTTATTTTCAAACAGCTTGGAGAACTCTTATTAACATCTGATTATCCTTCCAGGTGATTTTCTTTTTTGTTTTTCTTTGTTCTTATTTCTCTTCGAATTTTAACTTAATTTTGATGCCAAGCTGATGCACGAAATTACGTTCGGTTCGGGCTCCGACCCGAACAGCCTTTCTTCCTCTCTTGGTTAGCACTGGGTCGGTGGGCTGGAACGCCTCGTGGGCTTATATCCCGGTCCGAGCGGAGAAAAAGAGGGGGAATACGAGTAGTCACCATCGACCTATATAAGCTTATCACCCTTTTCCTTCTTCCTCTCTTTCTTTTTATTTGCTTTTTCTCAGCCGATTGAACACGGAATCCCTAACCTTCTAAAACTCCAAAATCCCCTTTATTAATCATCAAATCGCTCTCGTAAGTGGGTTTTAAACTCGATTCTCTTGATAATAATCGATATCAACTAGGATTTACGATTGACTTGACTGATTTAGACACGGTTTTGGTTCGAGTTAGTCATCCCAGCCTCCTCCTCCGCTACCATCGTCGTTGGTGACTTAGTCGCCGCCTCGAGGTGTTGGGAAGATGGGATTAAGACCCACTATAGGCGATTTGACCAAAAAATAAAAACTTGGTCTTGATTGGGGATATTAGCACAGAATTGGGTTCTAAGTTGGAAAAGGAGGAAGAATAAGGATATTACAGGGGATCGGTTCGAATGATGGGGCGTTGAAAATGGAGAAGAAGAAAGGGAAGAGAAATTCACAAAACCGGATAGGGTCGGAGCAAAAAGTCATATAGGCTGGGCTCCCTTGATCGGGTCGGGTCGGACTTGAAATCGGAACAAAGGAAGAAAATGGTGTGTTTGCCTAATCCGATCCGGACCGTTTCAGAAGTCCACCTCCGATCCGATCCGATTTGATCCCTGAGCAACAATGTTTATCCCCAAGCCAAGATAAAGCTATATTCTCCGATCCGATCCCAATGCATACATCTAAACCGAACCGAAGAAAAACAATCCCATTCAACACATAAGAACTTGCTTGAGTAGCCCGTTCAACTCTTGATGTAATCTTCAACTTAATGGACAGTTAGGATAGTGCCTTGCGGACATACATGAACATTAAGAACTGCCCTGAACATTATTACTTTGCCAAGATTTTGCATTGCACTTTCGAGCGTTGACTTTACATTTTCTGCATACACTGTTCACACTTTAGTTCATTCACATGCACGGGGGGATACGGGCTAATTTACTCTAACTTGTGCTATTGCTTCTTCAATAGTTTAGTGACCATGACATCCAGACGTTCATCTAGATTAGCAGAAAAGAAAGAGATCCCAGAGACATCCAACAAAATCACTCTTGAAGACATATCTTCTTCCTCGGATCCAGAATGGGATGATGAGGGCTCAGACTACGAGGTAGAAACTCATGAAAGCGATAATGTGTCTTCTGAGGGTGGAGTTTCCCTGGGTTGTGAAGAGGAAGGAGGGATTGGAGATAGTCGAGCTCCTGACGAATTTGAGTCTGCCATCATACTGGAATCACCTCAAGATTCTGTTGAATCGACGATCGACGATGACAGACTTATTCGAATACGCCTAAAGTACGGGATACCCAAAGGGGATACCTTGGTGCCATCAAAAGCTGATCGTCCTCACAACCCTCCAGAGGGATTTATGGCAATCACTCGATTGATGTGCATGGTTGGGTCTGTCCCTCCATTTTCTCCTTTCGTCGTCGATTTTCTAAGACAAATGCGGATTGCCCCCATGCAGCTGCACCCCAATTCCTATGCTTACCTGTATACCCTATATGTAGCATACCACGAGATCTTAGGCATAGAGCTCACTTTTGATGACGTTCATTTCTTTTATAACTTCAAGCACCGGACTCGAGAAACTCCTTCTTTCTGTTACTTCGAGTCTGTCCTAAAGAGGAAAATAATTCCAGCACCGTTCAGCAGTAAAGCGGGTGATTCCAGGCTGGAATGGTTTTATGTAAGGCAACAGTCAGGGTGTGCTAGGAGATGGACGAAATCAAGTAAAGCACTAGTTTTCTAAATCTCGACTCTTGTACGTCCAAGCCACCACATTAATCCGTTTTCTTTTTGTTTGCAGTTGATAACCCAAAACAAATTTCGGATCAAGCGTTCTTTGGTCGGATGCACCGGCTCCTTAACGATGATCAAAAGTTTTTAACTATTGATGAAGTCCTTAAGGATGAATATCTTCATCTTCATGGGTTGCTGTCCATTACCCATAGCATTGGTCACAGGACGGGTCCATATGTATATATCCCC
This sequence comes from Allium sativum, assembly GCA_030737875.1. Taxonomy (NCBI): domain Eukaryota; kingdom Viridiplantae; phylum Streptophyta; class Magnoliopsida; order Asparagales; family Amaryllidaceae; genus Allium; species Allium sativum. Next base: position 35,900,487 of record CM060917.1, on the reverse strand, counting down.
CCAGTGGACGTAATCCCAGAAACGGGCGGAAGCTCGAAAGCTCCTACAATGCCGCTTCAGGCTTCACCTTCTCCATCTTCGACTCAGGATGATGAATTGGCTAACATGGCCGAAAAGCACCATGAGGGGTATATTGTTCCCGAGGATGCCATCTCTCCGGAGAGGTCAACATCTTCTAAAGAGCTGCCGACTGATGCTTCTCAGGGAGACGCCCCTAGTACCGATGACCCAACATTTCAGGGTTTGGGGGATCTCCCCTTACCTGAAACTATTTACACTTCAGAGGATTTTGGAACAAATCCTTTAGTTTTCACTACTTCCGAAGAGACTACTCCTGCTAAGGCCAAAGAGCCCGCTCGTACTAGTCTGGCTTCGGACTCGGGTTTGTCGGGGGGAAAACACAACTTAGGATGCACTTAACACAATAGCACCACATTTCACAGCACTTTTCTTTTGTGAAAGCATTGATTCTGAATTTCATTTGCCTTGTTGTGCAGGTACAATGTCCCGCTCTCATTACGATATCAGGAAACTTCGTCGCAGCATGTCTAGACCCCCTTCTAATCCTGAGCATGATCGTCGCGAAAGCCGCGGTAGGGGGGATAGAAGGCCCTATGATTCTTACCAGTCGCGATCCTTGCGCTCTCGTTCTCGTTCTCCCGTTCAGTCAGATTCAGAGCGATATAAGGGCTACCAAGGTCGTCGAGAAGATGACAGGCCGCAGTTGAAGGACCCAATTCTTTCTCAAGAAAAGCGCAGTAGGGAAAGGAGCCCGCCGAGAGATACCGATTCGCGAAGCAAGCACAAGGTTCCTGCTAAACGACCTAGGAGGAATGAGGAGGCTATTGAGCCTTCCACACGTAAGGATGCCGAGCTGACATTCCCTGCACCTCCCCCATTCGATGCTGAAACTGCAGTTAAGCGGGCGTATCTGGAGGAGCAATTTCCCGAACACTACTTCGAAAACTTGACTTTTTTACCTGCTCTTGAGCCTATTTCCTCGAGGTGGGCAGATGAGGCCAAAGAAAAAATAGATGCGGTCGAGAAACAATATTCAGAGATGTTCAAGTATTCGCGTAATCTTTCCAGGATCATCCGAACTCTAATCACGAATACTGACTCGATGCAGAAGACCGCAGAAGCCGATGCAAAGGCCCTGAAAAATTTAGGAAAAGACCTCGAGGATACACAGGTCCAACTTGTTATCGCTCAACGGGATGCTGCTAGCTTCAAGCAACAATTTGAGGACCTACAAAAACGGTACCATGACTTGCTTGAGTCCCATACCCAAGAGCGTTCGGAATTGAAAAAGCAAGCAGAAGATGCCAAGTCAGATGTTGCCAAAATGCAACTTGCTTACGCTGACCTTGAGCGAGAGAAGGCCGAGTTAGCGAAGAAGAACACTGAATTGGAGAGGAAAAACGCTGACTTGGCTTCCAAGTTGGTGGAGGCGGAGAACAGGGCTGCTCTAGCGGAGGGTAACGTCGAAGGTGTTATCAAATCTGCTGAAGAGACCCGCAAGCAGCTGTCGGAAGCTGAGGAAGAGGTGCATGGTTTCGGCGAATTAATGATTGAATTCTTTGCGCATATAATTCGCCATCGGAACATCTCTTGGATTGAAGATTATCCATCTACCTTGGTCCAAGTATGGAGTCAAATCGTTGAATGGGAGAAAGAGGAGCTCAAGGTTGATTCCATTGACGAGGACAAGCTTATGGAGAAATATCTAAGAGATGATGAACCAGAACGCCTAGCCGAGGGACGCCGCCTTATTGCTGCTACTATGGAGGAAGAGAAGCGGAGAGCTAAACAAAAGAACATTCCTGAGGCTGGTTCTTCTTCTACTGCCTCTGAAACTTCTGAAGTAGAGGGATATGATCCCGAAAACCCGGGGATCCCTCGGGCATCTCTTTTATCCCCCATACCCGAAACGGCGTCGGAGACAGCGGTCACTCTAGCTGAGAAGTCATCGGAAGGTATCTCTACCTTTTCACCTCAATTCGTCAAAGCTATTTCTACCTTTCATCACGTAATCGGGCAATCGATGAAGAACCCATTATTTTCTCCTGAGTTGATAACTGTTGCTTCTCACTCTGTAGGTATTGAACCGTCCGAAAAGACAGACGTGTCCCAGGGAACCACCGCTGGAGCAGAACCTACGGAGAAGGCTAAAGGGGGAAAGGACAAGGCTACCACCATAGATTCGAGAGAAGGAACTGAACCGTCTAAAGCTGATACTCCTCATGATGACGAAATGATAGATGCCTTAAAGGATGATGGCGGCAACGGGGGACACGAGGAAGACCCTGAGGTGGCTATAGTTGGGGAGTCGAAAAGTGCCGATGATATCACTTTGGCTGCATTGAAAGCCGAACAAGACAAACGCATGAAGCTTAAAGTTGAAGATCTAGACCCTGAAAGCCTTAAACCTCTCGCAGTGGTAGATGCTGGATCAAGGTTAGTTGTTAAGCTTTCGACTAGATCTATCACAGAAGAACTTGTTAAAAAGTCTTCTCTTGATTCCATTGTTCCGACTCCCGTGAAGAAATCAGCCGATTCCAGCACTTCTGTCCCGGGGAAGAAAAAACCAAGGCGCATATTAACTGATGCTGAAAGAGAGGCAAAGGATGCTCAAAAAGCTGCTAAGAAGTCCAAGTCCACTTCCAAGTCTAAGTGATAAAGTTCTTTGCTTTATCTTAGTATTTTATTGGCCCACAATCGTTGCAGCGAGTGTGGCCTTCGCATCTTCTTTTTGCCTTTTTTCCTGTACAAATTCATACATTTGTGAATAAAAATAATTCATCTCCTGTAATGCCTATTAGTCATCAGTTCGTTACTTATGTAAAAATTCAAATACATGTCCTACTCAAGCTGTGTAATGTAATCATAGCGGGGGGAAATATGTGTGTACATATATGCCCCCAATCAGTCTTGAAAAACTATTCAAGATTAAATTAAAAAGTCCGAATGTCCCCGATTGTTCAACGGGGGTCACATTCCTTTTGTCATTGATGCATGTTCTTTTCCGGCATCTTTTATACTCTCCTGTCTTGTGTTCAGGTTAGAGTTCTTGCCAAGGCGGTCTCTTATCTGGGTGCACCTTCACGCCTCGGAGGACGTCGTCTTCCCGTCCTTTATACTCTCTCTCAATTCTTGAGAGTTAGAATTAAGAATGTCGTCTTCCCATTCTTTTATGTTTTATTGTACAAACAGTCGTCGTGTTTGTTCCTGCATATAAGCCATCTCCAACTTTCCAGATTTCAATTTAACATCTCGTATTCTACAGTCACAATAGAATAATGGTTGAAGATATAAATAATGCAGGAAAGTAAATGGCACACGATATTTTTATAGTGGTTCGGCTAAGTCATAGCCTACATCCACTTTATAGTTTCTCGTTCGCATCAACGGACTTTTCTAAGGCAAGTCGTGCCTTTTTACAGAGTTCATAAGAAAAACAAAAGAAGATACAATATCCCTAATTCAAATATCGCATCAAATGTTGGGCATTCCAAGCCCTAGGCACTTCTTCGCCATCTACGGTCGTTAACTTGAAGGCTCCTGTCTCAAGTTTCCGCTGGATGACGAATGGCCCTTCCCACTTTGGTCCGAGGTGAGGAAGGGATGGGAAAACTCGCTTTAGTACCAAATCTCTCGGTTCAAAGGTTCTTAAACGAACTTTTTTGTCATAATAGCGTGCCATCTGACGTCGATGTCTTGATGCACGCAAGTCTGCCTCGTCCCTTTTCTCTTCGATCTCGTCAAGGGACTCAAGGAGGAGTGCCCGATTCGTCATCGGGTCATAATATGTCACCCTATGAGAGGGAACTTCAAGCTCTACCGGGATTACTGCCTCTGAACCAAAGGAAAGAGAGAAAGGAGTGTGACCGGTAGCTGTCTTAAACGTTGTCCGATATGCCCATAAAGCCAAGGGCAATTCATCCACCCATTTTGCTTTTGCACGTTCCAATCGCTTCTTGAGGACGGACTTTGTGACTTTATTTATTGCTTCTACTTGCCCATTTAACTGTGGATGGGCGACTGCAGTGTACCGCTTGTCGATCTTGTATTTCTGGCAGAAATTTCTGAATTCGGCACCGTCGAACTGGGTTCCATTATCAGTTATAATGGTCCTTGGAATCCCAAATCGGCATATGATATTTCTAACCATGAAACTTATCACCTTTCTCGTTGTGATTTTAGTTAAGGGCTCAGCTTCCACCCATTTCGTAAAATAGTCCACGGCGACTATTGCATACTTTGCTCCTCCTTTGGCAATTGGTAAAACTCTGATTATGTCAATTCCCCACGTGGCAAACGGCCACGGACTCACCATCGACTTGAGCTGGGCCGGTGGTGCTCTGGGGATCTTGGTGAACCTCTGGCATCTGTCGCTGCGTCGTGAGTAATCAACTGCATCTTTATTAATTGTGGGCCAGAAATACCCATACCGCAACACCTTTTTGGCTAAGGTTTGACCTCCCGTATGATCTCCGCACTCACCTTCGTGTACTTCTCTCAGTACACGCTTGATGTCGTCGTGTGCTATACATCGTAACAGGGGCATAGAAAATCCTTGTCGATAAAGGACATCATCTTGAAGGATGTATCTGGTAGCTTTGCGAACTATGGCCCGCCTTTCACTCTTCTTTGGCGGGAGCATTCCATTTCTAAGGAAATTCTTGATTGGGGTCATCCACGACTCCCTCTCCGGTTCTGCTTCAAGAGCTAATTCAATTTCCATCAACTCAAAGCTTGGCGACTCCAACGTCTCAATTGGAACCATTTCGGTTTCCTCCGGATTGTCGGAGCTAGCCAGCTTCGCTAGCCGGTCTGCCTTCTGGTTTTTAGCTCTCGGGATATGCGTTATGTTATACCGTTCCAGGTTGCTCAACAGCTCCTTCACCTTTCCAAGATAGGTGATAAGTCGAGGTCCCCGGGCAACAAATTCCACTTGGCAGACGACTATTTTGGAATCGCAGAATATATCTAATGCCTTTATTCCGAATTCCTTTGCAAGCTTCAGCCCAACAATCAGGGTTTCGTATTCCGAGTCATTGTTGGTCGCTGAAAATTCCAATCGCAGAGCGTAATATAGCGATCGTCCTTCGGGAGTAACTAAGACGACTCCAACTCCGGACCTTCTGTCGTTCTTGGCTCCGTCTGTGTATAACTTCCATGGACCTAATTCTAACTCTTCCTCTAATTTGACCACCTTGTCGTTGATCATCTCTTCCTCTGGAATTGTGAACTCTGCTATAAAATCAGCCAGAGCTTGCCTCCTGGTCGATCTCTGTGGCTGGAAATTTAAATCAAACTGACTTAATTTAATATTCCACTTGATCAACCGTCCCGATGCTTCGGGTCTTTGCAACACCTGTCTCAGAGGTTGATCAGTGTATATGGTTATTGGGTGAGCTTGAAAATAATGGCGAAGTTTTCGGGAGGCGATCAGATGGCTATAAGAAAGCTTCTCAATCCTTGGGTAGTTTCGCTCTGCAGCTGCCAATTTCTTTCGTAGTATAACAGCCTTTGCACTTTGTCTTCTTCTCGGACCAAGGCGGTGCTAACGGCGTGGGCTGATACTGCTAGATAAACAAACAACTCTTCATGATCTACTGGTTTCGACAAAATCGGTGGTCTCTCTAGTAAGTCCAACATATTTCGAAAGGCCTCAACACAGTCTGGAGTCCATTCGAAATTTTTCTTTCCTCTTTTTATCAAGTCAAAAAATGGTACGCATCTGTCTGTTGCTTTGGAGATGAATCTACTCAACGCAGCCACCTTCCCTGCAAGACTTCGGACATCCTTGATTCTTCGTGGTTCCTCGATGTTCCTTATCACTGCTATCTGATTGGGATTAATTTAAATTCCTCGAGAGCTCACGATGAAACCTAGAAACTTTCCAGATGCCACCCCAAATGAGCACTTCAAGGGATTTATCTTCATTCGATACTTTCGTAGGATACCGAACATCTCTGCCAAGTCTTGCGTATGACTAGAGGACTGCTTCGATTTGACTAGCATATCATCCACATAAACTTCCATAGTTTTCCCTATTTGGTCATAAAACTCCTATTCACCAAGCGTTGGTAGGTAGCTCCAGCATTCTTCAATCCAAACGGCATGACCACATAACAATACAACCCCAAATTTGTGATGAAGCTCGTGTGCTCTTGATCGGGCACATGCATGGGAATCTGGTTGTATCCGGAATATGCGTCCATGGAAGAAAGAAGTTCATGTCCCGCCGTCGAATCCACAAGCTGGTCTATTCTGGGGAGTGGGAAGCTATCTTTCGGACAGGCTTTGTTCAAGTCTGAAAAATCAATACATGTTCGCCACTTTCCGTTTGACTTCTTCACCAAAACAGGATTCGATATCCAGTCGGGATATGTCGAATCTCTAATAAATCCGTTCTCTTTCAGCTTCTCCACTTCTTCTTTCGGAGCTGCCGACCTCTCTGGGCCCAGCACACGTCTCCTTTGCTTTACAGGCGGGTGTTTTGGTTTTATACTCAGGGAATGACTCATGATGGATGGTGATATCCCACACATGTCTGCGTGGGTCCAAGCAAACACATCCAGGTTTGCCTTCAGAAAATCAGCCAGTTCTTTGGCTCGATGCGGATCCAATTGGGATCCAATTTTCAAAACTTTTGCTGGATCAGCTTCATCAATGGGTATATCCACTGTCATTTCGTTAGGAGTTGCTTTTCTATCCTCAGGTTCCTCATCTTCTCTAGGATCTAGGTCTTCAGGCATTCCCTTGGGCAACTCCTTCGGGGCTGATCCCTCTAATTGCTATGCGGAACTCCCCTTTGGAGGGGGTGAAGTACCTTTGGAATCGATGTTAGCTCCCTTCATCACCATTTTCAATTCAGCAATATAACAAGCTCGCCCAGAGACTTGATCTCCCCTCATTACTCCTGTTCCGGCTTCAGTTGGGAACTTTAACAATAAGCACCAAGGAGCGATACAAGCCCTGAACTCTGCAAGGGCGGGCCTTCCCAAAAATGCGTTGTAGGGAGAATCAATATCTTGCACTACAAACTGAATCATTCGCACTCTTCGACGATCCCCCTGTCCCAATGTTACGGGCAATTCTATATACCCCATTGGAGTTGTCGATGCCCCATTGAAGCCTCGGATCCAACCTTCACAGGGCTTCAAATCTCCAGACTCAAGTTTCATCTGATCAAATGACTTCTTAAACAAAATGTTGACATAGCTTCCATTGTCTACTAGTACCTTATGGACCAGTGTCGGCCCATGGTAGTGGTAATAACCAATGGATCTTCGGTAGGTGTTTGGATTCCGGTGTCATCTCTGTTACGGAACACTACGTCATCGAACATTGTCTTTTGCTGTTTCACAGGGGTGATATCTTCCAAATCATCGCACTCGTCCACATTTATGTGCTTAACTGCGTTGACGTATTGGTCCATTGCTCTGAAACTATGGATAGCCGGATGGAGTCCACCTACTATGGTGTTAATGACAATCCCTTTGCCTTTTTGTTGTGTTGTAGGCTTGGGAGCAGGCTGACTCGGGTTTGGGGCCTGTCCTCCTTGCCCCCTGTCCCTTGGGGCAGCCTTATACTCATCCAACTTACCTTCACGCAACAACTTCTCAACCATATCTCTCAAGTGTCAACATTCGTTCGTTGAATGTCCGTGGGTTCCGTGAAATAAACAAAACTTTCCAGTAGCAATTTCTTTTTCTGTTGAATCTCGCGGCGGTGGTTCCTTGTATTGCAAAACATTGTACGTATCCAAATAAATATAATCCAAAGTGTCATTCAATGGTGAATAATTTTCAAAAGTCTGGAACCGGGGTCTTTTGTCAGGATTACTTCCTCGGTTCCTGTTTCTCCTATTACCATTCGCATTATGGTTGTTGTTTCCCCCGTTTCCATTCTTATTTCCAACATTCACTTCGACTTTACCAGAAGTTTCTCCAGACTGCTTTACAGCAACATTACTTTGAACAGCTTCTTTTGAGGCTGCTCCGGACTTCCTTTTTCTGTTTTCCCTTGCTTCCTCCCGTCTTAACTGAACATTGGCCTTCTCATAAAACAACTCCCTTGTGGGCGGTGGCTTCCCAGAAAGATAATCTCCAAACTCCGAATCAGGATCAACTCCCTCCATTAATGCCATCAAGATTGTAGGCTCATGAGGGTCGCTGACTTCTGTTACAGCTAAATTGAAACGGTCTTGATACGACTTCAAGGACTCACCCAGTGCTTGCTTAATTCTCGATAATTCGATAACAGTCTTAGACTTTCGGGCGTGAAGTCGGAATTGAGTCATAAAACGTTCACTCGGTTCTTTGAAATTTGATATCGATCGAGGAGGAAGTCGAGTAAACCATAGTAATGCTACGTCTTCTAAGTAGATCGGGAAAGCCTTGCACTTTACAGCGTCAGGGGCAGCGGCAGCATCCATAAGCCATGCGTATCGCATCAAATGTTGTCCCGGGTCAGTTCTCCCGTTATATCTATCCATCTGGGGCAGATTAAAACGTTGGGGGAACTGAAAGTTAAGAATGTCCTCAGTAAAAGGAGTATGGCTTTGTTCAATACCATAATCTTCATTGGTGTAATTTCGACTCTCAAACATGATTTGGCGCACCATAGCCCATACATCAGCATTGGTTAAAGGCCGTTCAGGCTCCCTGGCTCTGATGTTTGGGTTTCCTCTAGGTTCCTGATCAGGGGACATTCCCCTTCTCCTAGCGGCTTCTGCTCTGCTTTGCTCCCTACGTTCCCGGTCGATCTCACGGGCAACATCTTCGTGGGATCCCAGAGATCTGAAAGTCATTTCTTCCAAATTCTGAGGTCGTTCGAGCGGCCTCCTTTCACGGGGCCGTTCTTCCTCGGAAGAAGAAGATTGATTCATCACAGTATGATGATTTGGGGAAGGGGTTCTCTGCCTGCGAAGCTCACCAATTTCCCTACTCATGATTCTCATATTCTCTTGCATCATAAGGTTAGTGCGCTCATGAACTCTCATAGCCTCCCTAGTGCTCTCGAGCATGTCAAGAAGGCGCGAAAAATCTCCTTGAGTGACAGGTGCGGACGGATTGATCTGGTCATTGGTCCTGGTGGCTGGAGTCGGAGCATTTGGAGGGGCTCGAGTAGAGGTTCCAGCATCACCTAGAGTCTGGTCGGATCGGAACAAGGAGATTTGACCGGATCGGATCGGGTTGGGAGAGTGCACTGCTTCAACATCTTCAATCCGGTTCGGATCGGAGCTCTCCCTATGCGACCGGTTCGGATTTCATGTTTCTGTCCGATCCGCTCCCGAACTCTGCCCACGAGACCTTATCACAACCGGATTTTGCTGATCTTCACCAACTTCGTTCCCTCGACTAGTTTGAACTTCTTTGCCTTTTCCTTTGGCCATAATTCTTCAACAACCAACCAACAAGTACTTACAAGTGTCGAAAGGCGGGGATTAACTTCTTCGAACTCAACGGTCCAAAAAGTAGAATGATAATCCAGAAAAAACAGAGAATTCAAATGATTCTCAGTGAAAGCACCAAAAATGTTAGACCAAAAAGTGGTTCTAACACCCAAATTGACTAAAATTTCGATAGAATGAGATCAAAAACAGAAAAGAGACACAAAATTTATAATGGTTCGGCTTTGAAGAGCCTACATCCACTTTAAAACACTTCGTTTGATGATATAGATGAAAATACAACAAAATATTCGCTCAATCTCGCTCACTTTTCATATACATTCACTCAATTGTCTCAAAATACACTGTATATGATGATTTGAATTGTTTAGGAGTGCTGGAATTCGGTTCTCTAAGATACTTCAATTCTCAAAGTGCCAAAAGATCCCTCTAAATGACCTTTAGGGGTCTATTTATAGGTAGAAATTCATTCAGCATCCGGTTCGGATCGGGGCTACGTGGTTCGTATCTCATCATTCTCGGGCTCAGATGGATTTCAGTGTTGACAGCGCACCAGGTTAGTGGTCATCATGGGTAGAAAGTGGGTGTAACCGCTCCGAATATCCAGGAGATCGTGGGCTGAAGTAGCAAAGTGCACTGGGTTCGGTTCGAATAAGGTAGCAAATGCAGTTCGGATCGGATCATCCCATCCGATCCGGTTTGAATTTTGCCCTTCTTCACTTTGTTTCGTTTTGCTTTTCTCTGACTATACCCGATCCGATCCAATTTAGCCTACGTTGAATTCAAGCTCATCCATCTTTTGCTCCGTTCTGATCCGCCCTGGTATTAACCATCCGATCCGACTCGCTTCAGGAAGTAGGATTCACCAAGGTTCGATATCTCCACTTTGTGTAGCCTAGTTCACAAAGTAGGCTAACAGTTTATGAATAGAATTTGCTGAAAGCTAATTGTATTTTTGCAAAAAGTCAGATTTGAACTTGTAACCACATGTTTATATTAAGAAAATGTATTTTGAATGGTTTATACTTACACCAAAAAATATATTTGCTAAAGGTATAAATCATTTATTAATCATCTAAATCACCAACTAGACTTTTTTGGCACCAATAAAGTGGTCGTGCCGGAGTGGTTATAGGGCATGACTAGAAATCATGTGGGCTTTTCCCATGCAGGTTCGAATCCGGTCTATCACGTACTGGTTTTACTATTATCTCCCAAGGCTCTATTTGTTGAGTGTTTAGTTACATTTCACATTTATAATATTTTTTACAATCGTATGAAGTTAACTAGAGATTTCGATACATGGTTGCAAAGATTTTAGGCATTTTTGTTATATTCTAACGATGCAATTTCATCAATACATTAATGAAATTATGATTATGAACTACGACCAAAATAACTCATGACTTACAAGCGTTGAATTCAAAATGGCTAAAAATCCTACATGCATATTTTATATCTTATAAATACTTATAATGTGAATGGTCATGAGAAATTAGTCTGAAAAACCGCCTTTGTTAATGTTTAGTTCGATTTCCCATCTACTGGTGATTTTTAGACACAATGTTAGTTTGAGGACAGATTCTGAAATGCATTAGTGATTGCCAAGATTTCATGATAACTTTGTTATGTACTGATGATGTAATCACTAGTAAATTCACTCATTAAAATTATGATTATGAACTACGACCCAAAAAATGCATGACTTAATCGCGCTAAATCTAAAGTTCCCCAAGCTAATCCATGCCTTTACATATATAGAGAAAACCCTTTGCATTTTTCATGATGTGGGACAAAACATATTTGTCTATTCCTTCTTCCTTTTATTCTTCATTCTCTTCAAAATAATACCCAAACCCAAATCATTTGTTTTGAAAATTTTACAACAATCTCCCCCAATTTTCAAAATAAAGATAAAAAGGACGGCTGAATCACTAGTGTGACTTCCTACATACCCAAGTGGGATCAAGCCTATGTAGTTCTAAGATCAAGTTTTGCATCATCGTGGAAACAACACATAAATAAAAGTATCTTTTGGATTTGAACTTTTACTTAGTGTAAACCATTCAAAGTTCTATCGAGATTCTATGGTGAACAAATCTTAAACCAAGTATCCCTTAATAATAAAACCGGAACAATCACACATGTTGTATTCCTTAGTTAGAGTGTTCTGTATTACTCAGCACGTTAATGGTCATGTGCTTAAATCCTGGTTCATGAGTCTACTTAGAAAGCGGTCTTACTTTCCTGGGAAACAACCTGATTTCCATATTCATATAGGTAAGTCACTTAAGTTGTTTCTGCGAGACACCTTTTAGTATTTCTTGACTTATTAAGGATATTTATCTATCCTTTGTTCTTGCAGAATCCAACACTAAACATTATGGGATTATTGATTTAGTGTTCCATAATCATTACCTTAACTTGTTGGTACCCATCGAACTTTGTCTATCCTTTTCAAGACACAAGTTGGGTTTCTGTTAAGGATGATCAATCTTCATTCACAGACCTTAGTCCCATTTCTTTAGACTTTGTAAAAACCATAGCCTTTGGAAGACTTTTAGTAAGTGGGTCAGCCAAGTTTTTCTTCATTTCTATGTAGTCAACAGTTATAACTCCACTTTTGAGTAACTGTGTCACCATGTGATGTCTTAGACTACATGTATAGATTTTCCATTATATGTCTTATTAGAGACATTATATATAGTTGCTTGATTATCACAATTAATCAAGACTGCTGGAGATGGCTTCTTCCATAATGGGATTTCTACTAACAAATTTCTAAGCCATTCTGCTTCCTTACATGCGTCTGCTAATGCAATTAATTCTGATAACATAGTTGAATCGGATATATAGGTCTGCTTCTTGGAAGCCCAAGACACAGCAACGCCTCCTAATGTAAATATCCAACCAGTCGTAGACTTGGATTTGGATTCTACATTGTTCCAGGTTGCATCACTATATCCTTCTATTACAGCAGGATATCCTTTATAAGATAAACCATACTGTGTGGTTCTTTTCAAATAAGCTAATACTCTGGAAATGGCTTTCCAGTGTTCGAAACCTGGATTACTTGCAAATCGACACAATACACTTATAGCATATGCGATGTCTGGTCTTGTGCAATGCGTAACATACATAAGACTTCCAATAATACCAGAATATTCCAATTGAGAAATGGTACGTCCAGTGTTCTTTTCTAATTTTATACTTGGATCTAAATGAGTTGGTGCTGGTTTGTCATTATAGTGATCATACTTCTTTAGGAACTTCTCAATGTAATGAGATTGAGTTAGTAATAACTCCCCCGTTTTCCTAATGATTTTAATTCCTAAAATTACATCAGTCTCCCCCAGATCTTTCATATCAAATTTAGAAGATAGAAACTTCTTAGTTTCATTCACACAAGATATATTGGAACCAAATATCAGCATGTCATCAACGTATAAACATATTATAACAGAACCGTTGTTATCCGATTTGCTATAGATACATTTATCTGCATCATTAACAATAAATCCAAATGATAGTGCAACTTTATCAAACTTCTCATGCCATTGCATGGGAGCTTGCTTCAGGCCATAAAGAGATTTAACTAATTTACAAACTTTCTTTTCTTGGCCTGGGGTTATGAAACCTTCAGGTTGTTCCATGTATATCTCCTCTTCTAAATCTCTATTTAGAAAAGTTGTCTTTACATCCATTTGATGTATGACCAAGTTATGAATTGATGCAAGTGCTATTAAACAGTGTACCATAGATATGCGAGCCACCAGAGCATATGTATCAAAATAATCAACTCCTTGTCTTTGTTTATATCCCTTAGCAACTAATCTGACTTTAAATTTATCAATTGATCCATTTGTATTAAACTTTTTCTTGAATATCCATTTACATCCTATTGGTTTAGCACAAAGAGGTAAATCGCTTGAAACCCAAGTTTGGTTTAACATTATGGAATTCATTTCATCATTGATAGACTCTTTCCAGAAATTAGAATCTCAAGAACTCATAGCCTCAAAATAAGTTTTGGGATCATCATCGACGTTCATTACATATCTTGTTACATTAAGGACTTCGCACTTATCGCCTTCTACAAGATATGTTATGAAGTAAAGACCATAGTCCTTCTCTATTCTCGCTCTTTTACTTCTCCAGTGTTCAGTACTATCATCTGGAACTGACACTTCCTTGTTGTTTTGAGCATGAGCATATTCATCGTTATTTGTACCATTAGTCTCAGTTGGTTCTGGACTAGATGATCTTAATCGATTCTCAATAGTCTGATTTTCAAAAAATTCTACATCTACAGATTCTATGACTTCTAAGGTATCAAGAATCATAAATCTATAAGTTATACTATTAAGAGAATATCCTATGAAAACACATTTAAAAGCTCTTTTACCTAACTTTGGTCGTTTAGGGTCTGATTTTCTAACATATGATAAACAACCCCAAACTTTAAGTCTAGTAAGATTAGGTTTTCTATTAAACCATAATTCATAAGGAGAAATATTATTCTTTTTAAGTGGTACTCTATTTAAAATGTAACATGCAGATAACATAGCATCACCCCATAGGATGTAAGGTAAATTAGAACTTGTGATCATGGCGTTAACCATTTCTACTAAAGTTCTATTTTTCCTCTCAGCAACACCATTTTGTTATGGTGTATAAGGGGCGGTACATTGGTGAATAATATCATTTTGTTTGCAAAACAAAGTAAACTCATTTGAAAAATACTCACCACTACGATCTGAATGTAACACTTTAATTTTAATTCCTAATTGTGTTTTGACTTCTGCTTTGTAAATTTTAAATTTATCAAAGGCTTCATCTTTAGATTTCATTAGATATACATATGCATATCTAGAATAATCATCAATAAATGTTATATAGTATTGGTTACCACCATAGGTGATATGACTCTTTAAGTCACCCACATCACTATATACTAAATCAAGCAAACTAGTTTTCCTTTCTACAGATTTGAAGGATTTCCGATGTATTTTTGCTTGAACACATATTTCACATTTAGAAATAGATTCGAAATCACAATTAGAAATTAATCCTAATTTATGCATATTTCTAAGTGACTTATAATTAACATGTCCTAATCTACTATGCCATAAATTAACAGAATCAACAATATAAATAGAAGATTTCTTCATTAGTTTCAACTTAATCATGTCATTACAAGAATATCCATGTCCAATCAATTTGCTGTTCTTGGACAACACTAACTTATCAGACTCATACACCATCTTGAATCCTCCTTTATTAAGAAGGTATCCAGAAATCAAATTCTTACACATATCAGGTACATAAAATACAATGACTAAAGTAAGAACTTTCCTAGAGGTGAATGTCAATTCAATAGTGCCTTTTCCCAAAACTTTGCTTGCAACTTTGTTTGCGCCATTTACTTTGCTAGATTCTCCATTATTCTCATCGTAAGTCTTGAACAGATTATGGTCTTTGAAAATATTAATAGTCGCTTCAGTATCGAGCCACCAATCATGATCAATGCCACTAACGGAGTTTTCCTCTTGTACGACAGCCACAAGCTTTTCTTCGACCACTTTCGCTTTTTGTTGTTTCTTCCGAAGACGTTAGTCTCGGGCATAGTGGTCGGGTTTGTGACAATAGTAACAGTCACCCTTCTTCTTGTTCTTGGAATTATTACCTTTCCTTCTAAAATGTATCTCATTCTTAGGCTTCAACTTATTGTTAATTTCAACATTATTAGCCTTAGATTGAAACTCAGTTTGTGGATTATCATCTAGTTCGCGTTTACGAGAATCCTCTTCAATACGAAGATGACGCTGTAAACCGTCTAAACCATAATCCGTTTTTGCATGTTTTAATTTTTTCTTATAATCATTCCACGAATTCGGGAGTCTCGAAATAATAACTCCAACAACAAACGATTCAGGGAGATCAATACCGGCATCCTTAAGTTGATTTACCAACACCAGGATTTCACTTACTTGTCCAATTATGGACTTGTTGGTGACCATTTTGAAATCCATAAAATTGCATATAAGAAATTTTTTTATTACTTGCCTCAGAGATGTGATGTTTTCTTTCTAGCGCAGTCCAGAGTGCCTTCGCGGTGTCCATGGTCCTATGAGCATTGTATATCGGAGTAGACAGTGCATTCAGAATGTGGCCTCTGCAAATAAAATCTTCCTTTTTGCGCTTTTCCCTTTTAGCTTTTAGTTCCGCACTATCCTTATCGGTTTCCTCCGGTATTTTCTCCAATCCATCTTCAAGAATATGAAATAACTTGACCGTGATCAGGAAGAATTTCATGGTCTCTTGCTAACGAGTGAAGTTCTCTCCATCAAATCGCTCTAACTTCGTCAAATGTTGATTCATCACTTGCAATGCGCTCAAACCTTCCATGGTTGAATATATTGTCTGGAAATTTTGTTGGGGATTTCGTGGTTTGAGACGCTAATGGGGGAGAATGATTGTCGTACTTTTGACTTCAAGGATTTGCATAGCAAATTCTTTCAGACAATAGTTCAACCCACCAGGTACAAAAGTGCTATCGAACTATTGACTTCAGGATTCAATGATGCCTTGAAACAACGAAATCAGATTCAAAATTTGTACGATTTTGATCTGACCAAGAACACTCTGGATTTAGTTTACAGACGATGCAAGAATCGAAAGTAGAATGAAGAGGAAGAAGAAGTTTGCTATTCTACAGCACTTTCAGATTTGTAACACTTTATAAGTGTTTTGGATAGAACTGTTTTGCAACAGTATAACGGTGTTGCAAAATATCTTAGGAAGAAGAAGATCGAAATTCAGAGATATTTGGAATGATTTTGTGCAATTCTATATATAGGTGACGAGAGGAGGCATCCATTGGCCAACCTTGCAACTGTTTAATTGCAACAATCATTTCAAAATCGTTTTTAACCAAAGGCCAAAACGGTCGACTGGTTGAGTTTTGGCCTGTCGACCGATTTGGTTCTGCGGCCTAATGGATCACGAAACCACAAGAGCCCCAAGGCCCAAGGCCCATCTTTTGACATTTTAAATATTAATATCTATGCCAAGTTCATGCCTAAGGCCCATTGCCTTATAGCTCCTTCTCTTCTTTCTTTTGATATCATATATCAAGCTTTTACCTATATAGAGACAAACTCCTTTATATTCTACAATGTGGGACTAACCCCTACACCTTATCTTCTTCCATTCTTGCTTCCCTCTTCAAAAAAACAAACCCATATCCCAAAACTAATTTTGAAAATTTACAACAAGCCCCGCCTTTCATTTTTTTTTGTTCTTATTTTGTGTTAGTTTGTACGAGTTTGTTTATTACTTCATGTACATTAATGTTATGTGATGGAAAGGGATATCTGATTGCATTGTTAATGCGTTAGGAGCCAAAGTCATGACTCATAACATAAATATGACAATATGGGCTGCAATGGTTATGCCAGTACAGATGATCTTGGCTGCAAATATGTGTGTAGGTCAAAGTTATAAGTCATGACTACAAACACAGTTACTTCTATCTTATCGTTTCATGTTGAAAATTTATACATGAACAAATTGCTCAAATATTATTGGTATAGTGGTATTACTCGCTGAGTTAACCAAATTTTCATCCTAAGTATGCCAGATCTTCTGTGTCTTTTGCAAACTTCTCAAGTTTAACTTATGTTCACTAACAAACAATACATGTTTTCAACTTCAGCTTCATTGTCATATTTCAATATCCTTAATGGTTAGGTATTTTTCCAAGTTTTCCAAATTTGGGGTGCTTAGATAATATTTTGGTTTGAGCAGAGTAATTGTACTTTAGGAAATGAAATGAGGATCCAATTATTGTTCTAAAATTAGTGTATAGCTAAGAACCATGTGCGAAGAACGGGTTCGCACAAGTAATGAATATGAAAACCAAAGTAATTTGTAAAAAAGATGGTCCATATTGAGTAATGTTGATGTAAACTATTTATTTTGGTGTAGTGTATGTTAAGCAACCATTGGTTTATGAATAGAATTTGCTGAAAGCTAATTGTATTTTTGCAAAAACTCAGATTTGAACTTGTGACCACGTGTTTATATTAAGAAAATGTATTTTGAATGGTTTATACTTACACCAAAAAATATATTTGCTAAAGGTATAAATCATTTATTAATCATCTAAATCACCAACTAGACTTTTTTGGCACCAATAAAGTGGTCGTGCCGGAGTGGTTATAGGGCATGACTAAAAATCATGTGGGCTTTTCCCATGCAGGTTCGAATCCAGCCTATCACGTACTGGTTTTACTATTATCTCCCAAGGCTCTATTTGTTGAGTTTTTAGTTACATTTCACATTTATAATAATTTTTACAATCGTATGAAGTTAACTAGAGATTTCGATACATGGTTGCAAAGATTTTAGGCATTTTTGTTATATTCTAACGATGCAATTTCATCAATACATTAAAGAAATTATGATTATGAACTACGACCATAATAACTCATGACTTACAAGCGTTGAATTCAAAATGGCTAAAAATCCTACATGCATATTTTATATCTTATAAATACTTATAATGTGAATGGTCATGAGAAATTAGTCTGAAAAACCGCCTTTGTTAATGTTTAGTTTGATTTCCCATCTACAGGTGATTTTTAGACACGAAGTTAGTTTGAGGACAGATCTTGAAACGCACTAGTGATTGCCAAGATTCCATGATAACTTTGTTATGTACTGATGATGTAATCACTAGTAAATTCATTCATTAAAATTATGATTATGAACTACGACCCAAAAAATGCATGACTTAATCGCGCTAAATCTAAAGTTCCCCAAGCTAATCCATGCCTTTACATATATAGAGAAAACCCTTTGCATTTTTCATGATGTGGGACAAAACATATTTGCCTATTCCTTCTTCCTTTTATTCTTCATTCTCTTCAAAGTAATACCCAAACCCAAATCATTTGTTTTGAAAATTTTACAACAATCTCCCCCAATTTTCAAAATAAAGATAAAAAGGACGGCTGAATCACTAGTGTGACTTCCTACATACCCAAGTGGGATCAAGCCTATGTAGTTCTAAGATCAAAATTTGCATCATCGTGGAAACAACACATAAATAAAAGTATCTTTTGGATTTGAACTTTTACTTAGTGTACACCATTCAAAGTTCTATCGAGATTCTATGGTGAACAAATCTTAAACCAAGTATCCCTTAATGATAAAACCGGAACAATCACACATGTTGTATTCCTTAGTTAGAGTGTTCTGTATTACTCAGCACGTTAATGGTCATGTGCTTAAATCATGGTTCATGAGTCTACTTAGAACGGGGTCTTACTTTCCTAGGAAACAACCTGATTTCCATATTCATATAGGTAAGTCACTTAAGGTGTTTCTGCGAGACACCTTTTAGTATTTCTTGACTTATTAAGGATATTTATCTATCCTTTGTTCTTTCAGAATTCAACACTAAACATTATGGGATTATTGATTTAGTGTTCCATAATCATAACCTTAACTTGTTGGTACCCATCGAACTTTGTCTATCCTTTTCATGACACAAGTTGGGTTTCTGTTAAGGATGATCAATCTTCATTCACAGACCTTAGTCCCATTTCTTTAGACTTTGTAAAAACCATAGCCTTTGGAAGACTTTTAGTAAGTGGGTCAGCCAAGTTTTTCTTCGTTTCTGTGTAGTCAACAGTTATGACTCCACTTTTGAGTAACTGTGTCACCATGTGATGTCTTAGACTACATGTCTAGATTTTCCATTATATGTCTTATTAGAGACATTATATATAGTTGCTTGATTATCACAATTAATCAAGACTGCTGGAGATGGCTTCTTCCATAATGGGATTTCTACTAACAAATTTTTAAGACATTCTGCTTCCTTACATGCGTCTGCTAATGCAATTAATTCTGATAACATAGTTGAATCGGATATATAGGTCTGCTTCTTGGAAGCCCAAGACACAGCAGCGCCTCCTAATGTAAATATCCAACCAGCCGTAGACTTGGATTTGGATTCTACATTGTTCCAGGTTGCATCACTATATCCTTCTATTACAGCAGGATATCCTTTATAAGATAAACCATACTGTGTGGTTCCTTTCAAATAAGCTAATACTCTGGAAATGGCTTTCCAGTGTTCGAAACCTGGATTACTCGTAAATCGACACAATACACTTATAGCATGTGCGATGTCTGGTCTCGTGCAATGCATAACATACATAAGACTTCCAATAATACCGGAATATTCCAATTGAGAAATGGTACGTCCAGTGTTCTTTTCTAATTTTATACTTGGATCTAAAGGAGTTGATGCTGGTTTGTCATTATAGCGATCATACTTCTTTAGGAACTTCTCAATGTAATGAGATTGAGTTAGTAATAACTCCCCCGTTTTCCTAATGATTTTAATTCCTAAAATTACATCAGCCTCTCCCAGATCTTTCATATCAAATTTAGAAGATAGAAACTTCTTAGTTTCATTCACACAAGATATATTGGAACCAAATATCAGCATGTCATCAACGTATAAACATATTATAACAGAACCGTTGTTATTCGATTTGCTATAGATACATTTATCTGCATCATTAACAATAAATCCAAATGACAGTGCAACTTTATCAAACTTCTCATGCCATTGCATGGGAGCTTGCTTCAGGCCATAAAAAGATTTAACTAATTTACAAACTTTCTTTTCTTGGCCTGGGGTTATGAAACCTTCAGGTTGTTCCATATATATCTCCTATAAATCTCTATTTAGAAAAGCGGTCTTTACATCCATTTGATGTATGACCAAGTTATGAATTGATGCAAGTGCTATTAAACAGTGTACCGTAGATATGCGAGCCACCAGAGCATATGTATCAAAATAATCAACTCCTTGTCTTTGTTTATATCCCTTAGCAACTAATCTGACTTTAAATTTATCAATGGATCCATTTGTATTCAACTTTTTCTTGAATATCCATTTACATCCTATTGGTTTAGCACTAGGAGGTAAATCGCTTAAAACCCAAGTTTGGTTTAACATTATGGAATTCATTTCATCATTGATAGAATCTTTCCAGAAATTAGAATCTCAAGAACTCATAGCCTCAAAATAAGTTTTGGGATCATCATCGACGTTCATTACATATCTTGTTACATTAAGGACTTCGCACTTATCGCCTTCTACAAGATATTTTATGAAGTAAAGACCATAGTCCTTCTCTATTCTCGCTCTTTTACTTCTCCAGTGTTAAGTACTATCATATGGTACTGACACTTCCTTGTTGTTTTGAGCAGAAGCATATTCATCGTCATTTGTATCATTAGTCTCAGTTGGTTCTGGACTAGATGATCTTAATGGATTCTCAATAGTTTGATTTTCAAAAAATTCTACATCTACAAATTCTATGACTTCTAAGGTATCAAGAATCATAAATCTATAAGTTATACTATTAAGAGAATATCCTATGAAAACACACTTAAAAGCTCTATTACCTAATTTTGGTTGTTTAGGGTCTGGTTTTCTAACATATACTAAGCAACCCAAACTTTAAATCTAGTAAGATTAGGTTTTCTATTAAACCATAATTCATAAGGAGAAATATTATTCTTTTTAAGTGGTACCCTATTTAAAATGTAACACGCAGATAACATAGCATCACCCCATAGGTTGTAAGGTAAATTAGAACTTATGATCATGGAGTTAACCATTTCCACTAAAGTTCTATTTTTCCTCTCAGCAACAACATTTTGTTGTGGTGTATAAGGGGCGGTACATTGGTGAATAATACCATTTTGTTTGCAAAAAAAAGTAAACTCATTTGAAAAATATTCACCACCACGATCTGAATGTAACACTTTAATTTTGATTCCTAATTGTGTTTTGACTTCTGCTTTGTAAATTTTGAATTTACCAAAGGCTTCCTATTTAGATTTCATTAGATATACATAAGCATATCTAGAATAGTCATCAATAAATGTTATATAGTATTGGTTACCACCATAGGTGATATGACTCTTTAAGTCACCCACATCACTATATACTAAATCAAGCAAATTAGTTTTCCTTTCTACAGAATTGAAGGATTTCCAATGTAATTTTGCTTGAACACATATTTCACATTTAGAAATAGATTTGAAATCACAATTAGAAATTAATCCTAATTTATGCATATTTCTAAGTGACTTAAAATTAACATGTCCTAATCTACTATGCCATAAATTAACAAAATCAACAATATAAGCAGAATATTTCTTCATTAGATTCAACTTAATCATGCCATTACAAGAATATCCTTGTCCAATAAATTTGTTGTTTTTGGACAACACTAACTTATCAGACATATACCCCATCTTGAATCCTCCTTTATTAAGAAGGTATCCAGAAATCAAATTCTTACACATATCAAGTGCATAAAATAAATTGACTAAAGTAAGAACTTTCCCAGAGATGAATGTCAATTCAACAGTGCCTTTTCCCAGAACTTTGCTTGCAACTTTGTTTGCACTAGTTACTTCGCAGGATTCTCCATTATTCTCATCGTAAGTCTTGAACAGATTACGGTCTTTGCAAATATGAATAGTTGCTCCAGTATCGAGCCACCAATCTTATCAATGCCACTAACGGAGTTCGCTTCTTGTACGACAACCACAAGCATTTCTTCGACCACATTCCCTTTTTATTATTTCTTCCGAAGACGACCGTCTCGAGCATAGTGGCCGGGTTTCTGACAATAGTAACAGTCACCCTTCTTCTTGTTCTTGGAATTATTACCTTTCTTTTTAAACTGTGTCTCATTCTTAGGCTTCAACTTATCGTTAATTTCAACATTATTAGCCTTAGATTGAGACTCAGTTTGTGGATTATCATCTAGTTCCCATTTACGAGAATCTTCTTCAATACGAAGATGACGCTGTAAACCGTCTAAATCATAATCCGTTTTTGCATGTTTTAATTTTTTCTTATAATCATTCCTAGAATTCGGGAGTATCGAAATAATAACTCCAACAACAAATGATTCAGGGAGATCAAAACTGGCATCCTTAAGTTGATTTACCAACAGTAGGATTTCACTTACTTGTCCAATTATGGACTTGTTGGTGACCATTTTGAAATCCATAAAATTGCATATAAGAAATTTTTATTACTTGCCTCTGAGATCCGATATTTGCTTTCTAGCGCTGTCCAGAGTGCCTTCGCGGTGTCCAAAGTCCTGTAAGCATCGTATATCGGAGTAGACAGTGCATTCAGAATGTGACCTCTGCATAGAAAATCTTCTTCTTTGCGCTTTTCCCTTTTAGCTTTTAGTTCTGCACTATCCTTATCGGTTTCCTCCTGTATTTTCTCCAATCCATCTTTGAGAATATGAAATAATTTGACCGTGATCAGGAAGAATTTCATGGTCTCTTGCCAACGAGTGAAGTTCTCTCCATCAAATCGCTCTAATTTTGTCAAATGCTGATTCATCACTTGAATGCGCTCAAACCTTCCATGGTTGAAGTATTGTCTAGAAAAATTTGTTGGGGATTTCGTGGTTTGAGACGCTAATGAAGGAGAAAGATTGCTGTACTTCTGACTTCAAGGATTTGCGTAGCAAATTCTTTCAGACAATAGCTCAACCCACCAGGTACAAAAGGGTTATCGAACTATTGACTTCAGGATTCAATGAAGCCTTGAAACAGCGTTATCGGATTCAAAGTTTATACGACTTTGATCCGACCAAGTACCACTCTGAATTTTGTATGTCTGATGATGCAAGTATAGTAGAGAACAAAGAAAATAAGAATAAGATAATCTGCAACGTATTTCTGGTATTTGCAACACCTTAGAAGCGTTACAGATCAAACATCGTTTGGCACGCTTTAATGGCGTTGCAGATTCAGGAAGAAGAAGAAGAGTATTTTTAATTGTGTTTTTCACGGTTTTCTGGCGTCGATATATATAGCCATCGAGAGATGTATCCATTGGCCAAGCGTTGCAACTGTTAATTGTTACGTTCAGATCCACTCAAACTTAGACAGATGCGTCCCTTCAGATTTGCGATGCCATGAAGCGTTGCGAAAACCCCACATCGGTCGACCGCCAAATTGTCACCGGTCGACCGTTTTTAATCAGAAGCCAAAACGTCGACCGGTTGAAATTTGGCCTATCGACTTATTGGTTTCTGGGCTGTTTTTCCTGGTCCAATGGATCACGAGACCCCAAGAGCCCCAAGGCCCATCTTTTGACCTTTTTAAATATTTAATATGCATGTTATGTTCATGCATTATCTCATCTCTCTTTTCTTCTTTATTTCGTTATTATACATCATGCCATTACATATATAGAGAAAACCCTTTGCATTTTTCATGATGTGGGACAAAACATATTTTCCTATTCCTTCTTCCTTTTATTCTTCATTCTCTTCAAAATAATACCCAAACCCAAATCATTTGTTTTGAAAATTTTACAACACCTTTTATCATTATTCACTAAAATGATAATTTCATCATCATTAATTATCGTAGAAATAGTCAACTTATTATTTAACTAAATTAAACAATAAATTTCTTTTAAAAATCTTATTAAAGTTAAAGCAATATTCATTAATCTATTTCATTAGATTAGTTAACACCAAACTAAATTAATCAATTCTAAAACATGGTTTTCTCTTATCGAATTTAAATTATTCATTCTTTTAAATTAATTAATAACATAATTAATTTAAAATACATTCCACTTAATTGTTTCTTGAAACAATTAATTCAACTCTTAACTATTGCATTAGTTTATGCTCGTCTCCTTATAAATCTCATTAACGTAAGACTTTGATTTGTAAACTATTTAATAATACTTAAAACTTATAAAATAAATATTAAACCTAAATTTCTTTTATTGAACTTTTATTTAAATATATAGATTTAAAAAAAATCTATCTTCGGTTATAAAATAAATTTCATAACTTTATTAGCGTCAATTCAAGCAACGGTAAATCAATATTTGTAACACCATTTATTTTTAGGCCAACTGCTGCCAATTACCCCACCAATACTGTTTATTGGTTAGAACAAAACAACCATTGAATTTAGATTCAACAAACCATAATCAATCAATCATCCAATAATCTCGGTTAAACAGTTCATATAATTGTAATATGACAATAAATGATAAATTTGAGGAATCCAGTTGGATCCCTCCAACCTATTTTTTTTGCTGCATCCAAATATGTTATCTCAATAATATTATTTCCATAAACAGATATAATATTCAACCAGCAAACAATATATATATTAGCAATCCAAACATCCATCAACTAATTAACAATCATAGCACGAAATATTTAAACCTAACTTATATAAAATATAAGTGGGATAAAACTGAGTGAGTTGAACTCACCTTAATTTCATCTGTTGCTAAAGAAGTTCATTGAAATTAAACAAATGTTTAATTTAATTAAAATTCCATCTTTGCCTCGTTCTGTTCAAACCAGCTCCATAATATTTACGTCCGATGACATCACTTGTTCCATCCTACTTGGTTACTGTATGACAGCGTTGTAAATTTCAATCTAGCATTCACTTATTTAAAATAATTGTAACGATATAGATTTCGCTCGGACCTAATCGATCGCTAAATCGACCAAGACCGTTCAAAACCCGGATACGCTAACTCTGGGCATACAACACATCAGAACAAATAACAGAAGACTTTTATAAACATCATGATAATGTTTCATCAGAGTACATAATATATCAGAGTATACCGAAATATAATACAGCGGAAGATTAATTTAAAATAAATGTAATACAATGCAGCGGAAACAAATAAACTAACACAGCGGAAAGCTATCAATGCTCTAGACACAGCTTTAAGCTTCGATCCAGAATCCTGCTAAATGAATTAATCTGCAAAACCAAAACTACAAGCTGCTCGTGTGGAAAATATGGGCACCCAGAGTTTAGGCGAAAAAAATAAACTCCAGGTCAGTCATGGGACTGGTGTGAGAACTCAAAACAGTTAATAAACTTTACTTTAAAATAAGGTAAATCATGGGACCATGCCGTATGTCACGGAATGGGTTTACCCCCCATGAATACCGATGCATAAACAGCACTAATAATAGTCATATGGATCTACAATGCATCGCACAACATGCAATTTTCCAATCTACCCATTTAGGCTTAAACCCTAAATTTAGATTTTTGAAATCCAATTCACTTTACAGAAATTATTTCTATGGACTTTATTTTCGAATTCTTATTTCAAATCATTTGAAATATATATCTAACTTTCATATCAAAGTAGATTTCACTTCGGGATCTCAAACCAAAATCTTTGGAAATATGAATTCCAAAACATAACAATGCATACAAACAAGTATGCAACCAAATATCGTGCACAGCCCTCAGACCAGGCTGTACGCGCCCCTCCAACTCGATATATATATATATATATATATATATATATATATGCACCTCCCACGATGGAGCAGGCTACACTGACGATGCACCTCCCACACATGCAAGCATACACCACCCAAAGCCTTTAAGGCTATAACACCCATACTTTTAGTCACTCCCGGGTTACCCGAATGTGTAGCCACATACTTGCTCAATCATTTTATATCCCGAAGTGGAGAAAATCATTTCACAACATAATAATCACAAGTACTTTCAAACTATAGTACTTCACATAAGCAATTCACACATATGATCAGTCACTATTAATCACATAACCTTTGAGTTCGTACGTCTCAAAGAAGGGTGTTAAGAAAGGGAATAAATTCTCCGCCACCAAGTAGATACGTTATCTATAGCAACTAATCGGATACGCGATGAATCACAATGTAAAACCATAATACACTTCCAAATCATTTCGAAATCATCGGGTTTAGCCCATGAAATTCTTTCTGTTTTATAAAACATTTTATAAAATA
Organism: Allium sativum; assembly: GCA_030737875.1. Lineage (NCBI taxonomy): Eukaryota > Viridiplantae > Streptophyta > Magnoliopsida > Asparagales > Amaryllidaceae > Allium > Allium sativum. Next base: position 35,874,150 of record CM060917.1, on the reverse strand, counting down.
TTCCCTGTCCAAAATCGGGAAAACATTTCTTAAGAAAATCTCATTTCAAAATAATTCCTTAAATTTTGAAATAAACTCAACATCATCGCTAAAAACCTTATAGTCAAATTGTGAAGTGTTTCACAAGGTGCTAGCATACAAATATTTCTACCCAACCCAATGCTAAAGGTAAAAGCATGTTCTGCTCATAAACTGGTCGAGCACAATCCAAATAGTTAATCAACCACACTCAATATCAACAGCCAAGTAAATTTGGTTAAATCACATCTCGTGTTTTGGTAAATTCGATTACCATTTATTCATTCACCAAAAATCATTTCTTATTGATTGTTCAACTTTCTGAAAATTAATCCTGCTTTAACTGGGTTAAAGAACCAATGTCATTTAAACACATTTCATGACAAACCCAAAATCTAATTTGATATTAAAAATAAGGCTCTGAATAAAAATTATATCGGCTTATATTCAATATCAAATTCTGAAACCAACACATATCGTATGGGGAATAACGATATATATCTATCTTCAAAATTCCTCCACAATATTCGTATAGTCACGGAATCCAATATCGAAATCTCCCGAAGATGATTTCTATTCAAATCTAATCCAATTTATATATTGGAAATTTTTGGTTTTATTAAAACCTTTTACAAATCCAATTTTTTTATTTAAAAACATTGGATTTCAAATCTAGTTAATAACTAGTTCATTTTGATAAAAATATATTTTTATCAAGCGAAACCCTGCTAGCCTTGAAAGTTTACGCGCTGCAAAGAAAAAAAAGAATGGCAGAGCCTGTCGCTCCTGCGAATTGATATTTCTTATCTCGCTTCTCCCTTCCGCTTCGCCCTCCCTCCCCTCCGCCCATGCCCCGCCGTTCCACTTCCCCTCCAATCAAAACCTCTCACTCACGCACTAGATCTGGATGCGCCTTCAGATCGGAACCAACCTTTTCCAGATCTAAGCCGTGTAGTGTTCCTCTGGCTAACCCCTTCAAAGATCTGCTAACAAATGCGACTATGGCTACACAACCTCTCACTGGACTTCTTGGTGGCGCTCAGTCCTCTGCGTTGTCACCCCTTTTGGCATCTTCAACCGAGAGCAACTGGAAGCAAGCCGAAGGTACGTCGGATCTGAGCAGTTTGGGTGAAAGCACTAAAAGTGAAATGGTGGGTGAAATTAATATTGAGGTAGTGCTGGAAGGAGGTGCTAGTGATAGTTCAGAGAAACCTATTGGAACACCATGCTCTCAACATGTTCGACAAAATGCCCTTGTAGAACCTTCAAGTGTTAACATGAACGTTGAGGCTGCTGTTGAGGTTGATACTGTGTCTAAAACCTTTAGCTCTCTTTTTTCTTGTCTTCCCAGAATTGCAGGAGATTACCAACCTCATCAAAAAAATTCAACCACAATCGTTAACGGGCGTAATGTCATGCCAAGTGTTGTGCAACGTGTAGGTGAAGAGTATTGGTCCGACCACCTTGGTGGATTTTTCCTCGGCAGCATCCCTCCTTATCAAGTTGTACGTGAGAGTTGCTACCGTCATTGGAAAATGAGAGGTAGATTGTTTGTCCAATTTTTTGACTCTATGTTTTATTTCAAGTTCTCCAATCCTAGTGACAAACTAAGTGTCCTTGAGCGTGATCCGCTTGTGATTGATGGCCAACCGTTCATTATCTCCTTGGAATATAACGGTTGGCAAGGCTAGAGAGCACATTCAATCCATACCAGTATGGGCCACTTTCACTAACATTCCTTCTGTTCTCCAACCGTTGATTGGTTTAGACTGGTTATCTAGTCTAATTGGCAAGCTTCGATGTTTTGATTCTAATACAGTGGCCAGAAAAAGCCTTAAATATGCAAGAGCACTCATTAAAATCACTCCCATGAAGCCACTTCCGAACAAACTATGTGTGACTCTGGTTGAAGGATTTGATGTTGATATAGATGTCCACTATAGTTGGTGCCCGGATATATGTTCAAAGTGTAGGTCCTTTGGGCATACTTTTGAAACCTGCTCTGCTTCAACCAATGACGTCAAGTTACCACTTCGTAAGCTTAACTTGCAATGGATTCCTAAGCTGCAGACATCCGTTCCCACTGCTTCTTTAGCTACTGGACCCGATGCTGCTACAGTCCCGCCTGTAGTTCCTACTGCCCCTGATCCAGCGCCTACGGAAATTCCTAGTGTAGAAGAAGACTTACTGTACAATGAAGAAACTTTCTTATGGAATAAATCTGAGAAAGCTTGGGTTCATGGTAAGACTGAAATGCGACATCGACCGGGTACTAATAATTATCACATTTACGTCGGGGAAGACGATGAATCTAGATATCTAATGTATCATATTGTCGGTAAGGAGATGGTTTTGTCAACTGAAGGAGTGGATGGTCTTAACAATGTAAAAATATTGAATGATTCTTCCTGGGACAGACGTTATCTATATGGTCCGAAATCTCCGCACTTCGTTGCGGATCTAGCGACGCATTTCACTGACATTAGGCTGGAAAATCCTCCTCCAAGTGATGCTGATGGGGACTAGCCTCCCTATCAGCACATAGTAGTCTACACAAAGTTGCTTAGCTCCTGTTTTTCTTTTTCATGTATGTGTGGACGGTCCACCTTAAAAACCATTAGCTGATTGTTAACTGCAATCACCTGAACTTCATGTATTTTATTATTAGTCATAATAAAAGGTGTTTGCGGTCACCTTAAAAACCGGTCGGCTATGCCAAAAAAAAAATATCTTTACAAACGTGGAATTTTTCATCCCAATTCTTTCCAAATCATTTATTATGATTTTACACAAATTATTAATATTTTTAATAATTTTTCAAGGCCCGTACTATCGGTTTCCAATAACGGCCAACGAACTGCATCCATAGCGACCTTTTCCAAATTGGATTTAGACATAATTCCAAACCCATCCGTTAGATTTCAAATCTCTTATATTCACCAGAAAGTTCTTTTCGGAACGAACCTAACAGTTCTGGTTTTAGGAGAATCCGAAGTTAATGGTCACAATTCGCGAATGGTCGCTACGCGGCGCGTTCTATTCAAGCCATTAAATATATACAATATATATATATATCGTCGATTTCCATCTAAAACTATTTTATAAATTCGTTTTAAAACGATTCCAACTTCATTTTCAATTTTAAATCAAAATTGAATATTCCATATCATGTCAATTTTTTACAGTGCATATATATGTTAAAAATTATATTTTTAACAATCTAATAATTATTCCGTTACATGGCAATTTTATATATCTTGTATATAAGCTAAAATTAATATTTTTAGCCAACCAATATTTATTTCATTACATGACCATTTTATTCGTCGCATATATACGTTAATAATAATATTTTTATTGAACAAATATTTATTTCCATACTTCCCAATTTTAGATATCTCATTCTCGACAAGCGCTTGGTGCCACCAAAGGGGCACCTCCCCAAGGGGGAGGCCAAGGGCCCCGGAATCCGAACCGTGACCATTTGTCTTTGGCAAACATCCGGTAAGTATGATGGTGTCGGCCCTGTGGACCAGCTCAACGAGGAGGAGCGCCTATCGAAAATGGTTCGCAAAATAATGGAGAAATGCCTGAAGAAGAAAGACAATGAGAAAGACTAGGGATTCGATCCTACCAAAACCTCGCTTATGAAAAGAATTAAGATGGCTCCATATCCAAACAAATTTAAACCTCCAACTGTCCAAGCTTACAATAGGACAAGTGATCCCAACGTGTTCCTTTTAAAATATGATCAGCATATAAATGGGGCACGTGCCACGGACGAGTTGAAGTGCTTGTACTTTCAAACTTATCTCGAGGGAGTGGATCACTTTGGTTCACAAAACTACCACCCAGATCTATGGATGATTTTGCTACCTTGGCCAAACTATTTCGAGAACAATTCAGGCTCCAAGCGACGAAAGTACGAGATGTCAAGGAGTTAAACGAGCTTGAGCAATGGACAGGAGAATCAATAAGGTCTTTTCTCACCCGCTTTAACACCGCCAGAGCCTCGTTTGGATTTAATGGCTTTGAAGGGTGCCATAAGCAAGGAGATCAAGCTTGGATAACGGATTAAAAAGAAAAAACCAAGTACTCTTGAGGAACTGTTCGACAAAGCTGAGGAGTATATAGGTGTGGATGAGGATCCAGCCTATACTATAGATGTTCCTGCAAGCAGTATACAGCCCGAGAAGAAAAATAATGATGCAGAATGTGGCCAGAAGAATCCCGGTAGTCAGGAAAGTGGGAATGATGGAAGAGATAACAGACCTAACAAAAAGCTTCGCTTTTTTAAGAATTCGGAATTGACTCCTTTAAACAACACTATGGAGAACATCTTCATGGCAACCAATGACACTGAAGAGTACCCAACACCAAAGCCAGTGAACGTTAGTGATGCTATGATCAAGTCAGGGAGGTTCCGCGGATTTCATAACCAGCCAGGTCACAATACAAACGAGTGCAAACATCTGAAGAGCTTAATCGAAAAACTGATAAGGAAAAACAAACTTCAGCAGTATGCAAAGAACCCGCAAAACGCCGAGAATTCTCAAGGCTAGGGAACGTATGCGGGACAACCTAGGCAAAATGAGAATGTTGCGGTCGTTGTACTTCCAATATTGATGATCAATACTATTTCTGGTGGGCCACACCCAGCCGGAAGAAGCTGGGGGACATTGTGAAATTCACTAATGAAGTGAAGAACCTATCGATAGGAGAAGAGCTCGTGATCATGAGCGAAGCCATGTCAGCTAAGATGCCAAGAATTTCATGGGATGACATTGCGTTCAAAGATGAGGACTCTGATGGACTCATAACTCCAACGGTTGATCCAATGGTGATAACCATTGGCTTGGGTCCAGCCATTGTCAGAAGGGTCTTAGTTGATAGTGGGGTATCTGTCAATGTCCTTTTCGTCAATTCATTTCATAGGATGAAACTCTCCATGGATGATGTGAAAGCTTGCCAGAATAAAATTCATGGATTTACAGGGCAAGCCATTCAACCAATCAACATCATCAATCTGCTTGTTAAACTTGGAGAAAGAGAGTAGAAGGCCGCACTAAAGAAAGTCTTTTTCATAATCGATAAGCTTTCTACTTACAATGCTTTCCTTGGAAGGCCAACCCTTGCAGCGTTCAGAATAACAATGGCCCCATGGTGCCTCATAACGAAATTTCCTACTGAAAACGGAGTTGGTATAGTTAAAGGCGACCAACAAGCAGCGAGGGAGTCCTATCTACAAGGAAGAAAGAAGTGAAGAAGGATGTGGTGCCTCCGCACCGCATTCATGACTCCTCCTTATAGCAATTAAGGAGGGGCCATCATACTGGCGAGCATAGCGGAGCTCAGAAGGAGATTGATCCAAGAAAAGCCAGTATGAGGAAAAATAGAGCGACACCAGCTGCGGACACCATCTTTATTCCTGTGCACGATAAAGATCCAGACCGAGTCCTAAAGATAGGTTCCTAGTTGGGCCTAAAGTTGCAGAAAGATTTGATATTGTTTTTAAAGGCAAACTTAGATGTTTTTGCTTGGACGCATTTCGACATGTGCGGAATATCACCAAATGTAATCGTTCATAAGTTGAATATTAATCCTAGTTTGACTCCTATAAAACAAAAAAGACGAATTCAAGGACCTGGGAGATCTGTAGCATTAAAAGAAGAAGTAGATAGACTATTCAAGAATAACTTTATACGAGAATCTACATATCCCGATTGGGTTTCAAACCTAGTCCTTGTTAAGAAGTCCAACGGCAAATGGAGAGTATGCATAGTCTATTCAGATCTTAAAAAAGTATGTCCCAAAGACAGTTTTCCACTTCCTAGAATTGATCAACTTGTCGTTGCAACTGCAGGGCACGAATTGTTATCCTTTATGGATGCATACTCTGGGTATAATCAAATCATAGTGCATAAGCCGGATGAGGAGAACACAAGTTTCATAACCGATAGAGGCCTATATTGCTATAAAGTTATGCCGTTTGGACTAAAGAATGCGGGAGCAACCTACCAGCGCCTTGTGAATTCCGTGTTCAAATCCCAAGTTGGGAATACTCTGGAGGTCTATGTAGATGATATGCTGGTAAAGTCAAAGAAGGCAGAAGATCGTTTGGAGAATCTAGCTGAGATGTTTCATATCCTTAGGAAGTATGGCATGAAACTAAATCCTATTAAATGCTCATTTAGAGTTTCATCGGGGAAATTTCTTGGGTTCATGGTCAACGCCATGGGCATTGAGGCGAATCCTTCTCAAGTCACAGCCTTACGGGAAATGCGAGCTCCGAGGACAAAGAAGGAGCTTCAAAGTTTGAATGGGAAAGTTGCTGCCCTTAACCGATCCATCTCAAAAGCAACAGATCAGTGCATCCCGCTCTTTGATGCTTTGAAGAAGGGAAAGAAAGAGTTTCAGTGGACACCTGAATGTCAAACAACATTCGAAGAGTTGATTAAGCACAAGGAGTCACCACCAATGCTTTCTAAACCCAAAGATGGAGAGGAGCTGTTCCTATATTTAGCTGTCTCACCACATGCCTTAAGCAGTGCACTTATCCGGGAGGATGCTAAGGTCCAAAGGCCAGTTTATTACATTAGCAAGCAGCTCGCTGGGGCAGAGTTAAACTACCAAAAGTTGGAAAAACTTGCATACTGTCTGCTCATTGCCTCAAATAAGTTAAGACCATATTTGTAATGACCCGTGTTTTTCGACCATTTGAATCTGAATGTTTAAATTGGTTTTAAATATTTTATTTGGAATATTAAGGGATTTTAATATTTAATTCGTGATTTAAAACTAATTTTGAAAATTTTATGTTTATATAATTATAAATCGAGCTCAAAATAGCGCTGCAGTTTGTAATATGGAGTTTTGAATTTCAATTGAATATACAGGATCCGATATAAGCCGGATTTCTGTTAAACAAAAAACGTTGGAACCGTATTGATGATAATTTCCATATGAAAGAGAAAAAACCAGATTTCGTGTTATAGATTGTTAGTTATGACTAAATCAAAATTTGAAATAGTCGCTATGGGAATCGTTATTTAAATTATAGGCCTTTAAAATAGCCCTTTTTCAAACGGACTCCCTTTTCGACGAAATTAGTTTCATTGGAACCGTATCGTTAAATTATTGTAAGAAAATCAAAATGCGTGGCAAACCGATGTCATATGTGACCACGGCAGCCGTAAATGCCCGTTTATTTTCTATAGCGTGTAATTAAATTAACTTAATTTAATATAGGAATATTTGAGTGTAACTTGAGCAGACGATCGAATTTGGCCACGAAACCGGTTCCGTTGAGTTCGTATCATCGATTAGAATCAGGATAGGTATATAGTTTGTTATTTTTGGAGATCGGCTAATTTGGTGTCCAAAATGGCATTTCGGTGCGTTAAAAAAATAGCGTACCGGGAAACAGTCTCAGAATGCGACGAAACTAGTGCCGTCGGGTTCGTATTAATTAATTATTGTAGGATTTCAAAGTTTCAAGTTGATTGGATTTAGTGATCGTGGAAAAATTAAACGCGTGTTTTTCGCTGGTTTTATAAAGGAATTTTTTTCAAACGATGTCGGAATTCGACGAAACTTGTCCCATTGAGTCCGGAATATTTTTCTATGTTAGGATTAGCTTATTTTGTCAAAAACGGAGATCATATGTGGTGTTTTTACGCGTTACTTCAGCGTAAAGTTTCGAATTTTAATACTATATTTAACCGGTTCAATATAAATTCACCCACAACGCTGTAACCCTAAAGGAGACTTAATTTCGTGGTCAACGCTCAATTGGAGCCGCCACCCAATATACCCAACGACTGAAACCTTCCCTCACTGCTCTCGATTTTTCTTCCACTTCATTGATCAAATCCAAGAATGTTCCATAACAATTTTGTTAAACTCAGTGTGATCTACGAGTTGGACGGAGGAGATCAGTTTTAAAGCTTTGAGGTGGCCGAGATTTGAGTTTGAAGTAGCGGGGTTAATGGGGTTTGTGCCGTCAGATGGAGCGACCGAGATAGTCGATGTTCAGGTCGAGGTTGGACGAGGTCTAGGCGCACTTGCCGACGTTGTTGGATCGTCCTCCAGCTGATTGGAGGAGGACCGGCGTGTTGACTTTTGGCGTCGTGATGGGTTTAAGGTATACGTGTGTGATGCAATGATATGGAACGAAGACCAGAATGGGAAACGAGCTTTTGGAGAATCCAATCCAAAAGGGAACAAGCGGATATTTATGAGAAGCAAGGACACAGTGCTGATCGGCTTCAATTCGTCTAACACAGTAAATAATTACTATAAACATCAATTAATGGCTTATTAGTTTAAGATAAACATTGAAGTCTCTTTTTGTGTACAGCAGAGTGTCCGAACAAAGCGGGTTGGGGTCTGAAACTACGTACTTGAAGAATTTAGCCTTTGAATTCCAAAAACTGCCAGCCTAATTTAATTCCTGATTAATTAGCTTACTAATTAATTTTAATTAAAGTAGTTATTATGTAAATAAAATAAAATAAAACATATTACTTATAATGGCGTTCATTTGTGCAGAATGCAAGGGGATAAAGGACCCAACAGTAAGGGATAGCTATGGCCCTATTTCCTGTGTAGTCCATCCCATTAGATAGTAATCGGACCATAGATTCTAAACAAGTAATTTAACGGTTAATTAAGATATAACTACGGGTTTTATTATAATTAAATCATATTATAATTCAGGCGTTATGACTGGAAATGATACAGGGAACGATATACAACAATGAATAGACATGGAGAAGGATCAGACCATATTTGTGAACAAACAAAGTAATTAGCATATATAATTAGTTAATTAAGGATTTTTTTAACTGTAACATTTTATTAAATATAACTCATACATATGTTATCAGAACAGAATGGAATCAAACAAGAAGTGATGGACCCGTATAAACGAACACTACATTTTGAAGCTGAATTGGACAGAGTTGAAAGCCACTGAGATATTCAGTTAAATTAAACACTGTATTAATTTAACTGAAATGAACTGTTCTGACGAAAGATGGAATCAAGGTGAGTTAAACTCACTCAGTTCTTCCCATTTATATTTTATATAAATTGGGTTTTATTTTGTGTGCTATGTTTGCCAATGATTGACTGTTTGATAATTATATATTTATTGGTTGATTTAACCGATGAAATTAAACCGTCGTTTAATTTCAGTGAAATACCAAATCGTTATTTTAACGATTGGTTCCAATAAAGGTAACTTACCTTGTTGGTCACATTTATAAAATAAACGTGCTAAAATTGTTTGAATTGGTTGAATTGCTTGTGAATTGGTTGATGATAATGGTCGTTATTTGTTGTTATCAGTTAAATGAAACAGAATGATTTGATTTGAGATAACCAGTTTGATACAGGGAAGAACAGGTTGGAGGAATCCAACGGGATTCCTCAAAATATATTATTTATTTTCATATTGTTATATATGAACTGTTCTGTTTGGGTGATTGATTTGATTTGTGATCATTGACTAAAAGGTCAACCTGTGTTTTGTTTTAACCAATGGGCAATGTTGGTTGAGTAATCGGCAGTTAATGGCCTAAGCAAATTGTTTTGTTATATTGATTTACTGTCAGGTGGATCGATAGAACTGAAGTTATAAAATTTATTTTATAACTGGAAATAGATTTTTAAATATGTATTTGGATTAAGGTTTGTTTTAAAGAAAATAAATATTTATCATTTATTATTTAAATTTATAATTAATTATTAATTGGTTTTATATGGAAATCTCTGATGTTAATCAGATTTATAAATAAGTGAATAGAATTAATCTAAAGAATTAAATTTGGATAATTGTTTTGTTAAGAAACAAATTAAATTAAATTATTTAAATTAATTATGTTAGTAATTAATTTAAAAGGGAAAATGAATTGAAATCGGTTAATGAAATAACTGTGTTTTGTGTGTAATAAATCGACCCCTTTTAATTGGAACTGATTATTTAATCAGTTTGTTTTGAATTAATCGAATAGAATAGTTAATGAATATGGTTTAATTTTAATGAAGTTTTAAAAAGGAATTTACTATTTATTTTAGTTAATAAAGGAATCAACTGCTTTACAATGTTAATGATTAAAAGTAAATGATTATCCTGATTAATAGTAATTTGGGAAATTAGTTTTAATTGAATTAATGCAAAAAGGTATCGAGATTGAAATGAAATCCAATTGAATGGTGAAAGGAGATTACGAACAGGTTTTATATTTAAAACCCGAATGTGTATAACAAGTTACAAAAGTAATTTTAAGCGAATACTGTAGCTTAAATTGAATATTACCTAAATATTCGAATTAAGGAAAAAGGAAATTTAGATAAAAGGGTTTAAATAAAACCAGGATTATATAAAAGTGGTTTGAGGTATTATATCGTTAATTTTGAATTAACGTTACCAAATAATGAGATTAAGTAAAACGGGGACTTAAAATAAGACTTCCAAAGCAGGAATTGTTGAATGGATTTGATAGGAGATTGGTGATAGTGAATTTGGTTAAAAGAGTGGGTCATAGGGTTTTGTAACAAATTCCAGTTATAAAATTAATGTGTTGAAAGAGGCAGAATTAAGAGTGGTGTTTATTTAAGAAATTACCTAATTATTAAGTTAGGAAAGAATGATATATCTGAGAAAGAGATGTTCAAAGAGGTAAGAAGGTTGTACGAAACCGTATTTTGAACAGTTAAGTTAAATGGAATTTTAATCGTTACTGGAATGGAATAGTGGTTTTTGAATTACCACTTATATCAACCGTAAGATATGAACGTTGTTGGTCAAGGTCTGAGAGGTAGTTAAAATACCCCAACTTGGACGACATGGGAATTATCTGAAGAGGATATGTGTTGGTAATGGTAAAAGGAGTTAGTAATAGTTATTATTTCCATTACAGAAAAATAATGCAACGTGTAATGAAGATTTGGAAAATATATATACAATGAGAATTCCAAAGTGGAAAGGGAGAGTAAAAAGGATTGCGTGAATAATAACGATTTTGTCGAGATTAAAAAGGAAATGTAAAAGATAAATTTTATTCTATAAGAATAAGCATGGATTATGGTTTTCAAGTAATGAATAAAAGATATTTCGTAGCGTTGTTTTACGAGTGATAGGCTGAATTGATTTCCCAATATTATATAATAATGTGGTTAATGTTTCGAAAGTGAAAATAGAAAACTAGATATAATATGGAATTTTTCTAAGTATAAAAATGAATTTGTTTAAAGTATAATCTTATGTTAAATAAGAAGCGAGAAAGCTATATTTATAATATCGAAATATTTAAGAGTATTAAATTTACATTGTTTTTAATTAAAAGGCCAATTGATGCTGAATACTGAACCAGTGAACTCATTGGATTGTCATGATTGAATCACTGTATAATTTGATAGTTAAATCACTGACTATCAAATCTGTCCAATCCGATTGTTGGTACGGAAAGACCGGGATCGAAATTATATTCGAAAACCATTCCGACCAACAAATACGTGATGATATCAGAAGATGTTCGAGATGGAGCATTGAAGACCGTGGATTTTCATAAACGGAAGAATCACTAATATTCTCTGCTTGGCAAGTAGAAATAAGCTGTGATTCTGTCGTAGTTGGAATATACGGGTTGCAAGGACTTCTCGATACTGATCCATGGGGTGATTACTATATTGGATGCAGTAGGAGAGTATCTTCGGTTCATCCTGTTCCTGGATGACTTGTATGGACGGATGTCTGACAGAGTATTTCCAAACGGATCACGTACGTTGATTTCTTCAAACGTGCTATAGTTGTTGGCGGAGAATTGTCGTCCTCTTAGCTTCCAACTAGAGTAATTTTGTGGACGTCAATTAGTGATATCTAGCAGATCTGATGATGTGACATTTAAAGTGAATGATGACCAGATGTTCAAAAGTAAATTTTGGCCTCAAGCCTCATCAAACGGGAAATGACAAAAATCGGGCAGGCAGCATGGCTATGTGGGTCGCTCCCATTAGGGTGTATAATTACCTATCTAGAGAAATTCCTTTTGTTTCTTTAATCTATTTCGATGCTGTCCCTTTTCGGGAAACGGTGAGTCGCACCCAACCGTTGGTGATATACATTCGATACACTTAAGCAAAATGAGTGGTCGGTCATGTGTGGGCCGGGTTGCAAGACGTTCTTGTTGAACCCAGTGTATTCGCCTCTAGAGATACACTATCGGCAGGTGGTCTCATACCTTGTCATAGTCAGAATCCAATCTCCAATAAGTGTCGTGGTTTTGATTGTATACTATATATGTGGAGCGTAAGATGCAAGCGTTCCGCTAGATTGATATCTACTTGTATTTAGACACTATTATAATATCAGAAAAGATATTGATTTCAAAAATGTTTTGGGTTATCGTAAGGTAAAACCCGTCTGTATTTATGTGTGGATTTGGTCTTACGATTATCTTTTTCTTTCGAAAGGATTTTAATTTTAAAATCAAGTCGGATGATCTCCCTTTATAATGTGCGAGTTTTTCTCACTTTGGTTCACCAGACTGACCCGGTGTTTTGTAAATGCTTGGGTTAGCCCGGGGTGTACAGGTTCAGGTTATCGAATGCTGTGAAGTCCAGAGAAGAGCTGGAGATGTTCAGACGTATGATATTATATAGCTACTATTCCGCTGTGTGTTGTATATGGGAACAGGTCAACATAACTGTCCCGTTGTGTGATGTACTCTGATATTGTAAGTATTTTTAAAGCTCTCAATAATGATTTATTTCTGTATTATATTTTGTTCCGCTGCGATGTGAGACTATGTGTTGTGTTGTTTCTTATTCTTCTACTATTCTAATATTTCTTTCTTTCTTATCTCACCCTCTAAATTCTTTCTAATAACGTTCCAGTGTTTTCGGTGTTTGGAAGGTCGGCATAAGTTTTGGTAAAGTATTTATGTTGATTTCCGGGCTGAAGATCCTTGGGTCGTTGCAGTGGTATCAGAGCTATTGGTTTAGTAATAACCTTGGCTCTGTGGTGTAACTCGATAGAGAAAGGGTCAGTAATACCCTAGATCACGAGTGAGTGTATATATATGAGAGCGTATTTGTAAATTTTATATACAAATGTTTTGTATTGTGTTATTTGATCAGTTCAAGTGTTGAGAAGCATAGAACTGTCAATTGATACAATATTGTTTTGAAAAGAGGGTAAATGAAATAATTTTACCCAAATTATATTTTTGTATAGAAAAGAAATAATTTTATTAAATTATTGAGATATTAGTGTGTTTGATTGATTAGAATGGGATTCAAATTGGATTGAAAAATTGAATTGGAATTTAACCTGGTTAAGTGAAAATTAAATTAAATAAATTTGGAATTTGAATAAAAATAATCAAATATAAATCAATCAGATATTAATCGATTGATGTTCAAATATGTGAAACCAAAATAAAATATTAATATTGAATGTGAATTCAATTGATTTGGTTGTATATTGGTTGTTGATTGTGAATTTTTGTTATTGGATGATAGTTTGGCTAAATGGAATAATCAACAATTTAATGGAACTAAGTGAATTATAAACTAAAGAATAATTTCCAGTATAACTAAACTGGAATGAAACAGCATATGAATTGAAATTTTTGATTTAACCTCGTATTTGATAATGAAGTGGTGCTATCTGGTTGATTTTGGAATTGGTGTAGTTATACCAGTCGATTAGTGAATATTACTAACGAGTTCCATATATTTATTGCTAATATGTGAATTGAGTTAAGTACAGGTGCCAGATGGCTAGGAAAACAGATATTGGTTGAGTAAATCGCATATACGTTGAGCAAGCATGCTCAATAGCGCTCGTAAAAGGTACACCTACGCTTAATATAAAATTTTGGGATTTGATTTTTGTTTTCCGACCGTGTGGGTCGATGTATATATATTATTTGTTCCTGCGATATCGCAGAAGTCACTCCGTACAGGGGAGACTCTGCCGAATTTTTCCTGGAATTTAAGGTGTTAGAAAATTTTCGATAATTTTGAAAATATTTATAAATGGTATTGAATTAGTTTCGATTTAAAGTTAGATGGGGAAATTAACGGGATTTATAGCATTTTTCTTACCTTAGCAATTTCGGGGACGAAATTATTTTAAGGGGGGAAGAATGTAATGACCCGTGTTTTTCAACCATTTGAATCTAAATATTTAAATTGGTTTTAAATATTTTATTTGGAATATTAAGGGATTTTAATATTTAATTCGTGATTTAAAACGAAGTTTGAAAATTTTATATTTATATAATTATAAATCGAGCTCGAAACGGCGTTGTAGTTCGTAATATGGAGTTTTGAATTTCAATTGAATATACATGATCCGATATAAGTCGGATCTCTGTGAAACAAGAAATGTTGGAACCGTTTTAATGATAATTTCCATATGAAAGAGAAAATTCCAAATTTCGTGTTATAGATTGTTAGTTATGACTAAATCAAAATTTGAAATAGTCGCTATGGAAATCGTTATTTAAAATACAGGCCTTTAAAATAGCCCTTTTTCAAACGGACTCTGTTTTCAATGAAATTAGTTTCATTGGAACCGTATCATTAAATTATTGTAAGAAAACCAAAATGCATGGCAAACCGATGTCGTATGTGACCACGGCAGCCGTAAATGCCCGTTCATTTTCTGTAGCGCGTAATTAATTTAATTTAATAAAGGAATATTTGAGTGTAACTTGAGCAGACGATCGTATTTGGCCACGAAACCGGTTCCGTTGAGTTCGTATCGTCGATTAGAATCAGGATAGGTATATAGTTTGTTATTTTTGGAGACCGGCTAATTTGGTGTCTAGAATGGCATTTCGGTGCGTTAAAAAAATAGCATACCGGGAAACAGTCTCAGAATGCGACGAAACTGGTGCCGTTGGGTTCGTATTAATTATTGTAGGATTTCAAAGTTTTAAGTTGATTGGATTTATCTAGTGATCGTGGAAAAATTAAACGCGTGTTTTTCGCTGGTTTTACAAAAGATTTTTTTTTCAAATGATGTCGGAATTCGACGAAACTTGTCCCATTGAGTCCGGAATATTTTTCTACGCTAGGATTAGCTTATTTTGTCAAAAACGAAGATCATATGTGGTGTTTTTACGCGTTGCTTTAGCGTAAAGTTTCGAATATTAATATTATATTTAACCGGTTCAATATAAATACACCCACAATGCTGTAACCCTAAGGGAGACTTAATTTCGTGGTCAACGCTCAATTGGAGCCGCCACCCAATATACCCAACGGCTGAAACCTTCCCTCACTGCTCTCGATTTTTCTTCCACTCCATTGATCAAATCCAAGAATGTTCCATAACAATTTTGTTAAACTCGGTGTGATCTACGAGTTGGACGAGGAGATCGGTTTTAAAGCTTTGAGGTGGCCGAGATTTGAGTTTGAAGTAGCGGGGTTAATGGGGTTTGTGCCGTCAGATGGAGCGACCAAGATAGTCGATGTTCAGGTCGAGGTTGGACGAGGTCTAGGCGCACTCGCCGACGTGGTTGGATCGTCCTCCAGCTGATTGGAGGAGGACCGGCGTGTTGACTTTTGACGTCGTGATGGGTTTAAGGTATATGCGCGTGATGCAATGATCAGGAACGAAGACCAGAATGGGAAATGAGCTTATGGAGAATCCAATCCAAAAGGGAACAAGCGGATGTTAATGAGAAGCAAGGACACAATGTTGATCGGCTTCAATTCGTCTAACATAGTAATTAATTACTATAAACATTAATTAATGGCTTATTAGTTTAAGATAAACATTAAAGTCTCTTTTTGTGTACAGCGGAGTGTCCGGACGAAGCAGGTTGGAGTCTGAAACTACGTACTTGAAGATTTTGGCCTTTGAATTCCAAAAACTGTCAGCCTAATTTAATTCCTGATTAATTAGCTTACTAATTAATTTTAATTAAAGTAGTTATTATGTAAATAAAATAAAATATATTACTTATAATGGTGTTCATTTGTGCAGAACGCAAAGGGATAAAGGACCCAACAGTAAGGGATAGCAATGGTCCTATTTCCTGTGTACGTAGTTCATCCCATTAGATAGTAATCGGACCATAGATTCTGAACAAGTAATTTGACGGTTAATTAAGATATAACTATGGGTTTTATTATAATTAAATCATATTATAATTCAGGCGTTATGACTGGAAATGATACAGGGAACGATATACAACAATGAATAGACATGGAGAAGGATCACACCATATTTGTGAACAAACAAAGTAATTAGCATATATAATTAGTTAATTAAGGATTTTTTTTAACTGTAACATTTAATTAAATATAACTCATACATATTTTATCAGAACAGAATGGAATCAAACAAGAAGTGATGGACCCGTATAAACGAACACTACATTTTGAAGCTGAATTGGACGGAGTTGAAAGCCACTGAGATATTCAGTTAAATTAAACATTGTATTAATTTAACTGAAATGAACTGTTCTGACGACAGATGGAATCAAGGTGAGTTAAACTCACTCTGTTCTTCTCGTTTATATTTTATATAAATTGGGTTTTATTTTGTGTGCTATGTTTGCCAATGGTTGACTTTTTATAATTATATATTTATTGGTTGATTTAACCGATGAAATTAAACCGTCGATTAATTTCAGTGAAATACCATATCGTTATTTTAACGATTGGTTCCAATAAAGGTAACTTACCTTGTTGGTCACATTTATAAAATAAACGTGCTAAAATTGTTTGAATTGGTTGAATTGCTTGTGAATTGGTTGATGATAATGGTCGTTATTTGTTGTTATCAGTTAAATGAAACTGAATGATTTGATTTGAGATAACCAGTTTGATACAGGGAAGAACAGGTTGGAGGAATCCAACGGGATTCCTCAAAATATATTATTTATTTTCATATTGTTATATATGAACTGTTCTGTTTGGGTGATTGATTTGATTTGTGATCATTGACTAAAAGGTCAACCTGTGTTTTGTTTTAACCAATGGGCAATATTGGTTGAGTAATCGGCAGTTAATGGCCTAAGCAAATTGATTTGTTATATTGATTTACTGTTAGGTGGATCGATAGAACTAAAGTTATAAAATTTATTTTATAACTGGAAATAGATTTTTAAATATGTATTTGGATTAAGGTTTGTTTAAAAGAAAATAAATATTTATCATTTATTATTTAAATTTATGATTAATTATTAATTGGTTTTATATGGAAATCTCTGATGTTAATCAGATTTATAAATAAGTGAATAGAAATTAATCTAAAGAATTAATTTTGGATAATTGTTTTGTTAAGAAACAAATTAAATTGAATTATTTAAATTAATTACGTTAGTAATTAATTTAAAAGGGAAAATGAATTGAAATCGGTTAATGAAATAACTGTGTTTTGTGTGTAATAAATCGACCCCTTTTAATTGGAACTGATTATTTAATCAGTTTGTTTTGAATTAATAGAATAGTTAATGAATATGGTTTAATTTTAATGAAATTTTAAAAAGGAATTTACTATTTATTTTAGTTAATAAAGGAATCAACTACTTTACAATGTTAATGATTAAAAGTAAATGATTATCCTGATTAATAGTGATTTGGGAAATTAGTTTTAATTGAATTAATGTAAAAAGGTATCGAGATTGAAATGAAATCCAATTGAATGGTGAAAGGAGATTACGAACGGGTTTTATATTTAAAACCCGAATGTGTATAACAAGTTACAAAAGGAATTTTAAGCGAATACTGTAGCTTAAATTGAATATTACCTAAATATTCGAATTAAGGAAAAAGGAAATTTAGATAAAAGGGTTTAAATAAAACCAGGATTATATAAAAGCGGTTTGAGGTATTATATCATTAATTTTGAATTAACGTTACCAAATAATGGGATTAAGTAAAAAGGGGACTTAAAATAAGACTTCCAAAGCAGGAATTGTTGAATGGATTTGATAGGAGATTAGTGATAGTGAATTTGGTTTAAAGAGTGGGTCATAGGGTTTTGTAACAAATTCCGGTTATAAAATAAATGTGTTGAAAGAGGCAAAATTAAGAGTGGTGTTTATTTAAGAAATTACCTAATTATTAAGTTAGGAAAGAATGGATATATTTGAGAAAGAGATGTTCAAAGAGGTAAGAAGGTTGTACGAAACCGTATTTTGAAAAGTTAAGTTAAATGGAATTTTAATCGTTATTGGAATGGAATAGTGGTTTTTGAATTACCACTTATATCAACCTTAAGATATGAACGTTGTTGGTCAAGGTCTAAGAGGTAGTTAAAATACCCCAACTTGGACGACATGTGAATTATCTGAAGAGGATATGTGTTGGTAATGGTAAAAGGAGTTAGTAATAGTTATTATTTCCATTATAGAAAAATAATGCAACGTGTAATGAAGATTTGGAAAATATATATACAATGAGGATTCTAAAGTGGAAAGGGAGAGTAAAAAGGGTTGCGTGAATTATAACGATTTTGTCGAGATTAAAAAGGAAATGTAAAAGATAAATTTTATTCTATAAGAATAAGCATGGATTATGGTTTTCAAGTAATGAATAAAAGATATTTCGTAGCATTGTTTTACGAGTGATAGGCTGAATTGATTTCCCAATATTATATAATAATGTAGTTAATGTTTCGAAAGTGAAAATAGAAAACTAGACATAATATGGAATTTTTCTAAGTATAAAAATGAATTTGTTTAAAGTATAATCTTATGTTAAATAAGAAGCGAGAAAGCTATATTTATAATATCGAAATATTTAAGAGTTTTAAATTTACATTGTTTTTAATTAAAAGGCCAATTGATGCTGAATACTGAACCAGTGAACTCATTGGATTGTCACGATTGAATCACTGTATAATTTGATAGTTAAATCACCGACTATCAAATCTGTCCAATCCGATTGTTGGTACGGAAAGACCGGGATCAAAATTATATTCGAAAACCATTCCGACCACCAAATACGTGAAGATATCAGAAGATGTTCGAGATGGAGCATTGAAGACCGTGGATTTTCATAAACGGAAGAATCACTAATATTCTCTGCCTGGCAAGTAGAAATAAGTCGTGATTCTGTCGTAGTTGGAATCTACGGGTTGCTAGGACTTCTCGATACTGATCCATGGGGTGATTACTATATTGAATGCAGTAGGAGAGTATCTTCGGTTCATCCTGTTCCTGGATGACTTGTATGGACGGATGTCTGACAGAGTATTTCCAAACGGATCACGTACGTTGATTTCTTCAAACATGCTATAGTTGTTGGCGGAGAATTGTCGTTGTCTTAGCTTCCAACTAGAGTAATTTTGTGGACGTCAATTAGTGATATCTAGCAGATCTGATTATGTGACATTCAAAGTGAATGATGACCAGATGTTCAAAAGTAAATTTTGGCCTCAAGCCTCATCAACTGGGAAATGACAAAAATCGGGCAGACAGCATGGCAATGTGGGTCGCTCCCATTAGGGTGTATAATCACCTATCTAGAGAAATTCCTTTTGTTTCTTTAATCTATTTCGATGCTGTCCCTTTTTGGGATACGGTGGGTCGCACCCAACCGTTGGTGATATACATTCGATACACTTAAGCGAAATGAGTGGTCGGTCATGAGTGGGCCGGGTTGCAAGACGTTCTTGTTGAACCCAGTGTATTCGCCTCTAGAGATACACTATCGGCAGGTGGTCCCATACCTTGTCATAGTCAGAATCCAATCTCCAATAAGTGTCGCGGTTTTGATTGTATACTATATATGTGGTGCGTAAGATGCAAGCGTTCCTCTAGATTGATATCTACTTGTATTTAGACACTATTATAATATCAGAAAAGATATTGATTTCAAAAATGTTTTGGGTTATCGTAAGGTAAAACCCGTCCGTATTTAGGTGTGGATTTGGTCTTACGATTATCTTTTTCTTTCGAAAGGATTTTAATTTTAAAATCAAGTCGGATGATCTCCCTTAATACTGTGCGAGTTTTTCTCACTCTGGTTCACCAGACTGACCCGGTGTTTTGTAAATGCTTGGGTTAGCCCGGGGTGTACAGGTTCAGGTTATCGAATGCTGTGAAGTCCAGAGACGAGCTGGAGATGTTCAGACGTATGATATTATATAGCTACTATTCCGCTGTGTGTTGTATATGGGAACAGGTCAATATAACTATCCCGTTGTGTGATGTACTCTGATATTGTAAGTATTTTTAAAGCTCTCAATAAAGATTTATTTCTGTATTATATTTTGTTCCGCTGCGATGTGAGACTATGTGTTGTGTTGTTTCTTATTCTTCTACTATTCTAATATTTCTTTCTTTCTTATCTCACCCTCTAAATTCTTTCTAATAACGTTCCAGTGTTTTCGGTGTTTGGAAGGTCGGCATAAGTTTTGGTAAAGTATTTATGTTGATTTCCGGGCTGAAGATCCTTGGGTCGTTGCAGTGGTATCAGAGCTATTGGTTTAGTAATAACCTTGGCTCTGTGGTGTAACTCGATAGAGAGAGGGTCAATAATACCCTAGATCGCGAGTGAGAGTATATATATGAGAGCGTATTTGTAAATTTTATATACAAATGTTTTGTATTGTGTTGTTTGATCAGTTCAAGTGTTGAGGAGCATAGAGCTGTCAATTGATACAATATTGTTTTGAAAAGAGGGTAAATGAAATAATTTTACCCAAATTATATTTTTGTATAGAAAAAAAATAATTTTATTAAATTATTGAGATATTAGTGTGTTTGATTGATTAGAATGGGATTCAAAATGGATTGAAAATTTGAATTGGAATTTAACCTGGTTAAGTGAAAATTAAATTAAATTAAATAAATTTGGAATTTGAATAAAAATAATCAAATATAAATCAATCAGATATTAATCGATAAATGTTCAAATATGTGAAACCAAAATAAAATATTAATATTGAATGTGAATTCAATTGATTTGGTTGTATATTGGTTGTTGATTGTGAATTTTTGCTATTGGATGATAGTTTGGCTAAATGGAATAATCAACAATTTAATGGAACTAAGTGAATTATAAACTAAAGAATAATTTCCAGTATAATTAAACTGGAATGAAACAGCATATGAATTGAAATTTATGATTTAACCTCGTATTTGATAATGAATTGGTGCTATCTGGTTGATTTTGGAATTGGTGTAGTTATACCAGTCGATTAGTGAATATTACTTACGAGTTCCATATATTTATTGCTGATATGTGAATTGAGTTAAGTACAAGTGCCAGATGGCTATGCAAACAGATATTGGTTGAGTAAATCACATATACGTTGAGCAAGCATGCTCTATAGCGCTCGTAAGAGGTACACCTACGTGTAATATAAAATTTTGGGATTTGATTTTTGTTTTCCGACCGTGTGGGTCGATGTATATATATTATTTGTTCCTGCGATATCGCAGAAGTCACTCCATACAGGGGAGACTCTGCCGAATTTTTCCTAGAATTTAAGGTGTTAGAAAATTTTCGATAATTTTGAAAATATTTATAAACGGTATTGAATTAGTTTCGATTTAAAGTTAGATGGGGAAATTAACGGGATTTATAGCATTTTTCTTACCTTAGCAATTTCGGGGACGAAATTATTTTAAAGGGGGAAGAATGTAATGACCCGTGTTTTTCGACCATTTGAATCTGAATATTTAAATTGGTTTTAAATATTTTATTTGGAATATTAAGGGATTTTAATATTTAATTCATGATTTAAAACGAAGTTTGAAAATTTTATATTTATATAATTATAAATCGAGCTCGAAATGGCGTTGTAGTTCGTAATATGGAGTTTTGAATTTCAATTGAATATACAGGATCCGATATAAGTCGGATCTCTGTGAAACAAGAAATGTTGGAACCGTATTAATGATAATTTCCATATGAAAGAGAAAATTCCAAATTTCGTGTTATAAATTGTTAGTTATGACTAAATCAAAATTTGAAATAATCGCTATGGAAATCGTTATTTAAAATATAGGCCTTTAAAATAGCCCTTTTTCAAACGGACTCTGTTTTCAATGAAATTAGTTTCATTGGAACCGTATCATTAAATTATTGTAAGAAAATCAAAATGCATGGCAAACCGATGTCGTATGTGACCACGACAGCCATAAATGCCCGTTTATTTTCTATAGCGCGTAATTAATTTAATTTAATTTAATTTAATAAAGGAATATTTGAGTGTAACTTGAGCAGACGATCGTATTTGGTCACGAAACCGGTCCGTTGAGTTCGTATCGTCGATTAGAATCAGGATAGGTATATAGTTTGTTATTTTTGGAGACCGGCTAATTTGGTGTCTAGAATGGCATTTCGGTGCGTTAAAAAAATAGCATACCGGGAAAAAGTCTCAGAATGCGACGAAACTGGTGCCGTTGGGTTCGTATTAATTATTGTAGGATTTCAAAGTTTCAAGTTGATTGGATTTATCTAGTGAACGTGGAAAAATTAAACGCGTGTTTTTCGCTGGTTTTATAAAGGATTTTTTTTCAAATGATGTCGGAATTCGACGAAACTTGTCCCATTGAGTCCGGAATATTTTTCTATGCTAGGATTAGCTTATTTTGTCAAAAACGAAGATCATATGTGGTGTTTTTACGCGTTGCTTTAGCGTAAAGTTTCGAATATTAATATTATATTTAACCGGTTCAATATAAATACACCCACAACGCTGTAACCCTAAGGGAGACTTAATTTCGTGGTCAACGCTCAATTGCAGCCGCCACCCAATATACCCAACGGCTGAAACCTTCCCTCACTGCTCTCGATTTTTCTTCCACTCCATTGATCAAATCCAAGAATGTTCCATAACAATTTTGTTAAACTCAGTGTGATCTACGAGTTGGACGGAGGAGATCGGTTTTAAAGCTTTGAGGTGGCCAAGTTTTTTGAGTTTGAAGTAGCGGGGTTAATGGGGTTTGTGCCGTCAGATGGAGCGACAAAGATAGTCGATGTTCAGGTCGAGGTTGGACGAGGTCTAGGCGCACTCGCCGACGTGGTTGGATCGTCCTCCAGCTGATTGGAGGAGGACCGGCGTGTTGACTTTTGGCGTCGTGATGGGTTTAAGGTATACGCGCGTGATGCAATAATCTGGAACGAAGACCAGAATGGGAAATGAGCTTATGGAGAAGCCAATCCAAAAGGGAACAAGCGGATGTTAATGAGAAGCAAGGACACAATGTTGATCGGCTTCAATTCGTCTAACATAGTAATTAATTACTATAAACATCTATTAATGGCTTATTAGTTTAAGATAAACATTAAAGTCTCTTTTTGTGTACAGCGGAGTGTCCGGACGAAGCAGGTTGGAGTCTGAAACTACGTACTTGAAGAATTTGGCCTTTGAATTCCAAAAACTGTCAGCCTAATTTAATTCCTGATTAATTAGCTTACTAATTAATTTTAATTAAAGTAGTTATTATGTAAATAAAATAAAATATATTACTTATAATGGTGTTCATTTGTGCAGAACACAAAGGGATAAAGGACCCAACAGTAAGGGATAGCAATGGCCCTATTTCCTGTGTACGTAGTTCATCCCATTAGATAGTAATCGGACCATAGATTCTGAACAAGTAATTTGACGGTTAATTAAGATATAACTATGGGTTTTATTATAATTAAATCATATTATAATTCAGGCGTTATGACTGGAAATGATACAGGGAACGATATACAACAATGAACGGACATGGAGAAGGATCAGACCATATTTGTGAACAAACAAAGTAATTAGCATATATAATTAGTTATTTAAGGATTTATTTTTTTAAACTGTAACATTTAATTAATTATAACTCATACATATGTTATCAGAACAGAATGGAATCAAACAAGAAGTGATGGACCCGTATAAACGAACACTACATTTTGAAGCTGAATTGGACGGAGTTGAAAGCCACTGAGATATTCAGTTAAATTAAACACTGTATTAATTTAACTGAAATGAACTGTTCTGATGACAGATGGAATCAAGGTGAGTTAAACTCACTCAGTTATTCCCGTTTATATTTTATATAAATTGGGTTTTATTTTTTGTGCTATGTTTGCCAATGGTTGACTGTTTGATAATTATATATTTATTGGTTAATTTAACCGATGAAATTAAACCGTCGTTTAATTTCAGTGAAATACCAAATCGTTATTTTAACGATTGGTTCCAATAAAGGTAACTTACCTTGTTGGCCACGTTTATAAAATAAACGTGCTAAAATTGTTTGAATTGTTTGAATTGCTTGTGAATTGGTTGACGATAATGGTCGTTATTTGTTGCTATCAGTTAAATGAAATTGAATGATTTCATTTGAGATAACCAGTTTGATACAGGGAAGAACAGGTTGGAGGAATCCAACAGGATTCCTCAAAATATAATATTTATTTTCATATTGTCATATATGAACTGTTCTGTTTGGGTGATTGATTTGATTTGTGATCATTGACTAAAAAGTCAACCTGTGTTTTGTTTTAACCAATGTGCAATATTGGTTGAGTAATCGGCAGTTAATGGCCTAAGCAAATTGTTTTGTTATATTGATTTACTGTCAGGTGGATCGATATAACAGAAGTTATAAAATTTATTTTATAACTGGAAATAGATTTTTAAATATGTATTTGGATTAAGGTTTGTTTAAAAGAAAATAAATATTTATCATTTATTATTTAAATTTATAATTAATTATTAATTGGTTTTATATGGAAATCTCTGATGTTAATCAGATTTATAAATAAGTGAATAGAAATTAATCTAAAGAATTAAATTTGGATAATTGTTTTGTTAAGAAACAAATTAAATTGAATTATTTAAATTAATTATGTTAGTAATTAATTTAAAAGGAAAATGAATTGAAATCGGTTAATGAAATAACTGTGTTTTGTGTGTACTAAATCGACCCCTTTTAATTGGAACTGATTATTTAATCAGTTTGTTTTGAATTAATCGAATAGAATAGTTAATGAATATGGTTTAATTTTAATGAAGTTTTAAAAAGGAATTTACTATTTATTTTAGTTAATAAAGGAATTAACTACTTTACAGTGTTAATGATTAAAAGTAAATGATTATCCTGATTAATAGTAATTTGGGAAATTAGTTGTAATTGAATTAATGTAAAAAGATATCGAGGTTGAAATGAAATCCAATTGAATGGTGAAAGGAGATTACGAACAGGTTTTATTTAAAACCCGAACGTGTATCACAAGTTACAAAAGGAATTTTAAGCGAATACTAAAGCTTAAATTGAATATTACCTAAATATTCGAATTAAGGAAAAAAGGAATTTATATAAAAGGGTTTAAATAAAACCAGGATTATATAAAAGCGGTTTGAGGTATTATATCATTAATTTTGAATTAACGTTACCAAATAATGGGATTAAGTAAAAAGGGGACCTAAAATAAGACTTCCAAAGCAGGAATTGTTGAATGGATTTGAAAGGAGATTGGTGATAGTGAATTTGGTTAAAAGAGTGGGTCATAGGGTTTTGTAACAAATTCGAGTTATAAAATAAATGTGTTGAAAGTGGCAAAATTAAGAGTGGTGTTTATTTAAGAAATTACCTAATTATTGAGATCGGAAAGAATGGATATATCTGAGAAAGAGATGTTCAAAGAGGTAAGAAGGTTGTATGAAACCGTATTTTGAACAGTTCATTTAAATGGAATTTGAATTGTTACTGGAATGGAATAGTGGTTTTTGAATTACCACTTATATCAACCTTAAGATATGAACATTGTTGATCAAGGTCTGAGAGGTAATTAAAATACCCCAACTTGAACGACATCGGATTTATCTGAAGAGGATATGAGTTGGTAATGGTAAAAGGAGTTAGTAATAGTTATTATTTCCATTATAGAAAAATAATGCAATGTGTAATGAAGATTTGGAAAATATATATACAATGAGGATTCTAAAGTGGAAAGGGAGAGTAAAAAGGGTTGCGTGAATTATAACGATATTGTCGAGATTAAAAAGGAAATGTAAAAGATAAATTTTATTCTATAAGAATAAGCATGGATTATGGTTTTCAAGTAATGAATAAAAGATATTTCGTAGCGCTGTTTTACGAGTGATCGGCTGAATTGATTTCCCAATTTTATATAATAATGTGGTTAATATTTCGAAAGTGAAAATAGAAAAGTAGATATGATATGGAATTTTTCTAAGTATCAAAATGAATTTGTTTAAAGTATAATCTTATGTTAAATTAGAAGCAAGAAAGTTATATTTATAATATCGAAATATTTAAGAGTTTTAAATTTACATTGTTTTTAATTAAAAGGCCAATTGATGCTGAATACTGAACCAGTGAACTCATTGGATTGTCATGATTGAATCACTGTATAATTTGATAGCTAAATCACCGACTATCAAATCTGTCGAATCCGATTGTTGGTACGGAAAGACCGAGAGAGATGGAGCATTGAAGACCGTGGATTTTCATAAACGGAAGAATCACTAATATTCTCTGCCTGACAAGTAGAAATAAGTTGTGATTCTGTCGTAGTTGGAATCTACGGGTTGCAAGGACTTCTCACTACTGATCCATGGGGTGATTCCTATATTGGATGCAGTAGGAGAGTATCTTCGGTCCATCCTGTTCCTGGATGACTTGTATGTACGGATGTCTGACAGAGTATTTCCAAACGGATCACGTACGTTGATTTCTTCAAATGTGCTATAGTTGTTGGCGGAGAATTGTCGTTCTCTTAGCTTCCAACTAGAGTAATTTTGTGGACGTCAATTAGTGATATTTAGCGGATCTGATGATGTGACATTCAAAGTGAATGATGACTAGATGTTCAAAAGTAAAATTTGGCCTCAAGCCTCATCAACCGAGAAATGACATAAATCGGGCAGGCAGCGTGGCTATGTGGGTCGCTCCCATTAGGGTGTATAATCACCTATCTAGAGAAATTCCTTTTGTTTCTTTAATCTATTTCGATGCTGTCCCTTTTCGGGAAACGGTGGGTCGCACCCAACCGTTGGTGATATACATTCGATACACTTAAGCGAAATGAGTGGTCGGTTATGTGTGGGCCGGGTTGCAAGACGTTCTTGTTGAACCCAGTGTATTCACCTCTAGAGATACACTATCGGCAGGTGGTCCCATACCTTGTCATAGTCAGAATCCAATCTCCAATAAGTGCCGCGGTTTTGATTGTATACTATATATGTGGAGCGTAAGATGCAAGCGTTCCGCTAGATTGATATCTACTTGTATTTAGACACTATTATAATATCAGAAAAGATATTGATTTCAAAAATGTTTTGGGTTATCATAAGGTAAAACCCGTCCGTATTTAGGTGTGGATTTGGTCTTACGATTATCTTTTTCTTTCGAAAGGATTTTAATTTTAAAATTAAGTCGGATGATCTCCCTTAATACTGTGCGAGTTTTTCTCACTCTGGTTCACCAGACTGACCCGGTGTTTTGTAAATGCTTGGGTTAGCCCGGGGTGTACAGGTTCAGGTTATCGAATGTTGTGAAGTCCAGAGACGAGCTGGAAACCTTCCTTCTTATCTAGTATGTCACTGTCTCTGCTAGTAGTATGTCAACTAGTAGTATGTCATGAAGGAGATTCCAAAAGCGACGAGCTGAATTTTAAAACCTTGCAAATCTTTAGTGATTCTCAACTAGTAGTATGTCAAGTCCTTAAAGGATTCCAGACTAAGGTTGGAAACCTTCCTTCTTATCTTATCAAAGCCATGGAAATTCTCAACGACCTCGACCACTACACTATATCCCACATTCCTAGGGAGGAAAACTCAAAGGCAGATTCTCTCGCTAAATACGCTAGTTCTTCAGATGCATAGTTATTGGGACTAATACCCGTTGAAGTCCTTACAACCCCTGCTATTGAATATGTGGACATCGATTAGATCATGGAGATGGTTGAAGATCCTGTGTCCTGGATGACTCCGATCAAGGAATATATCCTCGACGGAACACTTCCATAGGAGCCAAAAAAGCAGAGGAAGATATTGCTCAAAGCTCCATTATACCTCATCCAGGACGGAAGGTTATACAGACGAGGATTCTCCATGCCACTGCTATTATGTGTGACCAAGGAGGAATCAAAAGCGATCTTGGCAGAATTACATGAAGGAGATTGCGGAGGTCACATAGGCAGTCAAAAACTGGCCAAGAAAATCCTGCGATACGGCTACTTTCGGTCCGATGTGAACGTGGATGCAGTGACTCATGTTAAGAAGTGTGATAGATGCCAAAGATTCGCAAAAATTCTGAGAGCACCTCCCACCAAACTGACTCAAATGGTCAGCCCATGGCCATTTGCTGTCTGGGGAATAGACTTGATTGGGGCATTACCTACAGCTAAATCAAATATAAAGTATGCGATAGTAGAAGCTGACTATTTCGCTAAATGGGCTGAAGCTGAACCACTAGCTACTATCACTTCAAAGAAGTTGATCAGTTTTGTCTTGAAGAACATCATCTGCAGGTTTAGTGTACTGCAGAAAATAATCACAGATAATGGAACTCAATTTGAGAGCAGTGAGTTTCTAGATTTTTGTGCCAAGTACAAGATCAAGAAGAGTTTTGCAACCGTTGCTCATCCAGAGGTCAATGGGCAAGTCGAAGCAATCAATAAAATTCTGAAGTCAACTATTAAGTAGCGACTCAAAAAAGATAAAGGTGCTTGGGTAGACGAGCTTCTGCTTTCACTATGGACATACCGTACCACCCACAAAACTGGGACGGGGCACACTCCATTCTTGCTTGCATTCAGATTCGAGGCTATGGTCCCAGTAGAGCTGGAAGTTCCAACGCATAGAAGAATCCACTTCAACCAAGAAGAGAATGAGATACTTCAACTCGAGGCACTTGATTTACTCGAGGAAATAAGAAGAGAAGCAAAACTCAGAGTCATGGCGCACCAGAGAAGAATAGCTCGTCATTTCAATGTTAAAGTAAAACGCAGAACCTTCCAAGTTGGGGACCTTGTTTTGAAAAGAATCATGGCAGGAACTGGGGTACTCGGATCCAACTGGGAGGGGCCCTATATGATTAGCCAAAAATTCTTATATGGCACTTTTGAGCTAAAAACAACGGATGGGATCCAACTTCCGAAAGCATGGAATGCTATACACCTCCGTCACTACTTCACTTATTGTTTCTTTCATATGTTCTGAAAAGGTTGTAAATATCAGGCATTGTAAATACCGTGCAACATTATTACAAGCTTTGTACATATAAATGAAAGAAACTGCTTTACTTGCCTAAATCATATGATTCACAAATTGTTCTCTAAGATTCGATTTTGTTTGCAGGTCCCCTAAAAGAACGCTGACGCATTTTTGACCTAATAAGGCCTGGTGACCATTACAGCACATCCCGATTGGGATAGCTCAAATGTACATTGTTCAATGCTTAAAACATCATTCGCAACCAACTCAAAGACGTGAAGAACAACAGTGCAAGGAAGGGATACCAGGAATTAAACGGTCAAATGATGCGGCGCTCAAGTTACAGATGAAGATGTGAGATTCACCGAGGGGGCACCTTCTTAATTGTAAGGTCCCTGGCCCTAGTCCTAACAAATCGTGGTAAACCCCGATAAATGAACTAGCATTCTCCCCATGAAACAGTGCAATCTTAAAACCAAAGACCTCCCCGAGGGGCACCCAGTCGATCGTCGACGCCATTGATACATGGCTGGATTGCGATAAATGTTGGGCTTTAAAACCAGAAACCTCCCCGGGGGGCACCCAGTTGATCGTTGATGCCATTGGTACATGTCCGGATTGCGATATAAACACTAGGTTCTCAAATACCTCTTTAGAGGCATCCGATCATAAGCCGGATCTTCCAAATTCGGTTAGTGACGGACCCAAAGACCTTTTCGAAGGCGCCCTACAAATTCTACAAGTGGTTGAGCCATCCAGCCACAACGAACAACGGGTTCACAAATACTTCTTCAGAGGAATGAAAAATAAGACCTCTCCGAAGGCATATGTTCAAATCTAACCTCCGAAAGGTCCGGTTTACTAGGCCAGTGAGGAATATGGTTGAATATATAAAATACAAGACCTCTCGAACAGGGGCACAAAAATGGAAGGTCATCTCCACAAAAAAGATATGAGTCGGATCGAATTTATTTGGAAACCTTTGATCGTGGTCATGCCAAGAAATTCCACAATGGCAAAAAAGCATATGATAAAATGATACCAAATAAAGTCGGTCACATAATGCAGTGCCAAAC
Source organism: Allium sativum (assembly GCA_030737875.1). Classification (NCBI taxonomy): domain Eukaryota; kingdom Viridiplantae; phylum Streptophyta; class Magnoliopsida; order Asparagales; family Amaryllidaceae; genus Allium; species Allium sativum. The sequence goes on along the minus strand of CM060917.1, from coordinate 35,843,901 downwards.
CTTAAAAGTTGTGACAAATTTTGGTATAGGGGCATTACCACTGCATTAAAAGAGATTCAACGATTCTCACTTCTTAGGACATACCACAAACTCGTCACAACTTTGAAATTAAAGGTTTGACATCCTCAAGGACCAACTTGACCAACAAAGCGAAACTTTGAAGTGACGAAGGCAAAACCGATAACCCTGATACTGCGATGAGCATAAAGGAGGTTATTTATAAAAAATCTCAAAATTTCCCTAGTCAAAATCAAAGAGATCCAGCAAAATTGGTCAAGTTAAAGTTAGGTCCAACCAATAATGATTTGTGGCTACAGTTGAAAAACCAACTTACCAAAGGTGCCATGAAATCATGTTAATACCAAGTATTACGATAACAAATGACTTGCAATGTAAAAAAAATTGTGTTGTAAGCATGAAAAGAAAACAAGTATAGAATGCAAAACAGCAAAGTACTTCACAAAGCTCAAGTACAATAAGCAGAGCATAGTTTCATTTCAGCAACACAGATTCAGATCACAAAATTACAAGTCAAGTACAAGGTATCAGACATAAAAGTGCACAAAGTAACAAGCGTAAAAGTAGTGAGTTAGGGCCGGCACCCGCATATACAACCGGTCATAAAAGGGAAATAACAGGAAATAAGGAAAGATGGTCGTGAGCACTATTTCTTCTTCCCAATCTTTGGATCTCCGGACCTCAAAACTGGTCTATTAACCTTAGGAGGAGGAGATACGTCAATCAACTGGCTTCCTTTTTCCATCACACCATTGGGACTTTCTTGGGAGGATATGGTAATAACACACTTCTTCTTTTTCTTCTTGGTAGTCACTTTTTTCCCTTTACGACCCACGATGTTTCCTGCTTTCCCTGGATATCAGCATCCTGTGCTGGAGTTTCACCAGTTTGTTTAGACTCTTCCACACTTGGAATATAGTCAGCATCGTCATCTAAATTAGCAAGTGCATCAATTTGGGTCGCTTGTTATTCTGGAGTCTTGTATCCAAGCAAAGATGTGTCGCCCGAAGGAGGAGTAATAGTTGGGATAGCATGAGTAGATATCATGGATAAAACAGTGGCCATAGCTTCGGTTATCATGGAGGTGAACCCGTCAACCGGAGGATTTGGTGAAATTAAGCTTAAGACAGATGAGCAGTGAGCACGAAACGTAGATGTCCCAAGTGGAGGGCATAGGCAGTCAAAGTATAGCATAGTTTGGAAAATCTCAAAGTTACCTGCAGCTATGAGACCTGCTTGAATGTGTGTGTCCCTATGCTCCTCAATTTCGAAGACATCTACATTGTTGTCGTCATCGTCCTCAACATCGTTATGCTCCTCCGTCATTGCCTCTTTCTCTTTGAAGATAAAAGGGGGATTAGTTGGAGTATGCAGGCTCGAAGCTCCAGCATCGGCAGAAAGAGAGTGGGCATCAACATTTGTTGCATCATGGATTTGCTCTCTAGAAGGCCCCGCTTCATTACCTTGCAATTCCCGTTTTTCCTTTAGTAGAGCTTTCCCTTTGGCTAGAGCCTGCTGAGACTCTTCATCTAGGAGTTCCTTGATCAGGTCCTCTTCATTACGTTCACCCCCGTCGGTCATGATAACCTCCTCCCAAACAAGAGCTAAAGTCTCAGCAATTTTTTCCCAAATAGCACAAATTACCATGACCCATGACGCTATAAACGAAGAACTTGAATAAGGTCTCTTCAGATTTCGCTTTGACTCCCCTATAGGCGTCCTCGGCTTTGTTCTTGTTCTCCTTAAGAGATTTGACATTGGTAGTTAATGCTTCAAGAGATGAATTCTGAGAAGATATTTTGTGTTGAAGAGTCAGGTTCTCTTGTCTTAAAGCAGCATAAGCATTTCTCTCTTTAATCAATTTGTACTCGGCAAACGTTGAGCAATTTGAGCTTCTTGGACATGTTTTTCAAGCGCATTTTCCTTCTGTTTAGCGGTAGCAAGTTCTTCTCTAAGCTAGGCAACCTCATTCTCTAAGTCCTTCATGGAGCCTTGAGACTTAAGCGCATGGATTAAAGGTAGCCTTGCAATTCTCCAACATTTCAATGTGGTCAACGCGAATTGAATTAAGTCTTTGGAGGTCATAGGCAAATGTGTACCACTCACCAAGCTTTTTTTCGACATGTTCCTTTAGTCTATCTAATTTAACCTCAGCCTGGCTCCTAGCAACGTCGTATTGGGTAACCATGTTGCTTTTGGTACCAGCTATTTCCTCGAGAAAATCCCGCTTGTCATTAGGATGCAAATCCACATTAAAGTACATTCCTCTTAAGTCCCAGCCATGAAAGCGCTCAGCAAGCATTAAATTGGTCGGCCTTATCTGATAACGAGGCATGTTCATGATTACTTGAAGATCAGAAGAAGTAGGAGTCGCTGGTGGTGGAGCCAAAGATGTGCCATCACCAATATTTTGAATATCTGTCATTGAGTAGTCCAACATTGGAAGTTTGTCCGATTTATGACGCTTCTCGTGGCCATTGTCATCCATACCACTCCTCCCCCTCTTCTTATGATACTTCTTCTTTTGATTTTCCTTCTCTTTCCTCTCCCGAGCTTCAAGCATACCCAGATGATCATGCCTCCATTTCCTTTGTTATCGGTTTCAATAAGATCACCAATCTAGTGAGGTTGATAAGCAAGTTGCGAGCGTTGTGAGTATTTTGAATGTTGAGAAGACAAAGGTTTTAGAAATCTCTCTGGATTAAACTGCTGGGCGCCTTGTTCAAAAACGTCTGAGAGTGATTGCTTCATTCCTAAGCCTGGAATATATAAAAAGGGATTCAATACTTCAGCTAAAAAGTGCTAGGATGAAGTAAGAAAACCTTAAGCGAAACATTGGAAATGTATGGCATAAATAAAAGAGTTAGCTTAATAAAGCGTCTGACAACGAACCAATCTCAGTAGGCTCATCTAAGGAAAGTCCTATATCAGCAGTCACTTTCTTAGGGTGAGGATTTTGAGAAGAATGTTTCTCAATTTTATCCTTCGTAGTTGATGTCCTTGGTACTGAGGTTGAAATATCCCCTTGAACAATATCTTTAGCTGAACTGATATCGCTTAAATCCTTAAAAGTATCCGAAGAATAATCCTTGAATAGTTTGTATAGAAGGATTCTCGGTAACTTTAGCACCTGCATTGTCCCTGGAAGTAACTTCGACATCTCCCACTAATTTGGTTCCCTTCACTACACCAAATAAGCAAATTTGAAATATATGATATTTTTCATTTGAAACTCTTTTTTTTAGTTTCTAGGCTTGAAACAGTCATCTAGTGTTTCTACATCTATGGAAGTGTTTGCAACCTTTTTGACATTTTTTAATAAGCTCATCGCTTTCCTTTTACTCTGAAGGTAACCTTCGATTTTCTCAGATCTCCCCTCGGATTAGTTATTATGTTGTTTTTATGTTGTTAATTGTCTGTTAGAACGAGACTCTTCACTCGGTGGCGATTCATTGATCGGAACAACCTAAGGTAATATCAGTATGTCCTCGATTTGAATTGATTTTCTTAGCTAATTAAATTTTGATGATGATTTGATAATCAAACTTCTAATTCTTTTTTTAGGTAAATTTTGTTGATAATTTCTTAGCTAATTAATTTTTTCGTTAAGTTGGTAATTTCTTAGCTGCATCATTTATCTGATGTAATTATCCATCTTTTTTATGCTCAACGTATTAATATTAGGGCTACAAAACTTACCATAGTTTAAAGTTCACACGTGTTCAAAACACAAAATAGCAAGAATTATCAGAGTCTAAAGTAATGTATATCCCTTATTCTATTTATTTAGTACACTGGAATAACTCGTATATATGTTGTTGACATGTTGTCATTTTTTAGTATGATGAGTCCTGAACATAAATGAGAGTGAAACATATATAATACTCTTTTGTTAGGTCAGTAAGTTAAAGATTTTCTTATATTTAGTATTTTTGGCTATGTTTGCCAGATTTTCCTTCAGTTGGCTCTAATAATCAAAAATCAACATCCGGCAACAGTAGAGGTTGAGGAAAAGTCATCTAGTATCCATATCAATGTTTTGACACAGGTTAAAAATGAGTGCTAAAGCAAAAGTCTAATTTATGTTATATATTAAAGTGCTTTAGTGAGTATGTGTGTCCGTGTGATTAATGAACCTAATGTGTATAACAAAGTAATAAAAATGTGTACTAAACTCTCTCATGTTAGAAAGATTGCATCTGGTCTCCATTGGTATCTGCTTAGTGAATATTCATTTCCTGGTTGTGTTTCTTTGTTTCCTAATCTTAGTGCTAAGTATACTTGGAAAGACTCGCAAAATTAACCATGGTTTCGTATGTTACTTTATATTTTAAAAAACAAATCACACGTGTATAAAATTGAAGAATTATTCAGAGTCAAACCTTGATCAAGAGTCCACTGCTGAGATTTCACCATCAGAAAGACCGGAGATTTAGAGCAAAATAACTAAGCTTTTTGCTATGTAAGATGAGGTGTAGTTGTTATCAGTCTTCTCATAGTTCCTAAACTATATAAACTTACATGGTATTATAGCAATTCAAGTTAGACGTAACATCTAATCTTACTAACCATCACGAAAAATTAAAAGGTTGTATGCTAGGCCCAAGAGTGAAATTTATTAGGAGTTCATCTCTATAGATAAAAGTCACTTCAAACTTTATGGATTGGTCCTCAAAATCACAATTATTATTGTAATCAATAGGCATTCTAAATTTTATGTGTTAAAACTGTTGATTTTATTATTTAAAACATTGCATTAACTTTATTTTTAAGTCTATCATGTAGATCTTTCAGTTAGTTTATCCTATACTTGAAAAGTCTCTGTCATGTCTTTCATTGGGCTTTTACTCTATGCAACAATTGGAAGAAGATACAAAAATAAAGAGCATGCTCGACGTGTCCGCAGGGTGATTTGATACAGTCCAATCATCTATAGGGATAACACTTGACTGACCTTTAATTATGAAATTTTGAAATATTTTACTAGTTTATGACTGTGTTTTCTTGCGTATTAATTAAAGAGTGTTGCTATAACTACATATTATTGATGATACCAAGTTTGACAAAATATGTAACCATGGCAGGGGTACAATCAGTGCTACCATCAAATTCGAAGTATTGTATTGTCGTTTGATGCAATAGCTGCATGTCGGGCAGCAAAATCTTACACGGCTCTTGCACTACAAACAATTTCAATGCATTTTTGATGCCTAAGGGATGTTATAAGTGGTCAGATTCGGTCACTAAGAAGAAAGTTTAAGAACCAAAGGATGTGGAATTTCTCGACTCCGTTTCATTGATCTGGAAATGAAGCAACTTGGTATGTTGCAATAGCCACATGCTTGGAGACTTCAGAGCTGCTTACCAGAAATTTTTTGAGTATTTTCTTCATCCGTAATGTCACTTCTCTTTAAATAACCTCTGGTCTCTGTTTGCTTGTTTCATTGGTTACCAATATAATAAGCTAAATAGTTAAAGTAAAAACCCTCTCAGTAATGACATGTGGATTTTTGTTGATCAAAATAGAGGTTGTTTCCCACCTATTCAGGACAGGCTCGTCTTCTCTGGTTAAATAACCAGAGTAGGAAACAGTTTTTTTATTGTGTTATTAATACTATTCTTTTGGCTAACAATGCTTTCTTTTTTTCAATTTTTTGTTAATTAACGCATACCACTAGTTAAATCCATTATACATTCGATCTAATTTTCCTGCAACATGGCGTGCTGTATATCTCTTGTAGTTATTCATTTTAAGCATCGTTAATTTAATTTATCTGAATTACCTTGCAGCTACCCGGATGATTCTGAAAAGCTAATGCTAGCATGACGAACGGGTATGACGGAAGGCCTCGAATTATCGCAATCCATATGGTGCTTTTATTGCAGAAGACTTGGACATAAATTGGTAGTTTGTGCAGCGTGAAGATCTATGCTCTCGTCTCCGCACTTGAGTTTAGTGCTGTCGCGTTCTCCTCGTTCTTCCCAAGGATTTGCTACTAGTATTTTTACAGGGTTTTTATTTGGTATCGGATTTCAATGTTGGTACATTAAGGTATGACAAACCACTAATAAAGGGAAGAATTTAGTTCTTTGTCACTAATATCCATTTTTTGACTTATACCAGAAGTGTTTGCATGATTTTCACTAATAGAATATTTTAACAATACTTGTGAATAATTATAGGTTGCGTTCCTTATGTAAATGGAAAGGAGTTCTTTCACCAGGATAGGTAGATATTGCTTTTGGATGCCAACGGTACTGAATTGAAATTATTAAGGCTTTTCACCGTTAAAGTTTTATGCTTTACAAGATTTATTTTCAAGTTTTCAACTACAATCATAAAATGTACAAATTTTGGCATCTTCTGTTATGTTTTCACTACCTGTAATGGATATCGAAATCCCATTTCATATGTTGAGATTAGGTGTTAAATCAACAAAAATGTCTCTTATGAACTTTATGGTTGCAGATCAAATTCATGTTTATTTTATGAATTTGAGAAGTAGGCATAGGGTTTTGTTTTTAGATGATTGATCAGTTTTCTCTACATATGATATATTTACGTGAATCTACAATTGTTACATATATCCATCACTATGAAGAAATTGGTAACAAGAAGAGCACTGGACTAAAAGAACGGTAACTGTAAAAAGTTATGCTTGGAGACTTGGAAAGATCTGGGGCGTTACAGCTGAACATGTGAAGTTGTTTTTAGCTGTATGGTCAAGTGCAGGGACTATGCACGAAAATGCGGGATTGGGCCAAAGCTAATCTCATCATTGGTCTACCTTTATATCAATATTTTTTTTATTTCTTTTTGTACTACCATTAATTTCTTTGTTAAATAATGTATGAATGTTATGTTAGTGTTAATAGTAGTGATATTTTCGCACATTACTGTTAATAGTAATAGTAGTGATATGTTACTTTAATAGTGGTATATTACTATTTTGTGTTAATAGTAGTAATATTTTTGCATCCATCACCTTATGGTATGGGCTTGAAATTTTAATAATTATATAATTTACATCCAATATCTTATTGTTCAAATGTTGTTACAAACTGATTATTTATATTTACAATAGATATGTGCAGCAAAAGACAATGATGCAGACGAATTCATATCTGAAATAGGAAGCATTTTGAATTGCTGCTTGGCTACCAGGAGAAGCTGGGATTGATGATTTCATTATATGGCCTAGGTCATCCGTTAGATTACGTTAAAATGGATTGATATGAGGTATCTTTGGTTAGTTTTATATGTTTTTTAGTTTAAATACCATACAAATTTCATATTTACTTGCATTAATTTTTATTACATGAACATGAATTTCATATTTACATCCATAGTGTATTTAATTCCTTCTACACGTTGGTTTAGCTGGTAAGAATTATGTAAACTGCATTACATCCTGAAACTATTTAATTCCTTCTACACGTTGGTTTAGCTGGTAAGATTTATGTAAACTGCATTACATCCTGAAACTAGTTACTGGAACCATGTTTGAACTTTGACATTGGTTGGATATAAGGGGATAGGAGATTTGATTTCATCCAGTGCATCCTGAAACTAGTTACTGGAACCATAGGATTATTTGCTTCAATAATTACAAACAAGCTTTTAGTAGTGTGGAGAAACAATAGTTCATTCAGCCAATACATCCAGCTCTTACGAAATAGATCGTTCATTCAATTGCACCCACCCAAGATTGTTGATTTGTTAAATAAAAACATTTGATAATTTTGTACAAGTACAGGTACGAACAGTGGCGTAGCCAGGAAATGGCGCTGGTGAGGTCACAAATGGAGGAAGCGATGGGGGTTCGGGGGCGATAGCCCCCGAAATTTTTTTTGAAAGAACGTTGTTCATAGCTAGCTTCATAACACCCTATAATTGAAATAGAAAGAGTCAAAAGGAGCATGTAGGTACAACAAAATCAGTCTACATTCAATCATTCAGGCATATTTTTTTTTTTTTGAACACAAAGGATATATTGCATAAGAGAAGATTACAAACATTTGAGTTGGCTAAAAATAAAAAACTACAACAATAAATACTTTACAACTAAAAAAGGAAAGCCAACTCAAAAGAGGGAAAAACCACTACAGATTAACACAAGCCACTGGAACGCTCAACACCACAAATATAAGACCCAAAAGAGACAGCGACACATAAAAGATTCCAAGCCCAAAGACCCAACAAGAAGGCTCAGCAAACACAGAAGCTCAATTCAAATGAAAATCAAACTAGCGCTAATTAACTTTACCCAAATCAGTACAAATCAAAATTAGGGTTAGTAAATTTACCCATTTAAATCGCGAGATAAGAAGAAGGAAGGAAGAGGAAGTGGGATGGGAAGAAGACACGGGAAGAGGGCGAAATCCGATGCTGCGGGAGGAGGGTGAAATCATTTGCGCGATTAATGTCTGAAAGGCTGAAGCACGAGCCGCGATAGAGGAAAATGATGAACTGCAGTTTTTTTTTTTTTTTTTTTTGTAAAATATGAATTTCTGGTGAGGTCACGTGACCTCACCAACAATAACGTGGCTCCGCCTCTGGGTACGAATTACATGATGGCATGTATGCTTTTAACGTTTATGAATTACATGATGATCCGGTTGTCAGTATCATTTTTCTATCACTATTTTAAGCAAAACACACTATCTCTTGTAGTTTAATATATTTGAAGTATATTAATTAATCCTAAGAAAACTCAAGTTCGCAACGGCTTATGTGATAAATTTAACTTTGTGTTAGCTTGCAAAGCAAAAGACTATGTCGGTTAATAATGCGAATAGGGAGAACATTGAGTTGACTACCAAAAACCTTAACTCTTTGCTGATAACTAATATTCAGCATTTTAAAGAGGATGCTATTGCCATGCAAACTACACGGAATAGATTTCCATTGGCGACGGCAGGATCATGAAGATAAGTGGGGTTAAAGATGCTGAAAAGACAAGAATAATGCTTGTTATGTGTTCTAATCAACTTAAATTAATGAAGTTAAGAGGGCGGTTCATGATCCTCTGTTACTTATTTTCATTTTTGTATTATTTTTTGTTCCATTTATTTAATGTAATTTGTTAATTGTAAATACAACTGGCATCCCTGCAAGTTACTATATAGAGTGGCTGCATAAATAGTTAAAGGCTGTTTGATTTGTTGATGGATGAAGCATTGGTAAGGCTATGTGTAACGGTGGTAGTGGGCAAGAGGGGCTTTTTTGCATGGAGATGTGCGTCATTCCTATTTATGTTGCATAGGGATTTTAAGAAATGACTAATTGTGTCAAGTTTCAAGAAAACAATCACCGTTAACACTAGAGAAAAGTAGCTCAGTTCGCATGGAATATACAAATACTCCCGAACCCTGCTGAATTATAGTTTGGATATTAGCGTGTTGTAAGCTAGTGACAAAACAAATAGTTATATCTCTCTTACAATTTATCTCTTATATAGGTCTAATTGCTGTTGAATTTTTAGCGTATGTACATGTTTGCAGATTGTTAGATCAGAGGAGCCTGGAACAAAATATTCTGAATTTGTAAGAAAGCGCCTATATTTAAAACAGGAAACAAAAATGCTGATGCATCTGCTGCTGCAGCAGACAAGGACAAACAATATGTTAAGGTATTCAGATTTAGCATTTTACTGTTATATCTTAGTTAGCTGGTTATAAGTCAAGTGGTGAATATTACTATAATATTTAAGACTATTTCTGTTGATTCTATATAATAACATGCACGTTTTTTGCATTATCTACTTTGTAGAAATATCTAACATACTCCTTCCAAAAAAAAGCCGGTGGACTCTAATTTAAGGGATGCTCCATAATATGATTTTTGATGTTGGTGGATAGCAACACAGTATTGTTATCATTAACTTTTGTTCAGTTATTTTAATGGTTATTATTATTATTATTATTGCTTTTTTGGCTGCTTTTGACACAACCCGAGCTTCTACGTAAAGGAAAGCCCGGATTGAGTTGAGAACACGACAAATCAGAACACAAACAGAAGAATATTTCATTGCTTATTACAACAATTTACATCAGAGTACAGGAATATACAGAGTATGAATAAATATTATACATCAGAAAAATATCAGAGATTTAAATTACATTACATAGCAGCGGAAAATAATACAAAACACAATTGAAAGAGATAAACGGATACAGAGCTTTCTGAATATCGTTCCAGCTGTAAACCAGGATCCTATGAATATAAAACTCCAAAACCAAAACTACTAGCTGTCCGTGTGAAAAATAGGGGCACCCAAAGTTTAGGTGAAAACAATAAACTCCAGGTCAGTCATATGGCTGGTGTGAGAACTAAAATAGTTATTATTTTGATTCTTAAAGTCCGGTAAATCAAGGGACCACGCTGTATACAGAACAGATTTCCTTCCAAAAATACCAGTTCATTAAAGAAACAACGCAATGCTAATTAAAGAAAATGAAGCTATTATAAAACCCAGGTCCCATCACACAATACAAAGCAAGCTGAGGATAGGGTTTTACCTTATAATAGTCAAATAATCTTTGATACGTGAAATTTAATCTTTTATTATTAGTATAAGTGAAGAAATCAACTTCAAATATAAATGTATCAATCATAGGCGACATGGGTACCATCTATCATGTCGCCATACTAGGCTCTACAAATAAGACTGAAATGTCACGTATTGGAAATTGGATTTACGTCATGAGTCGAGGCCAGGGATGGCTCCTCGCCGCTTCGAGACATTCCAGCAAATGTCTCAGGACTACACACTCTGGGTAACCCTGGATCGGTTGGGCCAGTCCACACTTACGTTAGTGGATTGACAATTCATGAACACACGTTTCCCGTTCCTATCGGACCTATCCATCGGCTACGTAGAGACCGATATATCCGAGGCGTCTCGCAATCCAACAACCACATAGGTAAAAATAATACAAATGTAAGGGCATGTAAAACGCTGACACCACCCATAGCTAGAAAGAAACGTCATGTTCTCCCAACGGTCCGATCCCGTTTTGACTCATAACGAGGTGTGAGGCTCGCGAATCAACGTTATACACAAAGCGGCGCTATATTAAAGCTGTGCATTGATCATCTACCACAAGACTCTGCTTTTCAACAAAAATCTTAATCACTGCATCTCAACATGCCACACAGGCAATTCATGCCATGCGACTGATATCTATCGATATATAACCTCTGAGCTCGTACGTCACAGAGAAGGACGTTAAGCAAGAGAATAAATTCTCCACCACCATACAGATATATATTTAATAGAGATCAATCAACATGGAATAAAATCCAATGTCAGACACATCCATTTACAAGTTCGTTCTAAGTCTGAACGAAACCGGAGGCACCTTATTCCTCGTCTCATATGTCCAATATAGGGGAGAGGCCCTCGCATATCCGTCGATCTCTAAGTACATCTGGACGATCACCACTTATTAACTCGTCTTGGGTGTATAGCCCAATCAAGACATCGGTAATCATCCAAACGATATGAAAACCTTCGGTATTCAACCACCGTCTTCATCATCAACTTATCGTAGAATCAGTTATTCAGAATGGGTATAAACCCGGCCTTTCCGAATAATTCACGTATATTATAAACAAGTGCTACATAAACAAAACATACGCCTCATTTCAATCCAGAATATTCGTTTATTCAAATATTCACATTCTTAGGGAAAGGTTCGCATTAATTTTATCAAAGATAAATTCTTTAAAATTTATTCTTTAATCTTCCTTTGGATATCATTTCAAACCATATTAAGGTTTTCCAAATTAGTCGGGATTAGCGAACCACACAGAAGTAATCATTTATTTTATTTCCCAATCCCAACCTATTCATCCCATGGAGCAAAACTGGTAATACTCCATATCTAACACTACAGTGTTATCGGTAAATATTAATTACCATTTCACGTTCAAATCTAATTAAAGATTTAACTATCGCCTGGAGTAAAACTGGTAGCACTCCATTTTCGATCATTTTCTTGAATTGATAATTTTAATTATCACATTCACTTTTCAATCTAATCAAAGATTCATTAAAACTCCACTTAGTTTTAATCTTCCCAAAAATCAATATTAATGATTATATAATTTTGGAAACACAGACATGCCACATCGACAATCTACACCGTATTATTGATTTTTGCCGATATATAACCTCTAAGCTCGTACGTCTTAGAGACGGGTGTTAAGCAAGAGAATAAATTCTCCGCCACCAAACAGATATATATTTAGCAGAGATCAACCATACAGTTTAAAATACAATGTTAGACATGTAATCCTGTCTTTAACTGGGTTAAAGGACCAATGTCATTTAAAACACGGTTCACAATAAACCCAAATCCTCTTCCATAAAAATGGAATCTTCACAGAAAATAGATCAATATATATAATCGATATCAATTTCTGTGTCCGACTAATAATATAAATGAAATGATGACAAAGCCTTTTAAATTCCATATATATTTGCAGTCTTCCTCCACAGAAGCTCATTTCGATTATTATCAAATCGAATTCAATTCAATTCCAAAAATTGGAAATCTTTACTTTGGAAAATTCCCGTTAAATCTTAATGAAAATATTTATAAATTCCAAATCCCATTTCACGGTAAATCGGGTTAAAGAACGAATGTCCTTGAATACACAGCTCATGGTAAACCCAATTCACATTCCATTTTATCCCAATTAAATGTTAATTAACTTGAAACACCAATAATCTTAATTAAAAGATTTATTCTTTTCACACGGGGTTCAAGAACAATGTTATTTAAGACACTATTCACGACAAACCCAAAATCCAATTTGATATCGAATATAAGGCTCTGAATAGAAATTATAACATCTTATATTCAATTTCAAATTCTGAAACCAACTAATATCGTTTTGGAAATAACGATATAAAATATATCTTCCAAATTTCCATAACAATATCCTTATAATCCCGAATCCAACATCGAAATATTCCGATGATAATTTCGATTCAAATCCATTCCAATTCATATATTGGAAATTCTGGTTATTTTTAAAACCATTTCAAATCCAATTTATTTATTTAAAAATATTGGACTTATTATCCTAGTTCATAAATAGTTCATTTCGATAAAAATATATTTTTATCTTTTCAAATATGGAATTCTTCATCCCGATTCTTTCCAAATCATTTATTATGATTTTACACAAATTATTGATATTTTCAATAATTTTATCAAGGCCCGTATAGTCGATTTCCTTAAACAGTCATCGAACTGCACTTACAGCGACCTTTTCCAAATTTGATTTGGACATAATTCCAAATCCAACTGTTAGATTTCAAATCCCTTATATTCTCGGAAAGCTCTTTTCGATACAAACCCAACAGTTCCGGTTTTAGGAGAATTTGATGGCGGATCTCCCGTAATGTCCGTTCGAAGTCAATGGTCGAAATTCGTGAACTACCGCGGCGCGGTGCGTTCTATTCAGACCATTATATATAATATATATTATATATTTCGTCGATTTCCATTCAAAACGTATTTCATAAATCGTTTTAAATTCGTTTTCAAAATGATTTCAACTTCATATTCAATTTCAAATTAAAATTAAATATTCCACATCATCGATATATAAATGATAGTATTTTCAAAACATTAGATTTTTAAAATCACTTCCTTTTCGATATACATTATAAAAAAGAATAAAATCGATATAAATATCGTTCACGTCAAAATGGCGTTAATCTAATCAACACGACTTTACATGTTTAAATATCGTCGTCTCCATCCCAAATCGGGCATCAAAATCAGATTTTGAATTTTTACTGAATATTATTTTAAAATATTCATTATTTTAAAATATTCGTTATTTTAAAAATATTCATTCTTTCTGAACTGAAATCAGACACAGTCAATTACCATATAATGTTTTTTTTTTTTTTTTTTTTGAAAACGCAGGGGAACCCGGCGGGCCGATAAACTCCTGAGGAGGGTACAGTAAAGCCGTCCGCTAATCCAAGCCCCCATACCCCCGGGTAAATTTATGTAGGATGGGGAAGCGCATGATAGGAATCGAACCATCGACCTTTTACCAGGAAGTTAGGCCTCCTTTCCACTGCGCCGCACCCGCGGACAACCATATAATGTTATTTGTATGGATTTCATACAACACATGTGTATCACAACAACCATAAATAATCAACCATCATCCAGAATGCATTCTACGCTACATAAGCGTTAAATATAAATGATTCACGCTTACACAGTTTGTCAATCAAACGATCGACATACCACTAAACAAGTGGGATTAGTGTATGTCAAATATCGTCCCAACACTCGTGTGGGGTTTCAATCAACAAACACATATTTTATTTGTGCAGTTGGGCGATGTGTAAAATTTATCATCCCAATCAATATCAGTCAAATCAGTGTACATAAACAAATCGTCCGATTTGTAAATGAATATTTATTTTATTCACATACACATTAAAGTTTATATTTTTAACGATAAAATATTTATTTCAACACATGAATATTTTATTTTTTCCATTCCACATCACAATCAATTTTCACAACACAATCAAATCAAGCAAGTCGTCCGTGGTTTGTGGACGACGGGTGTCGGGTGCTGCTAAGCACCGTTTTCATCCTAGTATATTTAACTAGAAAACAAAATTAAAGTGAGAAGTTCTCACCTTGGGGATCCACTCCTTTCTTTATTTCTGAACGGTTTTAATTCTGTTTTGATTTCAGTCCGTTCCATCACCTTCTGTTACACGCGGTATCTATATTAAAAATCACATTTTTATTTCAACTCTACATATATAAAAATTATATTTTTATTTCATTACATATATAAAAATCATATTTTTATATTACTACATATATAAAAATTATATTTTTTATTTCATTACATATATAAAAATCATATTTTTATTTTATTACATATATAAAAATCATATTTTTATATCACTTCTTGCATAAAAATCATATCCTTTCTATGTTAAAAACCATATCTTTATTTTTTTTTAAATCAAATCCTTATGTTATTAAAAATCTAATCTTTTCTGTACTAAAAATCAAAGCTTTATACGATTAAAAATCTGGTCTTTCCTATACTAAAAATCAAAGCTTTATACGATTAAAAATTCAATCTTTCATATACTAAAAATCAAAGCTTTATACGATTAAAAATCCAATCTTTCATTAACTAAAAAAATCTATGCTTTAGAGATTAAAATCATAGAGACTTACAGTATTTTCTTTTTAGGGTTTCGATCGGAGAAATCAAGGAATGGGCTGTCGCTGGTTGGAGGTTGCGCGCAGGGGGGGTTCGTCGACGTTGGTCAGAGGGTGGCAGGGGTGGAGTTGCGGTTGTCGTTGGTTGATTGGGGCTCGCGGCGGGTCTCTGGCTCGCTCGATTTGAACGACGGAGGTGATTTTGGTTTGGGGGGAAGGGGGTCGGCCGGGTCTGGACAGGAGAGGCGGCGGATTAGGGCCACCTCCGGTAGCAGTCACGGCGGCGCGCATCGCTAGAGGAGGGGCAGCGTCGATCTTCCACATTTTTCTCTTTTTTTTTCTTTTTTTTTTAAACCCACGACGGGTTCTGAGAGAGAAAGGGTTGACTCCCCCCTTTATAAATATATATATTTGATTAATTTTTATTTCCTAAAAGTTGATTTTTAAATCAAAATCCAAATCGAACCCAATGCCTGTCGTCCCTAACTAATTACCCCCATTTCGAACACAATAGGATATTTTTCGTAAGCCAAATCTATCATTTTGTTCAGTTTTCATCAAAATTAAAATATAAATTAATATAACGTTCAAAACTGATTTTAACGTACATTTTAATTTACCGGGGCAACATACTGGCTCTGAAAATTCAGAAAAAAAAAATCTGGCAATGTTTTGATGATACGGTCCTAACAAAACTAATTTCGTCGAATTTGGAGACCGTTTGAAAAACGGTCATTTTTCAGTCGATTAAATTCAAACTGAAATTACCAAACACATTTCATGTTGCCACGCTCACATATTGACTCCAAAAATTATGAATTTTGGAATCTAGAAATAATTTGACATCTCGGATCCAACAAAAGTGGTTTCGTCGAAAATGGAGGTAGTTTGCAAAATGGCTATTTTAAGGGCTAAAATTCCATAACGACTATTCTGAATTTTCAACTGCACATAACTTTTTATTCCCGCTATGAAATTTGGATTCTTCGGATTCGTTGGAAAGATATTTTCAAATAGATTCTAATATTTTTGGTTTTGCTAAAATCCGGTTTATTTTGAATCTTGTACATTCGTTCGAATTTTCAAACTACCGCGCCATTTTCAATTCCTTTTTTAATTAAAATATATATTTTTATTCTAACTTCGATTTATATAAATATTTCCATTCTAATACTATTCAGAATAAATTTCTCGTTGTTATTATTTAAAATAATTCATTTTAAATATTCAAAATTCATTAAAATTGTTAAAATAAAAATTTTAAATTGGTTCTGATTTTCTGGGTTGTTACAATCTCCTCCACTTAAAATCTTTCCGTCCTCGAAAAGGAACGGAGCTGAAAGTTGTTTAACTAATCAACTCAACTTTCATTCTGGCTTTCATTCTTCAACTTTTTAGTTTCTAAGAATTTTCCAATTCTTTAAAAATTAATTGGCTAACACCCTAAATTTTCGAAAAATTTCGCCACAACCTCCTTTGTACCGGGAGCACCGGGAAAATCCCCAAACCGCCACACAGGCCCTCTCATCTCAAAAAGAAAAAGAAAAAGCCAATCGGCTCATAAAATCATCCAAATCCAATAAATTAGTAAACATGTACCTATTTGTCGGGCATACAATTTTATTCCTCTTCTCTAGCCTCCTTGTTGTGACCTGTTCAATGTATGTACATGTATATGCATGTAATCTCAAACAATTTTCAATCCAGTTCTATATTTGATACAATTTGGTTATATGTACCGTTCTTTCACATAATGGTTTTATTAGATAACAAATAATCATAATACACAACCATCAATTAATTAGTGAATTAACGTTTCAAATTCATAATTTTGATACATATACAGAAAATAATGTTTTTGATGTCAATTCACAACAATAACCCTATCTAGTTTTGGTTCTCACACCAGTCAATTGGAAATATATAGATATCCCACTTTCGAAACTCGAACATAAACACTGATGATGAGATCTCAATCATCAGTATCATCTTCGGGCGACTAGAGTGTGATTTTATATCTATCCGATATATTAAAACTTCGAATACACGTTTGCAAGGCGTATATGTAAAATCTTTATATATTCGATTATCCAAAATCAATATAAAAATAATATTCAAATACGTACAATATAATTTAAATCTTCAAAACAAAAATCGTTTTCATTTTATTTTAAAAACACTACTCTTCACACTCATTCTAGGATACTACTGATCCTATCCCAAACGAGTAATTCTCATTGGATATTGCTAATCCAATCTCTGATGAATTCTTTCGTATGGTTCTAATGTGTCTTGTTCTCGAGCTCTGTAAACCAAAGCTCTGATACCAAACTGACACGACCTGAACTTCCCTGTAAAGGAAAGCCCGGATTGAGTTGAGAACACGACAAATCAGAACACAAACAGAAGAACATTTCATTGCTTATTACAAAAATTTACATCAGAGTACAAGAATATACAGAGTATGAATAAATATTACACATCAGAAAAATATCAGAGATTTAAATTACATTACATAGCAGCGGAAAATAATACTAAACACAACTGAAAGAGATAAACGGATACAGAGCTTTCCGAATATCGTTTCAGCTGTAAGCCTGGATCCTTTGAATATAAATCTGCAAAACCAAAACTACTAGTTGCCCATGTGGAAAATAGGGGCACCCAGAGTTTAGGTTAAAACAATAAACTCCAGGTCAGTCATGTGACTGGTGTGAGAACTAAAACAGTTATTAATTTGATTCTTAAAGTTCGGCAAATCAAGGGACCACGCCATATAACACGGAACAGGTTTCCTCCCAAGAATACCAGTGCATTAAACAAATAGCGCAATGCTAATTAAAGAAAATGAAGTTGTTATAAGACCCAGATCCCATCACACAATGCAACGCAAGCCGGAGGATAGGGTTTTACCTTATAATAGCCAAATAATGCTTGATACGTGAAATTTAATCTTTTATTATTAGTATAAATGAAGAAATCAACTTCAAATATAAATGTAACAATCATAGGCGGCATGGGTACCATCTATCATGTCGCCATACCAGGTTCTACAAATAAAACCGAAATGTCACGTATTGGAAATTGGATTTCCGTCATGAGTCGAGGCCAGGGATGGCTCCTCACCGCTTCGAGATACTCTAGCAAATGTCTCAGGACTACACACTCTAGGTAACCCTGGATCAGCTGGACCGGTCCACACTTACGTTAGTGGATTGGCAATTACTGAACACACGTTTCCGTCTTATCGGACCTATCCATCGGCTCTGTAGAGACCGATATATCTGAGGCACCTCACAATCCAACAACCACATAGGTAAAAATAATATAAATGTCAGGGCATGTAAAACGCTAACACCACCCATAGTTATAAAGGAACGTCATGTTCTCCCAACGGTTCGATCCCGTTTTTGACTCATACCGAGGTGTGAGGCTCGCAAATCAACGCTATACACAAAGTGGCGCTATATTAAAGTTGTGCTTTGATCATCTACCACAAGACTCTACTTTTCAACAAAAGCCTTGATCACTGCATCTCAGCATGCCACACAGGCAATTCATGCCATGTGACTGATATCTATCGATATATAACCTCTGAGCTCATACATCTCAGAGAAGGGCGTTAAGCAAGAGAATAAATTCTCCGCCGCCAAACAGATATATATTTAATAGAGATCAATCAACACAGAATTAAATCCAATGTCAGACACACATCCATTTACAAGTTCGTTCTTGGTCCGAACGAAACCGTAGGCACCTTATTCCTCGTCCCATATGTCCAACACAGGAGAGAGGCCCTCACATATCCATCGATCTCCAAGTGCGTCTGGACGATCACCACTTATTACCTCGTCTTGGGTGTACAGCCCAATCAAGACATCAGTAATCATCCAAACGATGTGAAGACCTCCAGTCTTCAACCACCGTCTTCATCATCGACTTATCATCGAATTAGTTATTCAGAATGGGTATAAACCCGGCCTTTCCGAATAACTCGCGTACATGATAAACAAGTGCTACATAAACACAACATACGCCTCATTTCAATTCAGAATATTCGTTTATTCAAATATTCACATTCTTAGGGAAAGGTTCGCATTAATTTTATCAAAGATAAATTCTTTAAAATTTATTCTTTAATCTTCCTTTGGATATTATTTCAAACCATATTAAGGATTTCCAAACTAGTCGGGATTAGCGAACCACACCGAAGTAATCATTTATTTTATTTCCCAATCCCAACCTATTCATCACATGGAGCAAAATTGGTAATACTCCAAATCTAACACTACGGTGTTATCGGTAAATATTAATTACCATTTCACGTTCAAATCTAATTAAGATTTAACTATCGCCTGGAGTAAAACTGGTGGCACTCCATTTTCGATCATTTTCTTGAATTGATAATTTTAATTATCACATTCACTTTTCAATTTAATCAAAGATTCATTAAAACTCCACTTAGTTTTAATCTTCCCAAAAATCAGTATTAATGATTATTTAACTTTTGGAAACACAGACATGCCGCATCGACAATCTACACCGTACTATTGATTTCTGCCGATATATAACCTCTAAGCTCGTACGTCTTAGAGAAGGATGTTATGCAAGAGAATAAATTTTCTGCCACCAAAAAGATATATATCTAGCAGAGATCAACCATACAGTTCGAAATACAATGTTAGACATGTAATCCTGTTTTTAACTTGGTTAAAGAACCAATGTCATTTAAAACACGGTTCACAATAAACACAAATCCTCTTCCATAAAAATGGAATCTTCACGGAAAACAAATCAATATATATATATAATCAATATCAATTTCCGTATCCGACTAATAATGTAAATGAAATAACGACAAAGCCTTTTAAATTCCATATATATTAACAGTCTTCCTCCATAGAAGCTCATTTCGACTAATATCAAATCGAATTCCATTCAATTGAAATTTAATATATTAAATTGGAAAACTTTACTTTGGAAAATTCCCATTAAATCTTAATGAAAAGATTTATAAATTCCAAAACCCATTTCATGGTAAATCGGGTTAAAGAACGGATGTCCTTGAAAACACAGCTCACGATCAACCCAATTCACATTCCATTTTATCCCAATTAAATGTTAATTAACTGGAAACACCAATAATCTTAATTAAAAGATTTATTCTTTTCACTCGGGGTTCAAGAACAATGTTATTTAAAACATCATTCACGACAAACCCAAAATCCAATTTGATATCGAATATAGGGCTCTGAATAGAAATTATACCAGCTTATATTCAATATCAAATTCTGAAACCAACAAATATCGTTTTGGAAATAACGATATAAAATATATCTTCCAAATTTCCATAACAATATCCGTATAATCCCAAATCCAACATCGAAATATTCCAAATGATAATTTCGATTCAAATCCATTCCATTTCATATATTGGAAATTCTGGTTATTTTTAAAACCATTTCAAATTCAATTTATTTATTTAAAAATATTGGATTTATTATTCTAGTTCATAACTAGTTCATTTCAATAAAAATATATTTTTATCTTTTCAAATATGGAATTCTTCATCCCGATTCTTTCCAAATCATTTATTATGATTTTACACAAATTATTGATATTTTTAATAATTTTATTAAGGCCCGTATAGTCGATTTCCATAAACGGTCATCAAACTGCACTTATAGCGACCTTTTCCAAATTTGATTTAGACATAATTCCAAATCTAACCGTTGGATTTCAAATCCCTTATATTCGTCGGAAAGCTCTTTTCGATATGAACCCAATGGTTCCGTTTTTAGGAGAATCTGACGGTCGGATCTTCCGTAATGTCCGTTCGATGTCAATGGTTGAAATTCGCGAACTACCGCGGCGCGGCGCGTTCTATTCAGGCCATTATATATATAATATATATTATATATATTTCATCGATTTCCATTCAAAACGTATTTTATAAATCGTTTTAAATTCGTTTTCAAAATGATTTCAACTTCATATTCAATTTCAAATCAAAATTGAATTTTCCATATCATCGATATATGAATGATAGTATTTTCAAAACATTAGATTTTGAAATCACTTCCTTTTCGATATATATTATAAGAATGAATAAAATCGATATAAATATCATTCACGTCAAAACGGCGTTAATCTAATCAACACGGCTTTATATATTTAAATATTTTCGTTTCCATCCCAAATCGGACATCAAAAACAGATTTTGATATTTTACTGAATATTATTTTAAAATATTCATTATTTTAAAATATTCGTTATTTTTAAAATATTCATTCTTTCTGAACTGGAATCAGACACAGTCAATTACCATATATTGTTATTTATATTGATTTCATACAACATATGTGTATCACAACAACCATAAATAATCAACCATCATCCAGAGTGCATTCTACACTGCATAAGCGTTAAATATAAATGATTCACGCTTACATAGTTTGTCAACCAAACGATCGACATACCACTAAACAATTGGGATTAGTGTACGTCAAATATCATCCCAACACCCATGTGGGGTTTCAATCAATAAACACAGATTTTATTTGTGTAGTTAGGCGATGTGTAAAATTTATCGTCCCAATCAATATTAGTTGAATCAGTGTACATAAACAAATCGTCTGATTTGTAAATGAATATTTATTTTATTCATATATACGTTAAAAATTATATTTTTAACGATAAAATATTTATTTCAACACATGAATATTTTATTTATTCCATTCCACATCACAATCAATTTTCACAACACAATCAAATCAAGCAAGTCGTCCATGGTTTGTGGACGACGGGTGTCGTGTGCTGCTAAGCACTGTCTGCATCCTAGTATATATTTTAACTAGAAAAAAAATTAAAG
Source organism: Allium sativum (assembly GCA_030737875.1). Taxonomy (NCBI): domain Eukaryota; kingdom Viridiplantae; phylum Streptophyta; class Magnoliopsida; order Asparagales; family Amaryllidaceae; genus Allium; species Allium sativum. The sequence goes on along the minus strand of CM060917.1, from coordinate 35,821,781 downwards.
TGAGAAGTTCTCATCTTGGGGATCCACTCCTCCTTTCTTTATTTCTGAACGTTTATAATTCTGTTTTGATTTCAGTCCGTTCCATCACCTTCTGTTACACGCGGTATCTATATTAAAAATCACATTTTTATTTCAACTCTACATATATAAAAATCATATTTTTATATTACTACATATATAAAAATTATATTTTTATTTCATTACATATATAAAAATCATATTTTTATTTCATTACATATATAAAAATCATATTTTTATTTCATTACATATATAAAAATCTTATTTTTATTTTACTACATATATAAAAAACATATTTTTATATCCCTTCTTACATAAAAATCATATCTTTTCTATGTTAAAAACCATATCTTTATTTATTTTTAATCAAATCTTTATGTCATTAAAAATCTAATATTTTCTATACTAAAAATCAAAGCTTTATACGATTAAAAATCTGATCTTTCCTATACTAAAAATCAAAGCTTTATACGATTAAAAATCCAATCTTTCATATACTAAAAATCAAAGCTTTATACGATTAAAAATCCAATCTTTCATTAACTAAAAAATCTATGCTTTAGAGATTAAAATCATAGAGACTTACAGTATTTTCTTTTTAGGGTTTCGATCGGAGAAATCAAGGAATGGGTTATCGCTGTTTGGAGGTTGCACGTAGGGGGGGTTCGTCGACGTTGGTCAGAGGGTGGCGGGGGTGGAGCTGCGGTTGTCGTTGGTTGATTGGGGATCACGGCGGGTCTCTGGCTCGCTCGATTTGAACGACGGAGGGGATTTTAGGGGGGTCGGCTGGAGTCTGGAAAGGGGAGGCAGCGGATTGGGGCCACCTCTGGCGGTAGTCCCGGCGGCGCGCATCGCTGGAGGAGAGGCAGCGTCGATCTTCTACCTTTTTCTCTTTTTTTTCTTTTTTCTTATTTTAAACCCACGATGGGTTTTGAGAGAGAAAGGGTTGACTACCCCCTTTATAAATATATATATTTGATTAATTTTTATTTCCTAAAAGTTGATTTTTAAATCAAACTCCAAATCAACCCAACGCCTGTCGTCCCTAACTAATTACCCCCATTCCAAACACAATGGGATATGTTTTTTCTATCGTTTTTTCAGTTTTCATCAAAATTAAAATATAAATTAATATAACGTTCAAAACTGATTTTAACGTACATTTTAATTTACCGGGGCCACATACTGGCTTCGAAAATTCTAGAAAAATAATTCTGGATATGTTTTGATGATACGGTCCTAACAAAACTAATTTTTTCGAATTTGGAGACCGTTTGAAAAACAGTCATTTTTCAGTCGATTAAATTCAAACTGAAATTGCCAAACACTTTTTCTATTGCCACGCTCACATATTGATTCCAAAAATAATGAATTTTGGAATCTAGCAAAAATTTGACATCTCGGATACAACAAAAGTGGTTTCGTCGAAAACGAAGGTCGTTTGCAAAATGGCTTTTAAGGGCTAAAATTCCATAGCGACTATTCTGAATTTTCAATTGGACTTAACTTTTTATTCCTGCTATGAAATTTGGATTTTCTAGATTAGTTGGAAAGATATTTTCAAATAGATTCTAATATTTTTGGTTTTGCTAAAATCCGGTTTATTTTGAATCCTGTACATTCATTTGAAATTTGAAATCGAATTTTCAAACTACCTCTCCATTTTCAATTCCTTTTATAATTAAAATATATATATTTATATTCTAACTTCGATTTATATAAATATTTCCGTTCTAATTCTATTCAGAATAAATTTCTCGTCGTTATTATTTAAAATAATTCATTTTAAATATTCAAAATTCATTAAAATTACTAAAATAAAAATTTTAAATTGGTTCTGATTTTCCGGGTTGTTACAGCTTTGTGTAGATTAAAGCAACTGGTGTGGTGGTAGATTTTACCAACCCAGCAAGTGTTTATGACAATTTTAAGTAGGTACCGTCTTATACTATCCTTTATAAGCACAGTTGTGTGTACATACTGTGTATCATTCCATAACCTATTCTAAACAAGACCAGGCTTCAACATTTGGATTACGAAGTTTAGTATACATGCCTAAGCTTACATTAATAATTTTTTTATATGTATTGCAAGTTGATGCCATGCTGCTCGATCTGCATTTAACTTACACCTGTTATGAGTTGACAATTAAGTGACATGTAAGTTAACTAAGCACTTTCTTGCTGATCAATGATCAATAAACATGTTTCAAACAGTGAAGGTTAATTGGTATTTGAAGTTCAAAGACAATGCACAACTTGAAAGTGATGTTCAAAGGACATTACAAGAATGACTAAAGTGAGTCTTCAATTAGTTTACAACTTAAAATATTGTACATTCACCGAGAGTTTTACATTTATTTACAATAGGTGCAGAAGCACTTGCAACTAAGAATAGAAGCGCAAGACAATTATATACAAATAGATTTATGCTAGAGCTAAAGATTTCATATAGAATATCTTAATTATTCTACAGAGATTTTTATTCACGGTTGGGGTTTGGTAGCTCTTAGATTCGTCTTCTTCTGAAGTGGAACTGAAACCAAATATTGGACTTGGTTTCAGTTTCAAAACTGAAACCGAATATGGTGCTCATTTTCAGATTTGAAAATGAGTCTAGACTTGGCTTTTAAACCAAATTTTGATTTAATTTAATGCATTAGTTGTTTTTTTATGTATTAACATTCATAGTTGTTATAATTGTGTTATCGGTTAAAATTATATGTGGAGTATTACAATATATGTTTTTCTTTATGTAGATATTGATTTCAAAAAGATAATATGATGAAGCAAGGTGCATAGAAAGCATTTACGAACCCATTTGGTTATCTTTATCTGTTATTTTATTATATTGTTAAAACCTTATACTTGTGCGCCTGGTTTTGTTGCGGTATATTTGTAATTTTTTTTCTTCAAAGATATGATTTATATATGTTTTATAGTAATTTTTTATGGTAAATTTGCTTATGGAATTTCTTTTGATATTTTTTGGCTTTTAATATAGTGAGTGATCAAATTTATTTATGTTATTAAAGTTATAAATTGCATATTTTAAAATCATTTTCATATTTTAAATTTGCAACATATTTGTGGTGACAAATTATCAGTTTGAAACATATAAAAATTATTTTTGATTGTCAGTTTGAAACATCTAGTACGTGTTGCCAATTGTCATTTTGAAACACTCGTTACGTGTCGTTGATAATCAACATGAAACACTCATTAAGTGTTGCGGTTTATCAATCTGAAACATTTAATAAGTGTTTCAAACTATTTATCTGAAACACTTCCCAAGTGTTTCAATTTATCAACCTGAAACACGTGTTAAGTGTTTCAATTTGTCAATCTGAAACATAATATATGTGTTTCAAAAATATGCAACATACTAATCTGCAACACCTAAAAAGTGTTCCTAATAATTTTAGCAACTATTTATTACCGTTTCAAATTAGCCATTTTGGTGTTATTCTTGATCAGGTCCGAAAGGGTTCTTGAAGAATTTATCTCTTTCTCGACTCCCTCAGTTGTCCCCTCGACCTGTTGGTGTTCAGACTTCCCTTTTTTGATAGAAGTCAATTTGGGTTTGGGAGGTGTTTTCCTACTACCTGCAGTTTCAGAGCATTTTTGTAAAGGAGAATTCTTGGTAGGAAATTTGTCGGCAATCTCTTTCTTGAAAAGAAAATCCAATTTGAGAGTGCGGGAAGGGTCAAGCAAATGATATTGGTAAAGAAACTATTCCGTGATCAAATGTCTCTTACTTCATTGCACTTCGTTAATAGTTTGCAAAGTGTCAAATAACTCTTGGCCAGGAGTATCATCTGGGTCAGAGGAAGGAAGTACTGCAAAACAAAGGAACGGTTTAATACTTGGAAGCTAGTTGTAAGGATAAGTAAAGAAATATGAGATAGTGTGTTCTCACCTCCTTCCATCCACCTTCCGTAAAAATTATCAGGACAACGTACGAAACAGTAATTTTCTATAAATCCCTCGGCACTATCCATCAGATCAGTTATAATCTTGGGGTATTTCCCTTCCAAATTGGTAATCGATGGCCTTTCCTGCCTCTTTTTGAAAGTATACAACAAACAGATTTCTTCAAAAGTAGGAGCACGTTGCTTGGTGCTCATAAAGAGTATGTAAAGACTGGTTAAGATGACATAGCCGTTAGGATGTAATTGCATAGGGGCAATGGCTAAACGCTTCAAAACCATCTCTATGAAGGGATTAAATGGAGGAACGCCACCCATCGTCAACATATGTCGATTAACAGCAACATATCTAGGAGGAGGAGTTTCTGCAAACTCATTCTCCTTAGGAAATTTGGCCTCGGTCTCTAATATTCTAAATTGAGCGCATAAGCTTTTGTACGCACGTTCACCCATTTTATTTGGTTTCCTATCGCCAGGTACTCCAGTTTGAGGCTTAGGAACAGGAAATTCTGGATTGGTGTCTAATTTGGAAACACTAGTCGTAGCCATATTCATAGCATGGGTAGAAGAGTCAACTTGTGTGGATTTTGGCGTTGCTTCGAGCTGTTGGCGCGATTTCTGTCTAGTATCCATCTCTACACGAGAAACTATATTTGACAACGGACTATAGGTATGTACTTCCTATAATAGAAAATGTTGTGTGCAACTAAATAAAGGTAAAGCTTGAAATTTATAAATCACCATAAAATGATTGATCGATTCTAAGCTCCACTACGAACTTATATTCAAGTGCTCAGGTGTAATGGCCAGTAGAGCCCTCTAACACAAGCAAGACACTTCAGTATAAGTCATGAAAAGTTGCATGCAAGTTTTCTAAACTAATTGTCAAACTTATTATCGATATGGGCAATCGATAGTAGAGTATTTTTGCCCAAAACAAGTGTTTCAATTACAGCATAAGAAGTGTTTAAAAGCACCAAGCACAGGGAGGCCAATTTTGATCCAAGCAGAGTCGGTTGCAACTGACCAGATCGGATCGGTCAAAACTGACCCAGATCGGGTCGGTCATAACTGACCCAGATCTGCTCGGTCATAACTGACCCAGATCGGGTCGGTCATAACTGACCCAGATCGAGTCGGTCATAACTGACCCAAATCGGGTCGGTGATAACCAGTCATAACTGACCCAGATCGGGTCGGTCATAACTGATCCAAATCGATATGGGCAATCGATAGTAGAGTATTTTTGCCCAAAACAAGTGTTTCAATTACAACATAAGAAGTGTTTAAAAGCACAGGGAGGCCAATTTTGATCCAAGCAGAGTCGGTTGCAACTGACCAGATCGGATCGGTCAAAACTGACCCAGATCGGGTCGGTCATAACTGACCCAGATCTGCTCGGTCATAACTGACCCAGATCGGGTCGGTCATAACTGACCCAGATCGAGTCGGTCATAACTGACCCAAATCGGGTCGGTGATAACCAGTCATAACTGACCCAGATCGGGTCGGTCATAACTGACCCAAATCGGGTCGGTTATAACTGACCCAAATCGGGTCAGATATAGTTCACCAAAATTGGGTCGGTTTGGATTGCTCAGAATGGGTCGGACAAGGCTGGGCTAGTGTGGGTGACAATAATCAGAACTTCATGTTTCAAGAGTTAAAATTTTGGCCAAAATTTGGACATTTCAAAGAAACCCTGTGGTTTGGGCATTTTGTCGAACACATCAATGGAATCTAGTGAAAATCAAGTCCAACAAGAAACTTATACAATTCAAGCTCACCATACATACGTAAATCCACTATAAATAACCCAATTCCATTTAACAACACATTAACATCAGAAATCCACAATCCAAAACCCTATAACCCTAAAAAACAAACTCAAGTTGAGAATTCATGAACTCCTATGTACCCAAATAACCACATCGGCCCCAATTCACTCTAATCTGAATTCAAAATCGAAAATAGCCAAGCAAAATGCAAAGATACCTGCGATTGGATGAATTTGGAGAACTGGTTCCGATTCAGGTAGTTTGGAGAAGCACGGGTCTGAGAGGTTGAATCGTCGACTCGAGTCGATCGAGAATGGGAAACGATTTGAGTGCGAAACGAAGTGGGAAGCTGAACCAGAAACACGAGTTGAATGAATTCGCTTCAAAAGGATGCCACTGCCATTAAAAGCTTTGAACCGAAATGAAATGGAAATGAGAAGAGCAAGAGGCTGGAGAGGACTTTATAACGGTCTCGTATGGTGGGCCGGCCCGATCCAACGAAAGAAACCCGATCCGGTCAGCATAAACTAACTGATCCATACGAAATAATTCGCCACCAAACCATGGTTGAACAATCCATTATAATGTTGTTGAAATGTTCATTTCGGAGTTTATAATTTTTTCAAACAACTCCCCCGGTAATCTAAATTTTCGTGTGTTTCCACACTCTGTTTGTCCATCATTTTAGGTGTAGATTTCAGGATTTATGAAATCTGATACTTTGTTGGAGAAGCTCTTAGTGTGTCTTTTCATTCCCTCCATTGTACCCTTGTCATCTTCTTTCTATTTTTATTGTGTATCTCTGCTCTTCTTAGAGCAGTCCCAACAGTGTGAGGAGGAGTGGAAATGGGGAGGGAAAGCGGATTCACGCTCTCCAGCAGTGGCGCGAGGGGTGTGGGAAGGAGTTTGAAATGGCGACACTCGCCATTTCCAATTTGGAGTGGCGACAGATACACGGTTTTGTGAAAACATATATATATTAAACGGTTTTCAAAAATCCGTTTAACGTATAAACGGTTTTCATAAAACCGTTTATAATATATGGTCCATTGTGTTTAAATGCACATCTTTAAGCACTTTAAATCTTTCTAGCTTAAATGCACATCCTTAAAATGATTTTTGTATTTTTGAATCTGTTAAACATTTTAGTTTTTAAATGTTTTCCTATTTTTAAATTATTTAATTATTTAAAGTTTTTAGTTAATTTTTTTTAAAATTTGTTTCAATGCTTTTAAGTTCGTAAATTTGTTTCTTATTTTTGAATTCATTGATTTTTGAAATTTGGAAATATATTTTTGAAATTTGTTAATTCTGTTTAAGTTTGTAAATTTTTTTTTTATCTTAACATTAGGTTACTTATTTTTTATAGTTTTAAAATTATAGTTGTAACTTTGTTCTTTATTTTTAAGTTTTAAATTTGCTTTTACATCACAGAATTACCTGAGCTTCTATTTTATTTTTGCCGTGTATTTAAAATTATATACGCATAATTAACTGCTTTAAATATTTTGTTTTCCTTAAGCACTTTATATCTTTCTAGTTTGATAGTTGGCAGTTGATATAACATATGTTAGTTATTAAAAATGGTATCAACATCACAAGTTCCAAAAAACACGTGCGATACAACAGATGTTCATTATAACACCACTAACTAAACGTAGGATACAAGAGAAATAACTAAATACTAGCCACTAAAATATAGGATACAAGAGATGTTAAACTAGGAAATTCAGTACGCAAGCACATTAATTGTTACGCTCAATTTCAATGGATTCTAAAGAGGTTCGAAGTCGCCTAATCTCTTGTTCTAAATCATTGGCACAAGAAATACCCCTAGGACGTAAACGGTCATCAATCCACTCAAAATAATTGCATCTGTTAGGCCATAACGAGCATAACTGGATCCTACGACCAATATTCTCTCCGTCCGCCCGGACTACTACCTCCACCGCATAACCCTAGTGGCAACAAACGAGATATGAGTTAACCTCCTGCTCATTAGGAAACTGGTTAACTAAAACTCGTCGTACCTCTTGTTCATATGGAGGCCGAAATACCGAGAATTGATCTATCGCTTCAACAGTCGGAGAACGAGGGACTGTAGTCGCTCGTAAGTGTTCTTCATTTACAGTTTGGACTACTTGATGACCTACATCTGGAACATGAGCAGTTGGTGGATGAATCGTCACGTAGGCCAGCTCCGGGTAGTCGCGATGCAGGTCCTTGTAGTTCTGCTCTTGGTATTCGATATTCCAATCAATATCTGTTCTTGGACTTGATGGAGGAAGCTCAGCAAAGTTTTGATCATAGTTCGAATCCATTGACGAGGGCCATGACCATGAAGGCATTTTTTATCTTGATGAAAATTTTGGTTCCAGATAAATAAAAAGTAGTAACCATAGATATTTATAGGTGCAATATGTGGAGTAAACATACAACAAATTTGATGGAGCAACCAAAGACTAGTCAATGCAGGTTTATAGCAGCGTACATGTGACGACCCCTTAAATTACGGAGTTGTTAATCTTTCCTGATAAGACTAGTTAGTGTAGGGTTAAAGCAGTGTACATGTGACGACCCATTAAACTAAAATACAATTTTTCGTGGCTGAAGTGATATGATGACTCAGTAGGATAGTTATGGGACTGAAGCGATATGACAAGTCAGTGGGCTATAGCACTATAGCACTATAACACTGTAACACTGTAGCATTATAACACTATAAGCACTGTAACACTATAGCGATATGACTACTCAGGAACACTGTAACATTATAGCGATATGACTACTCAGGAACACTGTAACACTATAGCACTGAAGCACTAAAGTGATCGGAACATTGTAACAATACAACACTGGAGCAGTGATAGGACTACTCAGCATAATCAGTGTACATTTATTTATATGTCCAAGTGTTATGCTCTGTAAGCTTATAATCCATTCACTCACCATTTTTTAATACGTCCATTTTTTTATGTTTTTTTAACTCCTTTGTGTAGTGAAATGTTTAAATTATATGTAGGTGGGAACGACCCAGTTTTTTCCTATATATAGCGGCTTCTCTAAAGCCACCTCCTCCATCCTCTTTCATCATGTCGAAACAAGAAAAAGAAAGTGTAGGCTCCACCATGGAAAAATAGGAAAATGACGATGAAGCAGTAGCAAATTAACGACCTGTAAAAGAAAGGGTAGTTGAAGGGCGCATTGTCGAGCCACTATGTCCGGGCGGATCCAACCCTATTTTCCGTTGTGGAGAAAAATCGGTCGTGGTTGTTTCGACTACCGTAAAAAATGCTGGTCTTCGATTTTTCGGTTGTGAAGACTACGAGGACCACAAGATTTTTTCTGATGAAATTGATTGTTGTTGCTTTAAGCAGTGGATTGACCCTCCGATGTGCGAACGTAGGGTTCACTATGCACTGGAAGCGCAAGCTAAAATAAGACGCTTGAACAAGAATCTGATGCAGCTAAAGCTGGAATTTTCCCACTTCCATGGTAGGTGTACGTGGAAACAATCCTATTGTTTTTTATTTTACGTTGAATTTGATGTTTGTGTGTTTAGTTGTTGTAGTTCGTATAATTGTAGTTTGCATTTCTTAATGTTGTAATCGTAGTTGTTGTAAGCTTCTCAATAATGTAATGCAAAATATTAAACAACATAACAATACACAAAACAATAACATTATATAACATGGCATGAAAAAACAATAATTGTAGTTAGCCCGTTACATTAACATTATATAATATGGCATGAAAAACATTTCACAACGCGTACCAATAAATACATGGACTCCAAAATAAACAATACACAAAACAACAAAATATTACATTGCCATTAGCACCTAACAAACAAAATTACATTACCATTAGCACTTGACATTACGCATAACAACAACAAAATATTACATTACCATTAGCACCTAACAGTACACATAACAATATTACATTACCATTAAACTAACAAACCATTAGACTAACAAACCATTACATGAACATTAGCACCTAAAAATTCATACAAACATCTCTTCGAACTTCATTGAATGTCCTCAATGCCTGGAATGTAAATCACACTTCCTTTCTTCTTTCTTTTTCCCTTAAATAGAGATTTCACCTTGCTGACTAAACCGCTGCTCTTCTACTTACCTTTGTCCAAACTCTCGCCTGAATATACATAAACACTTTGTTATATATGAACTTTAATAAACTTAGAACTAAATAAATATTTATATGTGCACAAGTTACAATTGCATATGGAGTTAAATTAACAAGTACCCGACGTCTACGATGATGACGTTGGATATCTAAGCTTAACATCATATTGATTAGTATGTACATCACTGGATTGACCACCTTCATCGCTATCGTCGTCATCATCATCGTCGTCATCACCCTTGTCATCACCCTCGTCATCATCACCCTTCTCATCACCCTCATTATCTTCCTCTTCTTCTTCACTGTCACCATCTTCATCTTCTTCCTCCTCTTCCGTCTGTACAACAGTTTTTCTTTTTTATCCCGGATTTTGTTTGACCTGTCCGTTTAATCGTCATACCCAACACTGGTTCCCTAATAACCTCCATGTTCTGCAGCGGTATATCCATCAAATGAGGAATGGGTAACGGCTCTTGTCCTGTCCATTGCATGTTCCATCCATGATCCTCTGCTCAATCACATTGTTGTGGTTGTTGATAAAACTGTGATGCATAATTAACCTCTGAAGACGTGACGATTGGGGCTTCAATTCCTGTCTTCAAAGCAGAAGGTCCGAAAAAAATCCATATTATTGATACGGACTGAAGCATCTAGTAATAGACCAACATCTCTGCCCACTTACCGCCAGTACGTGTTGTAGTCCATGTCTAGCTCTTTATATATATACTGTTGACAATCATCTTGGTATAAGGCTTGCTGCAACTTCGCATATGTAGAATATGTCATCTTGCAGGTCATGTGCGCGGGAGGATCAATGAGAATAGTCGCCCAGCCTGTAAGCTGCCGCATACACCTCTCTTCTAAATGCATTTCAAAAAAACGACCGGGTGGAACAATCAAAGGCAACCGTTTCATCGATAGGTTGCGTGCATGCACAACCTCTACATAAGCAAATACGACTGAGTTTTGCCACGGATTCCAATTTATATGCGCTGCGTGGTGATGATCAATATGATATCGTGTATTAGAGAACAAATGAGCCGAAGTATCATGCATGATGAGCCTATTTTTTTCTCCCATGCTCTCAATCTCGAATATGATGCTTGCTTCACCTCTTCTTTGACAATATATCTGCACACCGTCATGTACTCAAAAAACCAGTACTGCAAAACAGAAAGATGTAATATTAGATACCAGAAAAAACCACTGAAACATAAAAAACTTTGTGCTTACTATAGCTCACCATACATGCAGTAGCTCAATGAAACCAGTTATATGCCCTCCCTTAGTTACAGCAACATCCAAACTTTGGTACAGGTAACCCATAATCGCCGAACCCCAATCGAACTGTTCCGCTAAGCATATACAACAAAAAACATATTCAACAATGTTGAAAAAATGTTGTTAAAACACATTAACGACATTTATTCTACCGTTGTCATATCCATAGTTGCATAAATTATTCATCTTTCACAATACTTAATTAATGTTGTGTATGCCAATGTAAATAATGCTTATACAACACCTATTGACTATGGTGGATACCTTACATATATATCAAAAAGACTTTACACATTGACTTCTAAGTATTGCAAAATATAGTTTTTACATTGTATCGTAAACATCATTGAAACGTCTTCTATAACACAAGTTCAACATTGCATTTTATTTATTTTCAATGTTTCCAATACATTGTAAAATATTATGTAAAAATACAACATAATCTAAATATTGTGGAAAATATTATACACTATGTTTACTATAACATATTCTAAACATCGTCATCCACCGTCTATACAACATATTCTAAACATTCTTAAAATCAAAGTACAATGCTTTTTGAACATTGTGTTAGTTACTTTAATCACGTTTAACAGTCGTCAAATAAGCACGTTTGATAACATCCTTAATTATTGTAAAAAATAACATTTACAACAGTTCAACTGGTACATATTTTGATGAAACAATTCACAAACGTAGTAAATGTACACCAAAACATTATCAACAACTATTTATAAATAATTTATACAACTATGAGAAAATTATTCTTCAATTCATGAACAAAGTTTGTTACAGTAATTCCCTGATTTCGTTATTAGTCTTGATATTTCCCTGACACGTGAGTAACTAGGGACCATCTGCTCCAACCGTCTAACTTTGAGTTAAATACTTCTCCTATAATTTGACATATTAGTTCTTGAGCATTTATCAGAAAAACTTGAGCATTTCGCTGCTAAAGCATTTATCAGAGCAAACTGTTAGCCACATCTTACACTGGAGAATATAGTGTGCACCTGCGAAAATAGCCATATTTTTGTATAGACGGCTTGACACTAATGACGAAAAATGAGAAAGCCTACTTAGTAGGATTACCCACTGGAATTCCAAGGCTTTTCCACATCAAGTTAGAAAAGGATCCTTGAATTAAAGAAGGAAGGAGATCTCCGATTTCACGGCCTTCTATAACATGAAACAAAAACCTCGGCTGCTCATATATCTTTTAATTTCTCATTGTGAAGTTCGAGTAGAGCTACCTGTTTATTTATTCACCATGTTAGCATTAGATGAATTCACTAGATTAGTATGCAGACGACCAAAATGATTACAAAGATACCACTTTAAGTTCATGTAATGACATCCATACCAAGGTTCGAAAACCCGGTTTTCGGTTCCGTTCCGGTCACGTAGAAAATGTAAAAATCCGGTTCCGTTCCGGAAATTCCGGTAATTCCGGTTTATTTCCGGTTTGTCAATTCCGGTACCTTTTTTTAATAATTACACAGATAAATATGCAAACACTAATTGTTAGATTACTCATATTACATAGAGGATACAATAGATACAACATAAAAGTTTAATACCAAAAGCTATTTCTCTGAGCATCGAATAAATTTTGTTCGTCGTTATTTTCATCGTGTGCCAGATTGTAATATGATGGAAAAACATATTGTTGCATTTGGTCCGAACTTAAGAACGTCGTCATCATATTATCAAAAGGTGAGGGTTCATCTTGGCTACTTGATGGTTCAGCAGCATACTGTTGATTTACACCGGAAAGCGAATAACTTCCGGTATAGTCTGATGTAGAATATCTGTAACTGGGAACATTGGTAGAAGCATATCTACCATCATAGTTGCGTTGACCTTCGTATTCAACGTCTAAATCTTTATCTCTTCGTCCACCATAGTCATCTGCATCTCTTCTAGGATAATTCTGGAAATATCTTTGGGAATCGTCTAAAGCAGTACCAGCACCGTAGCCACTAGAACCAATACCATCGCCACCATTATTGCCTGAATCATCATTTGATGAACTATAATTTCCAACATTCTGTGTAGATCCATCTTCATCGTCTGACCAAGGATTATCGTTTGCATCATCAAGTAGCGGATTCTCAACTTCTCTAGTCCATTCTGCAAGTGGATCCTCCTCATGAAAGATGTAATCTAGGTCAATAAGCTGATCAGTTGTTTGTTGTCGTTTAACATGTCGCATTCTCAATCGCATATTATAATGCACGAATACAAGTTTTTCTAATTTTTCCATTTTAATTCTATTTCTTAACTTCGTGTGAATCATCGCAAATGTAGTCCAGTTTCTTTCACAATTTGAAGAAGAAACAGTCTGGCTAAGAATACGCATAGTTATGCGCGTTAAATTTGGAGTAGATTCCATGCCAATTATTGACCACCACATAGCTGGAAGACATGACTTAACTGCATGTTTCGCACTTGCGGAACCAAATATACCAAGCTTCATTCTGTATATTTCCGCCTACACAACATTCATTAATAAATGAGGTTATCTTTTAATTCGCATATCAATATCAGGTACCATTCTTTCAAGAACACGTTTCCATCCATTTAGAACCTCATTGTCGTTTACCGAATTGCCTTTGTATTGTATATGAGGATTGAGAAAATAGCCTAAAACAATTGGACAGGTCAAAGAAATATTTGTATGATATATGTAATTATATATAATAATGTAATAGATTTAAAAAATTACCTGCTGCGTGAATCGGTCGATGCAATTGCCTTTCCCATCTTTTATCAATTATACTCCACCACTTTTAATACTGCTTTGTACCAACATTTTTCTTAATTGACTCCTTCGCTCGATCCATTGCTTCATATAAATAGCCCATCTCTGCTTTATCATCATTATCCACCATTCTTAAAACTTTGATTAGTGGACTAAATACAAGAATAATAGCAGAAGCATTGGCCCAAAATATGTCACTGTGAATCAAATTATAAACAAGAATTGTTGTTTTTTTATCTTTAGATCCTATACCTGATCGTTGTGCCTGTTCATTTATATAACTTTCTTTACTTTTTGAAAGGCGCGTCGAACCTGTATATCGTCTTCACTGTCAGTATCTTGATTTTGTTGTTCAGGCATGCTCATTAGCTCTTCTTGCACGCGTTGTTTTTCAAGCTTTTCTTGATTTCGCTCATTTTTCTTTTTATGTAGATGTTCCCGTAAGAGTGTCTTGACTTCTCTAGGAACAGCCGGACATATTGCTACATCACCTGTTTGTCCTGCTAAATGTTCTTTCATCCGTGTAATGCCGCCACCAGAAATTACTTTGTGACAATAGTTACATTTGTTTTTCTTTTTTTCACCAATAACTGCCGTGCAGTAATTCCAAACGATATCACGATTTGTCATATTCAACAACCTAAATAACAAAGCAGAATGAAATAACATTTAATTACTTATTCACTGGATAATATTTACATAGTAAATCTCTAACTTTATATATGTCCAGTTAGCACATCCAAGTCAGTAGCCTTTTAGCATAACAAAAATGTAAATGGTAAACTATTTCCGCATGCAGTTATTAAAATTAGCCAATGTCAGTATCAGCGTAACAAAAATATAGAAGGTAAACTACCATCCGCTGCCAATTAATACAATATGAAACCTTTTGATAATGAGTTTGACTTGTTGGGTTTATTAAACTGTATTAAAATATGTGTTTATGTTGTTGGCAGTAAAAAGCTAATACATATTTATTACGTTATTATTGACATAACATGCCAAGCAGGTGTAATGAATCTTAGGAAAATTCCAGACAGAAATTCGTTTGTGGGTGTATTACGGTCCAAGCTTACAGTCCATGTTATAATACAATTTACAGTCTTTACATATTATATCTTACAGTCCATATTATTAAATTAATCAATGAATTAGTTCAAGAAAACGTGGGCCAAGCTTACGGTCCATATTATGTCTTACCAAAACCTACTACATCCACATTTACACATACCCGACCCTTATATCTCAAATATATCTTCATCGTTTACTACTCAGCCGACATCCTAAACCTAATTTTTGAATCACAAAAAAAAAAAGAAAAAAAAAGGAACCTGTTCGTTCGTCTCGAAGCAGAGGGAAATGGGGGCAGACGCAGATCGAGGCAATCCCAGAAAAACGGTGCAGAGGAAGATCGAGGCAAATATTCCCAATCTGAACCGATGAGAGGCAGAGCAGTCGATGTTTTGAATATTAATACAAAAAAAGATATGTATTTAGATTGAGCTTCCTGTTCTTTTATAGGGGACGTAAAGTTTGTTTATTGTCACACGAATTTATATTGCTTTTGTAATTTCTGCCGTAATTGATGGGTTGATGCAAAATAAAGCTTGTTTTCTTGTTTGATTCCTTCTTTTTTCTGTACAGTTCGAATTTTGTTTACTGCCTTTTGCTTCTTCTTTTTTCTGTATAGAGAAAACCGGAACCGGTTTTTTAGTTCAATTCTGTTCCGGTCCACGCCGGAACCGGGCCGAGATGGCCGGAAATCCGGCGTGCCGCCCGGAATTTAATACATTGATCCATACCATACCTTGTTGTACTGTACATTTAAAAGTTCATATCAACAAACCGAACGTTTTAATTTCCTGTTGACTTCCAAATTTTTTTAGGATAGCCATGCAGCTACTAAACAAAAATCAAAATAATGGCATTAGGGATGGCAATTAGACCCGACCCGATGGACCCGGACCCGACCCAGCGGGTCTCGGTTCTAAGCAGGTCGGGTTTTGTCGGGTCTAAACTATACATTTCTAAAATCTGGACCCGACCCGACCCACACTTCGGTTCGGGTCGGGTCGGTTCGGTTCGGGTCCGATTGAGTAATAACATTAAAAATACATATATTTCAATGTTTTTTTGTCGGGTCTTTCGGGTCGGGTTTATGCGGGTCGGGTTTGATCGGGTCTTGATGGTATTTTTCATCACCTAGACCCGACCCGAGACCCATCGGTTTCGGTTCGGGTTCGGGTCTTTTCGGGTCGGATCGGTTTGGGTTTTCGGTTCTCGGTTCTAATTGCCAGCCCTAAATGGCATTAAAGTGTTTTGTTATTTTTTTCACTTTTTTTTATAACAGTACATCAGCAAAATGAGGTGTGCCTGTCTGTCTTACCTACGGAAGATCAAAGTATTGATAATTCGATCTTACTGAGCCCCTTGAATTAAATCTTTAATTAAAGACATAAAAGTGTTGTGCAAGCATATAAAAAACAAAAACTGAAGCAGATAGCATACACCTTTATGAGAAACAGAAAAACAAACCTGTAATACCGGACTTCCAACCTCGATAAAGCCTAAGAACTCCATTGTTTTGCGGATCTCTGAAACAATCTGCATTCACGTATGAAATTCAGTGTCCATAATATAAGGGTGATTGAAGGTCAGTCTGTGTAGGCATATATATCAGTACTGTGAAAAACAGGAAAAAGCCACACATTTACACATTAACTGAATTGAGAAACCACTAAAGGTATTAACTGTACTACCGGTCAAAGATAAGGTTAGTGCACTAAGCATATCTATCTCAATATTATTGTGAATATATTGTAAAACCAAAATTTCTTATGATCATCTCAAGAAATGGTTTTTTTAAAGTCAAATAGGAGATTCACTTAAAAAATGTAACAGTTTCTGCTAAAATTATCGAACATAATTTTATCTCTGAAAATATAAACTAATTAACCAGAAGTCGTTAGGAGTGACAACCTTAGCCCTAGTTCGAAACACATCGGTAACTTCTGGGTTAGCAATCATGTCAATGTACCTAATCGAATAAATCAATGTACATTGATATAATAACTAATCAGGTAGACCTCAAAATGACAACTTGTTATAAAATGTTAAAACACATTCTACAGTCTGCAAACTCAATTCATCCAAAGAGAATTCACAATCATGATTCATGCGAATGTTATGAAGGCAGACCGTAATGAAAGAAATGCTGCACTTTACAAAATATTATTTTGATAAAACTCAGAGTCAAATATGTCATTGAACAAGCACTGATTTACACTCAACTGGTACTAGTGGAAAAACATATATTAGTTATCTTATAAGCAAAAAATTAATCTTCCATCTTGCTTACAAATAAAACGACGAAAGCTTTGCATAACAAAATTCATTCTTCGATAATTGATTCATTTTTTGTTTCAAAATTTTGGGTGACAATACTGTCTACTATTAAACTATATAGGTGGCTAACACAGTAAGCATATTGATTATATCTTTTAAATGTTGCTTGTAAATCTTGGCAACATATAGTAGAGCTAAACTAGAGATGCAGATATAGAATAATATGCGTGTATTGGACACTGAAGTTTTGATATTGTCCACAGTTTTGCTTGAACTAAGCAACATGAATAATCAGGTTCTTAAAAGGGATTTTGGGTTTGGGGGGGGGGGGGGGGGGGGGGGGGGGAGGAATTCAAAATTTTGTAGCTTACTTAAACAACTGCTTCTTTGAATCTGTGCTTATAACAAAAGTGGTGTAAATTATACAACAGTCTATAAAGAATATTATCACATCTACAATGTGCTAATATACAATTAACTAGACATGAGGATTAACATATGCTAAGACACCGCTAAATAGACACTTGCAATATTACCACATATGTATGTTAATCAAACACTGACTAGGCATCGAAACCTAATATGTGACTAGAATGAAAAATATTCTTATCTTGATTACATTATTAGCATAGTACTCCCGAAATTTTGAAGATCAAAATATCTCTTGCTTTTGAAGGATTGGTAGTCTAGAGTCTTCTACAGCTGCTGGCACATAAATCCTAAGTAAGAAATTAAATCAAAGATTGATGGATGAAACAATCGAAGATTAGAGGTAAAAGGAACAAATGAAAAAGAATAGCAACTTTTTTCAAAACTTGGAAGTGGATCGACATTTTAATGTGAGGATTCGTAAGTGTAAGGAATGAGAAGTAAAAATAATCTGAACTATGGTAAGTTTCTTCATCTAAAATTCATGCCAAAAAACGAATAGACTGAATGAAAGAAAAGAAAAAGGGTAGAAGGAGAAGAGGACAAGACTCAGTTCAGAAGCAATTAAAATCTGAAAAGAAGCAATGACCACTATTTATTCTAAAGCAATTGACCAAAGTTTCATATTTTACAATTTATTCTGTTGTAAACATGAATTTGTTGACAAAAATACGAAATATCAATCATACCTCAGTGATATAAGCTAACTTCTTTTTTCAAGTGAAAGCTGATGTACAACAAAGTAAGACAACAAGAGAAATTCAAATTTAAGGAAGAAAACCTGGTATGCTGATGATGTTTAGAGCTTTAAAAACACAATGACGAATTCGATTCACATCACAATGGCTGTTGCTATTGTTTAATCATTAACGGTAGATGAAGTTACTTATAATTTTGTACTATTACCTATAAAATATGAAACAGAAGTTGTGGATAATCTTTGATATTACAAACAAAAGTAGTGATGGTGATATGTGATCATTTAACCATATCAAATTGAACATAATGTTTCCTTCTTTCGTAGATTACTATGATATTTGAAGTATTGGCAAGTCTATTTCCTACTTATTTTCTATATACAACCACCACGGTACAGTCTAAAAACCGTACAACTTATTGAAATTTAAAAGGGAAGATATTCCCTCAAAGAAAAATGCAAGTTGAAGTATACTGAAAATGTTTATATGATAGTGAAAGCTGAAAATCTTTAGAAGATAAAATACACAAATAGGATTGAGAGTCAAAGAAATAATGTCAAAAAGTAAATGCCATCCGAATGACAATTCACTGGAGATCTCCATCAGAGTCATGCATTTTTGTTGCTCTCTTTTTCGGTCTACCCTTTTATAAATGTAGCTACAGTTTTGCCATAATATTTTCTTAATGCACCTCTATTTTTTCAATGATTTATGCTCTATGCTTTGTTTCAAACTCAACAGCACTTAACTCCATACCATTCTGCATCAACACTACTGCTCAACTTCACAACCAAGCCCGATTTGTTTTGATCCCGCAACGTGAGCAGTACTGCTCGTAACGGTGTGGACTAAAGTTCCGAGGTTGCCCAAATGCTGAAGCAAACATCACTTCATCACTTCAGTTGCTTCCGGTCAACCAATTCAGTAAATTATGCTTAGCCACTCAAACTGCAATTCAGCATAACATGTTCTGTCAAATTCTATTGCCTAATCATTGTAGCCATTCAATAGTATGTGTTGGGAAACAATGGCTGAGTCGCGGACCAGGTCGCTCACTTGAAGACGATTCAGCGATCTGGTCGGTGGTGCAAAACCAGTTCGTACTTCCGCCGTCGCCTCTAGGATAAAACAGCCTCTCTAAAATGAATAACCGATTTGCTTTGCACGAGCAAATCAGTGCAGATTTGCACTTTCGAATTTAACTGCTCGAAGATTCCTGAAAGAATAATTTTTTAATTGCGGAGGAAGAGAAAAAACAGTTTTTTTTTTCTGTATATATCAATCTCGTCTACAACTGATGATAATATATAGACGGGATCAGGGAATACTGGTCAGTGGAGGAAAATAGGATCTGCGAAATACTTGGTCAACAGTTTACCGCTTCATGGGAAAGTCGGCTCAGAAAAAATCTCCCGTTTAAAATTCAGTTCGAAAAAAAAACAATTTTTTTCTGGTTCAAAATATAAGTGTCTACACCACATAGCCAAGGCCCAAGGCCCAAGCCCAATCCCGAACCGAACCGAGCCGGGCCGGGCCGGGTCGAGTCGGTCGCGCGCGCGTGTGTGGTGGTCATGATGCATGGTCTCCCTCCTCACAACAAAGCATGCATTGGGAGCCCAAGGCCCTAACAAGATTTCTTAGAAACAAGTATAAATACTTGCATCTTTCTTATAATCCCATGATGTGGGACTATTCACATATAGGAGCCATCATATACTTATTTCTATATTTTAAATAATTCACATAAATTTCCAACAATCCCCCACTTGAATTTTTTAAAATATTATCGAGCAGTTTCTAAAAACATAAGACTGTGCATAAACAAAGGTGTCATCCGACTTGAACCTTTGCATAGTGAGTAAGATTCAGTTTTTACTAGAGTGACACGTAGTCTTGAACTCTATTCCTAACATCAAACCACACACAACCTTTTCTATAGTGCAATCAAATAAGCCCGTGCGTTTATGGCCATGCACGTCTATCCCAGTTTAGTCAATGCTCTAGAAGTTCTGCCCAAAACTCCATAGGAAACGACCACATTTCCACATTCACACAGGTGAGTCTATCAAGAGTACTCCTGAAGGTAGGTACTCCACTCCAAATAGAGTATAGATCACATTAAGAGTTTCTATTAACTCATCCTCTAATCACTTCTGGAATACATGCTTCTTAGTTTATTAAATAGCATGTTCTACTTCTATCACTACACAACTTGTTTTTACCCATTGAACCTATTTCTTGGGATCTCCAGTCATTTAGGTCGGGTTACCATTGTGAGTGATTCCACAATCTCAGGGCAATAGTCCCATTCTTTTAGAATTATTAAGGACTTTCTTTCTGGTCAGTCCTTTCGTCGAAGGATCTGCCAAATTATCATCACTTCATATGTGATGTCCTCTAACAATACTGTGCATACGACTGTCATTTCTTACCGTTGTATTATCGGTTCTGTTTTTCTTTCAATAGTCGTCAAATCTTTCATCACTATATATGTGATGTTCTTTTACAGTATTGTGCTTACGACGTCGTTTTCTACCGTTGTTATAACAGTTCTATACTTTTTGTAATAGCCGCGGAACTATCACAATCGATTACACCACTGGTGTCTATTTTTCCTTTATAGGGATCTCAAATAGCAGATTTCTTTAGTTCTCTGCTTCTTAACTAGCTGTAGCTAGTGCTATTATCTCAGTCACTATAGTATACTGAGTCAAAATATTATGTTTCTTAGATTTCCAAGAAACGGTTCTTCCAGCAATGCTAAATATATAGCCACTGGTCGCAATAGAATCATCAGATAAAATATTCCAGTCAGCATCGGAATATCTTTCAAGTACAGCTTGAAACTTTTCATAATGTAATCCAAGGTTCATGGTTCGTTTAAGGTATCTCATGACCCTTTCAATATCATGTCAATGCTTTATACTAGGTCTACTGGTAAACCTGCATAATAATCCCACGACATAGGCAATGTCGGGTCTAGTACATTCAGTGGCATACCGTAGGCTGCCAATGATGCTCGCAAAATCAGACTGTCTTACACCTTCATCAGTGTTCTTAAATAACTTTACACTGAGACCATATGGTGTACATGCAGGTTTACAGTCAAAATAATTGTATTTCTTTAGAGTATTCTCAATTCAATGAGATTGATCCAAAGAAAATCCCCTTTTTGACCCAAAGATGAGTAGGTCATCTACGTAAGGCATATAATAGTGCAAATGTCATTCTCAGATTTGTAATAAATGCATTTGTCACTTTCATTAACTTTAAAACCATGTGAAATGATTAAAGTTCTCAAATTTTTCATGCCGTTGTTAAAGTTCTTGTTTTAAACCATATAATGGTTTATCTAATTTGCATACTTTATGTTCTTGACCATGTACTACAAATCCTTTAGGCTGGTCCATATAAATTTATTCGTCTAATTCACCGTTTAAAAAGACGGTTTTAACATCCATTTGGTGTATTCATAAATTATGAATGGAAGCAAGTGAGATTAATACCCGAATGGATGTTATTCTAGTTACATGTGAGAAATTGTCGAAGAAGTTTATATTTTCTTTTTGTTTAAAAACCTTTAGCTACTGATCGTGCCTTATATTTATTAACAGTGCCATCAAGTTTTAATTTTCCTTTAAGTACTCATTTACAGCCTATAGATTTACAACCAGAAGGTAAATTTGTCAAATGTCATGTCCTATTGGATTCCAGAGAATCCATCTCATCATTTATAGCCTCTCGCCAAAATTCGGCGTCTAAATAAGATAAGGCCTCTTGGAGGTTTAAGTGATCCTCCTCTATAGTAAAAGCACAAAAATCTGAACCAAATCTCTTACGGTTCTCGCTCTTTTACTTCTTCTAGGTTCAACTTCAGAACTTTTATTAAGTTCTGTTCTAATAGGCATACTTGTTGTGCCCCCACTAATCCTTAAATTAAAAGGAAATTTTGTTTCATAAAAATTGGCTTCATTTAATTCAAATTATATTAAGTGTATTTAGGTCATAAATTCGGTATGCTTTGCTATTAACAGCATAGCTTATAAATACACATTCGTATGATTTTCTTTGCCAATTTTATTCTCTTAGGGTTTGGAATGCGAATATATGCTAAACAACCCCAAGTTCTAAAGTATGATATATTGTATTTATATTTCTTCAAAATTTCATATTGCGAAATTTTATTCTTGGATTTGGGGATTCTATTCAGAACATAACATACAGTCTATAAAATATCCCCCCACTAATGCTTTGCTGCACCAAAATTTAATAAAAATGACAATTATTAATTCGGTAAAGATCCTGATTTGCTTTGCACGAACAAATCAGTTCGTACTTCCGCCGCCGCCTCTAGGATAAAACAGCCTCTCTAAAATGAATAACCGATTTGCTTTGCACGAACAAATCAGTGCAGATTTGCACTTTCGAGTTTAACTGCTCGAAGATTCCTGAAAGAATAATTTTTTAATTGCGGAGGAAGAGAAAAAACAGTTTTTTTTATATATATCAATCTCGTCTACAACTGATGATAATATATAGACGTCATCAGGGAATACTGGTCAGTGAAGGAAAATAGGATTTGCGAAATACTTGGTCAACAGTTTACCGTTTCATGGGAAAGTCGGCTCAGAAAAAATCTCCCGTTTAAAATTCAGTTCGAAAAAAAAACAATTTTTTTTCTGGTTCAAAAATATAAGTGTCTACACCACATAGCCAAGGCCCAAGCCCAATCCCGAACTGGGCCGGGTCGAGTCGGTCGCGCGCGTGTGTGGTGGTCATGATGCATGGTCTCCCTCCTCACAACAAAGCATGCATTGGGAGCCCAAGGCCCCAACAAGATTTCTTAGAAACAAGTATAAATACTTGTATCTTTCTTATAATCCCATGATGTGGGACTATTCACATATATGAGCCATCATACACTTATTTCTATATTTTAAATAATTCACATAAATTTCCAACAGTATGTTATATCATTAAGTCCCTATCGGTTAACATTTCACAATTAGTGCTTGTAAAATTCATTTCAACCTTTACATATTATTATTTTTGTCTCATACTTTTTTGCTTTTTAATCCTCTATGCAATGGGAGAACATCAATACTCATATCGTCAACTAATGTGTATCGCCCGTCGACCTTCTTTGACTTTTGCTTTGTTAATTAGTTCATGATGTCTCAAACTAGCTGTGTATTGCTCGTGGTCTTGCAAGCAGCTTTAGTTCCTGGTCATCAAGTGGGTCCATTGTCTAGTCTGCCTTATTCTATACTTCATTCTAGCTTGAAATCCTTATGCATGTCCTTCCTTATTCATGCTGCACTGCTTTATTTTTGTTGTGTTCTTGCACTCCACCTTTAGCTACTTGTGACTGACTGCTCACCGTGCACATTATTCATGCTACCCATGGTTTGTTGTTCTTTTGGATTGACGCCATCCTTAAAGACATGTTCATTTTTCTGCTTCAAGCAGTCGATCGCGCTACCTGTTTAATCTACTCATCGCCTCAGTGCTTCTTCTATCACTCTACCTCGAACCGACACAGTACCCTATTTAGGTCATTGCCTTACTCACTTGGTTCGCATGTATTGTGTCAAATGACATAGATGCCCCAGTGCACTCTATCACATCATTTGCAACCACTTATGTCTAAGCTTTGCCACACAACCATTCACTGTTAAAAGACACAACCTAACAATTCCTCAACGGTAATGATACTGCACATCCCCATTAATAGTTAAGAAGCTCCTATGTTTTGTTCTAAGGCCATTTGATTTTCAAGCTACCTAGTTTTAAGCTTACAATTAACTCTCACTGCGCACTCTTCCAAAACGCACAATAGACAGCCAACAACAATGTGCACTCTATCTGCTGCTTTCAGCTTGCTACTTTTGCATCACCTCTCTACTTTTATATGATACTTCACATTCAATTCTGTTTTTGCTTCATGTTCCTCGGCTCACACACACATCTTTTTCTTTAGTAAAGTCTGTTTCCACAATTTATATTCGTTACACATGTGCAAGTATAATCAATATTTATTCATGTACTCATTATATATATATGGTTTATTAAATATTAATTCATATATAATTCATTTCTATAATACTGTTCGTATGTTATAAGGATCTTATTATTTATATTAATTCTTACACATGTCAAATAATATAATTCGTACAATATAATAAATTCATATATAAATATAATATATATATATATATATATATATATATATATATATAATTTGAGTATACTACATGTACCTAAGCTACTACACTAGGTGTATCTAAGGTAGTACATTTCATGTGTGTATACAAAAGTAAACTTTGTCAAGCTTGTACATGCCAGTATATTACATGTATCCAAATGTGTCATGTAGAAAATAAGTATTTAATCCAATGCATCCACTTTAGCATAAATAAGTGATAGATGAATAATTCATAGAGCCCACATCATCTCTTCTACAAATCAAGAAATCGAATTTGTAAACTAACACGGCCCCTTAATTAAGAAATGCATACATCAACAAAATTGAGTCAAACTTAAAGGTAGATATGTAACTTTATTTCTAGTATGCCAAATTCCAATCCAACCAATATAATAGCAATATTATGCATTATTATAGATGTACTAAGTTAATTTCCGTTTTCTTATGGAGACTATAAACAGACGGCCTTCAAAAATTATTTTAGTTTCAAAACCATTAACCTCGAAAACTAAATGTAAACAACTTCCTGTGCCCAGTATCTTATTCTTGAAGCCTTAAATATATATCATGTTTACTATATTACCTTGTTTTTCAAATAAATTCATAGCTAATGGACACTAATTCTCCTAAATACACTTGTTATAAGTATGTGTAAATTAGGAGAATTCACCCAATTAATTACTTTAAAAATCTGAAAATGCTTGCTGAATAATTTTGCACATAAGGTTATGGCATGACACTTTATATGCATGTTAGATTCTAGTCAAAAGAATGAATATTCATTATTAAAAAGGGAAATTCACTTTATAATATTCTAATTGCGACTTTGTGTTATTTTGAAATGAACTAAATACAATTTTTGAGGATTTGTCCATGTCCACTCTTAATTAGTTCTGCCCAGTATCGCATGCTCAGTGTCCATTGGTATCATTTGTTCGTATCACACATCGTCTATGAAGCAAATTAAAATTTGTGTCATTCAAATCTTTTCACCCAATTTATGTTTATAAATATAAGCTGTAGGATATTTTCTACAACTGAGAATTATAATGCGCTATAGAATGCAGATTTTAGGCAAATTACCTCTGTCAACCTGTTCTCTGAAACACGTAAGACCCAAGCTTCAAAATGCATTGCTTTTGATGTGACTTCTTGCATGATTTATTATACTCCTTTCGATTGGACTTCTCGAAATCTTCAAATTTCTCATGTCTTCTGAAACTTAGGCTTAAGATGAGTCTGAAAAGAAATTTTCCTTCTGAGTCAAACAATTGATAGACTAGTATTGACTCTTTTAGGAAAAATAGAAATTTAATTGAGCAAAAAGAATGATTTTGTATAAATAACTTATTAGAGAAACTTGCATTATCATGGTACTAGAGTATAGGTTAACAATTTACGTGCATAGTGAAATGCATCAGAATTGGTCTAACTAAAACAATAAATGTAGACATTAGAAGTTTGGTCCAATTTGCAAATTAGGATTTATTTATAATAACACTAATAATACCAAAAAAAAGTATCATGCCTAAACATGCGAAAAAAAACAAAACCAAAACAAAAAATCCTTCCACAAAATGACCTAAATTAATAAATCGAAGAAATGTTTAGAACTGCCTCGGTTTTCATTTGATGCCCACGAAAATCCAAATCCATTGAAGAGGCAATTTGTTGTATAAACATAAGGAATTTTGCAGGCAAATAGAGGGGAAACAATTGAAAATTACCTGATAGCATAAATTGTTTTCAGCAGCATACTTGACGTGGAAGATGTGCCCATCAGGAAAAAAAGCAATGCTGATGAGATCAAAGGCTATCTAGGTAATATATGATTCAATTAATGGCTTTGGACCAGGGTTTTATTTAGTGGTATAACTGGATTTTACAGTCTTTCTGTAAAGAGGAAAAATGAGAGGGAGAGAACGAAGCATGAGCCAAGAATTAAGCTTTTTGTTTGTTTACCGCTTAAAAATAACAAGTCCGCCAAATTTTTAGCATTTGAGTATATTTCAAATTATAAAAGCGTTTGGAATTTTATATTTGCATATAATCCAATAAATAACAGCAATAAGCTTGAAAACTCTGTTGCCTAGAGCCAAGAAAAGCTTGTTTTCATGTAGTGAGATGATGCAAACTCAAAAAACCATAATTTTATTTTCAAGCATGTTTGGGAGAAGTGTTGATGTATGATTGACTATAGCAATGAAATATAAACAAAGAAATACTTATTTAATTCAAGCAGAACTAGATCAATAGTTAATGTTCAAAAGCTGACTCACCTGATCAGATTATCACCACCATGTCAAGTGTTATCTCACCTCTTCCAGATTATGCAACCGAGCAGGCTCACAAGCTCTGACCTGAGCCCAGAAATGGACATGTGTGTATCGCATTATCTTTGTTGCACCACGTTTCACATATTTAGAGCTCGAAGTACACCTTTCAGAACACTGTCCCACATCACAGAGCCATAAACTATCACCTACAGTGCATCTCCCCGTTGTTGTACCTTGCAGCTTGCCATTCAATACATCAATGCATCTAGTTGATGTATTACCTTTTGCTGTATCAAACTCCATTGAGTCAGCAAAGAAGTCGAAGAATGCAGCCACTGTGTTGAAGCAGTTCAGAGCTTGTGTTGCAGTTTGCAAGCTTGCCCAGTTTTTTACATTGCACTGCTGGTTTAACTCGGTTCGGTTTTAAACCTCTTTTCCTCTTTTGCTGGCATATTAACTCTGGAGCGCTATTTCTTCTATATAGAGCTAAACCATCCTACGCACATGAAATTGCTTAAATAAATATTAATCAACATGAATATTCTTTGGACCAAGAATAAATTCTGTATGTAAAATCACACATAGTAATATAACTTCGTAAAATGAAACACAGTGAAAAAAAAAAAAAAATTCTAAATTAATCAAAAATGGGGCTATATACATTGTATTATAGGCAAACAAAATTAGTATTATATCTGAAATGTTTTCATTCTTTCAAATCTATGGAAAATAAAATGCTAGTTAAGTTTTTTTTTTTAAAACAATTTACATATATCGACTTCACTACAAAAAATGGAACATAAATAGTGAATGTAGTGTATCTCAAGCTAATATAAACAATGACGCTCTTCATACCCTTCTTTTCAATATATCTACTGCTAGAGAACCACCAAGCTGTACTAAGTGAAGGAAAAATACCTCAAAACCAGAAGTGCACGATCGATCGTATGTAAATTATATTGACGTTATGGGGACATGGCTAATCTTTCAGTTACTTTACATGGAGGAAGACCTTCATGAGGGCATCAATGCATGTTCGCATCAAGTAGTAGCATATGGTACGAATCTAGATGGGAAAATATGCATTAGGAAATTCATAGTATTATGTTTTAAAAGTAGCTTACAGAACCATGTGAATTGAGCGTTAAGAAACTGAAATATAAAGAGCATGAGGAAATGACAATTATAATGATGCAACTTATAACTGTACATGCATCTCCTTCAGTAATAACATTCTTAAGATCATACCATTGCCCATTTTACAACGAATCAAACAACACAAAGTTTCAGTTAATACATATCATGAAGTTAAGAATATAAAATTTTGAGCAAAATTCAATTATATACAACTAAACCATGAACAATTCGAAATTTCGTCTTAAAAAAATGAAAATAACATATAGAATTCAGCCTGTTGAAGGCAAAACCGAACATTTCCGTTCTGAGCAGTAAGCTCCTATTGTTTGTATATTAAGGAAAACAATGGCTTATTCTTTCATATCGTCACTCCTGTTTATAAAAGATTTTCAGCTCTATGAAATTAGAACATTAGAAGTAATCTATAAACAGTTGAAGAACTCATAATGCAGAAAAAATACCTGCAAATGAAACCATTAATTCACCTTCTAAATTAATAGTGTTGGTTCAATAATCTTTACATTCGGATCATCCCATACCCCTGGTCCTTTCAACTATGTTACGCCTCATTTCTTTCTTTTAGATTTAAGAGGATTACCATTATTGTTACTAATGTTATCCTCTTCAAGTCGATCATTTGCGAGGGAAGGAGATTCTTGCGGATGCGAAGGTGAAGACTGCGGAACTAGGCTGAAGAAATAGTTGGAGGCAAAGAAATAGCAGGCGATGAAGAGAGTGGTGGAGATGAAGGAGAAGGTACATGTGTAGACGATGGTTGAGATACTCTTCTCCGTTTTCCCGTACATTTAGATTTCTAAAATTTAATACAGTAAAATTTAGAATGCGAAGTTACAGCTACTCACCTAGAAAAAGAAAAGAAAAATACACTTAACTGCAAGTGAAACAAGGGGGGATATATGAGGCTAAAATTTGAATATTAGGCTTGTCAGGTCTAAAATTTCTAACCAACGAAGAATGCACTTTTTTTAATTATTTGCTTCCAACCATTGTTGTACCCTTAAACAAAATGGCCATTTACGGTATATCATGAACATGAGCAAATTGACATTGTTGTCTATAGGTACATCAGTTTGTATGATCTTTTCTTTTCTTTTCTTTTCTTTTTTTTGGGGAAATTAAACATTGATAATTACCAATGAAATTTTCAAATTGAAAAAAAAAAAATGTCCACAGCTTAGGCAACAAATTGGTGTTTTCATATGTATTTCCCATTTTCTTTTGAACAAAAATATTATTTTAACCACAACCAAGGTAAATAAAGAAGGCCTTGCTTGCAATATAGTTGTTAAATTTTGTTGCAACAAAATAAAATGAAGAACAAGAATTTACTTGGCTGAAAAAAAACAAGCATAGTACATTTGCAATTCTTCTACACAGCATATCAGAAATCGAACATCACATGTAACATAAAGAGTGCATACCAAAAAGAACAAATAAAAACATTTAAACGATTGTTTGCTTAATGAAAAAGGCCAAAAAGAAATAAATACAACAGTGGTAAATAAGTTTATTTTAAGCCCAAGAAAATCATTAATAAAATCTTTAGAGGCACGGATGAACTACTAGATTTTTAGTACACCGGGTTAAGTAAAAAACCCTTTACCAAAAATGCCAAAAAGGTGATAGAACTATGAAATCTTACTATTATGTAGAACTACAAAAGTATGTACACATGTTAAAAAATAGCGATCATGCTATACAACATAAGTAGACATATCGGCCTTGGTGGAATTAATAATGGTGTTGGAAATGTAAATGTACAACAACGAAAAATTCCAAAAATTAAATTATCAATCACCAACCACGGGTAGATGGTAATATTAAAACTTACGTATCAAATTCGTGTATTATTTATAATACTTAAAATTTCCATAGAAATAAGATACATCACGTTGACAAAATAGTAATTCTTCATTCTGTTCAACAAATAGAAAGCAACAAAAGCCAATGGAATGATGGCAAATAATAATAATTTTAATAAACAGTATTGAAGTCGAATCCAAAATAAGTCCTTTAACTTGAAAAAGAAGATGATAGTTGTAGTAGAATCTGAAACAATACATTATAATTCAAGTAGAAACTACAACATAAGCTTCGTATTATATGATATACATAGTGTCATATTTATTAAGAGTTCCGCTTATTTACCATAGCAGGGGTAGTAATACATAGAAAAATATTGTTGAGCTAACACATTACATTGACAGTCATACTATAGAAACGAAGGTAGCCTATAGGGATTGAACTTAAGACATGCCAAAGTAAGATAAATACCAATACCACCTACTAAATATAGCTAATATAATAGTTAAAACAGCATCAGTTTATATACGACACCTTTATATGAAAACAATCCTGAACTATGTCAATTATACTGTGTCAGTTATTGCTGCAAAAATAAATATCGGTTTCTCAACAAAGCAGCAGTAGCCTAACTAGCGTAGATGTATTTCATGTTACACAAACTGTACCTAAAGCATCGTCTACATCAGGCTACCTTCATATTAAAATAGATAGTTAAATATAATTCTAAATAATTCAATAGTTTAGGACGTTAAAAACTTCAACGCAGAAGGATGAAGAAAAATTGAATTTTCTTATTTACCAAATCCTACTTACCGAACTTAAGAAATTAAAGCTGCTGAGCTTAGGTCCCTCCTATTTTGCCTAACTCTTATAGAGCTTACTACCGTGAAACCTGAAGTAATGCAGAGATACGTGGTGATTGAATTTTTGGGGGAGGGAAGAATTATTCTCCCGCATGACGAGTTATTAACGGGCGAGTGGAAAAGGAAAATGGAGGTGAAGGCGGTAGGGTTTTTCATCGTTACCGCCAATAAGGGAAATATTAGAAGGGCAAAATCTATTTAAACACCGTTATTTACTTTACCTACACCATAAAAAAAATTAATTAAATTAAAGACAAAAATACCTTTATTAAAAAATAGTCAAAATAAAATTAAATAATAAAAATTTCGTACGTCCACATCATACACAATTGTTAAAATCCTTTTATAAAATAACTGAAATTTCTATACGTTTTCAAGTGAATTTAGTTTAACATCTGTTGAAATGCTAAATTTTATTCATATTCTTTCTTATTATATTCATGTAAATCAGTTCTAACATTATGCATTCCATATTAGTCACAAAAATAAATTTACAAATGAAGTACTAAAATTTATATGGTTCACTGTGTATTAAGTTCTCAATTTTTTACATATTTAAATCGATTTTTAATTTAAAATCAAAATTTAAGTAGATTAATATTTTATTATTCAAAATTTAGAGTAAATTCTATATATTAAATAAATATAAATCCAATTAAGGAATTTAATTGAGTTGCAAAAGTGAATTCATTGAATTTAGAAATCAATATTCCTTAGTTCGATCAATGCACGTCAGAAAGATACTAGATGAGAAACTTATGTTGTTCTATTCAAGCTTGAGGATAGTTTAGTAATATGTATGGTGTATACTAAGCAAAAAGTGGTGTATATGATTTTATAAAAAAATTGGTGTACCTAAAGCAATTTAAGGTGTACAAATAGAATTTGTCTATTAGAAGATGTGTGTGCCAATTCTGAGGTAAAATGCACACAAATTTAAATAAAATTAAATATTTGGTTAAAATAATTATTATTTAAAGAACGATATTGCTACTTCAATCGGCCACAAATCCGCAGTTTTCAACCGACATAGAGATAAGATTGAAGTCTCTGAACTAATTTCGAAGCTTTCCCGTATATATGATCCAACCTGAACAAAATATTAAGAAAAATCAATGTTATAACCAGAAATTAAAGATCTACAGCAATAGATAGTTAAATATAATTCTAAATAATTCAATAGTTTAGGACGTTAAAAACTTCAACGCGGAAGGATGAAGAAAAGTCGGATTTTCTTTCTTATTTACCAAAACCTACTTACCGAACTTAAGAAATTGAAGCTGCTGAGCTTAGGTCCCTCCTGTTTTGCCTAACTCTTATAGAGCTTACTACCGTGAAACCTGAAGTAGTGCGGAGATACGTGGTGATTGAATTTTTAGCAGAGGGAAGAATTATTCTCCCGCATGACGAGTTATTAACGGGCGAGTGGAAAAGGAAAATGGAGGTGAAAGCGGTAGGGTTTTTCATCGTTACCGCCAATGAGGGAAATATTAGAAGATGTGTGTCAATTCTGAGGTAAAATGCACACAGGTTTAAATAAACTTAAATATTTGGTTAAAATAATTATTATTTAAAGAACGATATTGCTACTTCAACTGGCCACAGATCCGCAGTTTTCAACCGGCACAGGGATAAGAAATATGGAACTCATCCTCAAGTCCACTTTTTACGCCTTAGATAATGTTAGTAGCCGGTTGAAAATAAGGCTTTAAAGCCGGACGTTCTAGCAGTACCCTTTAAAGAATTATGATATATTAAATATCAATAGTAGTACCGTACTTTCTCCCAAAATAGGGACAATTTCTTTTATCAATGCCATCTGGAAAAGATTTATTTTAAAATTATTATTTATATAATTTTTTTGTAATGTAGATGATTGTTTGTTTAGTTTTATTTAAAACATATTAAAAATTAGTTAAATATTTTTATTCTGAGCAAAGAATTTTTATATATATGTTAACCAGCCTTCTGACATAACCGTTACTTTTTGGACTTGAACATCTGGATTGTTCATAACTCAAGCCGGGCTCATATGAATTCAAAGTAAGCATTATAATCGGCGTTCGCGTAGGAATCAGAAAATGGCTCAGCTTGGATCGATCGACTCCAGGCATCGTCTGATGACTCAAAACTAACTTGATCGGCTGGTTGGATCACTTCATAATCACTTGATCGATCGCACACGGAATCAGATCGATCATCTTGGAAGAGCATGACTGGCATGTGTCGATAACTTGGAAATCAAGGATCGGATCGGTCCAGTACTTGCCTGATCACTTGGTAAGTTCGGATTGATACTCTCAAAAAAATGATGATCGAACGGTCTAATTACTTAAAACAGATGGGTCATTACATGGAAATCATCTCAAAAAAAATTCCCGTCCACATTGAGAAATGGATCGGTACAACTCAGGAACATAGCCGGATCATCCAAAAATAGGTGATCGGCTCGGCACGATCATTCTAAATTTTGTGATCGGATCATAGACGAACTTGCCCGATCACATGTGGAGATCGGTAGCACTCCCTAAAATGGAGTGATATCATGACATGTGGATCAAATGAAAACATGGATTGGCAAGCAGGAGTTAGGGTATTGGTATTACTCCCAATTAGCCTGATTAAAAATCTCACAATGATCGCAAGTGATCGATCACTTGGAGCTAGACTAGATCAAGAAAAATTATGTGACCAACGTGATGTGATCACTCCAAAACGAAGATTGAGCTAGGGAAGCAAGATACAGATTTTTGCCACCTCTTGAGATATGAAGGCAGGGATCCAAAGGCTATAAAGCAGGTAAAACATGAGCAATGCGAATCTGAGAAAAACACTTGATCGATGCGTGGGATTTCAACAAAACCAAATGATCGAGCTTAACTCCTCGGATCCGAAAAAGTACCTGATTTAGGGGCATGAAGTTTTGATTGAGTAAATAAAGGATGTTTTGCCGAGGAATTTGGGTGATCAACACGTGTTTCTAGTCCATCTCCGTTGATCCTTTAGATTGGAATCCAGAACTTGCATTAACACTAAATTGATCACATTAATGTTATAAATATGAATCGTGTTAACACTACTTTGATGTTGAAAAATAAAAAATAAATCAAATCTACAATAGTATTTTGATGTTGTTTAACTTTCGGTATGCAATGTTTGATAAACATTGTTGAAAACCATGGATTTGCATTATTAAACAATCGTTGTTAGTTTACGTATTCCAATAACATGAGAAATAAGTTATGGAAAAACAAATATAATACAATGTAAAAAAGTCATCGTCAAAAATTACTTTCTATAACAGTTTAAATAAACATTGTAGAAATTTTTTATTTACAACTTTTGTACGTAAAACATTTGTTCAAAGAAAATATTACAACGTTTTTCTTTACAAATGTTGTGAGAGACCTATCTTTTTTACAACACTTTGATGAATTGTTGCAGAATCAGTGTTGTAAAATTGTATTTTTGTTGTAATCAAATACGCCCTCCATATATCTCAGGCTAATAGTGTCATTTGTTGTCGTAAAAAATAGAGTACCCATCATATACAAAACAAAAATGCAGGCAATATGACTTTTGTTATCATTGGCCTCAAGATAATCGTCATGAAAGTACTTCACAAGATGCGATAAAGCAACATTTCCTACCCGAATATCTTTCTTCTCAAGAAGTGGCAATAGTTGCTTTGCATTTTCGAATTGCCCCCAACTCCCATCATACGGTATCGCCAGATTATTCATTCCCACGGAAATGGATGTCAGTATGGTAAAATCTAACGGTGTAAACCCGATCTCCGTACTTGGAAATAAAAAGGTATGCGTAGTCGGCCACCAATGCTCAACAACAACATGTATGCATCTGTTGTTAGAGTTTTTCAATTCAATATCCATAAATTTTCCAAATATATTCATTATCGGATCTCGAACTTGAGGATACACTTTAACTTTCCTCCACCATTTCAACATTGTCGTAAATGCTCCATGACATCTCGTGTTGTTGCGATTCTAGTTATAAAACTAAATCAGTTACATAATCTTTTCATATCGAATAATTTTAGTTAAAACACTTTGAAACAAAAAATAATATACCGTAAGCTCTTTTGCACTATTGTAAATATGTGCAACTCCTTGTTGTAGACTCGTGATAGACAAGAATGGAAACGTCGGGTCAACTGTTGCCTCCTTCCTTGATCCAAAGCCACCTTCTTCGCTTTCAATCGTTTTTCGATTTTTTTGAGAAACTTTTCTCCTACGTAACCCACTCGCGGCGCTAGTGCTTTCAATGATTTCTTCTTCCATCATCAACAAATTCCACTAATTTGCTAAACCAACAAAATTGCCAAATATGATGGGTTTAAGGTGGAGAATGATTGAATTGATAGTGCTAAAGTGATGAGAAAGAGTAGATATTGATGTGTTTGAAATTGTAGCAAAAATCCTTTGTTTTTCAAAGAATATTTAGATTAGGGTTTTGATATTTTGGGGGGTTTTCATGGAAACCGACGGCTTTTGTTTACAGAGAATAATGAGTCTGTAAATAGAAGCTTGACGGTTTTCAGAAAATCGTTTCGTGTTTTAATTTAAAAATAATAATATAATAGGCAACGTCCTCCTACCGACTGCTGGAACAGTGGGGGAATCAACACTGAAAAATGACGATTCACGCTCCAAATAATCAAAGCTACTGGGAATGCTCTTATATTTTATAATTGAAGTTGAAAGATTGGCACATAAAATGCAAAACAAAAGAAATAAGCTTAATAATTTGATAATCCTCTACATTCACTTCAAATGCAAAAGGGAAGAAAAGGAGAAAAGAAAAGAAAAAGAACATTCTAGCAGCACATGATGTTATGCCACCGTCTATCCTTTGAATACTTAAAGCAAAAAGAACACCTGCACAAGTGTAAAGTAAAACGAAAAACATAATTAGTATCTAATTAAAGTTTATGTGCAATATTCATTATGTTAATTATTTGAATTTTTATTAACTGTTTTCAATTTAAAGCACAAAGAAGACAGAACCAATGCTGAGGCAAAGAATAATGGTATCTTATTCTTAAATACAAAAAAGAGTTAAAAAAATAAAATAAAAAAAAAAAAAAAGAAGGAAAAAAAGAAAAAACTCATTCTTTAGTTTAATTTTGAATCGGACTTTAGTCACTTAGTAGTTGTAAGCCCTTCTATAAATATTTCATCATTTTTTCGAATTCTTCAGACTGAAGAAACCAAAATAAGAAACTGCACTCACCCACTCTTCCTTATATTCATAACCACCTTTTTTTTACTTCAGAAACACAAGAGAATCATGTTCTTCGTTTCGATTCAAAACCTTCAATTCTTCTTAATATTCTTAATCCACATTTCAGTTTCAGGCATACATGCAGTGCAACTGAT
Source organism: Allium sativum (assembly GCA_030737875.1). NCBI lineage: Eukaryota > Viridiplantae > Streptophyta > Magnoliopsida > Asparagales > Amaryllidaceae > Allium > Allium sativum. Next base: position 35,785,681 of record CM060917.1, on the reverse strand, counting down.
ATTAGTAAACAACTGCCCGTACAACATATGGCCAGGCATCCTCGCTACCTCCGGCCACCCCACCCCGCTCAACGGCGGCCTCCACCTCGGTCCGTACTCCGAACAATACTTCCAACTGCCCTACGGATGGTCGGGCCGTATCTGGGCCCGGACGGGCTGCTGCTTCGACTCCCACAACCACGGCCAATGCCAAACCGGCGACTGCAACAACCAACTCCACTGCAAGGGGGTCCCCGGCACTCCTCCCGCAACCCTAATAGAAATGACGTTCGGCACCCCGAAATCCCCACTCCACTTCTACGACGTGAGCCTGGTCGACGGGTTCAACGTTCCCGTGTCGGTAGGCCCGGTGGAGGGCAAACCAGGGTGCGGGGTGGCGGGGTGCAAGGTGGATCTGAACGTGTGCTGCCCGGGCCGGTTCGAGGTGAGGAGGGAGGGGAAGGTGGTGGCGTGCGAGAGCGCGTGCGCGGCGCTGAAGACGGACAAGTACTGCTGTAAGGGCGGGTACGGGTCGCCGGGTACGTGCGGGCCAACGCTGTTTTCGAAGCTGGCGAAGGCGGCATGCCCGGACGCGTACAGTTATGCGTTTGACGATGAGTCCAGCTTGAAGAGTTGTGTGGCGAAGAGGTACTTGATTACGTTTTGTCCTGCCAAGGAATGATTTTTAGTTGATGGGAAATTTTTTTTCTGTGAATTTCTTTGTTGTTTGAAGATGTGTAGCAGTTAACGTTAGGTTATTTATTACGATTGTTTTAGAACATGAAGGATTTTAATGTACCTTATTCAGAGTTTAACTGGATATATGAAGAAAGATTAAGGTATTGAAAAAACGATTGATCATTGAAGCGTGTTCATGATTCTTGGGACACTTTCGATGATGCTTTCAATCTTTAATGCAATTTATATGGAGTAGTGCCATTTGCAGTGCTTCTTTCTGGTCTTTATGCTCCTACATATATTCAATAGCCAAACAGGAGGAATCCGTAATTTTCCATTATTATTATCTACAAACTTGAAACAAAAATTCGTTCATAGTATTTTTTTTGTCAAAGAATATTCTAAATGGTATTCAAAAAATTGTTTAAACCATAAATGAGTTTAATTGACGATTTCGCTTATTCTTTTAATCGTTGTTGCTCGAGCGTGTGAAAACGAACAGGAACAGTATAATGCTCCATTTTTAGATCTATAATCATTGCTAGAATAGCTTTTAGCATTCTTTAAGAGCTCATGCATCTATTCCATGTACTGGTGCATGTTAGAAACGTTTTGCATATGTAGTGAATTTATTTTAAATTTTTTTTTATAGTTATTAAGAATTTATTATTGAATCATTATTGCAATAGAGCTGCTGAAAATTATATATATATATATATATATATATATATATATATATATATATATATATATATATATATATATATATATATGTGTGTGTGTGTGTCATTATTGTAATTGAGCAGCTATACTAGTACAATGGTCATATATTTATGTGATTTTTATGGAGCTGATACAAAAACAAATGATTTTAAATTATTGCTATGAACGATAATAAATTAAAACTTATTAACATTAATCACTTTTGAAACATATACAATTTACACGTTAAAAATTGCATTTTTTTCTTGAACGTTTCTTTTATTTGTTATGGTATTAATTGTGATCGACTTTACTCCGACTAACATAGCGAACGTTAAATTTCTGCATTCTGTCTATATAAGAAATAGAACAGACGAAGCAAAAAAAGAACAATTTTTTCATCTTCCTCCCTCTTCAAAAATCTCCTTATCTTCACTGAATATTTTCCATTATAAAAGAAAAGAGCAGTACAGTTTTTTTTTTTATATTTGAGTGCAAATCATGCTCAATTCGTTTGTGCAAGCGAATTGATATTGAAGAAAATGTTGTTTTATCCTAGAGGCAGTGGCGAAAGGTATGAACTGTTTTGCACCATTGAGCAGATTGTCAAAACATCTTTAAGAAAGCGACATTGTACGTTACTCAGCCATTGTTTTTCCAACAAATTGAATACAACCTACAAAAACAATGGCTTCGAATGCAAACGTGGACGATGCTGCACCATCATCCATGTTACAGCTTTCTAATCAAAAATCTATTAAAAGATCTTCGAAAAAGACGATAAGCCTTGAAACTAATATTTTTGTTTGAAATAAGGTTGATTTAAGTACAATTAAGAATGAGCAAATAATATAAATATAATTACATATTTATATCATCGTTAGAGATAAAAAAAAGGATATCTATAATTCAGCTAGTAAGTTAAAACAATTGCTTTAGAGAACCATACTTAATTAAAAATGGTAGCATTTGAATTTAATTATGCAATAACTTATTGAGATACATATTAATAATTTATCAATCTATAAAAATTTGTGTAAAGAAGCATTAGTGTGAAAGCAAATATTAAAATATTCAAATGTTGACTTTCTGTTTTTGAGAACATTTAGTTATAAGATAAATGTTTATAACTAAACATTTAATCGAATGATAAATGATATAGCAATTTTGATAGAGAATTTGATGTTATGATAAATTTTAAATGTTACATTTACTTTTGACCTAAACTTACTATTTTGAAAATGTGACATTGGTATTAGAGAATTTGAATCTTCGCATTAATTCATGTGAACCACTTAAAGTAATGCGTAGAAATAATATCTACTTTATTACATTTATTAACGATTATTCTGATGTCACTTATGTACATCTTATGGACAATAAGAATTTACTGCAAGAAGCTTAAGGAGATTTTAAGGGGATTAATTCATGTGTACATAAAGAAGTAATCTTCTAGAGATTTTAAGTAGTCCTCCCGATATATGAAGATCTACGGTCTTCAAATGCTCCATCTCGATTATCATCTGATATCTTTCATGTTTACGTATTTGCTGGTCGGAATGGTTTTCAAATATAAATTCGATATCGGTCTTTCCATACCAACAATCGATATTTGGCCAGAATTGATAGTCGGTTATTTAAGTATCAAATAAACAAACATATTCATCCATAAAAATAAACTTACTGGTTCGGTATTCAGCATCACTTGGCATTTTCAGTAATTAACGATGGTTAATTTAAAACCTAAATATCTTTAATACTAGGAAAACGTTTCCCTTTCCTTTCTTAATATAAGAATATCCAAATATGATTTCGCTTCTACTCTATTAGCTTCTCATTGTTAATTGTTAAGTGAATAAATCTCTAAGTATCAGCCTCGAAGGCCGAAACCAACATCAGATTGACACCTCGCACTACAAGAAAATGAGGTCTTTAACTACCAATTGTAAGCGTAGGTAAAACTAACATAATGGTGGGTAATATATTTTAGCTACCAATATTGAATTGGTAGAAATTGGGTAGGTAAAGCTTAGTAGAGAAAGATATTTACCTACACTTATTGATATTGGTAGGTAAAAGAATCAGTGGACCCCACTACCTTATGACTCGAATAATGAGTCACCAACTGATTTGTTTGATGATGTGTCATCCTAGATGGCTGTTGACATGGCCGGTGATGTGTCATCCTACATGAATGCTGACATGGTTGTCGTAATAGTTCACACATAGCATATATTAATGCCGACACTTGGCATTTAATGGTTGGTTCATGTGTCAAACAATAATTTGTCCATGTGACATCATTTGATTAGTGCATATGACATCATTTTTTAGGCCATATGGCATTGTTTCTATAAATAAATATTTACACGAACTGAATATTTACACATAATTTATTTTTAAGAAAATAAAAAATATTTATTCAGTTAAATATTTATTACACTTTTGAATTGTACACATACTGTTTCCTCACTATTATACATACACTTCCTTGCTACATTTCACTCGTATACATTAGCTCCTTACTACATACTAATTCACTCATATACATGTACACAATCAGTCACTCATACACTTACTCTAGTTTTAATCATCAGCTTCTTGATCCAGAATTTTTCCAGTCGTCTATCGTACCTGTCATAATAAAATAGCATAGTAAATTGAAAAGAAACAATTTAATTCGCAAACATAAATTTGATATAAATTTATTTACCTCAGTAAGTTGGGTTGTTTCTCACAATTTTTCTAGACAGGGTGAAACGAGTGTGTGTACCTATCATAATAGATTTATTAGCTTTTTCCTTCCAATATAAGGCAAAACATAAATATAAGCTTTAAAATCCAATCAATTATTTTTATACCAAATAAAATCAGAGATTAGTAGAAAGTTATCAAATGAGATCAACATCAAATCAAACTAAATTAGCATTGAAAATGAAACAAATATATGAGAAGTAATTAACATTGATATGAATCAGATATTAAATGGTAACATATTAACGTTAATATATACAAGTATGAAATAAATTAACACAAATGTTAATATGTTACCATTTATTCCATACTTGTTTTAACGTTAACTAACATTAAATGGTAACATGTTAATTTACATTAATTTATACAAGTATGAAGTTGAGTAACGTTAATTTATAAGTGCAAGCAGTTATTAATGTTAATAAATGCTACAATGTAACCATTTATACAAATAATATGTTACCATGTAAGAAATGATGCCATATTAATTTACGTTAGTTTATATGTAAATTAACATGGTACCATTTAATATGTAAATCAATGTAAATTAACATGGTACCATGTAATGTTAACCATTATTTAATAAATTAATTTATACAAATGTTACTATTTATAAATGCTACCTTGTATAAACTAAGGTTAATTAATGTTAATCAACTGCAATTAATTTATACAAGTATGAAATAAATTAATACAAATGTTAATATATCTTCAATTATCACTAATCGGTTTTTTGTGGATGCCAAGCTGAGCCCATGTTATAAATTTAAGTAGCTCTTCTAATGTTCCATAACCACCTAGGAATGTAGTAGAATAATATCAGAAAATATAAAACGAAGAAAAGATAAAATAAAATTTGTAACATAACGGATAAAGATTAACCAGGTAATGCAATGAATGCATCAGATTGCTTAGCCGTTTCTGCCTTTCTTTGATGCATGTCGCTCACTTCTTTCACTACCACATACGTTTCTCCACTTAATTACATAATAAACCAAATATGAGAATGAAACCCTTGACTTTTATCAGATATGAATTTTAAGCCAAGATCACCTCTTTAGCCGTTAGAGTCCTTGGTATGATCCTAATGTTTCCACACATAAAATAAAGAAAATTGATTGAGGTAAGAAATTTGTAAAATAAGAAATGAAAAAAGGGATGTAAAAAATATAAGTTTATTACCCAGTAGCATGACCATTAGCATTGTGAATAGCTTCAGAAACTGAATTCATGACCCCAACGCTACCATCCCCATAAACCAGATCCATTTTTCTAGCCATCTGTAAATAAATAAATAAATAACGTAAGATAGAAAGGAAGGAAGGAAAAAAAAGGAAAAAATAAATTACCTCTAAGGATGAAAATAAAAGGTTTTCTATGCATTAAAATTGTGGTGAATACTAGCGTCAGTAAGCAGTTATTAACGTTAATAAATGCTACCATGTAACCATTTATACAAATAATGTTAGCATGTAAAAAATGGTACCATATTAGTTTATGTTAATTTATATGTAAACTAACATCCCATTTAATATGTAAATTAACTTGGTACCATTTAATGTTGACCATTTATTTAATAAATTAATTTATACAAATTTTACCATTTATACATGCTGCCATGTATAAATTAACGTTAATCAATTGCAATTAATTTATACAGGTATGAAATAAATTAACACAAATGTTAATATGTTGCCATTTATATCAAGCATTGAGTCTATCATGTATAAATTAATCAACGTTAATATGTTACCATCTATTTCATACAAATGTTATATGGTAACTCTTGATAAATTAACACAAACGTTAACCAAGGCTAATGTCAACCATGTTTTCACAAAACAAATACGAAATAAATGTAAAAGGAATCAAAGAAAAAAGATGTACACTAATTAACATAAAGTCTTGATATATATATATATATACATATATATATATACACACACATATATACATACAAACAAAATTGAATTGATTCATTTGTCTGTAAATACTGATCTGATATTAAAATGGAATTGAATGTATATTATGTACTCAAACATCATGTGTAAGAATAACAGAGAATAAAAGAAAAGAAGAATAAGTGGATATACATGAATGTAATTAATTCGCTTATATGCATGAATCTCTTCCTTATATCATTGAATCTATTTGTTATATGCATGAGTGTAATTGATTTGGACGGTTATTTTGGAGCTGGAGCTAGAAAATATACTAATTTGGCCTGTAGAATACACAGATGCAAATTTATCAGATGCCCACATCATTATTATTTTGTTATTTTATTGTTATTGTGCAGATTCATGTGTGAATAAAAAGGTTGAAAAAAATATAGTTATTAGGGTATTTCATGAAACATATTTTTAGAAAGAGAAGAAAATCAATTAAGTTTTAAAGTAAGAGTGCCTCACCTGTTTTAGAAAGGGATGTAAACATAGCATTTATAATAAATAGTTGTCATCAAGATTATTGGTATTTATTTGTAGTGGCAGTTTTGGTGTTTTATATTGTGGCCAATCAGAAGAGACTATGCGGATTGAGGCTACAAAAGAGATCACGTGGATTGAGATTTGTACCGTTAGATTTAATTTAAGATAAGCTGTTAAATTTATAGTCGGAGAGGATGGTATAAATTGTGTCTCTGCAATAAACTAAAGAAAATATGTTTTGGTCATTTCAAATGATGACATATTAGCGTGAAATTGTGAAACATTTGCGAAAAATTTAAAGTTAATCAAATGTTTGGAAAAAATTAAGAATGTATGATAAGTTATTAATGAATGATTATTTAATATTAATTATTTACAATTTAATTATTTTTTATCAATTTATCAACTGTTAATTATTTCATATTTCAAAATAATTATTAATAATTAATAAAGAAATTATTTTACGAAAAACATTGCTAGGATATATAAGTCAATTCAAAAAAAACTAGAATATACTTTTTTGACACATCATCGAACGAATCAGCATTATTTTTAATGAAAGTTTAAAATGATATGAGAAAAATGTAGGGGTTAATCGCAAAAAAAAAAAATTCCCCTTCTGTATATGTGTAGATAATACATTTTACCTACCTATAATTACTGGTAGATAATCATGCTTTAACATTTTTACAAAATTGACAACATTTACCTACCAATGAATTTTACCATTAAATATTGGTAGATAAAGGTTCTCTTTACCTACATATATCTATTGGTAGATAAAATAATGGTAGATAAAGGTCAAATTTCTTGTAGTGTCGAGAATTACTCAACCGACCAACGTACAACATGTTCCAATTTCTTTAAAACTATATCCAATTCCTTCTCATATTTAATGTATCTTTTTAAAACATTATAAATAAACTCTGATATAAATCGAATATTATATAAAAACTTTATTAAAACCAATTTCAAACCTATTTTGGTTATATCTTAATAAAACTCCATCTTTTGTTTAAAATACGTGATCTTAGATCGAATCCCTATAACTTATCTCGCCAAACCATTTTAATTCAATTCGGGTTTCCATTTCGATTTTCATTTCTTCATCTTCGCACTTCTGAATTTCATCCCATTCATAACATGTTTCTACAATCGAAAACATTTACAACATATTTCATAAAACCGGGTTTTTAATACCTTCGTCCAATTTGGATTTAGGAAATCCAATTAAATAAAATTTCAAGAAGAATCCAGTTAAACTTACTTATATATTTAATAAACATATGCTTGAAAATTCTTTTAACTATTGTTTATCCCTTAAAAACATGCACATGTTGATAAATTACATCCATATTAAAATAATGGGACAAGGCACACGAGGGCTCGATCAATAGTATAGCCCACGCAAGCGAGTAATGCCTTAGGCCCTTAGTCGATCGCACATACCATAGTCAAGCAAACAATAAGGGTTGATAGCACAAGAGAGGTCGCACATACCATAGTCAAGCATGAGGGGTCGAGTGTAATAACCCGTATTTTTGATAACATGTTATAACATAAATCAAGGCAGAATTGAATGATAAAATCTGAATCAAGGGAAACGGGCTGTGCCATTGCGTTCGTCTCGGAAAAATACGTGAAATGGAGTCCGAGTTTTCGAAAATCGGAGTCCGTATAACCCAGTTATGGCCCATAGAAGTTTTCAGAAAAATTCGAGTTTAAAAACAGATTCAAATTCAAATCCGAATGTTTAAGTTTCAACCCAGACAGGCCAGGCGGGAAGGTTCCCGCCAACCCCCATGTCGACTGGGGTGTCGACACACCCAGGGCCGTGTCGACTGCCCAGTCGACACGGGTGTCGACATGGTGGTTCGGCCAGTTTGGCCTGGGTGCACCTGACTTGTTCCTCAAGACATGTTTTAAGGCTTGCGACGGATTTTAAAGGCTCAGATCTGAATGAGGGTTGATCCTATGGCCTAAACTAACCTAAACTTCTATAAAAGGACCCTAATACCTAGCCTAAACCATCATAAATCAATCCTACAACTAGGTTATGCCAAAATGTTTAATCATGGCCTCCACCCTCTTGTCAAAGTCTCCATTTTCATTCATATGAGAGTTCCTAAGCTTGTTTGAGAGTTTCTAAGTTTGATTCAAGGCCAAAGTTCAATCTTTCTTCATCAAAGCAAGGATCTTCTTCTTATTTCTCAAGGGTTTTCATTGGAGCTTATCATTTGGGAGTTTTTAGAGTTGCTAGTGGCTTCGTCTCAATCTTATTTTATTTATAAGTCTTCATAGCATTGTAAGCCCTATTCTACTCTTAGATTCTAACTATGAAGTTAAATATGACATGTTGCAAGTTTGAGTTTGGGCCCAAGTATGATTTGTGCTTCGATTCTATCATGTTATGCATAGATTTATTCTATGCATGTTTGTAAAGCTATCACCTTGACTTTGTGCATAGAAAGCTATGAGCTTTGATTTGAAATGTTGCATAAAGCGACATAGAAACTCTCATAACCCTTATGTTATCTTGCATATGATGTTATATGCGAATCACTAGCTATCATCCTATGTCATTTATGACCATGTTTCACCTATTTTGCTAAAGTTTGATATCATGCATGTTTTGAGGCTTATAATGTAATATGCAAGTTTAAGAACACATTTGCCTCATATGCCACCATGTTTAACTTGTGGCCAAACCTTATTAATTATGTCATGCTTCTAAGTTCCCTCTTTGAGATCTATTTGCGTTTATGCGAACTTACATGCGATGGGGTTACGTTATGGGTAAACTAAAATGACATAAAAACATGACTTGAAAAGATGACACGAAATATGACATGTGATTATGCTTGAAACACGAACATGAACTTGGACATGACTTCTAGAAAACATGAGAATGGCCAACTCGAGGTTGGGTTGAGTCTGTAGCATAAATCTACCCGGAACCGACCGGCTTAACTAGTGGCTACAAGCAATAGGACCCAATGTGAGTAGTTGGTCATGTCGCACTTGAAACCCGAGGTTAGACTAAGTTGTGGTGTAAAGTTACCCGGACCCGCCCGGCTTAACTAGTAACCACAACAAGGTCTAATGTGAGAGGTTGGGTGCATTAAATCAATTAATGCCACATGATAGGGTTAAGTCATGGACCACTTGAATACTTAACCAATTAAACACGATGGGTTGATAGGGTTAAGTCATGAACCTTGGGTACACTTAACCAACTTGATACTTGATTGGATAGGGTTAACCACGTTTAACCCGTTAGAAACCCTAGTTACATGGTCCTTTTCACCAGTAACCCTCTTGGTTGTATCATGATACCCTAGGGACTAGGCTAGGGTGGGGCACGATTACTGGGCTGACATGTAAGCGACCAAAACGACGGCTGAGTAGGTGCGCCGGTGTAGGTTCAGGCGGACTATGGTCGTGCACATAGTCCGGAGTTGAAAAAGCAGACACGGGCACCAGTAGGTTTAGACTGTGCGTGCTTGATTTGTGTCTGTGGGTTACCCTGGGGCTTGATACACCCTAGGGTGGACCTAGCACAGTTTGACTACACTTCGTGATTGGGCCGTATGACACCGACACTTGACGAGTTAGGCTTTAGGGAGCCGATCGACTAGACCGTGTTGTTGGACCTTGATTTAGGTCATCTCGTGATATTGGGCCAAGATTGGGCCAAGGGATCACTTCTTGCTTATACTTGACATGGGTTGGAATACTAGTACACTTGGTGTAAAACTTAACCTTGTATATGATGCCACACTTGATCTACCTTGTTAACTTTTCACCATGCCAGTTATCATCCTATGTTTCATCTCTGTTTTACATGTCCAGTTAACTTTATTAGTTTTTATACTAATAGTAGGTAGGACTTACCAGTCTTTTGACTGACCCATTTTCTTTCGCCTCTTTTCTTTCGTCCCCCCCCCCCAGGTTTACAGGGTGGGAACACTAGCACCTAGCTTGGATCTTTAGCTGCTTTTCTGGATAGCTCATGTACGGTTTGGACTTGAGCTTGCTATGGCTTTATTCTACTTTGGGGATAGTTACTTTATGATTTTTTTTTTTCAGTTTTCAGTTGATGTTTCTACACTTTGTTTTGTGGGAAAATAATGACCAAGTACTTTGATGTAACTTGACTTTGGTTTTGAAATGTTAGTTTTTACCCGCTGCTTTGTTTACTCTGTCTTTACTTATATGTTATGTCTTGTGATATCTGCATGCATGTTTACCTTGTTTAACGCCCCTCCAAAGCTAGTGTGCTTGCAAGAGTGACATAGGCGGAGATGGGGTGTTACATTTGGTATCAGAGCATAAGGTTTTACTAGACCGGACAAAATTTTTAAAACCCTTTTGAAAAACTATTTTCAAAACCAATTAAGTATTCTCCAAGAAAATTCTAGTTTATTTTAAAAGGCTATTCCCCAAAAGCCATTAGCACTATCCTTTGTTTCCTCGTTCTAAATCTATCTTTTCCTTTTTCAGCATGGCCGATCTTAACCTTCCCGAGGGAGTAACCATTCCCGGATGGTTCCGGAGGTACTTGGAAGCTAGGGCCAACGATGTGGGCCCAGCAAACACTCCCACCGTAACTGAGGTTCCTCCTGCTCCTCCTCCTCAGCATCCACAAGCAGATTTCGCAAAGGTTTGCAAAGACTTTAAGGCGATGGGTGGCAAGAATTTTATTGGGACAGAGACTTTTGTTGAGGCGTGAAATTGGTTGAAAGAAACTGAAGATCTCTTCGCCATCTTTGATGTGGAAGACCGTAGAAAAGTTCTGTTGGCAGTATGGCTATTGAAAGAGGAAGCTGCTTATTGGTGGGAGGTCACCAACGCTACTAGGCCTATAGAGACTTGGGCCGACTTTAGGACGAGGTTTGGGCTTAAGTTCCTATCATCTGCTGAGGAGAATCTCCAAATGGAGAAGTTTATATCTTTGAAGCAAGGGGACATGACAGTGAGGGAGTATGTGAATAAGTTTAACCAGCTTGCTCGATTCGGTTTGGACATGGTTAATACTCCCCAGAAGAAGGCTCTACGCTTTGCACGAGGGTTGAATGAGCCATTACAAGGTTTAGCCATGTCTCATATACCCATGGGGGCCACTTTTGAAAACCTAGTGGACATGGCATTGCTTCAGGGAGACGATAAGAATGGCAAGAAAGAAGTCAAGCCTAATGAGACTCAAACCAAGAAGACGGACTCCAAGTGGGGAGGAAATCAGAGCAATCAGAACAACAAGAACAACAAGGGTAATAAGGCCAACAACAACAAGGCAAAGGACACAAGAAAGTGCAACTTCTGTGGGATTGTTGGGCACATAGCCAAAGATTGTAGGAAGAAGAAGTGGAAGTTGGGCAAATGCTTTCATTGTGGAGAGACTGGACACTTTAGCAAGGATTGCCCTAAGAAGCAAGGACAAGGGCAAGGGCAGACTCAGCGTGCAGGACCTTCTGGAGGGCAAGTGCATGCTCTCAACACTGCTCCAGTTCAGGACCGAGGTAGTATTTCTGTAGAAAGCCTTGTTTACATTTCTGATTTTCCTGTTCGCACTTTATTTGATTCTGGCGCATCGCATACCTTTATTTCTTCTGACATTGTTGAAAGTTTGCACCTAAGTACTAGTCTAGTTGAGGATCCCGTTAGTGTTTCAAATCCAATTGGGGGTTCCGCCCATCTATCTATGATTTGTATGGGTTTGAGGATTTCTATCTTGACCGTACAATTCACGTGTAATGCTTATGTTCTCGGGTTCATGGGATACGGGTTGATTTTGGGCATGGATTGGTTGTCCAGTTATGGAGCCATTCTCGATTGTGAGCATAGGGTAGTGAGGCTCATGACTCGCCTCGGTAATACCCTAGAGATTTCTTGCAACCCGCTGGATCCCGTCATGTTGTGTTATCTTGAATCTCTTGACTCGTCCATCGATGGTTTGCAATCTGTAAGGGTGGTCCGAGAATATCCTGATGTCTTTGAAGAGGTTAAGGGGTTACCCCCTAAACGAGAGATAGATTTCCGCATTTATCTTGTTGATAATGCCAAGCCAGTTTCATTACCCGTTAGGCACATGGCCCCACGAGAAAGAAGAGAGCTCAGTAAGCAAATCAAGGAGTTGCTTGAGAAGAATTTTATTAGGCGAAGCATTTCTGAATGGGGTGCTCCTGTGGTGTTCGCTACTAAGGCGGATGGTTCGCTTCGTCTATGTGTTGATTATCGAGAGTTGAACAAGCTGATAAAGAAGAATAGACACCCGTTACCGAGGATAGATGACCTCTTTGACCAGCTTGTTGGTGCTTCTATTTTCTCTCAGCTCGATCTAGCCACCGGATTCCATCAGCTTAGAGTGGCTGAGGATAGTATTGATAAGACTGCGTTTAGGACTCCAGATGGATTTTTTGAATGGCTTGTCATGCCATTCGGTTTGACTAATGCACCTGCCTACTTCGTAGATTTGATGAGTAGGGTGTTCAGGGAGTTCCTTAACAAGTTTGTGGTTGTCTTCGTGGATGATATTCTGATCTTCTCAAAGGATGAGGAAGAACATGCTAGACATCTCAAGGAAGTGATGGATACGCTTAGAGCTCATCAGTTGAAAGCCAAGTTCTCCAAATGCCATTTTTGGAGAAGGGAAGTTCGGTTTCTTGGACATATAGTTTCTAAGCAAGGCATAGTTGTGGATCCCGCGAAAGTGGTTGCGGTTCAAGACTGGAAGACTCCTAAGAATGCAACCGAAGTAAGAAGCTTTCTCGGTCTGGCAGGCTACTATAGGAAGTTCATTAGGGACTTCGCTAAGATTTCAGCCCCTCTTACTAAGTTGACGAAGAAGAACTTAGTCTTTGCATGGGACTTAGAGTGTGAGCTTGCTTTTCAAAGGCTCAAGAGGTCCCTTACCACAGCTCCAGTTTTGGCATTACCCGATGGCGGTAAGATGTTTACCGTGTACACCGATGCATGTGGCATGGGGTTAGGTGCTGTTCTGATGCAGGAAGGAAGAGTGATATGTTATGGGGGTAGGCAACTTAAGGTTCATGAGAAGAACTATCCCACTCATGATTTGGAGTTGGCGGCGATCGTCTTTGCACTCAAATCCTGGCGCCACTATCTTTTAGGCGAATGGTTTGAGTTATATACTGATCACAAGTCGATCAAGTACCTCTTCTCGCAGAAAGATCTGAATCTAAGGCAGCAAAGGTGGATGGAATTCTTGGCATCATATGACTTCGAGATAGCTTAAACCCCTGGCAAGGGTAATGTTGTGGCAGATGCACTAAGCAGAAGAAGGTTGACTTTGAGTCCCTTGTTTGTTGAGATGAAGAGCCTAGAGTTCTTGGCAACCTTTGATTTCACAACGGCTGTTGAGTCGATGACGGGTTCGTTAGCATCTCTTGAGCTTAGACCTAAACTTCTTGATCAAGTAGGGACTTCGCAGAATGAAGACCCGCAGATAGTCGAGATCATGGACAAGTTGATTCATGGTGAGACGTCTAGTCACCTTGCTAGATATACTATTGATGACAAGGGTTGGCTAAGGCGTGATGGAAGGCTATGCGTTCCACAAGTGGGAGACTTGGTGCATAAAGTTCTCGAAGAAGCGCATCACTCGAAGATGACTATACATCCTGGAGGAGATAAGATGTATAGGGATATGAAGCGCATTTTCTTTTGGGCTGGAATGAAGAAGGATGTGGCAGAGTATGTTTCAAAGTGCATGGTGTGCCAACAAGTGAAAGCTGAGTCGAAGAAACCCGATGGGCTATTACATCCATTGGAGGTCCCGCAATGGAAGTGGGAAAGTATCTCTATGGATTTTGTGGATGGATTGCCTAGGTCAAGGAAAGGGAATACGAGCATATGGGTCATAGTTGATAGACTTACGAAGAGTGCTCATTTCATTCTAGTGAAGAGCAAGAGGACCGCATCATGGCTAGCATCTGTTTATCTTCGAGAGATAGTGCGATTGCATGGAGTTTCTTCTAGCATAGTTAGCGATCGTGACCCAATCTTCACTAGCCAGTTCTGGAATAGTTTGCAAGAAGCGATGGGTACGCGATTGAATCTAAGTACAGCCTATCACCCCCAGACGGATGGCCAAACCGAAAGGGTGAATAGAGTGCTAGAAGATCTTTTGAGGCTTTGTGTTCTTGACTTTGGTGGTACTTGGGAAGACCACCTTCCTCTTGTAGAGTTTGCTTATAATAATAGCTATCAAGCTAGCATAGGGATGGCACCATTTGAAGCTTTGTATGGGAGGCCGTGTAGGTCACCATCTTGTTGGTGGGAGACAACGGATAGGCTTATACTTGGGCCCGATATGATACGGGACACATCCGAGAAAGTTGAATTGGTGAGAAGACGGATGAAAACGGCCCAAGACAGGCAGAAATCCTACGCTGACAAGCGAAGGACATATTTGGAATTCGAAGTTGGAGATATGGTTTTCGTGAAGGTTTCTCCTTTGCGTAATGTGGTTCGTTTTGGAGCAGTTGGGAAGCTGGCACCAAGATTCGTAGGACCCTTCCCTATCATAGAGAGAATTGGGAAGATGGCTTATAAGGTGGAATTGCCCGAGAAGCTGGCCGGAGTGCATAATGTCTTTCATGTCTCGCATCTCCGAAAGTGCCTACATGAGTCGGCTGAGGTGGTTGAACCTAGCATTCTTGAAGACGTGGAGGTAGAGAAAGAGGCAACCTAGAGGAGAGCTCCGATTCGTATCTTGGGAACGGAGATCAAGAAGCTAAGGAATCGAGAAGTCAAATTGGTGAAGGTTCAGTGGAGTGAGGCCGAAGAGGATGCAACTTGGGAAACCGAGGAGAAGATGCGTGGGCTTTATCCATTTCTTTTTGAGGGTACATTCTCGATCTCTTTTCCTTTTTAGCATATCTTTCTTTTTACTATCCATGTTTATCCTGTTTATCTTGTAACTTCGTCAATCTTGTCATGAGAACCTTAGGTAGAAACCCTTTGGATGAAACATGTATTTGAAACATGTTATGTTTGATGTTTGCAAGTGGTTGCAAGTGTTTGCAAGTGGATACTCGTGGATGCATGATACACGTTAGGCCCTAAGATCGGCTCACACACTTTCATGTTGCATAGGCATGAGTGCTCATACTTATTCATGGATGAAACTTGTTATTCTATCATGTGGATGTTGCATATAGATGGATGTTCTGTGCACTCATGTAGAGATTATGAATTATGTTAGGAATTTGCATACATATGGACTCATTACACTAACATACATATGCATTAAGGAGGTTTACTGAATCAGTAACCGCCTGATTTTCGCATTAGATAAGTACATATACACACACCTTTGCATATAATCATACAGCATTTAGAATTTGTTAAGGACAATGGTTACTTGTGGATGATGTTGTGAGTAGATGGATGATGGATGGTAGGATACGTTCTTTCTAACTTAGAGATTTCGGGGATGAAATCCTTTAAGGGGGGAAGAATGTAATAACCCGTATTTTTGATAACATGTTATAACATAAATCAAGGCATAATTAAATGATAAAATCTGAATCAAGGGAAACGGGCTGTTCCATTGCGTTCGTCTCGGAAAAATACGCGAAATAGAGTCCGAGTTTTCGAAAATCGGAGTTTGTATGACCCAGTTATGGCCCATAGAAGTTTTCAGAAAAATTCGAGTTTAACAACAGATTCAAATCCGAATGTTTAAGTTTCAACCCAGACAGGCCAGGCAGGAAGGTTCCCGCCAACCCCCATGTCGACTGGGGTGTCGACACACCCAAGGCCGTGTCGACTGCCCAGTCGACACGGGTGTCGACATGGTGGTTCGGCCAGTTTGGCCTGGGTGCACCTGACTTGTTCCTCAAGACATGTTTTAAGGCTTGTGACGGATTTTAAAGGCTCAGATCTGAATTAGGGTTGATCCTATGGCCTAAACTAACCTAAAATTCTATAAAAGGACCCTAATACCTAGCCTAAACCATCATAAATCAATCCTACAACTAGGTTATGCCAAAATGTTTAATCATGGCCTCCACCCTCTTGTCATAGTCTCCATCTTCATTCATATGAGAGTTCCTAAGCTTGTTTGAGAGTTTCTAAATTTGATTCAAGGCCAAAGTTCAATCTTTTTTCATCAAAGCAAGGATCTTCTTCTTATTTCTCAAGGGTTTTCATTGGAGCTTATCATTTCGGAGTTTTTAGAGTTGCTAGTGGCTTCGTCTCAATCTTATTTTATTTATAAGTCTTCATAGCATTGTAAGCCCTATTCTACTCTTAGATTCTAACTATGAAGTTAAATATGACATGTTGCAAGTTTGAGTTTGGGCCTAAGTATGATTTGTGCTTTGATTCTATCATGTTATGCATAGATTTATTTTATGCATGTTTGTAAAGCTATCACCTTGACTTTGTGCATAGAAAGCTATGAGCTTTGATTTGAAATGTTGCATAAAGCGACATAGAAACTCTCATAACCCTTATGTTATCTTGCATATGATGTTATATGCGAATCACTAGCTATCATCCTATGTCATTTATGACCATGTTTCACCTATTTTGCTAAAGTTTGATATCATGCATGTTTTGAGGCTTATAATGTAATATGCAAGTTTATGAACACATTTGCCTCATATGCCACCATGTTTAACTTGTGGCCAAACCTTATTAATTATGTCATGCTTCTAAGTTCCCTCTTTGAGATCTATTTGCGTTTATGCGAACTTACATGCGATGGGGTTACGTTATGGGTAAACTAAAATGACATAAAAACATGACTTGAAAAGATGACACGAAATATGACATGTGATTATGCTTGAAACACGAACATGAACTTGGACATGACTTCTTGAAAACATGAGAATGGCCAACTCGAGGTTGGGTTGAGTCTGTAGCATAAATCTACACGGAACCGACCGGCTTAACTAGTGGCTACAAGCAATGGGACCCAATGTGAGTAGTTGGTCATGTCGCACTTGAAACCCGAGGTTAGACTAAGTTGTGGTGTAAAGCTACCCGGACCCGCCCGGCTTAACTAGTAACCACAACAAGGTCTAATGTGAGAGGTTGGGTGCATTAAATCAATTAATGCCACATGATAGGGTTAAGTCATGGACCACTTGAATACTTAACCAATTAAACACGATGGGTTGATAGGGTTAAGTCATGAACCTTGGAAACACTTAACCAACTTGATACTTGATTGGATAGGGTTAACCACGTTTAACCCATTAGAAACCCTACTTAAGTGGTCCTTTTCACCAGTAACCCTTTTGGTTGTATCATGATACCCGAGGGACTAGGCTAGGGTGGGGCACGATTACTGGGCTGACATGTAAGCGACCAAAACGACGGCTGAGTAGGTGCGCCGATGTAGGTTCAGGCGGACTATGGTCGTGCACATAGTCCGAAGTTGAAAAAGCAGACACGGGCACCAGTAGGTTTAGACTGTGCGTGCTTGATTTGTGTCCGTGGGTGGGCACCCTGGGGCTTGATACACCCTAGGGTGGACCTAGCACAGTTTGACTACACTTCGTGATTGGGCCGTATGACACCGACACTTGATGAGTTAGGCTTTAGGGAGTCGATCGACTAGACCGTGTTGTTGGACCTTGATTTAGGTCATCTCGTGATATTGGGCCAAGATTGGGCTAAGGGATCACTTCTTGCTTATACTTGACATGGGTTGGAATACTAGTACACTTGGTGCAAAACTTAACCTTGTATATGATGCCACACTTGATCTACCTTGTTAACTTTTCACCATGCCAGTTATCATCCTATGTTTCATCTCTGTTTTACATGTCCAGTTAACTTTATTAGTTTTTATACTAATAGTAGGTAGGTCTTACCAGTCTTTTGACTGACCAATTTTCTTTCGCCTCTTTTCTTTCGTTTCCCCCCCCCCAAGGTTTACAGGGTGGGAACACTAGCACCTAGCTTGGATCTTTAGCTGCTTTTCTGGATAGCTCATGTACGGTTTGGACTTGAGCTTGCTATGTCTTTATTCTACTTTGGGGATAGTTACTTTATGATTTTTTTTTCAGTTTTAAGTTGATGTTTCTAGACTTTGTTTTATGGGAAAATAATGACCAAGTACTTTGATGTAACTTGACTATGGTTTTGAAATGTTAGTTTTTACCCGCTGCTTTGTTTACTCTGTCTTTACTTATATGTTCTGTCTTGTGATATCTGCATGCATGTTTACCTTGTTTAACGCCCCTCCAAAGCTAGTGTGCTTGCAAGAGTGACATAGGCGGAGGTGGGGTGTTACATCGAGCACACAAGATAAGGGTCGAGCATATAAGAAAAGTGTCGAACACACAATAAAAGCCAAGCATACAAGAGGGTCGAGCATACAAGAAGGCTTGTACGTACAAGAGAGATCGAGCACAACATGGTTCGTACACAATATGACTCGCACAACAGGGGCTCGCTCGCTCGTGTACCGTAGAGGTCGCTCGTGTATCATGGAGGTTGCTCGCACATCGTAGGGTTGATCAGTCAAGATAGCCGGTGACACGACTCAAACCCGCCCTTACGGGAAAGCCCGGATTGAGATGAGAACATGAAAAATCAAAACACAACCAGAAGAACATTTCATTGCTTATTACAACAATTTACATCAGAGTACAAAAATATACAGAGTATGAATAAATAATATACATCGGAAAATACCCGATATTTAAAATTACAATGTAGTGGAAAATAATACAAAATCAACTGAAAGAAATACACGAATACAGAGCTTTGCGAATATCATTCCAGCTGTAAACCAGGATCCTACGAATATAAATCTGCAAAACCAAAACTACTAGTTGTCCATGTGGAAAATAGGGGCACCCAGAGTTTAGGTTAAAACAATAAACTCCTGGTCAGTCATGTGACTGGTGTGATAACTAAAACAGTTATTTAAACTTTACTTTAAAATTTGGTAAATCAAGGGACCACGCCGTAAAACACGGAACGGGTTTCCTTCCAAGAATATCAGTGCATAAACAGTCATAAATAGCGCAATTCTTTTTGAAAAATGAAGCTATTATAAGACTCAGGTCCCATCACACAATGCAACGCAAGCCGGAGGATAGAGTTTTCCCTTATAATAGCCAAATATGCTTGGTACGTTTAAAACAAAGCATTTGATACTAGTATAAGTGCATAGTGTCAAGAACAACTTCAAATACAAATGTATCAATCATAGACGATATGGGTACCATCCATCATGTCGCCATACTAGTTCTACAATTAAAACTGCAAGGTCACGTATTGGAAGTTGGATTTCCATCTGTGAACCAAGGCAAGGGATCGTCCTTACCGCTTCGAGACGCTCTAGCCCATGTCTCAAGATCAGAGCTCGAGTGACCCTTGGATCGTCAGGGCCGGTCCACACGAAGTGGATTAAAATGCCTGAACAATACGTTTCCCCGCTGCATGGGGTGTAAATGAGCCAATTACCTCAATATACATCGGCTCCGTAGTAACCGATATATCCGAGGCGCCTCGCTATCCATCATCCACGTAAGTAAAATGTTTAGGCTTACAAAACCCTGACACCACTCCTAGCTAGAAGGAAACGCATGTCCTCCCTGAGGTCCTCTCCCGTTTCTGGTTCACACTGGGGTGTGAGGCTCGTGAATTAATGCTATACACAAAGCTGTGCTATATTAAAGTCGTGCTTTGATCATCAACCACAAGACTCTGCTTTTCAACAGAAGCCTTGATCATTTGCATCCGAGCATGTCACACAGGCAATTTATGCCATGCGACAGATGTCTATCGATATATAACCTCTGAGCTCGTACGTCTCAGAGAAGGGCGTTAAGCAAGAGAATAAATTCTCCGCCACCAAACAAATATATATTTAATAGAGATCAATCAACATAGAATAAAATCCAATGTCAGACACACATCCATTTACAAGTTCGTTCTGGGTCAGAACAAAACCGGAGGCACCTTATTCCTCGTCCCATATGTCCAATACAGAAGAGAGGTCCTTGCATATCCGGTCGATCTCCAAGTACGTCTGGACGATCACCACTTATTACCTCGTCTTAGGTGTACAGCCCAATCAAGACATCAGTAATCATCGAAATGATATGAGGACCTCCGTTCTTCAACCACCATCTTCATCATCGACATATCGTCAAATTAGTTATTCAGAATGGGTATAAACCTGGCCTTTCCGAATAACTCGCGTATATAATAAACAAATGCTATAAAAAAACATATGCCTCATTCCAATTCAGAATATTCTTTTATTCAAATATTCACATCTTTAGGGATATGTTCCCACTAATTTTATCAAAGAAAAATTCTTTAAAATTTATTCTTTAATCTTCCTTTAGATATCATTCAAACCAAATTAATGTTTATCCAAACTAGTCGGGATTAGCGATCCTTACTGAAGTAATCATTTATTTTATTTCCCAATCCCAACCTATTCATCCCATGGAACAAAACTGGTAATACTCCATATCTAACACCATAGTGTTATCGGTAAAATTATTTACCATTTCACGTTCGAATCTAATTAAAGATTTAACTATCGCTTGGAGCAAAACTGGTGATACTCCATTCTGGATCATTTCATGAATTCGATAAATTCAATTATCTCTTTCACCTTACAATCTAATTAAAGATTCCTTAAAACTCTAATTCAGTTTTAATCTCAAAAATCATTACTTAATGATTATTCAAAGTTAAGAAATTAATCTTATCTTTAACTGGGTTAAAGAACTAATGTCATTTAAAACACAGTTCACGATAAACCCAAAATCACATTCCATTAATTATGGAATCTTCATGGAAAACAGATCGATATATATAATCGATATAAACTTCCGTGTCCAACCAATAATATAAATGGAATAACGGCAAAGCCTTTTTAAATTCCATATATAGTAACGGTTTTCCTCTATAGAAGTTCACATCAATTATTACCAAATCGAATTCCATTCCATTCCAATTTATTTTATTAAATTGGAAAACTATTCTTTGGAAAATTCCCCTAAATCTTAATTAAAAGATTTATAAAATCCAAATCATATTTCACTGTAAATCGGGTCAAAGAACGGATGTCGTTAAAACACAGTTCACAATAAACCCAATTCACATTCCATTTCATTCCAATTATTAAATATAATTGGAACTCTAATAATCTTAATTAAAAGATTCATTTTTTTCACATGGGGTTTAAGAACACTGTTACTGAAGACACTGTTCACGACAACCCAAAATCCAATTCAATATTAAATACAAGGCTCTGAATAGAAATTATATCAGCTTATATTCAATATCAAATTTTGAAATCAACAAATATCGTATTGGGAATAACGATATATATCTTCCAAATTCCTCCACAATATCTGTATAATCACGGAATCCAATATCGAAATATTCCGAAGATACTTTCGATTCAAATCCATTCCAATTCATATATTGGAAATTCTTGTTATTTTAAAACCATTTCTAATTCAATTTATTTATTTAAAAATTATTGGGTTACTAATCTAGTTAATAACTAGTTCAATTCGATAAAAATACATTTCATCTTTTCAAAACTGGAATTTTTCATCCAAAATCTTTCCAAATCATTTATTATGATTTTACATAATTTTTCCCTATTTTTAATAATTTTATTATCGCTCGTACAGTCGGTTTTCAATAACGGCCACCGAACTGCATCCATGGCGATCTTTTCTGAAATTGATTTGGACATATCTCCAAATCTAACCATTAGATTTCAAATCTCTTGTATTCACTGGAAATCACTTTTCGATACGAACCCATCGGTTCCGATTTTAGGAGAATCCGACGGTCGGATCTCCTGTAATGTCAATTCGAAGTTAGTGGTCGAAATTCGCGAACTGCCGCGGTGCGGCACGTTCTCCATTTAAAACGTATTTTATAAATCGTTTATAAATTCGTTTTAAAACGATTTCAACTTCATATTCAATTTTAAATCAAAATTGAATATTCCATATCTTTAATATATAAATGATAATCTTTTCAAAACATTAGATTTTGAAATCACTTCCATTTTGATATTCTTTATTAATATGAATAAAATCAATATAAATATCGTTCACCTTAAAATGGCGCATCTCTAATCAACACAGCTTCATAAATTTTAATATTTCCGTGTCCATCCCAAATCGGACATCAAAATCCTATTTTGATCCATTACTGAATATTATTTTAAAATATTAGTCATTTTAAAATATTCATTATTCGCCATTTTAAATTATTCGTTATTTTAAAATATTCGTTCCTTCCGAATTGGAATCAGACACAGTCAATCACCATATAATTTTATTTATATGGATTTCATACACACATGTACACAACAGTAACCGAACACAGTCAACTATCATCCCGATTGCATCACACAACTGCATAATCATTAAATATGAATAATTAACGCTACAACAGTCTGTCAACCCATCGATTGACATACAACTAAATATTGGGATTAGTGTATGTCCAATATCATCCCAATACCTATGTGGGGTTTTCAAACAACAAACACTGATTATTATTTGTGCAGTTAGGCGATGTGTAAAATTGTAACGACCCGAATTTTAACAACGTGTTAATGTAACGACCCAGAAAATCTGAACCAATTTAAAAATTTTAAATTGGCTAAAATAATGGATTTTAACTATTTAAAATAAACATTTTAAATAATGGCGAGGAAAACTGAGTTGAATCGACAATTGAAAACGAATATAATTAATTATAATTATATACAAGGCCTGAAATGGCGTGGCAGTTTCAAAAATTGAATTCAAACTTTGTCGGACTATACCGGGTGCAGGACAATCCGGATTTTAGTGAAACCAAAAATAATGGAATCTGATTGATAATATCTTTCTAACGAATCTGACCAATCGAAACTTGATAGCGGGAATCAAAAGATATGTCCAGTTGAAAATTCTGAATAGTCGCTATGGAATTCAGGCCCTTAAAAATGGACATTTTGCAAATGACCTCGGATTTCGATGAAACCACTTTTGTTGGATCCGCAGGGTCAAGTTATTGTTAGGTTTCAAATTTCATAATTTTTCGAATCAATATGTGAGCGTGGCAAAGGAAAATGCGTTTGACCAGTTTCCGTTGATATTAATCGACTGGAAATTGGCCATTTTTCAAACGGTCTCAGAATTCGACGAAACTAGTTTTGTTAGGACCATATCGTCAATACGAAGCTAGAAAATATTTTTCTGGAATTTTTCTAGTTAGTTTGTGGCCCCGGTAATTTGAAATGTACGTTTAAAATTCAATATAGTGATTTAAATGAAAATTCAACGGAAACTGATTGTAACAATCAAATCGGCTTGCAATACATATCCCATTGTGTTCGGAATGGGGGTAAAACGCTATGGACGACAGGCGGTGGGCCTCGTTTCGAGGTCGTATGTAAAAGTCAACCTTTTTGCAAAATTAAATAATTAAATAATAAAAATAATTTTTAAATTCCCTCCTTTATATCCTTTCTGGCCCCCCCCATCAAAATTCAATCGCTCAGAAAAAAAAAAAAAAACCCTAAACCTAATCGATCGCCGACGACCGCCTCCACCAACCTCCCACCGCCGACCGCACCACCGCTCCGCCCAGTTCGAGACCGACCGCCATCCTCGTCGAAGGGATCCCCGCTTCCGCCCGCTCCTCCCTCCATCGCGAGCGAATCAAGCAGCCCCGAGCCGCCGCCTCGAAGCCAGAAGCCGCCTCCCCGTTCGAACCCCGAGCGCCACCCTCGAGAAGCCCTCCGACGATCTGCGAAAACACCCCCCTGTAAGTTTTTTTTTTGTTTTGTTAATTTATTTTTATGAAAAAAAAACTGAAACTGATTTTGTTTAAAGGAAAAAAAAAACTGAAACTAATTTTTAAAGGAAGTTAAAAACTGATTTTTAACAGATTTAGATACTGATTTTTTTATTTTATTTTAAACTTTAAAAAGAAAAACTGATTTTTTTTTTTGAGGTTTAAAAATTGATTTTAAACAGGTTTTAAAAACTAATTTTTAAAGGAAGTTAAAAACTGATTTTTAACAGATTTAGAAACTGATTTTTTATTTTATTTTAAACTTTAAAAAGAAAAACTGATTTTAAGAAAGGTTTTAAAACAGATTTTTGAAAAGGTTTTAAAACAGATTTTTTTTGAAAGATTTAAAAACTGATTTTTAAAAACGTTTAAAAACTGAAATAGAAAAGGTTTAAACTTTAAATAGAAAAATGGTTTAAACTTTAAATAGAAAAAGGTTTTAACTTCAAAGAGAAAAAGGTTTGAGCTTTAGAATGGAAAAAGATTTGAACTTTAAAAAGTAAAAATCATATTTTTATATATTGAAAGTCGAAGTAAAAATCATATTTTTATATATTGAAAGTCGAAGTAAAAATCATATTTTTATATATTGAAAGTCGAAGTAAAAATCATATTTTTATATATTGAAAGTCGAAGTAAAAATCATATTTTTATATATTGAAAGTCGAAGTAAAAATCATATTTTTATATATTGAATAGCATCGTAAAAATTCGATTTTTACATATGTAGAGAATACGGGCAACAAAGCGACAAAAGGCGAGATTGGCAAAGATTTCTCTAAAAGTGAAGTGTCGTGAAGTTGGATAGCTATTGGTGAGATTTCTGATTTAAAAATATTATATATGTGTTGAAGTAAAAGTGAATTGCTATATATAAATATATAAATATAAATATATATATACGCCCCTCGTCCACAAACCATGGACGATATTTATTGATTGAAATTGTTGTGATAATTGACTGATAGCGAATGGTTGTTTGGGATTGTTTGTGATTGATATTGGTTGATTGTGGTTGAAAAATACCCATTTGTGGTTGTGAAATATTTGGTTGAAACCACATAGGATTAGTTTGTGGAAATGAAATAAATATATACATGCCGCCTGCGTGCGAACTAGATGCATGATCCCCATTGTCAAAAACCGCGAGGTTTTAAGGTAGAGCGAGGAGCCGTACTAGGGACGGTCCCGGTTTAACTACCCTGCCGTTATGCTGCCGAAATTTTGAATAATATTCTTGTGTTTGAATTATTTTCATATGCTTAAACTATATTTATTCATTGAATAGAAAACATTCATGTGTTGAATTGATATTCATTCGTTGATTTGAAATTCATGTGTTGAATGGTATTCATATTTTGAAATAAATTGTTTGATAATAAAAATCACCTTTTATCGACTATATGAACTGTGTAAAATAACCTTGTTTTAAAAGAAATTGTTTTATGATAAAAATCCCATTTTTATCACCAACATGAACTATATAGAAAAATAGTGTTTTGAAATGAATTGTTTTACAATAAAAATCACATTTTTATTGTATGCATAAATCGTTGAAATGTGAAGTGTTAAAAATAGCCACTTGTTCAAAATAAACATATATGAGTTGAAATATTCATTAATTAGCTAATGAAATGATTTGCACCTGTTTATGTAACATTAGAATGAATGGTGTTTTTAAACCAAGTTGAAATCAAATATGAAGTCGAATAGAAAATGATAAATGATATGAACTGTGTATATGTGTACATACATATTCATTGAACAGGTTATAGCAAAGGGGCTAGAGAAGAGGAATAAAATTTTGTGCCCGACAAATAGGTACACATTTACTGCTTTGTTTGGGTGATGATTTTATGAGCCTGTTGGCTAGCCGCTTGGCTTTTTCTTTTTCTTTTTGAGATTAGAAGGACCGGGAACGCTATTTGCGATTTCCCGATGCTCCCGGTGCAGGGGAGGTTATGGCGAAATTTTCCCAAAATTTTAAGGTGTTAGAAAATTTTTTGAAGTGAAAACGATATTGAAATCATTGAATGAACTATATTTATATAAATATATAAATATAAATAAAATTAAAACGAAACGAGGCCGTGCAGTTCATATTTTGAAACCGTGATTTCAAACGACTAGTGCGGGAAATCCGACCATTGGATTTTCCCGAAACCTCAACCGTCGGGTTCGCCTTGGAATAATCTTTCCAACGGCACCAACCTTGTAAAAATCCAACGGTTGGATTGTCTGGAATGTTTAATTCAAATCTGAAGAAAAAAAGCGCCAGAAACGATTATATTTATATATAAATATAAATATAATTTTATTAAATCGAATAACGACGCTGCAGTTCGTATTTTGAAATCAAAACTTCAAACGATTGTACCGGGAGATCCGACCATCGGATTTTCCCGAAACTGGAACCGTTGGATTCGTTTTGAAAAGACCTTTCTAATGATGTAAATTTTGTGAAGATCCAACGGTTAGATTTTCAGATATGTGTAAATCAAATCTGAAGAAAAACAGCGCCACGGTCGTGTTATGGCCCGAAGCGTCGTTTTGAATAAATGAGCTATTTTAAAATAAATAAAAATAGCGATAAATCGTTATAAAATATTGGAAACAATATGGAATGGAAATAAACTGAATTTGTTCGATTTAAGTGGCTTTTGATGGTTGAATGTGTTTGGTGTGAAAATTACATTAAAAGAACACAATTGGTGTTGTCGAATAATTTAACCATTGAAATAAATCGGTTTGAAATTCTAAATATACGTGAATTATTTGAAAAGGCTGAGTTAATTCTCATTTCAAATAATTGATCGACGATTGAAAGTCGAAGATGAAGACGGTGGTTGAAGACCGGAGATCTTCACCTCGTTTGGATGGGAACCGAGGTCCTGATTGGGAGGCATCCCGAAATATGGATAATGAGTGGTGATCGTCCAGACGTACGTGGTGATCGAAGGGTTTGCGAGGTATTTAGTGCCTCCGGTTTCGTTCAGACCCAGAACGGACTTGTAAATGGACTGTGTGTCTGACATTGGAGTTTATTCTGTGTTGATTGATTTTTGTTAAATATACATCTGTTTGGCGGCGGAGAATTTATTCTTTTGCTTAACGCCCTTCTCTGAGACGCACGAGCTCAGAGGTTGTATATCGATGGACATCAGTCGCATGGCATGAATGGCCTGTGTGGCATGCTAAGATGCAGTGATCAGGGCTTATGTTGAAAAGCAAAGTCTTGTGGTGATGATCAAAGCACCGCCTGTGTGGCGTAGCTTTGTGAATAACGTGAATGCGCGAGCCTCACACCCCGGTATGAACCTAAAACGGGAGAAGGACCTCAGGGAGGGCATGCGTTTCTTTCTAGCTAGGGTGGTGTCAGTGACCTACCAGCCCTGACATTTATATACTTTTCACCTATGTGGTTGTTGCTGTTGCGAGGCGCCTCGGTTTGATCGGACGATCCGGGTCCGATGGAGTCATTCGTTGGCTCGTTTACGCCCCAAAGGGCGGAGGAACGTATTGTTCAGGCACTATAATCCACTCCGTGTGGACCGGCCCTGACGATCCAAGGGGCAGTTGCGGCTGTTCCGGAGACATGGGCTAGATTGTCTCGAATTCGGTAAGGACTATCTTTTGCCTTGGTTCATGACGGAAATCCAATTTCCAAATACGACATCGTGCGGTTTTGATTGTATACCTATATATGGCGACATAGTGGTATGGGGCATTAATGCCGTCTATGATTGATAGTTATGATTTGAAATTGTTTTCAAAACATATAAACACTAGCAATAATATCAAATGCCTTTGTTTTATTCGTATCAAGCATATCTTGGCCGTTATAAGGTAAAAACTCTATCCTCCGGTTTGCGTTGCATTGTGTGATGGGAACTGAGTCTTATAACGGCTTCATTTTTATAAAAAGCATAGCGATGTTTAAAAGAAAGAGTTGTTTTAATGCACTGGCAATCCAATGGAGTAAACCCGTTCCACGAAAGTGGCGTGGTCCTGTGATTAGCCATATTATATATGTGTTGAATGGATTTCTCATACCAGTCCCATGACTGACTCGTAGTTTGTTTCACTCTCAAACTCGGGTGCCCCTTTTTCCACACGGGCAGCCTTGTATTCAGGTTTAGCTGGTTCTTTCTGGATAGCTGGAGCTGAAGATGGATTCTATCATTTATTTCTTTTTATGCTGTTCAGCTCCTATTGTACATATTTTGTTTATTTCCGCTGTAGACAATTATGTATAGCTGAACTGTATTTGTACTAAGTAAGATCCTGTATACTGTGTAACTCTGATGATTACTTTTATCCAGTATATTTTGTTGTTCATTATCTGGTGTATTTATTTAATTCTGTTCTGCTGTTATCTGTTTCTGTGTTATATTCCAAAGATAACCTTGTTTCCGTGAGAACGGGAATTCGGGTCGTCTCATCGTGGTATCGGAGCTTTGGTTAAGCTTAGTTCTGGAATATAACATTTGAACGAACTCGTCAGAAATAGAACCAGTAGTGTTCTAGGACGGGTAACTCAATACAGATAGGATCAGTAATATCCTAGTATGAGTAGCAGAATGAAATAACACCTCGATAGACACATTTACATTGAAGTATGTGTTTCTATATTTTAAACTATCTTTTCTGTGACCTGACACTTGATCTGCTAATTGCAGAAATACTAGAGAAATGAGTGCCAGAAACAGAAGGAATACAGAACCCGATCTAGAGGCTCTATTCAAGAGATATCGAAATCTGGGTGGAGAAAAATTCTCGGGCCATGAATCTATTATTCAAACTCAAGCTTGGATGAGTTCTGTCGAAAGAATCTTTGAGCATATCCAGCTGAGAGATGACCAGAAACGGTTACTAGCATCTTGGGCGCTCAAAGAGGAAGCTTTAATCTGGTGGGAAACAATCGTCAAAGTTAATCCAGAAGGTGATATCACCTGGGACAGATTCAAAGTGATTTTCTTAGAAAAATTTACTCCTCCCGAAGCAACCGAGAGGTTATGTGATGAATTTTCTTATCTAATACAAGGCGATATGACTATCCCAGAATATCATAAGAAATTCAACGAACTTTCTCACTATGCTCCCCATCTGATTCAAAATACGAGGAGAAAGAATCTGAGATTTATTCATGGACTTCAAAGGAAATACCAGAATAAAGTATTGGGGCATGTGAAGCTTCCTTTTCCAGAAATGATTTACATGGCTTATCAGTATGAAGACCTCCATAAGAAAGGAATGTTGCGCGACGAAGAAGAAGTCTGTTCTAGTGACAAAGCAGAGTCGGAAACTGATATTCCAGAAGCCAGTAAGAGGTCTGAGGTCAGTAAGAAGCCCGAGGCAGACCGGAAGAGGGCCAGATCCGAAAAAGAACTAGTAACGACCGCCACATGCAATAACTGCCATAAGCAAGGGCATTTGCAAGGAAAATGCAGGTCTTTAAAGAAGCTAAAGAAGAGTGAACCGAAGTCAAAGAAAAACTTTCAAGAGACCAGAGAATGCAACATTTGCCATCGGTTTGGCCATGTGAGACAGGATTGCCGGCTGTTAAAGGCAGCCAAGGAGGTCCAAATAAATGAAGTGGCAGAAACTTCTGAGCCCTTAGCTAATCAAGAAAGGCCCGATGTTTTAGAAGGCACGCTTACTGTCAAAAACATTCCAGTCAAAGTACTGTTTGACACAGGCGCGTCACGAAGCTTCATTTCCAAAGATGCAGCTAAGAAACTGGATTTGAATTTGAAGAAGCTCAAGGAACCAGTGACTGTCCAGAATCCAGTTGGGGGTTCCATTGATCTCAGTTGGATTTGTGGAGTGCCGGTTTCCTTTTCTCGTTATCGATTTCCTACCATCGCAGCCGTTATGAATTTTAAAGAGTTTGATCTTATCTTAGGGTTAGATTGGTTGACTAAATATGAAGCTGAAGTTAAATGCGCCGACAGAGTCGTAAAGGCGAAGATTAAATCAGGCGATTATATAACCATTCCCTGTGAAGGTCAGAATGATAATAGAAAAGACTTCTGGGCAGCTTTGAATGTTTCTCCAGCCCCAATTGAAAATGTTCCTGAAGTCGCAGAGAATATTCCTGACATCATCAAAGACATTCCTGTCGTCAAAAACTATGCGGATGTGTTCGAGGAAGTTGTTCGCTTACCTCCGCAGAGAGAAATAGATTTCAAGATTGCTTTGATTCCAAATGCAAGACCGGTAGTTCATGCTATTCGAAGAATGTCCTTGAAAGAGAAGGAGGAATTAGACAATCAAACACGACAGCTAGTATGGAAGGGTCTGATCAGACCTAGTTTCTCTGATTGGGGTGCAGCCGTGGTATTTGTCCCAAAATCTGACGGTACTCTACGGCTATGTGTGGATTATCGTGATTTGAACAAACAGACAATAAAGAACAAGTATCCATTGCCGCGGATTGATGATTTGTTGGATCGATTAAATGGAGCACAAGTATTCTCACGAATGGACCTAGCTACAGGTTTCCATCAACTTCGAATTGCCGAAGAGTGTGTTCCGATGACAACGTTCAGAGGTCCCGACCTATTCTACGAGTGGTTAGTAATGCCATTCGGCTTATGTAACGCTCTTGCTTACTTCGTCGATCTGATGAATAGAGTATTCAGGGGAGTATTGAATAAATTTGTTCTGGTTTTTATTGACGATATTCTAATCTTCTCTAAATCAAAGGCCGAACATGAAAAGCATCTGGAACAGGTTCTAGAAATCCTCAGAAGGAATGTATTGAAAGCCAAATTTTCCAAATGTATATTCTGGCAAGATGAAGTGAAATTTCTGGGCCATGTCGTATCGAAAGATGGAATCGCTGTGGATCCAAGCAAAATCACAGCTATTCAGAATTGGAAACAGCCCAGTACCCCCACTGAAGTCCGTAGTTTTCTCGGATTGGCTAGCTATTACCGGAAGTTCGTTAAGGACTTTTCGAAGATATCTGGTCACTTAACGAAGCTTACAAAGAAGCATTCTAAATTCAAATGGACTCAAGAAAGTGAGGAAGCTTTCGAAGAGCTAAAGTTAAGATTAACGACAGCTCCAGTGTTAACCATCATTGATGGCAACCAAGATTTAAAAGTATGGACTGATGCTTCTAGAGAAGGCCTTGGCGCAGTGTTAATGCAAAGAGGTCAAG
The DNA here is from genome assembly GCA_030737875.1 of Allium sativum. NCBI lineage: Eukaryota > Viridiplantae > Streptophyta > Magnoliopsida > Asparagales > Amaryllidaceae > Allium > Allium sativum. The sequence continues at coordinate 35,754,151 of CM060917.1, read as the reverse complement.
TTATTGCTTATGCTAGCCGTCAACTTAAGCCACACGAGAAAAACTATGTAACTCATGATCTTGAGTTATTGGCTATCATATTCTCTTTGAAAATCTGGAGACACTATCTTCTCGGTGAGAGATTCGAACTGTTTACAGATCACCAGTCGTTGAAATATCTGTTCACTCAGAAGGACTTAAATTTGAGACAGCAACGTTGGCTAGAGTTTCTTGCAGCATATGACTTCGAAATTATATATACTCCAGGGAAAGCCAATGTTGTGGCTGATGCGTTAAGCAGAAAGAATGTAATGATCACCAGCTTTATTATCACGACTTCCTTGAGTGACAAAATATCTATTCTTCAGAAGGAGGATAACTTTATTAAGGATATGATTAAAAGGATTCGGAAAGGTGAACCCTCGTGTTTTCAAATAGATAACGACAAGACCCTGAGATTGAAAGGAAGGATTTGTGTTCCTAACATTCCTGAGCTAAAAAGGGAAGTGTTAGACGAGTGTCACAAGTCCAAGCTGAGTATCCATCCTGGCGTGGCCAAAATGTATAACGATCTCAAAAGAACATTCTGGTGGAAGGCTATGAAAAGAGATGTTTCAATATATGTTAGCCGATGCCCTACTTGCCAGCTAGTCAAGAGTGACCAACAGAAATTGGCTGGATTATTACAACCACTGGAAGTTCCTGGTTGGAAGTGGGAGCATATTTCTATGGATTTCATTGATGGTTTGCCCAGAACCAAAAAAGGAAATGACAGTATTTGGGTGATCGTAGATCGTTTCACGAAGACCGCCCATTTTATACCTATCAGATCAAATAGAACCGCTCAGAGTCTGGCGCAGATTTACTTCAGGGAAATAGTTAGACTACAGGGAGTGCCCCTCAGTATAGTAAGTGATAGAGATACAATTTTCACTAGCAAATTCTGGGAAGCATTTCAAGTCGAGCTAGGAACGAAGTTAAACTTGAGCACCGCTTATCATCCTCAGACAGACGGTCAGACTGAGAGGGTAAATCGTATTTTAGAAGATCTATTGCGGGCTTGTGTTATAGATTTCGGTGGATCATGGGAGGACCATCTACATTTGGCTGAATTCTCTTATAACAACAGCTATCAGGCGAGTCTGACAATGTCGCCATTCGAAGCATTGTATGGTAGACCTTGCCGATCTCCTGCTTGTTGGGTCGAGCCTGGGAATAGACTTGTGTTGGGTCCCGATATGATTCGAGAAGCTGCCGACAAAGTCGATTTTATTAAGAAACGATTACTCGCCGCTCAAAGCCGACAAAAGAGCTATGCCGATAGAAGAAGAAGAGATATATCCTTTGAAGTTGGCGACTATGTATATTTGAAAGTATCGCCGATGAGAGGAGTTATCCGGTTCGGTAAAACTGGAAAGTTGGCACCCAAATTCATTGGTCTGTTTCCTATTCTGGAACGGATTGGAACTCTCGCATATAAAGTTAAATTTCCAGACTGGTTGCCTGGAGTTCATGATGTATTTCATATATCTCAACTTCGAAAGCACGTTCATGATCCAGACTTGATCGTGGAAGAAGCAGCTCAGCAGGATATTGAAATTACTCCAGAATTAGCTGTGAGGCGCGAGCCGCTAAAGATCATCGGCAAAGAAACCAAAGAGCTGAGAAACAAGAAGGTTCACTTAGTCAAAGTGCAATGGAGTGGAGATCCGCGAGATTGTACTTGGGAAACTGAGGAGAGCATTCGGAAAGCTTATCCTAGATGCCGAGTAGATATCTCTGATTGACTCTGGTGCAAGGTACATTTACCCTACTTCGCATTACCATTCAATTCTCTACTCTATTGTTATTTTCTTTTCATAGATGTGCACTTTTAATTATATAGTCTGAAGGATTTTTAAAGGGGTATAAAATTTGATTAGTATATTTTTTTGAAGGTTAGAAACAATTGGATTGGCTGTTAGGTTGTGTGATAGTAGATTTATCAAACCACTTTCGACTTTGTTCCTTTTCGGGGACGAAAAGTTTTAAGTGGGGGAGATTGTAACGACCCAGAAAATCTGAACCAATTTAAAATTTTTAAATTGGCTAAAATAATGGATTTTAACTATTTAAAATAAACATTTTAAATAATGGCGAGGAAAACTGAGTTGAATCGACAATTGAAAACGAATATAATTAATTATAATTATATACAAGGCCTGAAATGGCGTGGCAGTTTCAAAAATTGAATTCAAAATTTGTCGGACTATACCGGGTGCAGGACAATCCGGATTTTAGTGAAACCAAAAATAATGGAATCTGATTGATAATATCTTTCTAACGAATCTGACCAATCGAAACTTGATAGCGGGAATCAAAAGATATGTCCAGTTGAAAATTCTGAATAGTCGCTATGGAATTCAGGCCCTTAAAAATGGATATTTTGCAAATGACCTCGGATTTCGACGAAACCACTTTTGTTGGATCCGCAGGGTCAAGTTATTGTTAGGTTTCAAATTTCATAATTTTTCGAATCAATATGTGAGCATGGCAAAGGAAAATGCGTTTGACCAGTTTCCGTTGATATTAATCGACTGGAAATTGGCCATTTTTCAAACGGTCTCAGAATTCGACGAAACTAGTTTTGTTAGGACCGTATCGTCAATACGAAGCTAGAAAATATTTTTCTGGAATTTTTCTAGTTAGTATGTGGCCCCGGTAATTTGAAATGTACGTTTAAAATTCAATATAGTGATTTAAATGAAAATTCAACGGAAACTGATTGTAACAATCAAATCGGCTTGCGATACATATCCCATTGTGTTCGGAATAGGGGTAAAACGCTATGGACGACAGGCGGTGGGCCTCGTTTCGAGGTCGTATGTAAAAGTCAACCTTTTTGCAAAATTAAATAATTAAATAATAAAATAATAAAAATAATTTTTAAATTCCCTCCTTTATATCCTTTCTGCCCCCCCCCCCTCAAAATTCAATCGCTCAGAAAAAAGAAAAAAAGAAAACCCTAAACCTAATCGATCGCCGACGACCGCCTCCACCAACCTCCCACCGCCGACCGCACCACCGCTCCGCCCAGTTCGAGACCGACCGCCATCCTCGTCGAAGGGATCCCCGCTTCCGCCCGCTCCTCCCTCCATCGCGAGCGAATCAAGCAGCCCCGAGCCGCCGCCTCGAAGCCAGAAGCCGCCTCCCCGTTCGAACCCCGAGCGCCACCCTCGAGAAGCCCTCCGACGATCTGCGAAAACACCCCCCTGTAAGTTTTTTTTTTTGTTTTGTTAATTTATTTTTATGAAAAAAAAAACTGAAACTGATTTTGTTTAAAGGAAAAAAAAACTGAAACTAATTTTTAAAGGAAGTTAAAAACTGATTTTTAACAGATTTAGAAACTGATTTTTTTATTTTTTTTAAACTTTAAAAAGAAAAACTGATTTTTTATTTTATTTTAAACTTTAAAAAGAAAAACTGATTTTAAGAAAGGTTTTAAAACAGATTTTTGAAAAGGTTTTAAAACAGATTTTTTTTGAAAGATTTAAAAACTGATTTTTAAAAACGTTTAAAAACTGAAATAGAAAAGGTTTAAACTTTAAATAGAAAAATGGTTTAAACTTTAAATAGAAAAAGGTTTTAACTTCAAAGAGAAAAAGGTTTGAGCTTTAGAATGGAAAAAGATTTGAACTTTAAAAAGTAAAAATCATATTTTTATATATTGAAAGTCGAAGTAAAAATCATATTTTTATATATTGAAAGTCGAAGTAAAAATCATATTTTTATATATTGAAAGTCGAAGTAAAAATCATATTTTTATATATTGAAAGTCGAAGTAAAAATCATATTTTTATATATTGAATAGCATCGTAAAAATTCGATTTTTACATATGTAGAGAATACGGGCAACAAAGCGACAAAAGGCGAGATTGGCAAAGATTTCTCTAAAAGTGAAGTGTCGTGAAGTTGGATAGCTATTGGTGAGATTTCTGATTTAAAAATATTATATATGTGTTGAAGTAAAAGTGAATTGCTATATATAAATAAATATATATATATATATATACGCCCCTCGTCCACAAACCATGGACGATATTTATTGATTGAAATTGTTGTGATAATTGACTGATAGCGAATGGTTGTTTGGGATTGTTTGTGGTTGATATTGGTTGATTGTGGTTGAAAAATACCCATTTGTGGTTGTGAAATATTTGGTTGAAACCACATAGGATTAGTTTGTGGAAATGAAATAAATATATACATGCCGCCTGCGTGCGAACTAGATGCATGATCCCCATTGTCAAAAACCGCGAGGTTTTAAGGTAGAGCGAGGAGCCGTACTAGGGACGGTCCCGGTTTAACTACCCTGCCGTTATGCTGCCGAAATTTTGAATAATGTTCTTGTGTTTGAATTATTTTCATATGCTTAAACTATATTTATTCATTGAATAGAAAACATTCATGTGTTGAATTGATATTCATTCGTTGATTTGAAATTCATGTGTTGAATGGTATTCATATTTTGAAATAAATTGTTTGATAATAAAAATCACCTTTTATCGACTATATGAACTGTGTAAAATAACCTTGTTTTAAAAGAAATTGTTTTATGATAAAAATCCCATTTTTATCACCAACATGAACTATATAGAAAAATAGTGTTTTGAAATGAATTGTTTTACAATAAAAATCACATTTTTATTGTATGCATAAATCGTTGAAATGTGAAGTGTTAAAAATAGCCACTTGTTCAAAATAAACATATATGAGTTGAAATATTCATTAATTAGCTAATGAAATGATTTGCACCTGTTTATGTAACATTAGAATGAATGGTGTTTTTAAACCAAGTTGAAATCAAATATGAAGTCGAATAGAAAATGATAAATGATATGAACTGTGTATATGTGTACATACATATTCATTGAACAGGTTATAGCAAAGGGGCTAGAGAAGAGGAATAAAATTTTGTGCCCGACAAATAGGTACACATTTACTGCTTTGTTTGGGTGATGATTTTATGAGCCTGTTGGCTAGCCGCTTGGCTTTTTCTTTTTCTTTTTGAGATTAGAAGGACCGGGAACGCTATTTGCGATTTCCCGATGCTCCCGGTGCAGGGGAGGTTATGGCGAAATTTTCCCAAAATTTTAAGGTGTTAGAAAATTTTTTGAAGTGAAAACGATATTGAAATCATTGAATGAACTATATTTATATAAATATATAAATATAAATAAAATTAAAACGAAACGAGGTCGTGCAGTTCATATTTTGAAACCGTGATTTCAAACGACTAGTGCGGGAAATCCGACCATTGGATTTTCCCGAAACCTCAACCGTCGGGTTCGCCTTGGAATAATCTTTCCAACGGCACCAACCTTGTAAAAATCCAACGGTTGGATTGTCTGGAATGTTTAATTCAAATCTGAAGAAAAACAGCGCCAGAAACGATTATATTTATATATAAATATAAATATAATTTTATTAAATCGAATAACGACGCTGCAGTTCGTATTTTGAAATCAAAACTTCAAACGATTGTACCGGGAGATCCGACCATCGGATTTTCCCGAAACTGGAACCGTTGGATTCGTTTTGAAAAGACCTTTCTAATGATGTAAATTTTGTGAAGATCCAACGGTTAGATTTTCAGATATGTGTAAATCAAATCTGAAGAAAAACAGCGCCACGGCCGTGTTATGGCCCGAAGCGTCGTTTTGAATAAATGAGCTATTTTAAAATAAATAAAAATAGCGATAAATCGTTATAAAATATTGGAAACAATATGGAATGGAAATAAACTGAATTTGTTCGATTTAAGTGGCTTTTGATGGTTGAATGTGTTTGGTGTGAAAATTACATTAAAAGAACACAATTGGTGTTGTCGAATAATTTAACCATTGAAATAAATCGGTTTGAAATTCTAAATATACGTGAATTATTTGAAAAGGCCGAGTTAATTCTCATTTCAAATAATTGATCGACGATTGAAAGTCGAAGATGAAGACGGTGGTTGAAGACCGGAGATCTTCACCTCGTTTGGATGGGAACCGAGGTCCTGATTGGGAGGCATCCCGAAATATGGATAATGAGTGGTGATCGTCCAGACGTACGTGGTGATCGAAGGGTTTGCGAGGTATTTAGTGCCTCCGGTTTCGTTCAGACCCAGAACGGACTTGTAAATGGACTGTGTGTCTGACATTGGAGTTTATTCTGTGTTGATTGATTTCTGTTAAATATACATCTGTTTGGCGGCGGAGAATTTATTCTTTTGCTTAACGCCCTTCTCTGAGACGCACGAGCTCAGAGGTTGTATATCGATGGACATCAGTCGCATGGCATGAATGGCCTGTGTGGCATGCTAAGATGCAGTGATCAGGGCTTATGTTGAAAAGCAAAGTCTTGTGGTGATGATCAAAGCACCGCCTGTGTGGCGTAGCTTTGTGAATAACGTGAATTCGCGAGCCTCACACCCCGGTATGAACCTAAAACGGGAGAAGGACCTCAGGGAGGGCATGCGTTTCTTTCTAGCTAGGGTGGTGTCAGTGACCTACCAGCCCTGACATTTATATACTTTTCACCTATGTGGTTGTTGCTGTTGCGAGGCGCCTCGGTTTGATCGGACGATCCGGGTCCGATGGAGTCATTCGTTGGCTCGTTTACGCCTCAAAGCGCGGAGGAACGTATTGTTCAGGCACTATAATCCACTCCGTGTGGACCGGCCCTGACGATCCAAGGGGCAGTTGCGGCTGTTCCGGAGACATGGGCTAGATTGTCTCGAATTCGGTAAGGACTATCTTTTGCCTTGGTTCATGACGGAAATCCAATTTCCAAATACGACATCGTGCGGTTTTGATTGTATACCTATATATGGCGACATAGTGGTATGGGGCATTAATGCCGTCTATGATTGATAGTTATGATTTGAAATTGTTTTCAAAACATATAAACACTAGCAATAATATCAAATGCCTTTGTTTTATTCGTATCAAGCATATCTTGGCCGTTATAAGGTAAAAACTCTATCCTCCGGTTTGCGTTGCATTGTGTGATGGGAACTGAGTCTTATAACGGCTTCATTTTTATAAAAAGCATAGCGATGTTTAAAAGAAAGAGTTGTTTTAATGCACTGGCAATCCAATGGAGTAAACCCGTTCCACGAAAGTGGCATGGTCCTGTGATTAGCCATATTATATATGTGTTGAATGGATTTCTCATACCAGTCCCATGACTGACTCGTAGTTTGTTTCACTCTCAAACTCGGGTGCCCCTTTTTCCACACGGGCAGCCTTGTATTCAGGTTTAGCTGGTTCTTTCTGGATAGCTGGAGCTGAAGATGGATTCTATCATTTATTTCTTTTTATGCTGTTCAGCTCCTATTGTACATATTTTGTTTATTTCCGCTGTAGACAATTATGTATAGCTGAACTGTATTTGTACTAAGTAAGATCCTGTATACTGTGTAACTCTGATGATTACTTTTATCCAGTATATTTTGTTGTTCATTATCTGGTGTATTTATTTAATTCTGTTCTGCTGTTATCTGTTTCTGTGTTATATTCCAAAGATAACCTTGTTTCCGTGAGAACGGGAATTCGGGTCGTCTCATCGTGGTATCGGAGCTTTGGTTAAGCTTAGTTCTGGAATATAACATTTGAACGAACTCGTCAGAAATAGAACCAGTAGTGTTCTAGGACGGGTAACTCAATACAGATAGGATCAGTAATATCCTAGTATGAGTAGCAGAATGAAATAACACCTCGATAGACACATTTACATTGAAGTATGTGTTTCTATATTTTAAACTATCTTTTCTGTGACCTGACACTTGATCTGCTAATTGCAGAAGTACTAGAGAAATGAGTGCCAGAAACAGAAGGAATACAGAACCCGATCTAGAGGCTCTATTCAAGAGATATCGAAATCTGGGTGGAGAAAAATTCTCGGGCCATGAATCTATTATTCAAACTCAAGCTTGGATGAGTTCTGTCGAAAGAATCTTTGAGCATATCCAGCTGAGAGATGACCAGAAACGGTTAGTAGCATCTTGGGCGCTCAAAGAGGAAGCTTTAATCTGGTGGGAAACAATCGTCAAAGTTAATCCAGAAGGTGATATCACCTGGGACAGATTCAAAGTGGTTTTCTTAGAAAAATTTACTCCTCCCGAAGCAACCGAGAGGTTATGTGATGAATTTTCTTATCTAATACAAGGCGATATGACTATCCCAGAATATCATAAGAAATTCAACGAACTTTCTCACTATGCTCCCTATCTGATTCAAAATACGAGGAGAAAGAATCTGAGATTTATTCATGGACTTCAAAGGAAATACCAGAATAAAGTATTGGGGCATGTGAAGCTTCCTTTTCCAGAAATGATTTACATGGCTTATCAGTATGAAGACCTCCATAAGAAAGGAATGTTGCGCGACGAAGAAGAAGTCTGTTCTAGTGACAAAGCAGAGTCGGAAACTGATATTCCAGAAGCCAGTAAGAGGTCTGAGGTCAGTAAGAAGCCCGAGGCAGACCGGAAGAGGGCCAGATCCGAAAAAGAACTAGTAACGACCGCCACATGCAATAACTGCCATAAGCAAGGGCATTTGCAAGGAAAATGCAGGTCTTTAAAGAAGCTAAAGAAGAGTGAACCGAAGTCAAAGAAAAACTTTCAAGAGACCAGAGAATGTGAGAGGTCTTTATAAGGTTACGACCTTAATGAATTAAGAAATACTTAACCAGATAAACATGTGGTGGGACATGGGGGTTAAGTGGGTGACCTGTGGGTGACATGTGGAAATACGGATAGTAATACTTAACCAATTTCAACATGTTAACTAAATTGGTGGGTAGGGTTAGGTTAATCTGGACACTTAACCAATTTAATATGTTGACTACGGGAGTGGGTAAGGTTAAGCAAATGTTTAACCATTATAACATGATTAAACTGGACTAGAGAGTGAGGATAAGTTAATGAGAACACTTAACTAATACAATGGGTTAATCAGACAAGTGGTTGCGGTTAAGTAGTAACACTTAACCAACATAACAGGACAAGCGGGTGGGTTAAGTTAACTTGAATAAGTAGTAACACTTAACCAACATAACAGGACAAGCGGGTGGGTTAAGTTAACTTGAATAAGTTGATAACACTTAACCATTATAATATGACTAGTGGATGGGGTTAAGTTAACATGCACTTAACCAATCTGATGTGATGCGTGGTAGGGTTAAGTAACACATGGGGTTAAGTTAATAAGAAAATTCTTAACCAATGTAACCAGATAGACGAATGGGGTTAAGTTAATAAACCACACTTAACCAATCAAACATAATAAGCGAGAAAGGTTAAGTTAACTAAGGTAAACACTTAACCATAGTAACATAACGAGTAGAAGGGTCAAGTACATATCGGGTTGGTGGGTAATATTAGTAAATATAGGCCCACATACACTTAACCATTAAATACACATGCTTGAATCAGTAGCGGGGTTAAGTACACATCAGGGTTGGTGGGTAATATCAGAGAATATAGGCCCACAGACTTAACCATTAGAAAAACCTAGTAACGGGGACCCATTTCAGCAGTAACCCACATCAGGTATCAACGGAACCCTGAGCTAGGCAGGGTGGGGCACAATTACTGGGCTGATTATAAGAGGTCAAATTAGCGTCGGTTGGTGCAGCAGTGCAGGTTCTAACGGAGTGCGGGCGTGCACACACTTCGGCGCAGAAAATTTAGCCACTGGGCATCAGTAGGTATAAAGCTGTGCATCTTGATTGTGTCAGGGTTGCCACCACGGGACTTGATACACCCCATGGTGGGACCAGCACAGGTATCTACAAGTAGGGGGCCACGTGACACAAACGAGAACTAGGTCAAGTAGGGGGCCGCGTGACACAAACGAGGACTAGGTCAAGTAGGGAGCCGATCGATAAGGTAGTAAGGGTGCATCGAATATATACATGGCCATTGGGGTGATCGAGGTGGAATCCTCATAATCGATGTACACCTGAAGGCTACCATAATTGTGGGGATTGGGATCACGTTGTAATTATTATATAACACGGGCTACTAGTTGGGACACTAGTAGGAATACGGATCATTCCATGTAAGACACTTATGAGGACGCTAGTTAGGTGGTGCAGAGCAAATAGATATCATTTTAATGGTGAAGCTTAGAAACCTTGCAATGTTATTCTTGATAGAAACCATGCGATGTGATACTTGATAGGAATTATGGGATGTTATACTTGATTCATCATGCCCGAAGTTTATCTTGTTACCTTAGGCTATCTTGTTAGCATAGTTTATCTTGTTATCTTAGTTTATCTTTCCTACCTTGTCATCATGCTTATGTTTACTTTTAGTTTATTCATGCCATGTTATCTTTACTTATTTTTATGCTGAAAGTCACTAGGACTTACTCAGTCTTTATGACTGACCCGTTTTGTTTCGCCTCTTTTTCTTCCATTCCCCTCCCCAGGTTCACAGGGTGGGAATACAGCTTAGTTCGGATCTTACCAAGCTCCAAGGCTCTTTCATGTATGGCTTGGAATACTCTTGGCTATGGCTTGCTTTGCTTTATTGGGGAATACTGCAGTTTGTTATTATGCTTCTTTGTTTTTGAGCAAGACAGATATTTTAACTATGAAATTGGGTATTGGAAGTTGATGTGCTTTTCTTGTAAACATTTATATTTAATAAATGATTTGAAGTACTTCCACTTTATCTTCCGTTGTTTTATATATGTCTGTCTTGTAATATTTCTGTTCCAGTACCCATAATACTCCATTGAAGTTAAGACATTCCCTTTGTGAGTGACCTTAACAGATGTGGGGTGTTACATTTGGTATCAGAGCAGAAGGTTACCAGACTGGGCAAAAGTTTTCAAAAACCTTCTGAACTGGTTTTCAAAACATTTACAAAGAAGCAAATTTTCAAGGAAAATTTTGTTTTAATTAAAAGGCATATTCCCCAAAGCCATATGCACTATCTTTTGATTCTCTCTTGAAATCTCTTCTCTCTCTTTTGACCATAGTTTCGTAGGCATCCGACACATGTCGGAGGGCAAAGGAGTGCCCAACCTCCGTCTGTAGCCGTGGTAGTTCCATCTGCATCTAATCTTATTTCAAGTTGGGTAGAGTGCCGTGCGTTAGAGGTAGCTTCGAGAGACTTGTCAACAAACTATACAAGGACAGTAAGAACAAGGAACTAGTTGTTATGGCTTAATCCACGAAGGAGGAAAAAGGTGAAAGGAAAGAGGCCAAAGTGAAAGAATAGTAGAACCCATGACAAGAGAGAGTATCTTTCACTACTACAAAAGTGGGCATATTCGACACTATTTTTATGTGGTCGTAGATCATAAAAGCGTTGCCGTAGGCCATTTTTTCAAATAGGCAACACCAGGGGGGCGTGGCATCCGCGGCCGTTGCATTAGCCACCTAAGGCAACACTTTTGCCCATCTACGGCCACGGAAAGAAAGTGTTGCATTATAGCCATAATGCAACACTATTTGCACGTAATGCAACACTATTCAGCGTTGCCTTAAGCATTAGTTAGGGCCTGGCTTCCAGTGCCGCCACGTCAGCTTTCCACGTCAGCTGTCTATGTGTCACACGACACGTCATCTCTCCATGTCAGCACTCCACGTGTCACATGCCACACCAGCTATCCACGTCAGCTGTGGGGTCCACGTGCGACGGGTAAGTAATCATATTTAATGTAATGCAACACCACTACAATATGTAATGCAACACCATTACAATGAAATGCAATATCAATAAAAGCTAACGCAACAGTAGAAGAAGGAAAATGCAACACTAATTTGATAGAAATACAATGCTTTAATTAAATATTTTGCAATATAGGTTTTGTACAAGAAACTCATCCAAAGCAATTGTTTTAATTATCCAAATATCAAAACTCAAAAATCAGCTACACCGTTTTGTTCATTGTATACAGTAAGCTCGAACTACTTCAAGAATAGGTGCACGGCATAAGGGACATTATCCTGATCCATTCCTGGCCAATTCTTTAGCGAATTCTAAACATGTACACATGTGTCCACACATGCAAAATGTATTACTCATTTATATATATGAATCATATATATGCAGCAATCCGATTGCAATAGGAAATATATATGTATGTTAGTATGTACCTATATATGAATCATATATATGCAGCAATCTGATCTGCAAAATGTATCCCTCTGCCTTCCAGAATTAAATATGCACCTGATCAAATGATAACAAGTTATTTGATAAGTGGTGTCATCGAATGGCCATTGGCCTTCTTAGTAAAATGTTATGAACACAATTATTACAATTGACTTACTGACCATTGGCGATTGGTCACTCATGCCAGCCAACAAATAAGCAATTTCATATGGCCATTCGTCTTCTGAGCAAAAAGTTTTCAGTTCCCATATTACTGCCACGTACAGTGTGTCACTTCATATCCTGTCAAGCTTCAGAAGCATATCGTCATCTACATCTTCAACTCCTAAACAAAACTCCATCGTCAAAAGTTAAAAAAAAACAATGGAGGACTCTTCACTATGCATCACTGCCACTGTTCTTTCAGGACATTGGACTTACGAATTTGTGCATCTCACGCTTAGGCATACGCTGAAGCTTAATGAGGAGTGGACTATACGGGTTATACCCAAAAACTCTTTTCTAATAACATGCCCATCTTATAGTACGCGTGATCATGCGCTAATGTTGAAACTTTTTACAAAAATTGGAGGTGCTTTTTATGTGCAACAATGGTCTGCTGAAGAATTTGAGCCTGAACCAGCGTTCGAGGCAGAATCATGGGCCAGAGTTGTTGGCTTTCCCTAGTTCCTGAAGACAAATGTTCCTGCAATAAAAGAATTAATGACGCCAATGGGAAATGTGTGTGAAATTGACGACTGTCATTGGTTTCGAATTGACCATAGATCATTATACCTGAAGACTTTGTGGATGTTGGTTTTATTCTGCTGGTAATGATTTTTGGCTTGAAATTTTGTGAATATTTGTGAAACTTTGTGTGGTTGTGGAAGTTTGTGATGACTGGTGATGACTGATGATGGATGCTGGTGAATGTTTTTGAATGTTTGTGAATGGTACGTTGTTTTGTTTGTGAATGCTGGTGATTTTTTAAAATCTCTGCGTACGTCTCTGGTGTATACTTATGATACTTGTGCGTGCCTTCAGATGGCTGCCTTATGATACTTGTGCGTGCACGTATACTTGTGCGCGCGTGTATACTTGTGCGTGTCTACTTGAGCGTGTGTACTTGTGCGTGTATACTTATGATACTTGAGCTTGTATACTTGTGATACTTGTGCGTGTATACTTATGATACTTGAGCGTGTGTACTTGTGCGTGTATACTTATGATACTTGAGCTTGTATACTTGTGATACTTGTGCGTGTATACTTGTGCGTGTATACTTATGATACTTGTGCGTGTATACTTGTGTGTGCGTGTATACTTGTGAGTGTATATATGCACTGCGTGTATGATGTGTATTGTAATAAAACGAAAATGCTTGAGTACCGGCTTCAGATTTTGTCAAAATCTGCGGTAAGAGGCTTAAAATTCGGATGTCACCGCAGTGCATACACACCGCAGTGCAAATTAACCTCAAGCATACAAATTAACCGCAGTGTAAGGTATGAACCTCAAGCAATGCAAATTAACCGCAGTCCCCATTCCTTAACTAGCTCGACCTCTATAATAAACCAATGTCTTTTTCATGCCAGTAGCCCGGTTCTCATGGTTTATTGCGGGGTATAATTTTCGAATAAACCTCAGCATAATCCCAAATCCCAAATCAATAATAAGCGCAACTAATTACTCATAAGCGAATGGGTTTTCCAAAATGTAACAAATGAACTAATTACTCATAATCCAATCTATAATAAGCGCAACTAATTCACAGTGCAATACAAACTGAACCTGAGGGAAAAAACTGGCGATGTCAGCGCCCTGAGCAATCAAAACTAGAAAGCGTTTCAAAGCTTCATCCTTTTCGGAATAGAATTTGCTGTCGAGGAGAGGATCGATACTGACGTGAATTTAGGTTTAAAATTTTGTCAATAGTAAAAAGGGGGAAAAACGATTAGATGATAGAGAAGAAAACGATTTCATGAAGGGAGAAGATCACGCCAAAATTTCGTCAAAAGAATGAAATGACGTGGCTGTCAATGATTGGATGATGGCTAACATTAAGATCATCAGATCCATAGATGGTTTGAACCGTTGGATTAATCTTTCATCTACGGTTGGGGTTTTTATATGTTGATAACGCGGATAGCTGAGCTGGATTATATATACGTAATGCTACGCTTTTAACTGGTGTTGCACATCAGAACACTAAAATTCCCACCGCAACAGTGCATCCACGTATAATGCAACAACATATGAATGCTGTTGCAGAAGCTCGAAGAAATCATAGCTTTCGCCACACTTTTCATGCAACGCACACAAATTAGTGTCGAATATGCCCACTTTTGTAGTAGTGTTTAGTATGGTAAAAAGGGACGGGTAGTTAAGTATAGGACAAGGACAAGGGCAAAAAGGAAAGATCGTCGAGAGGGCAATTGTACACCTAAGAGAGGCGGTAACGTTCTGTTAAAAGTTTAGCTTTCTTTTCTATCATCCCACTAGAACTTTGTTTTTGTACATCGCATCCTTCTAATTCTGCTTCGATAGTTGAGTCTCTGCACCTTAGTACTAGCGTAGTAGAGGATCCCATTTTTGTCTCAAATCCTGTTGGGGAATCGGCTCATTTATTTATGACTTGTTAGGATTTGAGAATGTCTATGCTAAGTGTTGAGTTTAGAAGGAATGCTCATGTTTTTGGTGAGCTATGGGTTGATTCTAGGGATGAAGTGGTTATCCGATAAGGGTGTCATTCTCGGTTTTTTAAAAAAATGGGGTAGTTAGACTCTTGACTTGCCTCGGTAATACCCTCGAAGTCGCATGTAACCTTTAGGGTTCTATCATGATTTGTTACCTAGAATCTCTTGACACATTTATTGGTAATTCGTAATCCGCTCAAGTAATGTTCGCCACTAAGGCAGATGGGTCATTTCGCTTATGCATGAGTTGTAGAGAATCACCTTAGTAAGTACATTTGGCAACATGGTTGGCATTTATTTCTAAGAGATAGTTCTTCTGCGTGGAATACCTGATAGTAAGTGGACGAGATCCAAGATTCACTAGTGAATTTTGGAGAGCTTGCATGAAACCATGAGTACGCAGTTATGTTTGAGCCGAGTATGCTAGGAGGAGAATAAGTGAAAGTGGAACGAGAGGCAAAAGTGAAATGGATTCCAACCCATATTTTGGAAACAAGAATTAAGAAGCTACGGAATTGTGAAGTTAAAGGCGGTCAAAGCACAATGGATTTAAGCTCAAAGAAATGCGACTTAGAAGATTGAAGACTAGATTCGCGCATCATATCTCTTTTTAAGAGTATATCCATGATCTCTCTTTTCCTACAGAGCTTACTCACATGCTATCTTTTGTGTATATCCTCTCGGTCCTATCCTCAATCTAATTTCTGTTGCAAACCCCATAGGGAGTATGACTCATCTGTTAGTTACACATGTTGGGGCTTGAGGGTGTTCGTTGGGTTGACTAAACTTTTTCGGTTTTATAGGATACGGGTTGGTCTTAGGAAGGGATTTCCTTGTGACCTAATAGGAGTCCATCATGCTTAGTTTCCTAGAATCATATATATTGGTTGGGATGAGTAATTCTTTGGGTGTCGGTCTGATGTTGATTTCGGTCTTCGGGGCTGATGCTTAGAGAGTTCTTCTCCTAATCAATATATATGTGGCATAGGTGTCCAGTTTTGACATTGCCTAATGGGCACAAAGTTTTTACTTGCTTCTATCATTCGACTATATCTTTAGATAGGAACAATTGGGTGTAAACATGTGTTTGAGACATGTTATGATTGATGGTTGCAAGTGGTTGCTAGTGATTGCTCGTGGATGCATTTACATACATTAGGCACTAGATCGGCTCAGTCACCTTTCATATTGCATATGCATGAGTGTTTATACTTGTTTATGGATGAAATTGAATGTGTTATCATGTGGATGTTGCATATGGATGGATGTTTGTGCACACATATAGTGTTTACGTGACTAGGATTATTTTGCATACATGTGGATTCATGGCACTTAACATATTTTGCATTAGAAAGATCAATCAGGCCTGATCATTTACATTAGATAAGGGACATATACACACACCTCTTGCATATGTTCATACAGCATTAGAAATCTTTTAAGGACAATGGTTGCCTGTGGATAATGTTTTGAGTAGATGGATGATGGATGGTAGGATACGTTCTTCCTAACTTGAAGATTTCAGGGACGAAATCCTTTAAGGAGGGGAGAATGACCCGAATTTTAACAACGTGTTAAGATAAGAAATCAAGGCAGAATTTAATTTTAAAATAAGAATCAAGAGAAACGGGTTGCGCCATTGCGTTCGCCTCGGAAAAATACGCGAAATAGAGTCCGAGTTTTCGAAAATCAGAGTCCGTATGACCAAGATATGGCCAAAACAAGATTTCAGCAGACTTTCTGGCAGACTACCCGTGTCGACTGTAGTGTCGACACCCAAGTCGACCTGCCCCCCTGTGTCGACTGTAGTGTCGACTCCCCCCTGTACAGGTCGACCTGGTCGGCCTGGTGTGGTCCAAAACCCATTTTTGAGGCCCGGGATGAGTTTTGATGGTCCGGATGGGTTTTAGGGTTAATCCGATGGCTGAAATGAATTGCTACACCTATAAAATAACATCTAGACCTAGCCTAACTCACACAAATTCATATGACACCTAAATGCTGCTGGAATCTCTCTTGAGCCATGGCCGCCGTCTCCAAATTAAAGCTTAAGCATTCAAACTCAAATCAAATAAAAGATCAATGCTTCTACAACAAATTCAAGAGGATAGATCAATGACACTGCAACTTTCTACGACAAATTCACTCCCTAATTCATTAGCCATTCTCTATAAGTGCTAGTTATTTTCGGATCTAAATATTTAATTTTAATATGGGCATGAAATAAAGTGGAATTGAATCTAAGTACGTTTGTCGATTCAGATCTATTCCTGTTGCTTTTTTAATCTTTAGTTTTGAGACTTGTCTACCTTTATTCTCATGACAAGTTTGTGATTTATTCAGCAGTTTTCTTGATTCGTAATGATGTTATCATCATGTTCTAATCTTTATGCTTATCATGATGTTGTTTTTCTCTCTGATCTATTTATTATGCAAATTTCTACCTCCCCCTATTTATTTTCTTTTGATGAACCTTGGTCAACTTCGGACCTTGGCCTAAAATCGCGATTCGCATACGAGATGTATACGGGGGAAATATGGGATTATTGCCTATATGGGTATGATTAATAATTGGCAACATGAAATTGGATATTATCATTTAATTTGCATGTTTGGGGTAGATCTATAAAGTTTGGTATAATCTCGTTATGATAAAATTTGCATAAATATTATATACATGGAATTCGACACTAATTGGATCTATGTAAATTAAATCAAAAGATTGGGCTTATGTTAATTAGGCATATGTAGATTTGGGAATTTGAGCATGAAAGCGATTGTAAACTTTATAATTGGCATAAACATGTATTATGAACTTGGGCAACTGGCTTGTATTGAAACAAAAAGATTATAGCTTGGGATAACTACATCATGAATCATCGGATTTGGGTATGAAACTTGACCTATGTAAAATATGGCAAGAATATTGATACATATATTTGGCTAAAAATTGATCTATGTGAATTGGGCATAGCTTTGTAAACATGTAAACTATGAATCTTGATATATGCATAAAAAGGCATGAAACTTGGTATATATGTAAATTGTCTAAGATTAAGCATATATAAATTTGGCATACATGTAAACAGGCATGAATTGAACATATGTAAATTTGGTATGAATTGGACATATGTAAAAACTGACATGTAATCTAGAACTTGGGCATATGTTAATTATGTGAGATTTGTAGTTGAAACACATATGATAATTTATGACTTGGTAAAGAGCTAATATGAACACGCCTAAGTGGGTTTTGGGTAGTTGGCATGTAATAGCCTTAAAAGAGGGATAAATATAAATTGAGATAAGTTGCCTTTAATGGCATAAGATAAATTGTGGTAAAATTGGTATGATTTTACATACCATTAATTGATGGACATAATTGAGTCAATTATGGACATCGTTAAATTAGGAATTAATTGATAATTTGAATAGGGAAATAAATTCAAATTGGGTAAAAGATTATAAGTGATAATCAATGCTTAGGACACGAGGTTGGACTCATTTGTGACGTAAACCTGCCCGGAACCGCCCGGCGAATCCAGTAGTCACAAATGTCAGCCCAATGTGAGAGGTCCTAGGCTCAAATTAAAAGCGTAACAGTTGTAAAGACACGAGGTTAGACTCTTTTATGGTGCAAGACTACCCGGACCCGCCCGGCAAATCCAGCTGCCATAAATGTCAGTCTAATGTGAGAGGTCTTTATAAGGTTACGGCCTTAATGAATTAAGAAATACTTAACCAGATAAACATGTGGTGGGACATGGGGGTTAAGTGGGTGACCTGTGGGTGACATGTGGAAATACGGATAGTAATACTTAACCAATTTCAACATGTTAACTAAATTGGTGGGTAGGGTTAGGTTAATCTGGACACTTAACCAATTTAATATGTTGACTACGGGAGTGGGTAAGGTTAAGCAAATGTTTAACCATTATAACATGATTAAACTGGACTAGAGAGTGAGGATAAGTTAATGAGAACATTTAACTAATACAATGGGTTAATCAGACAAGTGGTTGCGGTTAAGTAGTAACACTTAACCAACATAACAGGACAAGCGGGTGGGTTAAGTTAACTTGAATAAGTAGTAACACTTAACCAACATAACAGGACAAGCGGGTGGGTTAAGTTAACTTGAATAAGTTGATAACACTTAACCATTATAATATGACTAGTGGATGGGGTTAAGTTAACATGCACTTAACCAATCTGATGTGATGCGTGGTAGGGTTAAGTAACACATGGGGTTAAGTTAACAAGAAAATTCTAACCAATGTAACCAGATAGACGAACGGGGTTAAGTTAATAAACCACACTTAACCAATCAAACATAATAAGCGAGAAAGGTTAAGTTAACTAAGGTAAACACTTAACCATAGTAACATAACGAGTAGAAGGTTCAAGTACATATCGGGTTGGTGGGTAATATTAGTAAATATAGGCCCACATACACTTAACCATTAAATACACATGCTTGAATCAGTAGCGGGGTTAAGTACACATCAGGGTTGGTGGGTAATATCAGAGAATATAGGCCCACAGACTTTACCATTAGAAAAACCTAGTAACGGGGACCCATTTCAGCAGTAACCCACATCAGGTATCAACGGAACCCTGAGCTAGGCAGGGTGGGGCACGATTACTAGGCTGATTATAAGAGGTCAAATTAGCGGCGGTTGGTGCAGCAGTGCAGGTTCTAATGGAGTGTGGGCGTGCACACACTTCGGCGCAGAAAATTTAGCCACTGGGCATCAGTAGGTATAAAGCTGTGCATCTTGATTGTGTCAGGGTTGCCACCACGGGACTTGATACACCCCATGGTGGGACTAGCACAGGTATCTACAAGTAGGGGGCCGCGTGACACAAACGAGAACTAGGTCAAGTAGGGGGCCGCGTGACACAAACGAGGACTAGGTCAAGTAGGGAGCCGATCGATAAGGTAGTAAGGGTGCATCGAATATATACATGGCCATTGGGGTGATCGAGGTGGAATCCTCATAATCGATGTACACCTGAAGGCTACCATAATTGCGGGTATTGGGATCACGTTGTAATTATTATATAACACGGGCTACTAGTTGGGACACTAGTAGGAATACGGATCATTCCATGTAAGACACTTATGAGGACGCTAGTTAGGTGGTGCAGAGCAAATAGATATCATTTTAATGGTGAAGCTTAGAAACCTTGCAATGTTATTCTTGACAGAAACCATGCGATGTGATACTTGACAGGAATTATGGGATGTTATACTTGATTCATCGTGCCCGAAGTTTATCTTGTTACCTTAGTCTATCTTGTTAGCATAGTTTATCTTGTTATCTTAGTTTATCTAGCCTACCTTGTCATCATGCTTATGTTTACTTTCAGTTTATTCATGTCATGTTATCTTTACCTATTTTTATGCTGAAAGTCACTAGGACTTACTCTGTCTTTATGACTGACCCGTTTTGTTTCGCCTCTTTTTCTTCCGTTCCCCCCCCCCAGGTTCACAGGGTAGGAATACAGCTTAGTTCGGATCTTACCAAGCTCCAAGGCTCTTTCATGTATGGCTTGGATTTCTCTTGGCTATGGCTTGCTTTGCTTTATTGGGGAATACTGCAGTTTGTTTTTATGCTTCTTTGTTTTTGAGCAAGACAGATATTTTAATTATGAAATTGGGTATTGGAAGTTGATGGGCTTTTCTTGTAAACATTTATATTTAATAAATGATTTGAAGTACTTCCACTTTATCTTCCGTTGTTTTATATATGTCTGTCTTGTAATATTTCTGTTCCAGTACCCATAATACTCCATTGAAGTTAAGGCATTCCCTTTGTAAGTGACCTTAACAGATGTGGGGTGTTACAAAAATATATCGTCCCAATCAATATCAGTTAAATGTGTGTACATAAACAAATCATCTGATTTGTAAATGAATATTTATTTTCATTCATATACTTGTTAAAAAATATATTTTTAATGATAAAATATTTATTTCAACTCCTGAATATTTTATTCAGTTCATTTATACAATAAAAATGATATTTTTATTATTCAAATATTTTATTCATTACATGAATATTTTATACATTTTATATATACAATAAAAATGATATTTTTATTATTCAAATATTTTGTTCATCACATGAATATTTTATACAGTTTACATATACAATAAAAATGATATTTTTTTATTCAAATATTTTGTTTATCACATGAATATTTTATACAGTTTATATATACAATAAAAATATTATCTTTATTATTCAATATTTTGTTCATCACATGAATAATTTATACAGTTTATATATACAATAAAAATGATAATTTTATTATTCAAATATTTTATTCATCACATGAATATTTTATTCTCACTTCATGTCACAATCACAATCAATTTGCGCAACACAGCACAATCAAACAAGTCATCCATGGTCTGTGGATGACGGTGTCAGGAGCTACTAAGCCCCATCTGCAACCTAGTATACATTTAATTGTAAAATAATTAGTGAGAAGGAGTTCTCACCTTGATCAGATAGAAATCGTTATTAAAACGATTGTTTTTAATATAATTAAACTGGTGTTTTAATTATATCAAAAATCCCAACTGCTTTCGTTTCTGATCTGGTTTGCTCCATGTTGTAGAGCTCGAATTTACTGTTCCAACGAATTTTTAATCGTTTGATTCTGATAAGAATTGAACAAGATATGACATTCAATACGTTAATTACTTTACTTTTATAATTAAATAATAATTAATTAAAATAAATTACATCTCCCTCTCTAATTCTGGACACCGCTCTTCGTAACCCATCCTCGTCAAAGAAAACCACCCGCCGCCATCACCTGAGGCCATCGGGCCTCCATCGCCGGTCACCAAAACCTGCGCCATCCCGTACTCCTCCGATTCCGACCAACTTCATCCCCCAACACACTTCCAATCGCCCGTATTTGCTCAAAAATAGCAAGCCCTTCTCGAGCTCACCGGCGGCGAACAGAACCACCGAAGTCCAAGCGGCGCTGGCCATTGGAAGATCTTGCCACGCCGAACCACTTTGCCGTTGAATTCACCCCCCGCCATCGCGCCCTGGAGGAGATCAGAGGCGATTTGATTTGGAGCTCCGTGGCCATTTGTTTGTTTTAAGGTGGGACAGTGGCGGCTGCGTTTAATAAAAAGGGGGAGGGGTGTTAGGGTTTTATAGAATTTTAAATTATATTTTATTATTAGTTATTTCCACAAAAATAGTGTTTGCATCCGAACTCCAAATCGAACCCAACGACCGCCGCCCCTAGCTAAATACCCCCATTACAAACACAATGGGATATGTTTCGTAACCCAATTTGGCGATTACGATTTGTTTCCGTTAAATTTAAAATATAAATCAATATATTTTAAATTGAAACGCACTTTTTAATTTACCGGGACCACATACGGACTCCAAAAATTCCCGAAAAATAAATCTAGCTATATTTCGACGTTACGGTCTTAACAAATCTAATTTCGTTGAATTTGGAGACCATTTGAAAAACGGACATTTTCCTGTCGATTAAAGTCAAATTGAATTGACCAAACATGTTTAAATCCGCCGCGCTCACATATTAATTCCGAAAATTATGAAAATAGGAATCTAGCAATAATTTGACATTTCAGATCCAAAAAAAGTGGTCTCGTCGAATACGGAGATCGTTTACAAAATCGCTAATTTTAAGGGCTATATATTATATAAATTCCATAGCGACTATTCTGAATTTTCAACTGGACATAACTTTTTATTCCCGCTATGAAATCTGGATTTTTCGCATTTATTGGAAAGATATTTTCAAACAGATTCAAATATTTCTGGTTTTACTAAAATCTGGTTTATTTTTAATCCTGTACATTCATTTGAAATTTGAAATCGAATTTTCAAACTACCGCGCCATTTCCAATTCCTTTTATAATTAAAATAAATATTTACATTCAAATTTTGATTTAAATAAATATATACGTTCTAATTCTATTTAAAATAAATTTCTAGTCGTTATTATTTCAAATAAATCATTTTCAATATTCAAAATTCATTAAAATTGCCAAAATAAAAATTTTAAATTGGTTCTGATTTTTGGGTTGTTACAATCTCCCCTACTTAAAATCTTTCCATCCTCGAAAAGGAACGGAGTTGAAAGTTGTTTAACTAACCAACTCAACTTTCATTCTTCAACTTTTCAGTTTCTAAGAATTTCTATTTTCTCAAAAATTTGGCTAACACCCTAAATTTTCGAAAAAATTCGCCATAACCTCCTTTGTACGGGGAGACATTTAAAACCGCAACTAGCCACGCTGGGCCCTCTCCATCCAAAAAGAAAAAGAAAAGGCCAAGCGGCTACCCAACCGGCCCATAAAATCATCCAAACCCAATAAATTAGTAAACATGTACTTATTTGTCGGGCATACAATTTTATTTCTCTTGTCTAGCCTACTTGCTATGACTTGTTCATTATATACACATGTACATGCATGCAATTTCAGTCAAATTTCAAGTCAGTTCAACATTTGGTTTAATTTGGCTTAATGGTTCAAAATTTTAATTAATCAACTAATAATCAAACAACACAACCAGCAATCAATTAGTTTATTATTTTTTCAAATTCATAATCTTTTTATATATATAAAAATCCATTTTTGATGCCAAGTCACAACAATAAACCCTATCTAGTTTTGGTTCTCACCCCACTCAATTGGAAATATATAGATATCCCACTTTCAAAACTCGAACATAACACTAACGATGGGTACCCATCATCAGAATCATTCCTGAGCGACTAGAGTGTGATTTTATATCTATCCAGTATATTTGAGGCTTCGAATACACGTTAATTACGCGTGTATTCAAAATCTTCATATACTCAATTGTCCAAATCAATATAAAATAAGTATTCAAATACGTATTATATGGTTTAAATTCTCAAAACCAAATTTTTTTCATTTTTATTTTAAAAATAACACTCTTTCGACTCATTCTAGGATACTACTGATCCCATCTCTAACGAGTCATTCTTATTGGACATTACTAATCCAATCTCTGATGATTTCTTTCGTTTGGTTCTAATGTGTCTTGTTCTCGAGCTCTGTAAACCAATGCTCTGATACCTAATGACATGACCCAAACTTGCCCTTACGGGAAAGCCTGGATTGAGTTGAGAACACGACAAATCAGAATACAACCAGAAGAACATTTCATTGCTTATTACAACAATTTACATCAGACTACAAGAATATACAGAGTATAAATACATAATATTCATCATAAAATATTAGAGATTTAAAATTACAATGCAGCGGAAAAAAATACAAACACAACTGAAAGAAATACACGGATACAGAGCTTTCTGAATATCATTCCAGCTGTAAACCAGGATCCTGTGAATATAAATCTGCAAAACCAAAACTATTAGTTGCCCGTGTGGAAAATAGGGGCACCCAGAGTTTAGGTTAAAACAATAAACTCCAGGTCAGTCATGTGACTGGTGTGAGAACTAAAACAGTTATTTAACTTTACTTTAAGTTTTGGTAAATTAAGGGACCACACCATATAACACGGAACGGGTTTCCTCCCAAGAATACCAGTGCATAAAGAGTCTTAAACAGCGCAATGTTTTTTGAAAAATGAAGCTATTATAAGACTCAGATCCCATCACACAATGAAAAGCAAGTCGGAGGATAGAGTTTTCCCTTATAATAGCCAAATATGCTTGGTACGTTTAAAACAAATCATTTGATACTATTATAAGTGCATAGTGTCAAAAACAACTTCAAATATAAATATATCAATCATAGACGGCATGGGTACCACCAATCATGTAACGACCCGTATTCTACACATCATAGGATCGTAGGATATTTATTTCTTTCACATATGAAGTCGTATGGTCATGTAACTTTGGGAGACGACTATTGGGGTCATTTCCCATGTTCATGATTTTTCCCGATTTTTAAACGACCATTTTACCCCTAGTTGATACTGTTTTGGCCATAACTTTTGACTGGAAATGAATTTTGACCTGAAACCACTTTCATTGGCTTCGGATGATGGTTTCTCTTTCCGTAGAGTGGTCACATTAGCCAAACGGACTCACCGTTTGGGAGATATGGCTGAAACAAGTTTCAGATGGTGAAAAACAGCTTAATTGGGCTTAACCGGGTGATTAACAGCTAAGCCCAAAGGGAAATTTTGGGATTAGGAGTTTAAAAGGGCTGTTAGGGTTTGGAGAATACCTTTTTCTCATTTTTCAGCCGTCACTATTCATTCCTCTTAACCTAGCCATGGCCTCCACCCTCTAAATCTCTTCAAAATACCTCTTAATCACTTTCTAATTGAAGATTAGGCTTAGCAAACATCAAATCAAGGAGTATTAGCACGAGAACCGAGGTAGAGCTGCTGTGTAAGATTGGGAACATCGCCAAATCAGAGAATATTTCAGTTTTGGGGTTTTAGTTGTGGCAAAGGTGAGTGATAGCATCGTTTTGACACTAATTACAGTTAATTAAGGGTAATTAGTGAAGACTAGCGAATTTATACACTAATAAACTCTGGAAAATGTTTAGAAATTCTTAAATAATATTTTATGCCTCTGGTAGAAATTTGGTTTAATTTGATTGAGTTTTGTTAACCCTATGATTAGGTTTACTTAAACATGCTTAAGGGAAAATAAGGGGTTTGGGCACATTTGATCCATTTTGACATGTAAATTCATTGTTTTGGTGTTTGTGGTTGCTCTTACATATTGCTATGACTCTATGGTATGTTTTATGATTGATTAGAATAGTTAGATTGGTCGAAAACGCCGTCGAATGGCGTAGAAAGCTCGCTGGAAAGTTGCAGAAATGTGCAGGTTCTGAACCGGATCGGATCGGAGTAGGGGGTCGGATCGGATTTGTGAACTGACCGAGGGAATTCGAACTGGATTGGAACTTGTCACTGGAGGAGGCTTGGCGAGAAGGAAGGCCGTTTACTTTGAGTTGGAGTGGACGAGGGGATCGGATCGGAACTATAGAGAGCGGGTCGGATCGGAGTAGGCTAGAGGGCGGATCAGATCGGAGTAGGCTAGGGGGCGGATCGGATCGGGGTAAGCTAGGGAGTGGAGCGGATCGGAGGGAGCGGATCGGGCAAACGGAGAAGAACAGGATCGGAGAATAGGCACTACACTTCCGAACCGAACCGAGAAGAGATGGAGCATTGACTCAGGCATGGACTAGGACCACCGAACCGAACCGAGTAGGGAGGTTACACCGAACCGAACCGGGCTAGACCAGGAGCACCGAACCGAACCGTACGTGGGCTATTACTACTACGCGACAATTCTTCTGAAGACCCACTCCAATTCGACCAAACCCGAGATGCAAAGGAAGTCCAAATGAGAAGTTAGAGCTCAAGATTCAGATGGGAATCAATGAGTTCGCTTCATGATTGGGCTTTGCTGCGGGACGCGTGCCAAGGGGTTATCGACGTCTATAACTTTGGACCACTATGGTAGGAGGTACGAAGACGGATTCAGGGCCATTATGGCATCGGTAGAACTAAGGGCTACGACCAATGAAGTGGGTCATTGAAATGTTTGGTCATGACTCCAAGTGTTTGGCTTGGTCACAGCAGGGTTTCTACAAGTCGGGATTCGTCGTTACCTCAATTTGTCTAGTGTTCCAAAGTGGTAGATATCGTATGCTTTACGCACTGAGTGAAAAACAGTGAGGATGGTTGCTGTGGATGATTTGTTTGCTATCATTATAACATGCACCCCCACCCCCGTATTCTTTACACTACTTATTATGGCACCTTAGAGTACTGTACGGTATGTGGTACTAACTCTTTGGTTGCAGGTCCAGGTTCAGGTATGGTTTAGTATACCTGTTATTATTCTGTTTAGATGCTTATCGCTCATACCAGGCTTTATGTATGACCCAGAGTTTTATTTCACCTCTTATTACTCTGGGTGCTCACACGAGCAGACTAGAGACAGGTTAGCTGGTGATGCACGGGTAGATGATCCGGAGACGAGCAGGAGGCTTCCACGTAATATACATATATAGTATTCTCCCTGTGTTGTTGAAGATCACTGCTTGGGCATTGGTGGTGCATCTTGTACTTTAGCTTTCTTTTGTTTAGAGACAGTAAATTTGGAAAGTTGTAATAAGCTGTATTTGGATTTCCGCTGCTCTGATGATTGATGTTGATTTTAGTTATCAGCTTATGCACTGTCTCACCTGTTTTATGTCAAGTATGTTATTATTATATTTTATTCCATGCGCTGTGAGACATCCTACAGGTTCCTTGATTAGTTCATTCCCTTCTTTCCTTCTCACGACCCGTTCCGTGCTAACTGGACATGTGTACAGCGCACTTATGGAGTAAATGTCGGTTGGTGCAGGGCAGGCCGTCACACTTGGTATCAGAGCTCTAGGTTGCGTAGTTAACCTAGGGAAGTTATCAGGGAGAGATAATATACGTATACGAGAGAGCGTATTTGTGATTACTTTGGTTTTAAAAGCTATATAAATATATATACTATTAGTAGTATATGGATGAAGTCGTACTGCACTAGCACCACTATGGAGTCGTTAATCGTTTCCTTTTCAGATTGACGATGAGACGATATGTTAGAGGTACCGGTAGAGGGGCCAATAATGGGAATGCTGCTGACATGAGGACGATGTTTACTGACCTCATGAGAGAGATGCTTAGAGATGTACAAAGAGCAGCTCCCAATGGTGGAAATGGTGGTGGTCCAATAGTGCAGGCACCAAGAGTCGACTTCGCCAAGCTGAATAAGGATTATACTAGCCTTGGTGGGAAGCCATTCCATGGAACGGAGTCGGCCACGGATGTTCAGGATTGGTTGGATAGTTGCGAACGTATCTTCGAGGATTTGGGTATCGAGGATGCGATGAAGAGAAAGCTAGCGTCCCGTCAGTTGCAAGGGCGGGCGATGAATTGGTGGAATGCTATAAAAGCAGCTACTCCCGAAGATCAGATTACTTGGGAGCAGTTTAAGGCTCGCTTTAGTGAGAAGTTCATTCCAGCTGCTCAGAAGTCAATGTTGTTTAAGAAGTTCTTGGAGCTCAAGCAGAATGGCAGAGCTGTCTCGGAGTATATTGCTGAATTTGACACTTTGTCAAAATATGGGTTATCTCTTATTGATACTGCGGAGAAAAAGAATGAGAAATTCATAACTGGTTTGGATCAGTACTTGGGGGAAAAACTTATTAACCACATCGATGAGACGTTTGAATCGATTGTGGGGAAAGCATTAAGATCAGAAAGTCTCTACCCTAAGCCGAAGACTGAGGTTGCATCCGCAGATGAGCCAAAGCCACAAGCAGGTGGTGGAGGCAAGGGTGGTCCCCAGAATAAGAGAAAGCAGAATCAGACTAAGGATAGCCAGAAGAAAAAGAATAAGCAAGATGTGGAGTGCTTCAGCTGTGGTAAGAAGGGCCATTATGCTAGTAATTGTCGGGCCAAGCCAGCGGATAGGAAGTGCTTCAACTGTGGCCAAATGGGACATCACAAGGACAAGTGTCTGCAGCCCCCTAAAGAAAAGCAAATAGTGAAAGCATATGCCCTTAATGCTATTCCTTCTTCGTCGAATGCCCCAACTGCGGCGGAGAAAGGAAAGAATGTCGTCATTCAAGGTATGCTTTCTGTTTACGATGTTCCTGTTAGAGTTTTGTTTGATACCGGAGCTTCCAGTTCTTTCATATCTAGTGACCTGGTAGATAGGTTGGGATTGGAGCCCGAGATTGTCGATAGACCTTTAGTAGTGACGAACCCGATTGGTGGTTCGACTAGCCTTAGCATGATTTGTCGTAATGTGATCTTATCGAGTCATGGATGCATGTTTGTTTGTGATTGCTTTGTTTTGGGCTTTACTGGGTTTGGCATTATTTTGGGAGTAGATTGGCTCCAAAGATACAGGGTGGTGGTGGACTGTGAGGGCTTTTTAGTGACAGCTAGAGCGGATGATGGGCGGAGGATAGTGTTTGGTGGTCTACCCAGTAAGGGGGTATTGGCTAGTTTTCTAAACTCCCTCGACATTCCGCATAGTGAGTTGTCAGGTTTGCCCGTGGTTGGCCAGTATCCGGATGTTTTCGAAGAAGTGACCGGACTTTCACCACACCGAGAGATTGAGTTTCGTATTGATTTGGTAAAGGATGCCAGACCTATAGTGATGCCACTTCGTCGTATGGCACCAAGGGAGCAGCGAGAGCTCGAGGTGCAAGTCAGCGATCTTTTGAAGAAGGGATTTATCAGAAGGAGTGTTTCTGAATGGGGAGCACCAGTTGTGTTTGCTACCAAGGAGGATGGTTCCCTTCGTTTGTGTGTAGACTACCGCGAGTTGAATAAAGTGACGAGGAAGAACAAGTATCCTCTACCGCGGATAGATGATTTGTTCGATCAGTTGAGTGGTGCGAGAGTATTTTCTCAGTTGGATCTCACGACAGGTTTTCATCAGCTTAGAGTGGAAGCTGAGAGTATAGCTAAAACGGCATTTCGAACGCCGTCTGGATTTTATGAGTGGTTGGTCATGCCATTCGGGCTGACCAATGCCCCAGCATATTTTGTGGATCTTATGAATAGGGTATTCAGAGATCAGTTGAATAAGTTTGTCCTTGTCTTCGTTGATGATATTTTGGTCTATTCGAGGACAGAGGAAGAACACAAGGAACATTTAAGAGTAGCGATGGAGGTGTTGAGAAAACACCAATTGAAAGCAAAGTTTTCTAAGTGTCACTTCTGGAAGAGGGAAGTGAGGTTCTTGGGCCATGTTGTATCAGAGAATGGTATTGCCGTGGACCCAGCAAAGGTGGCTACGGTACAAGATTGGCCTACGCCCAAGAATGCAACAAATGTAAGAAGTTTCTTGGGATTAGCTGGATATTATCGTAAGTTTATCCAAGGTTTCTCCAAGATAGCAGCACCCTTGACCCAGTTGACTAAGAAGAATCAAGCTTTTGTCTGGGATGAAAGGTGCGAGAATGCATTCAAAAGCCTAAAGGACAAGTTGACAAGCGCACCAGTGTTAGTCATTCCTAAGGGGGATGAAGAGATGACGGTATACACGGATGCCTGTGGTACCGGACTGGGTGCCGTATTGATGCAAGGCGGTAGGGTTGTAGCTTACGCAAGTCGGCAATTGAAATCGCACGAGAGAAGATACCCTACCCATGATCTAGAATTGGCAGCGATCGTGTTCGCGTTAAAGATGTGGAGACACTATCTCTTGGGAGAAAGATTTGAGCTGTTTACAGATCATAAGTCGTTAAAGTATCTCTTCTCTTAGAAAGATCTAAATCTCCGTCAGCAGAGATGGTAAGAGTTCTTAGCTTCCTATGATTTTGACATCGCATACACACCGGGAAAGGGCAATGCGGTGGCTGATGCATTGAGTAGGAGACATGCCAGCTTGGGGGCTATGTTCCTTGAATGGAAGCAACTGGAGTATATCGCGGGGTTTAATTTCAGACCAAAGTGCGAATTGGATCCAGAAATGTTAGCAAGTTTGACGATCAGACCCACTTTAATTGAGCGGATCGGCTCTAGTCAGAGGGACGATCCAAACCTATTGGAAATCATCTCCAAGTTAAAAATGGATATCGATGAGGAGATGAACAAGTATGGGCCTGATCGAGATGGATGGCTTAGAAAGAATGGAAAGCTTGTTGTACCCAACGTCAATGGATTGAGAGATGAAGTGCTGAGAGAATGTCATCACTCAAAGCTGACTATACACCCTGGTGGTAACAAGATGTATCGAGATATGAAGCAGACTTACTAATGGGAAGGGATGAAAAGAGATGTTGGGAAGTTTATATCCAAGTGCATGAATTGCCAGCTAGTTAAAGCCGAGCAAAAGAAGCCTAGTGGGTTGTTACAACCTTTAGAAATTCCCGAACGGAAATGGGAGCAAGTCTCGATGGATTTCATTGATGGTTTACCAAGGACTAGATCGGGACATGATAGCATTTGGGTAGTTGTGGATCGACTGACTAAAAGTGCAAGATTTATACCAGTCAAATCGACCAGAACGGCAGCTAAGTTAGCAGAATTGTATATGAAGTGGGTAGTGAGATTTCATGGAGTGCCTAAAAGCATTGTGAGCGACCGAGACCCGTTGTTCACTAGCGGGTTTTGGAAGAGCTTACAAGAGGCTCTAGGGTCAGAGTTACATCTCAGTACCGCATATCATCCTCAGACCGACGGTCAGACGGAGAGGGTGAATCGTATTTTGGAAGATCTCTTGAGAGCGTGTATATTGGATTTTGGTGGATCGTGGGATGACCATTTGCATCTAGTAGAGTTTGCATATAATAATAGCTACCAATCCAGTATCGGTATGGCTCCGTTTGAAGCTTTGTACGGAAGACCGTGTAACTCACCATCATGTTGGATAGAGACTGGCGAGAAGTTTGTGCTTGGACCAGATGTGGTGAGAGAAACTTCGGATAAAATCAAGATCATTCAGCAACGAATGAAAGCTGCCCAAGATAGGCAGAAGAGTTATGCTGATAAGAGGAGAAGAGACCTAAAATTTCCGTTGGTGACTTGGTGTTTGTCAAGATTTCTCCGTTGAAGAGCATAATACGATTTGGCAGGAGAGGCAAGTTGGCACCAAGATTCGTTGGCCCATTCCTTGTTCTTAAACTAGTCGGGAATTTGGCATATAGAATTGACTTACCAGAGAAGATGGCGGGAGTTCACAACGTATTTCATGTTTCCCAATTAAGGAAGTTCGTTCACGATTCAGATATGACTATTTCACCTGATCAGTTAGAGGACTTCGAAGTAGAACCCGAGGCGGTTGGGAACCGCAAGCCGGCCCGTATTGTCGAGCACGACATGAAACAACTTCGAAGGAAGGCGGTGAAGCTAGTCAAGGTTCAGTGGGGCGAGGATGAGAATGATTGTACTTGGGAGACAGAGGAGAACATTAGGAAGACACACCCAGAACTCTTTGCCTGGTAAGATTTTGACTTCGATTTAGTTTTCCGCATGCTAGGATAGGTTTGTTTTGCTTGTTTTGCATGTTTGATTGATGTATGTGGTTGTTAGGCATGCAGGATCCTTTGTATGTTTTGGGTTAAGGAATTTCGGGGACGAAATTTCTTAAGGGGGGGAGAGTGTAACGACCCGTATTCTACGCATCATAGGATCGTAGGATATTTCTTTCTTTCACATATGAAGTCGTATGGTCATGTAACTTTGGGAGACGACTATTGGGGTCATTTCCCATGTTCATGATTTTTCCCGATTTTTAAACGACCATTTTACCCCTAGTTGATACTGTTTTGGCCATAACTTTTGACTGGAAATGAATTTTGACCTGAAACAACTTCCATTGGCTTCGGATGATGGTTTCTCTTTCCGTAGAGTGGTCACATTAGCCAAACGGACTCACCCTTTGGGAGATATGGCTGAAACAAGTTTCAGATGGTGAAAAACAACTTAATTGGGCTTAACCGGGTGATTAACAGCTAGGCCCAAAGGGAAATTTCGGGATTAGGAGTTTAAAAGGGCTGTTAGGGTTTGGAGAATACCTTTTTCTCATTTTTCAGCCGTCACTATTCATTCCTCTTAACCTAGCCATGGCCTCCACCCTCTAAATCTCTTCAAAACACCTCTTAATCACTTTCTAATTGAAGATTAGGCTTAGCAAACATCAAATTAAGGAGTATTAGCACGAGAACCGAGGTAGAGCTGCTGTGTAAGATTGGGAACAGCGCCAAATCAGAGAATATTTCAGTTTTAGGGTTTTAGTTGTGGCAAAGGTGAGTGATTGCATCGTTTTGACACTAATTACAGTTAATTAAGGGTAATTAGTGAAGACTAGCGAATTTATACACTAATAAACTCTGGAAAATGTTTAGAAATTCTTAAATAATATTTTATGCCTCTGGTAGAAATTTGGTTTAATTTGATTGAGTTTTGTTAACCCTATGATTAAGTTTACTTAAACATGCTTAAGGGAAGATAAGGGGTTTGGGCACATCTGATCCATTTTGACATGTAAATTCATTGTTTTGGTGTTTCTGGTTGCTCTTACATATTGCTATGACTCTATGGTATATTTTATGATTGATTAGAATAGTTAGATTGGTCGAAAACGCCGTCGAATGGCGTAGAAAGCTCGCTGGAAAGTTGCAGAAATGTGCAGGTTCTGAACCGGATCGGATCGGAGTAGGGGGTCGGATCGGATTTGTGAACTGACCGAGGGAATTCGAACTGGATTGGAACTTGTCACTGGAGGAGGCTTGGTGAGAAGGAAGGCCGTTTACTTTGAGTTGGAATGGACGAGGGGATCGGATCGGAACTATAGAGAGTGGGTCGGATCGGAGTAGGCTAGAGGGCGGATCATATCGGAGTAGGCTAGAGGGCGGATCGGATCGGGGTAAGCTAGGGAGCGGAGCGGATCGGAGGGAGCGGATCGGGCAAACGGAGAAGAACAGGATCGGAGAATAGGCACTACACTTCCGAACCGAACCGAGAAGAGATGGAGCATTGACTCAGGCATGGACTAGGACCACCGAACCGAACCGAGTAGGGAGGTTACACCGAACCGAACCGGGCTAGACCAGGAGCACCGAACCGTACGTGGGCTATTACTACTACGCGACAATTCTTCTGAAGACCCACTCCAATTCGACCAAACCCGAGATGCAAAGGAAGTCCAAATGAGAAGTTAGAGCTCAAGATTCAGATGGGAATCAACGAGTTCGCTTCATGATTGGGCTTTGCTGCGGGACGCGTGCCAAGGGGTTATCGACGTCTATAACTTTGGACCACTATGGTAGGAGGTACGAAGACGGATTCAGGGCCATTATGGCATCGGTAGAACTAAGGGCTACGACCAATGAAGTGGGTCATTGAAATGTTTGGTCATGACTCCAAGTGTTTGGCTTGGTCACAGCAGGGTTTCTACAAGTCGGGATTCGTCGTTACCTCAATTTGTCTAGTGTTCCAAAGTGGTAGATATCGTATGCTTTACGCACTGAGTGAAAAACAGTGAGGATGGTTGCTGTGGATGATTTGTTTGCTATCATTATGACATGCACCCCCCACCCCCGTATTCTTTACACTACTTATTATGGCACCTTAGAGTACTGTACGGTATGTGGTACTAACTCTTTGGTTGCAGGTCCAGGTTCAGGTATGGTTTAATATACCTGTTATTATTCTGTTTAGATGCTTATCGCTCATATCAGGCTTTATGTCTGACCCAGAGTTTTATGTCTCCTCTTATTACTCTGGGTGCTCACACGAGCAGACTAGAGACAGGTTAGCTGGTGATGCACGGGTAGATGATCCGGAAACGAGCAGGAGGCTTCCACGTAATATACATATATAGTATTCTCCCTGTGTTGTTGAAGATCACTGCTTGGGCATTGGTGGTGCATCTTGTACTTTAGCTTTCTTTTGTTTAGAGACAGTAAATTTGGAAAGTTGTAATAAGCTGTATTTGGATTTCCGCTGCTCTGATGATTGATGTTGATTTTAGTTATCAGCTTATGCACTGTCTCACCTGTTTTATGTCAAGTATGTTATTATTATATTTTATTCCATGCGCTGTGAGACATCCTACAGGTTCCTAGATTAGTTCATTCCCTTCTTTCCTTCTCACGACCCGTTCCGTGCTAACTGGACATGTGTACAGCGCACTTATGGAGTAAATGTCGGTTGGTGCAGGGCGGGCCGTCACAAATCATGTCGCCATACTAGTTCTACAATTAAAACCACAAAGTCACGTATTAGAAGTTGGATTTCCATCTGTGAACCAAGGCAAGGGATCGTCCTTACCGCTTCGAGACGCTCTAGCCCGTGTCTCAGGATCAGAGCTTAAGTGACCCTTGGATCGTCAGGGCCAGTCCACACGAAGTGGATTAAAATGCCTGAACAATACGTTTCCGCGCCCTATGGGGTGTTAATGAGCCAGATAACTCAATATCCATCGGCTCCGTAGTAACCGATATATCCGAGGCGCCTCGCTATCCATCATCCACAAGTAAAACGTCTGGGCTTACAAAACCCTGACATCACTGCTAGCTAGAAGGAAAGACATGTCCTCCCTGATGTCCTCTCCTGTTTCTGGTTCACACCGGGGTGTGAGGCTCGCGAATTAACGCTATACACAAAGCTGTGCTATATTAAAGCCGTGCTTTGATCATCAACCACAAGACTCTGCTTTTCAACAGAAGCCTAGATCATTTGCATCTTAGCATGCCACACAGGCAATTCACACCATGCGACTGATGTCTATCGATATATAACCTCTGAGCTCGTACGTCTCAGAGAAGGGCGTTAAGCAAGAGAATAAATTCTCCGCCGCCAAACAGATATATATTTAATAGAGATCAATCAACATAGAATAAAATCCAATGTCAGACACACATCCATTTACAAGTTCGTTCTGGGTCTGAACGAAATCGGAGGCACCATATTCCTCGTTCCATATGTCCAAAACAGGAGAGAGGTCCTCGCATATCTGGTTGATCTCCAAGTACATCTGGATGATCACCACTTATTACCTCGTCTTGGGTGTACAGCCCAATCAAGACGTCAGTAATCATCCAAACGATGTGAAGACCTCCGGTCTTCAACCACCGTCTTCATCGTCGACATATCGTTGAATCAGTTATTCAGAATGGGTATAAACCCGACCTTTTCGAATAACACGTGTATATAATAAAAAATGCTATAAAAACACAACATAAGCCTCATTCCAATTCAGAATATTCTTTTATTCAAATATTCACATCTTAAGGGATATGTTCCCATTAATTTTATCAAAGATAAATTCTTTAAAATTTATTCTTTAATCTTCCTTTGGATATCATTCAAACCAAATTAAGGTTTATCCAAACTAGTCGAGATTAGCGATCCTTACTGAAGTAATCATTTATTTTATTTCCCAATTCCAACCTATTCATGCCATGGAGCAAAACTGGTAATACTCCATATCTAACACCACGATGTTATCGGTAAAATTATTTACCATTTCCCGTTCACATCTAATTAAAGATTTAACTACCGCTTGAAACAAAACTGGTGATACTCCATTCTGGATCATTTCATGAATTCGATAAATTCAATTATCTCATTCACCTTACAATCTAATTAAAGATTCCTTAAAACTCTAATTCAGTTTTAATCTCTAAAATCATTTCTTAATGATTATTCAAAGTTAAGAAATTAATCTTATCTTTAACTGGGTTAAAGAACTAATGTCATTTAAAACACAGTTCACGATAAACCCAAAGTCACATTCCATTAATTATGGAATCTTCAAGGAAAACAGATCGATATATAATCAATATAAACTTCCGTATCCAACCAATAATATAAATGGAATAACGACAAAAACTTTTTAAATTCCATATATAGTAACGGTCTTCCTCTACAGAAGTTCACATCGATTATTATCAAATCGAATTCCATTCCATCCCAATTTATTTTATTAAATTGGAAATCTCTTCTTTGGAAAATTCCCCTAAATCATAATTAAAAGATTTATAAAACAGTTCACAATTAACCCAATTCACATTCCATTTCATTCCAATTATTAAATATAACTGGAACTCTAATAATCTTAATTATAAGATTAATTCTTTTCGCATGGGGTTTAAGAACAGTGTTACTGAAGACATCGTTCACGACAACCCAAAATCCAATTCAATATTAAATACAAGGCTCTGAATAGAAATTATATCGGCTTATATTCAATATCAAATTCTGAAATCAACAAATATCATATTGGGAATAACGATATATATATATCTTCCAAATTCCTCCACAACATCCGTATAATCACGGAATCCAATATCGAAATATTCCGAAAATAAATAAGATTCAAATCCATTCCAATTCATATATTGGAAATTCTAGTTATTTTAAAACCATTTCTAATCCAATTTATTTATTTAAAAATTATTGGATTATTAATCTAGTTAATAACTAGTTCAATTCGATAAAAATATATTTTCATCTTTTCAAAACTGGAATTTTCATCCAAAATCATTCCAAATCATTTATTATGATTTTACATAATTTTTCCCTATTTTTAATCATTTTATTATCACCCATACAGTCGGTTTCCAATAATGGCCACCGAACTGCATCGATAACGACCTTTTCTGAAATTGATTTGGACATATCTCCAAATCTAACCATTAGATTTCAAATCTCTTATATTCATTGGAAAGCTCTTTTCGATACGAACCCAACGGTTCCAGTTTTAGGAGAATACGACGGTCAGATCTCCCGTAATGTCAATTCGAAGTCAATGGTCGAAATTCGCGAACTGCCGCGGCGCGGCGCATTCTATTCAGGCTATTAAATATATATAATATATATTATATATATTTCGTCGATTTCCATTTAAAATGTATTTTATAAATCATTTATAAATTCGTTTTAAAACGATTTCAACTTCATATTCAATTTTAAATGAAAATTGAATATTCCATATCATTAATATATAAATGATACTATTTTCAAAACAGTAGATTTTGAAATCACTTCCTTTTCGATTTTCATCATAAAAATGAATAAAATCGATATAAATATCGTTCGCCTCAAAATGGTGCATCTCTAATCAACACGGCTTCATAAATTTTAATATTTCCGTGTCTGTCCCAAATCGGACATCAAAATCTGATTTTGATCCGTTACTGAATATAATTTTAAATATTAGTCATTTTAAAATATTCATTATTCGCCATTTTAAAATATTCATTATTTTAAAATATTCGTTCCTTCCGAATTGGAATCAGACACAATCAATCACCATATAATTTTATTTATATGGATTTCATACACACATGTACACAACAATAATCAAACACAGTCAACCATCTTCTAGAGTGCATCACACAACTGCATAAGCGCTAAATATGAATAATTAACGCTTACAACAGTCTGTCAACCCATCGATTGACCTACAACTAAATATTGGGATTAGTGTATGTCCAATATCATCCCAATACCCGTGTGGGGTTTTCAAACAACAAACACTGATTATTATTTATGCAGTTAGGCGATGTGTAAAATATATCGTCCCAATCAATATCAGTTAAATGTGTGTACATAAACAAATCGTCCGATTTGTAAATGAATATTTATTTTCATTCATATACTAGTTAAAAATTATATTTTTAACAATAAAATATTTATTTCAACTCTTGAATATTTTATTCAGTTCATTTATACAATAAAAATGATATTTTTATTATTCAAATATTTTATTCATCACATGAATATTTTGTACAGTTTATATATACAATAAAAATGATATTTTTATTATTCAAATATTTTGTTCATCACATGAATATTTTATACAATTTATATATGCAATAAAAATGATATTTTTATTATTCAAATATTTTGTTCATCACATGAATATTTTATACAGTTTATATATACAATAAAATGATATTTTTATTGTATGAATATTTTGTTCATCACATGAATATTTTATATAGTTTATATATACAACAAAAATGATATTTTTATTATTCAAATATTTTATTCATCACATGAATATTTTATTCTCACTTCATATTACAATCACAATCAATTTTCACAACACAGCACAATCAAACAAGTCATCCATGGTCTGTGGACGACGGTGTCAAGAGCTACTAAGCCCCGTCTGCAACATAGTATACATTTAACTGTAAAATAATTAGTGAGAAGGAGTTCTCACCTTGATCGGATAGAAATCATTATTAAAACGATTGTTTTTAATATAAATAAGCTGGTGTTTTAATTATATCAAAAATCCCAACTGCTTCCATTTCTGTTTTGGTCTACTCCATGTTGTAGAGCTCAAATTTACGGTTCCAACGAATTTTTAATCGTTCGATTCTGATAAGAATTGAATAAGATATGACATTCAATACGTTAATTACATTACTTTTAAAATTAAATAATAATTTATTAAAATAAATTACATCACCCTCTCTAATTCTGGACACCGCTCTGCGTAACCCATCCTCGTCGAAGAAAACCACCCGCCGCCATCACCTGAGGCCGTCGGGCCTCTATCGCCGGTCACTAAAACCTGTGCCATCCCGTACTCCTACGATTCCGACCAACTTCATCCCCCAACACCCTTCCAATTGCCTGTATTTTCTCAAAAACTGCAAGCCCTTCTCGAGCTTGCCGGCGGCGAATAGAACCACCGAAGCCCAAGCGGCGTTGGCCACTGGAAGATCTCGCCACGCCGAACCACTTTGCCGTTGAATTCACCCCCCGCCATCGCGCCCTGGAGGAGATCGGAGGCGATTTGATTTGGAGCTCCGTGGCCATTCATTTGTTTTAAAGAGGGACAGTGGCAGCTGCGTTTAATAAAAGGGGGGTGTTAAGGTTTTATAGAATTTTAAATTATATTTTTTTATTGTTTATTTCCACAAAAGTAGTGTTTGCATCCGAACTCCAAATCGAACCCATCGATCACCGGCCCTAGCTAAATACCCCCATTCCGAACACAATGGGATATGTTTCATAATCCAATTCGGCTACGATTTGTTTCCGTTAAATTTAAAATATAAATCAATATACTTTAAATTCAAACGCACTTTTTAATTTACCGGGACTACATACGGACTCCAAAAATTCCCGAAAAATAAATCTAGCTATATTTTGACGTTACGGTCTTAACAAAACTAATTTCGTTGAATTTGGAGACCGTTTGAAAAACGTTTATTTTCCAGTCGATTAAAGTCAAACTAAATTGACCAAACACGTCTAAATCCGCCATGCTCACACATTGATTCCAAAAATTATGAAAATTGGCATCTAGCAATAATTTGACATTTCGGATCCAAAAAAAGTGGTCTCATCGAAAACGGAGGTAATTTGCAAAATCGCTAATTTTAAGGGCTATATATTATATAAATTCCATAGCTACTATTCTGAATTTTCAACTGGACATAACTTTTTATTCCCGCTATGAAATCTGGATTTTTCACATTCGTTGGAATGATATTCTCAAACAGATTCAATTATTTTTGGTTTTACTAAAATCCAGTTTATTTTGAATCCTGCACATTCATTTGAAATTTGAAATCGAATTTTCAATCTACCGCGCCATTTCCAATTCCTTTTATAATTAAAATAAATATTTACATTCTGATTTCGACTTAAATAAATATATACGTTCTAATTCTATTTAAAATAAATTTCTAGTCGTTATTATTTTAAATAAAACATTTTAAATATTCAAAATTCATTAAAATTGCCTTAATAAAAAATTTAAATTGGTTCTGATTTTTGGGTTGTTACAATCTCTCCCACTTAAAATCTTTCCGTCCTCGAAAAAGAACGGAGTTGAAAGTTGTTTAACTAACCAACTCAACTTTCATTCTAGCTTTCATTCTTCAACTTTTCAGTTTCTAAGAATTTCTTATTTTTCAAAAATTTGGCTAACACCCTAAATTTTCGAAAAATTTCGCCATAACCTCCTTTGTACGGGGAGACATTTAAAACCACAACTAGTCACGCAGGGCCCTCACCATCTAAAAAGAAAAAGCCAATCGGCTTATAAAATCATCCAAACCCAATAAATTAGTAAACATGTACCTATTTTTCGGGCGTACAATTTTATTCCTCTTCTCTAGCCTCCTTGCTATGACCTGTTCATTATATACACATGTACATGCATGCAATTTCAATCAATTTTCAAGTCAGTTCAACATTTGGTTCAATTTGGCTTAATGGTTCAAAATTTTAATTAATCAACCAATAATCAAACAACACAACCAGCAATCAATTAATTGATTATCTTTTCAAATTCATAATTTTTTTATATATATAAAAATCCATTTTTGATGCCAAGTCACAACAATAGACCCT
Source organism: Allium sativum (assembly GCA_030737875.1). Taxonomy (NCBI): domain Eukaryota; kingdom Viridiplantae; phylum Streptophyta; class Magnoliopsida; order Asparagales; family Amaryllidaceae; genus Allium; species Allium sativum. The sequence goes on along the minus strand of CM060917.1, from coordinate 35,713,472 downwards.
ATCTAGTTTTGGTTTTCACACCAGTCAATTGGAAATATATAAATATCCCACTTTCGAAACTCGAACATAACACTGATGATGGTTACCCATCATCAGAATCATTCATGGGCGACTAGAGTGTGATTCTATACCTATCCAGTATATTCGAGGCATCAAATACACGTTAATTACGCATGTATTCAAAATCTTCATATACTCGATTGTCCAAAATCGATATAAAATAAATATTCAAATACGTATTATACGGTTTAAATTCTCAAAACCAAATTTGTTTTCATTTTTATTTTAAAAATAACACTCTTTCAACTCATTCTAGGATACTACTGATCCCATCTCTAACGAGTCATTCTCATTGGACATTACTAATCCAATCTCTGATGATTTCTTTCGTTTGGTTCTAATATGTCTTGTTCTCGAGCTCTGTAAACCAAAGCTCTGATACCCAAATGACACAACCCAAACTGACCCATATGGGAAAGCCTGTATTGAGTTGAGAGCACGACAAATCAGAACACAACTAGAAGAACATTTCATTGCTTATTACAACAATTTACATCAGAGTACAAGAATATACAGAGTATGAATAAATAATATACATCGGAAAATATCAGAGATTTAAAATTACAATGAAACGGAAAATAATAAAAACACAACTGAAAGAAATACACGGATACAGAGCTTTCTGAATATCATTCCAGCTATAAACCAGGATCCTGTGAATATAAATCTGCAAAACCAAAACTACTAGCTGCCCGTGTGGAAAATAGGGGCACCCAGAGTTTAGGTTAAAACAATAAACTCCAGGTCAGTCATGTGACTGGTGTGAGAACTAAAACAGTTATTTAAACTTTACTTTAAATTTTGGTAAATCAAGGGACCACACCATATAACACGGAACGGGTTTCCTCCCAAGAATACCAGTGCATAAACATTCATAAACAGCGCAATGCTTTTTGAAAAATGAAGCTATTATAAGACTCAGGTCCCATCACACAATGCAACGCAAGCCGGAGGATAGAGTTTTCCCTTATAATAGCCAAATATGCTTGGTACGTTTAAAACAAATCATTTGATACTATTATAAGTGCATAGTGTCAAAAACAACTTCAAATATAAATGTATCAATCGTAGACGGCATGGGTACCATCTATTATGTCGCCATACTAGTTCTATAATTAAAACCGCAAAGTCACGTATTCGAAGTTTGATTTCCATCTGTGAACTAAGGCAAGGGATCGCCCTTACCGTTTCGAGAAGCTCTAGCCCGTGTCTCAGGATCAGAGCTCGAGTGACCCTTGGATTGTCAAGGGTGGTCCACACAAAGTGGATTAAAATGCCTGAACAATATGTTTCCCCGCCCCATGGTGCGTAAATGAGCCAGATGACTCAATATCCATCGGCTCCATAGTAACCGATATATCTGAGGAGCTTCGCTATCCATCATCCACATAAGTAAAACATCTGGGCTTGCAAAACCCTGACACCACTGCTAGCTAGAAGGAAACGCATGTCCTCCCTGAGGTCGTCTCCCGTTTATGGTTCACACCGGGGTGTGAGGCCCACGAATTAACGCTGTACACAAAGCTGTGCTATATTAAAGTCGTGCTTTGATCATCAACCACAAGACTCTTCTTTTCATAAGAAGCCTTAATCATTTGCATCTCAGTATTCCACACAGTCATTTCATGCCATGCGACTGATGTTTATCGATACATAATCTCTGAGCTCGTACATCTCAGAGAAGGGCGTTAAGCAAGAGAATAAATTCTCCACCGCCAAAAAGATATATATTTAATAGAGATCCATCAACACAGAATAAAATCCAATGTCAGACGCACATCCATTTACAAGTTCGTTCTGGGTCTGAACGATACCGGAGGCACCATATTCCTCGTCCCATATGTCCAATACAGGATAGGGGTCCTCGCATATCCGGTCGATCTCCAAGTACGTCTGGACGATCACCACTTGTTACCTCGTCTTGGGTGTACAACTCTGTCAAGACATCAGTAATCATTCAAATGATGTGAATACCTCCGGTCTTCAACCACCGTCTTCATCGTCGACATATCATCGAATTAGTTATTCAGAATGGGTATAAACCCGGCCTTTCCGAATAACTCGCGTATATAATAAACAAATGCTATAAAAATATAACATACACCTCATTCCAATTCAAAATATTCTTTTATTCAAATATTTACATCTTTAGGGATATGTTCCCACTAATTTTATTAAAGATAAATTCTTTAAAATTTATTCTTTAATCTTCATTTAGATATCATTCAAACCAAATTAAGGTAATTTATCCAAACTAGTCGGGATTAGCGATCCTTACTGAAGTAATCATTTATTTTATTTCCCAATCCCAACCTATTCATCCCATTTAGCAAAACTGGTAATACTCTATATCTAACACCATGGTGTTATCGGTAAAATTATTTACCATTTCACATTCAAATCTAATTAAAGATTTAACTATCGCTTGGAGCAAAACTGGTGACACTCCATTCTCGATCATTTCATGAATTCGATAAATTCAATTATCTCATTCACCTTACAATCTAATTAAAGATTCCTTAAAACTCTAATTCAGTTTTAATCTCAAAAACCATTGCTTAGTGATTATTCAATGTTAAGAAATTAATCTTATCTTTTACTGGGTTAAAGAACTAATGTCATTTAAAACACAGTTCACGATAAACCCAAAATTACATTCCATTAATTATGGAACCTTCACGGAAAACAGATCGATATGTATAATTGATATAAAATTTCGTATCCAACCAATAATATAAATGGAATAATGGCAAAGCCTATTTAAATTCCATATACAGTAACGGTCTTCCTTTACAGAAGTTCACATCGATTATTATGAAATCGAATTCCATTCCATTCCAATTTAGTTTATTAAATTGGAAAACTCTTCTTTGGAAAATTCCCCTAAATCTTAATTAAAAGATTTATAAATTCAAAATCATATTTCACTGTAAATCGGGTTAAAGAATGAATGTCGTTAAAACATAGTTCACAATAAACCCAACTCACATTCCATTTCATTCCAATTATTAAATATAACTAGAACTCTAATAATCTTAATTAAAAGATTCATTTTTTCACATGGGGTTTAAGAATAGTGTTACTGAAGACACCGTTCACGACAACCCAAAATTCAATTCAATATTAAATACAAGGCTCTGAATAGAAATTATATCGGCTTATATTCAATATCAAATTCTGAAATCAACAAATATCGTATTGGGAATAACGATATATATATATCTTCCAAATTCCTCCACAATATTTGTATAATCATGGAATCCAATATCGAAATATTCCAAAGATAATTTCGACTCAAATCCATTCCAGTTCATATATTGGAAATTCTGGTCATTTTAAAACCATTTCTAATCCAATTTATTTATTTAAAAATTATTGGATTATTAATCTAGTTAATAACTAGTTCAATTCGATAAAATTATATTTTCGTCTTTTCAAAATTGGAGTTTTTCATCCAAAATCTTTCCAAATCATTTATTATGATTTTACATAATTTTTCCCTATTTTTAATAATTTTATTATCGCCCGCACAGTCGGTTTCCAATAATGGCCACCGAACTGCATCCATAGCAACCTTCTCTGAAATTGATTTAGACATATCTCCAAATCTAACTATTAGATTTCAAATCTCTTGTATTCATTGGAAAGCTCTTTTTGATACGAACCCAACGGTTCCAGTTTTAGGAGAATTCGACGTTCGGATCTCCCGTAATGTCAATTCAAAGTCAATGGTCGAAATTCACGAACTGTCGCGGGGCGGCGCATTCTATTCAGGCCATTAAATATATATAATATATATATTATATATATTTCATCGATTTCCATTTAAAACGTATTTTATAAATCGTTTATAAATTCGTTTTAAAACGATTTCAACTTCATATTCAATTTTAATCAAAATTGAATATTCCATATCATTAATATATAAATGATAATATTTTCAAAACAGTAGATTTTGAAATCAACGTTTATGAATTTTTCTGGTCGGAATGGTTTTCGAATATAAATTCGATCCCGGACTTTCCATACCAACAATTGTTTTAAGCTAAATTTGATAGTCGGTTATTTAACTATCAAATAAAAACAACCATTCATCCATAAAAGAAAATTTTATTTATTGATTCAATATTTAGCCCCTTAATTAATTATTCGTTAATTAAACTTCTTAATTTTCTCAACATCTGAAATATTCATTATTCTTCTTATTTTAGTATAAGAATATTCAAAACCGATCATTTTAAATATGTTTTTAACGCACTTCTCCTCTTGGTCATTAGTTCCCAGTTGTAAATTAGTAAGTGAATAATTTTCTAAATACCAACCCCGAAGGCCGAAACCAACATCAGATCGATACTCAAAAAACCATTCATCTCAACCAATCTCCAGTCAATTTCTAATTCCATTGACTTCATTTCTAAATTTCTAAACGGATAGAAATTTCAAATGTTACTTATCACTTAAATGAGACATTTATTTCAACTTTATAACTATTCGGATATTTTACTTATAAATAACATTTCAAAAACATTATTACAACCTTTATAAAATATTTCCTTAAGGATTCGATTTGCAAAATATTTACTAAATATTTATTTCTAAACTGAAACTAGATTTTTCTTATAACGATGTATTTTTATCAACCAACTCAATTTCATTTTAATCTTCGTAAACCAAGTCCTATATTACATCTTGGTTCCGTAATTAATCTTTATAACACAAGTATTTGTTTATTTCACTTATTTCGGTTTTATTTCAATAAAACCTCTTCTATTCTAACTTCTATTCAAAATATTCATTTATAACTTTTAGCAAATTTTTACTACTAATATTTATTATTTACAAACCGTATATTAAATCCTTTAACATAATCCATATTATATCGTTCAACTTAGTACATCTCCAATTAAATTACTATTACTTTTAAAACCCTTATTAATCTTATCTTTAACTGGGCTAAAGAACTAATGTCATTTAAAACACAGTTCACGATAACCCAAAATCACATTCCATTAATTATGGAATCTTCAGGGAAAACAGATCGATATATATAATCGATATAAACTTTCGTATCCAACCAATAATATAAATGTAATAACGGCAAAGCCTTTTTAAATTCCATATATAGTAACGGTCTTCCTCTACAAAAGTTCACATCGATTATTTCCAAATCGAATTCCATTCCATTCCAATTTATTTTATTAAATTGGAAAACTCTTCTTTGGAAAATTCTCCTAAATCTTAATTAAAAGATTTATAAATTCCAAATCATATTTCACTATAAATCAGGTTAAAGAACGAACGTCGTTAAAACACAGTTCACAATAAACCCAATTCACATTCCATTTCATTCCAATTATTAAATATAACCGGAACTCTAATAATCTTAATTAAAAGATTCATTCTTTTCACACGGGGTTTAAGAACAGTGTTACTGAAGACACCGTTCACGACAACACAAAATCTAATTCAATATTAAATATAAGGCTCTGAATAGAAATTATATCGGCTTATATTCAAAATCAAATTCAGAAATCAACAAATATCGTATTGGGAATAACGATATATATATCTTCCAAATTCCTCCACAATATCCGCATAATCACGGAATCCAATATCGAAATATTCCGAAGATAATTTCGATTCAAATCCATTCCAATTCATATATTGGAAATTCTGGTTATTTAAAACCATTTATAATCCAATTTATTTATTTAAAAATTATTGGATTATTAATCTAGTTAATAACTAGTTCAATTCGATAAAAATATATTTTCATCTTCTCAAAGATGGAATTTTTCATCCAAAATCTTTCCAAATCATTTTTTATGATTTTACATAATTTTCCCCTATTTTTAATAAATTTATTATCGCCCGTACAGTCGGTTTCCACTAACGGCCACCAAACTGCATCCATAGTGACCTTTTCTGAAATTGATTTGGACATATCTCCAAATCTAACCGTTAGATTTTAAATCTCTTGTATTCATTGGAAATATCTTTTCGATACGAACCCAATGATTCCGGTTTTAGGAGAATCTGACGGTCGGATCTCCTGTAATGTCAATTTGAAGTCAATGGTCGAAATCCGCGAATTGCCGCGGCGCGGCGCCTTCTATTCAGGCCATTAAATATATATAATATGTATTTCTTGATTTCCATTTAAAATGTATTTTATAAATCGTTTATAAATTCGTTTTACAACGATTTCAACTTTATATTCAATTTTATAACAAAATTGAATATTCCATATCATTAATATATAAATGATAATATTTTCAAAACATTAGATTTTGAAATCACTTCCTTTTCGATATTCATTATAAAAATGAATAAAATCGATATAAATATCGTTCGCCTCAAAATGGCGCATCTCTAGTCAACACGGCTTCATAAATTTTAATATTTCCGTGTCCATCCCAAATCGGACATCAAAATCCTATTTTAATCCATTACAGAATATATTTTTAAAATATTAGTCATTTTAAAATATTCATTATTCCCCATTTTAAAATATTCGTTATTTTAAAAATATTCGTTCCTTCCGAATTGGTATCAGACACAGTCAATCACCATATAATTTTATTTATATGGATTTCATACGCAGATGTACACAATAATAATCAAACACAGTCAACCATCATCCAAAGTGCATCACACAACTGCATAAGCGTTAAATATGAATAATCAACGCTTACAACAGTCTGTCAACCCATCGATTGACATACAACTAAATATTCGGATTAGTGTATGTCCAATATTATCCCAATACCCGTGTGGGGTTTTCAAACAACAAACACTGATTATTATTTGTGCAGTTAGGCGATGTGTAAAATATATCATCCCAATCAATATCAGTTAAATGTGTGTACATAAACAACCGTCCGATTTGTAAATGAATATTTATTTTCATTCATATACTAGTTACAAATTGTATTTTTAACGATAAATATTTATTTCAACTCCTGAATATTTTATTCAGTTCATTTATACAATAAAAATGATATTTTTATTATTCAAATATTTTATTCATCACATTAATATTTTATACAGTTTGTATATACAATAAAAATGATATTTTTATTATTCAAATATTTTGTTCATCACATGAGTATTTTATACCGTTTATACATACAATAAAAATGATATTTTTATTATTCAAATATTTTGTTTATCACATGAATATTTTATACAGTTTATATATACAATAAAAATGATATTTTTATTATTCAAATATTTTATTCATCACATGAATATTTTATTCTCACTTCATGTCACAATCACAATCAATTTGCGCAACACAGCACAATCAAACAAGTCATCCATGGTCTGTGGACGACGGTGTCAGGAGCTACTAAGCCCCATCTGCAACCTAGTATACATTTAATTGTAAAATAATTAGTGAGAAGGAGTTCTCACCTTGATCAGATAGAAATCGTTGTTAAAATGATTGTTTTTAATATAATTAAACTGGTGTTTTAATTATATCAAAAATCCCAACAGCTTTCGTTTCTGTTCTGGTTTGCTCCATGTTGTAGAGCTCGAATTTACTTTTCCAACGAATTTTTAATCGTTCGATTCTGATAAGAATTGAACAAGATATGGCATTCAATACGTTAATTACATTACTTTTATAATTAAATAATAATTAATTAAAATAAATTACATCTCCCTCTCTAATTCTGGACACCGATCTTCATAACCCATCCTCATCAAAGAAAACCACCCGCCGCCATCACCTGAGGCCATCGGGCCCCCATCGCAGGTCACCAAAACCTGCGCCATCCCGTACTCCTCCGATTCCGACCAACTTCATCCCCCAACACCCTTCCAATTGCCTATATCTGCTCAAAAACTGCAAGCCCTTCTCGAGCTCGCCGGTGGCGAACAGAACCACCGAACTCCAAGCGGCGCTGGCCATTGGAAGATCTTGCCACGCCGAACTACTTTGTCGTTGAATTCACCCCCTCCCATCGCGCCGTGGAGGAGATCAGAGGCGATTGGATTTGGAGCTCCGTGGTCGTTCGTTTGTTTAAAGAGGGACAGTGGCGGCTGCGTTTAATAACAAGGGGGGTGTTAGGGTTTTATAGAATTTTAAATTATATTTTATTATTATTTATTTCCACAAAAGTAGTGTTGCATCCGAACTCAAAATCGAACCCAACGACCGCCGCCTCTAGCTAAATACCCTCATTCTGAACACAATGGGATATGTTTTGTAACCCAATTCGGCTGTTACGATTTGTTTCCATTAAATTTAAAATATAAATCAATATATTTTAAATTCAAATGTACTTTTTAATTCACCGGGACCACGTACGGACTCCAAAAATTCCCGAAATATAGATCTTGCTATGTTTTGACGTTACGGTCTTAACAAATATAATTTCGTCAAATTTGGAGACCATTTGAAAAACGGTCATTTTCCAGTCGATTAAATTCAAATTGAATTGACCAAACACGTTTAAATCCGCAACGCTCACATATTGATTCCAAAAATTATGACAATTGGAATCTAGCAATAATTTGACATTCCGGATCCAACAAAAGTAGTCTCGTCGAAAACGGAGATCATTTGCAAAATTGCTAATTTTAAGGGCAATATATTATATAAATTCCACAGCGACTATTCTGAATTTTCAACTGGACATAACTTTTTATTCCCGCTATGAAATCTGGATTTTTCAAAATCGTTGGAAAGACATTTTCAAACAGATTCAAATATTTCTGGTTTTACTAAAATCCGGTTTATTTTGAATCTTGTACATTCATTTGAAATTTGAAATCGAATTTTCAAACTACCACACCATTTCCAATTCCTTTTATAATTAAAATAAATATTTACATTCTAATTTCGATTTAAATAAATATATACGTTCTAATTCTATTTAAAATAAATTTCTAGTCGTTATTATTTAAAATAAATCATTTTAAATATTCAAAATTCATTAAAATTGCCAAAATTAAAAAATTAAATTGGTTCTGATTTTCCGGGTTGTTACATCCAGATACAGCTGGTGACAACTGGCTACGGGTGGCAGTGGAATTTTCGTAATTAACTGCATGGGCGATCCCTAGCCTGCACACAAAAATTCCATCCCACCACTTCATTTGTTCTCCACTTATAAATACCTCGGGTCTTCCACCATTAAGGGGATCAGACGTTTGCTACCATGAAGTGATGCCGAAGTCTTTCTTCTACAATTCTTAAGCCATTCTAACTCCGTTCATCATCTCCAAGTTAAGATCTAACACCAAATCCGCCACGGAATCCGCTAAAATCATTCAAGTGCCTAAGAGATTGTAGATATACTTTCATACTCCTTGCATTTAGAGACATTCAACCATTCCTTCGCTGATTTGTAAAGATCAAAGTGAAATCCTTGTATGAAAGAGAGAATGAATGTATTTAGATATAATTCAAGCCTTGTAAATCTCGAAATGATAATGAAAACTCTTTCCATAGTGGATGTAGGCTTTTCCTTAGCCGGACCACTCTAAACTCTGTGTTCTCTACTTTTTCTTTGCTTTTATATGATTATGGCTATATTTTCTACTTCTTACCGTTTGGTGAAGTACTGTTTAAGTACCTTTGGTGTTGTAAACCAATTTTGGTTTAAACATTTGGCGCCCACCATGGGGCCACGTATTCTCTTCCAAGGTTAAGCTCCTTGTGCTACCGCCAAACTCCAAAGCCTATTACCGCAATAGATCCTCTTAATTTCAGATCTGGTCCATTTGACGAAGAATCCTTAAGATATAAAAACTTGTGCGAAATCATGAATAAGAAAATGGGAAGTAAGACTGCCAGAAACAATACTGATAATGTAGTTGATCATGAAACTCCGCTTCCCAGTCGCCTAGAAGTAGGAGAGAATTTAGTTGAAGGATCTGGGGTCACAAAGAATGAACTTAATGAAGTTGTTGCCGGCCTAAAACAACAGATGGAAATTGCTAACAATGCCATAATGACTAGGCTGGAAACCTTATTTTCTCTTCAAGGTGCAACAACGAAAGTAATTACCAATCCTATTCAAACTGCTCATACAAAAAATGCACATTCTTCTTCTTCAAGTCCGAATCGGGACTAATCTGTTTAGGAGGTTGTAGATCCTAATAGTCCTCATCGTGAGGAGGCTATACCGCTTGTACGCAATCATGCTGAGAAAGCAACCTCTTGACAAGTGCATGGCTCCACCAAAGGGGCACCTCCCCAAGAGGGAGGCATAGGGCCTGGAACCCAAACCACGACTGTTTGCATAGGCAAGCATCCGGCGAGGGTGATGGCATCCACCCCGTGGACCAATGCAACAACGAGGAACGCCTATCAGAAATGGTTCGCAAGATTATGAAGGAAAGCTTGAAAAAAAAGATGATGAAAAAGAGTGGGGATTCGCTCCTACCAAGACCCCACTCACTAAGAGAATCAAGATGGCCCCATACTCGAACAAGTTCAAGCCTCCGATAGGACAGGTCTACAGTGGGACTGGTGATCCCAACGTGTTCTTGTTCAAATACGACCAACATATGGATGGGGAACGCGCCACAGATGAGCTTAAATGTCTGTACTTCCCAACATATCTAAAAGGGGTGGCTTACCTTTGGTTCACTAAGTTACCACCAAAATCTGTGGATAGCTTCGCTACTCTAGCCAAGCTTTTTAGAGAACAGTTCAGACTCCAAGCTACTAAGGTCCGGGATGTTATGGAGCTGAACAAGTTAGAGCAAAGGCCAAGAGAATCAATCAAGGCCTATCTCACTCGATTTAACGCTATTGCAGCCGAGGTCGAAAATCACGAGCCTCGTTTAGTATTATTGGCTTTAAAGGGAGCCATAAGCAAAAAGACTAAATTTGGACGATGGATCAAGAAGAAGAAGCTGAGCACGCTCGAGCAGCTATTCGATAAAACCGAAGAGTATATGAGTGTAGAAGAAGATCCAGCCTACGCCCTAGATATCCCTGAAAGCAGTGCACAAACTAAAAAGAAAGACAATATTGTGTAGGCTGGTCAACTCTATGGGCCAGAAGAATGGTAATGATAGCAAGGATAACAAGAGCAATAAGAAGTTCCTCTTCTTTAAGAAATCAGAGTTGACCCCACTCAGCGACACCCTAGAGAATGTCTATATAGCTGCAAAGGACACCGAAAACTTCTAAAAGCCGAAGCTTGTGAAAGTCAGTGACGCTACCATAAACTTAGGGAGGTTTTGTAGGTTCCACAACCAGCGAGGCTATAATAACAAGTGCAGACATTTAAAAAGCCTGATTGAGGAGCTAATAAGGAAGAACATGTTGCAGTAGTATGTAAAAAACCCTTAGAATTCTCAGACTGCACATGGGAAAAGTAATACCCCAGCAAGAAAAGCTGCAGCTCCTGTCAGCCAAGGCCAATCATCTACACAGTCTCAAGTGGTCCCTACCCAACCGGAAAAAGACGGGGGGATGACGTAAAATATGCTTATGAGCGGAATAATCCTCCACAGGAAGTAGTGTAACAACCCGTATTTTTATGATATATAAATAATTTATTTAATTATTTAAATAATGGTTTGGTTATTTAAAATGGCCAGAGTTAAATAATATTGAATATTTAATTAAAATAAATAATATAATAATATATTTAATTTCTGAAATAGTCAGAAATAGTGGAATTCACAAAATGGTGTGAATTGGATCATCTGTGATATTTAATTCAGTTTAGAATTGAATTAGAATAATGAATATATTATTTGAACGGCAGTTTGAACGTATAATTATAATATAATTATAATCGAGCTCGAAATGGCGTGGCAGTTTGCTATTTGGCGATTTGAACTTCAACCGAATATACATGGTTCGATTTAAATCGGATTTCTGTGAAACAAGAAACGTTAGGAGCTGGTGAAGTATATTTTTCTAGTGGAAGAGAAAATTCGGGATTTCATTGTGTAGATTTTGAGATATGTCCAAATCAAATTTTAGAAAAGTCGCTATGGAATTCCTTTATAATTTATAAAGGAATTATTTATATTTTTCATTATAAATCGAATATCGATTTATATCGGGGTTTGAAATATTGAGTTAGAAATTCACATAGGAACATTGTGGAGCTGAATAATATTCTATATGAATATACACGATAATATTTATTTATAAATATTTAATTTAATTGTTTTTAAATATATTTATATATTTAAAAGGGTTATTTAGAGCTTTAAAAATATCCAGTTTTGCAAACGACCTCAGAATTGGACGAAACTAATTTTGTTGGATCCGCAATGTTAAATTATTGCTAGATTTCAGTTTCCGCGATTTTTGAAGTCTGTATGTGACCGTACGGATTTTTAATGTGGAACACAATCGATAATTTGACCTTTAAAAATACATTGTGTGAACAAAGGAAGTCGGAATTCAACGAAACCAGTTTCGTTGGGTCCGCAATGTCGAACTGTAGCTGCATGTCCAGTATTGTGATTATTGGGTATCGTATGTGATCACAAGAATTTTAGAGGATGAATACAAACAGCGATTGCTTAAAATAAAATAAAATATTCGAATAAAAAATAATAAACCTACTCTATAAATAATCTTTAACATTTCTAACCCTAAACGATTCCCTCATCCCACAGAAAAATGCGCCGCCACCTCTTCTTAAATTACACAGTAAAGTTCATCCTTTGAAAATCAAAATAAAATCCAAACAAACTCTATAAATCGAGAGGAATATATATTTGAGTTCAGCATTCAAGGAGCTTCGATCTAGTATGTTTTTTGTCAAGCTCGATTGCGGATTCTGAGGTCGACTTTTTTCAGTGCGAGCTAGGGCTCGGGTATTACTGGATCTTGGTGCACTGATGATCGGAATGGAGATTAAAAATCGGTTTGTGGTAGGAAAACAAGTTTGTTGGCAAGATTTTCGGGAGCTTGGCAGACTTTTGTGTCGATGCCTGGACTGTCGAATCAGACATCGATCAGAAAAAGCGTCGATCGAGCTGTGTATCGTGGTGATGAGGTCGGAAAGGAGGTGAAGGGGAGGAACTTGGTGGCAACGATATGGTGAACGGTGGAGTAAATGAGGTAAACGATATAGAGGAAGTTTCTGTAATGGAGGAGTTGGCAATGTCGGGTTCGTTACTGCTAATCGTGGAAGATGATTTAGTGGAGGCGAGTCTGGGCTTCTTGAAATTTGTATGGGCCACAAGAAAGGTAAAGGCCCAATTAAAGAAAAAGTTAAGTTATTTTAATTTAATTTGTTTAAAAGCTTGTAAACTGAATAACTTCGTCATATGTTAACCGAATTCAGCAAAACAAGATCCGTCGGCATTGTATGCATGGGAGCTACACCATGGAACTGACCGGAAGTGAATTAGAGCTCGTTTGGATTTATGGTGAAATTTAACGCCTGAATCAAATAACGACCAATTATCGTTATTTAACGATAACCGTTCAATGTGAGTAAAACTCACTAACTCTTCTCAGTTATATTTTTATAACGTATTTTTATAACTAATAAATAATGGTTGTTTGTTGTGTGTTGGCTGTTTGGTTGAACTGCTAGTCAGTTGATTGAAAATATAGATAACGATAGAAATATAAATCGTTAATCAAATATTGATTCTGTTTAGCAGAATATCTCATAGCGAAATGAAATTGACGTTAATTTTATTGTTTAACATCTGTGGATGCAGGGAAACAGGTCGGAGGGACCCAACTGGGTTCAACATTCATTTTACTGTTTTTCATATATTGTGTTATATGATGTGATATGAAATCTATTGTTGATTTTGTATGTTGGAATGATACTGATCATTGTTATATGGTACGTTAAATATCATAAGGAATACTGGAATGTTAAAAAGGAAAATTTCAGTGTTATATTGAAAAAGAAATGTTTATAAAATCAAAAGATTTTATAAAAAGAAAATATATATTTATAAAATAAATAGATTAAAAAGGAATATTTATTTGTTAATCAAACAGATAGAATTGAAGGGAAATATTTGTAAAACATTTACAAATAGAATTGAAAAAAAGAAATATTTGTAAACTATTTACAAATAGAATTGAAAAGGGATATTTATTTGAAAAATAAATAGAATAGAAAGGGGAAATATGTGTAAAGTAAATAGAAAAGGGAATAGTTAGATTATAAATGGAATTATTTACTAAATCAATAGATTTTATAAAAAGAAAATATTTTATAAAATAAATAGGATTATCAAAAAAGGATTTGTTTTGTAAATAAATAGATTATAAAAGGAAATACTTGAAAAGTGACTAGAATTGTATAAAAGGAGAATTTTACGTTTGAAAGGTTTAGACCCGTGCTTCGCACACGGTTATAACATGATATGGATTTAAAGCAAAGATTTTAAATAGAATCTATTCTGACCGATAGATTGAGAAGATAAATGTATAAATAATATTTTATAAATCAAATGAAATGTTTATCATTGGATAAATAAAATATATAAGTCAGGACTTATATAGAGAAGTAAGAATCGATTTCAACATCGATATTTGGAACTGAATATGGACGAAGAGTTAAATCAAAGGAGTTAATCGAATTATAGTTAATTGATTAGAGTTAGAATTAATCGATTTGAGTTAGAGTTAATCGATTAGAGTTAGAATTAATCGATTAGAGTTAGAGTTAATTGATTAGATTTAATTGATTAGAGTTAACCAGTTAGAGTTAATCAGTTAGAGTTAACCAGATAGAGTTAATTGAACATAGTTAATCGAATTAGGATTAATTGAATATTAGTTATTCAATTAGAGTTGATCGAATATAGTTATTTGAGATAGAGTTAGTCAAACATAGTTATTTAGGATGTGTTGCCATTTCGTACGACTGCTAGCGTAATTCGCAGGGATGCAGATAGCCTGCGGCGGTCGGATGTTTCCTGAGGGAATCAGGCGTAACCATTGTGATCGCTGCGATCTAGAGTCAAGCGAATGGAGTTAAATCGAACATTAGCCATTCAAAATAAAGTTAAAACAGACATAGTTATTCGAATATAAGTTAATCGAATATTAGTTATTCAATAGGAGTTAGATAAGTCGAATAAGATAAGTTGAGTTAGATAAGTTGAATTAGATAAGTTGAGTTAGATAAGTCGAATTAGATAAGTTGAGTTAGATAAGTTGAATTAGATAAGTTGAGTTAGATAAGTCGAATTAGATAATTTGAGTTAAATAAGTTGAGTTAAATAAGTTAAGTTAATCAAGTTGAGTTAATCGAGTTGAGTTAGTCAAGATGATTTAATCAAACCGAGTTAATCTAATTGAGTTAACCCAAAAGAGTTATTCGAAATAGTTTATTCGAATAGAATTAAAGGAGATTAATCGAATGTAATTCATTCGAAGAGAGTTAATCGAATATAGTTATTCGAAGAAGGAGTTATCGAATATAGTTATTCAAAGAAAGGGTTATCGAATATAGTTTATTCGAAAAGGAGTCATCGAATATAGGTTATTCGAAAAAGAGAATTATACATTGAATTTGATTATATCGAATTCGGGAAAGAAATATTTACCTTCCATTTTTATCAAGATTTACTTATTTATTAATAAATTAGTGGTTTAGTTATTTAATTAAATTAAGGAATAAAAGTTATACTTTGAAGTTAGATATTTCAGAAGTAGGGATTATAACGCTATAGTTATCATCAATGTTTTAAAATAAAGAAGTGAATTCATAAATAGAATCCGAGTTACGTAAGGAAGTTTGTTAAAGGTTTAAAAGGTGAACTTTGTCTATCTCGAGGTTAGAAATGTTGTTCAGTTAAGGTCTGAGAGGTAATTATACCCCAACTTGATTGACTTCGTTTCTAAGGGATGGGTAAGGTTCGATAGTGAAGGTTGATTAGGTGAATTTAGTTAATGAGTGTAATGGTTTAAATGGGTTTAGTATCTGTTTAAATCAAATGAATAAGTTTTGGAAACATTTTCCAAATACAATCAAAGATATTTTCTAATCATAGAAAATGAAATGTTGATGAGAAAGAATACTGGAATGTCAGTAATACGTGAAACAGAGATGGAAATGTTCTCTAATGATTAAAGACATATATTTCCTAAATTTAGAAAATGAGAAATGTTGAGTATATAGAAATGGGAAATGAATAAATACATGATTAATTTAATTAAAAGAGATAAGTGTTGACTGATGATTGATCGATCGAATTTCTATCCGGAAATAAGATCGTTGGTTGCACACCTATTTTTCTTTGATAGTTAAATCACCAACCATCGAAGTTTTTGACCACTTTTCCGTCGTCAATACGGAGAGACCGGGATCAGATTCATTTTCTGAAAACCACTCTGTATATACGTTAGCGTTGCGATCAAATATGATGAAGATAATTGAAGATGGAGTTATGCAAGGGCTATCCGGTTTACAGAATAGTGCATTCGGTTTGTCTAGTCCTAGGACAAACGTGAATGGACGAATGTCTGACAAAGTATATCCAACGGATCGCATAAGTTGATCTCTTCAAACGTACTTACGTTTGGTGGCGGAGGAATTCGTTTCTCTTAGCTTTATACCCGTGGTATTTTTGGGGAAATCAATTTGTGATTTGGTGGGTATGATGATGTGGCATTCAAAGTGAATGGTGGTCAGGTGTTCCAAAAGATACGTTATGACCTCGAGCCTCATCAACCGGGAAATGACAGAAATCGGGCAGGCATCATGGCTAGGTGGGTCGCTCCCATTAGGGTGTATATCACTTATCTAGAGAAAATCCATTTCATTCTTTTATCTATTATCGATGCTGTCCCTTTTCGGGAAACGGTGGGTAGCTCCCAACCGTTGGTGGTATACATTCGATACACTCAAGCAAAATGAGTGGTTGGTCATATGTGGGCCAGGTTGTAAGACGTTCTTGTTGAACCCAGTGTATTTGCCTCTAGAGATACACTATCGGCAGGTGGTCCCATACCTTGTCATAATCGGAATCCAATCTCCAATAAGCGCCCGCGGTTTTGATTTGTATACTACAAATGTGGAGCGTGAGATGCAAGCGTTCTGCTAGTTTGTTAATTACCTGTTATTAGACATTATTATAATATCAGAGAAGTATTGATTTCCAAAACTGTTTTGGGTTATCGTAAGGTAAAAACCATCCGTGTTTATGTGTGGATCGGTCTTACGATTATCTTTTCTTTTGAAAAGGATTTTGAAAATTTAAACCAAATGATTTGAGTTTACTCACACCAGTCCCATGACTGACCCAGAGTTTATTTTGTTTTTGTTTTCCCTAAACTCTTGGGTGCCCAAATTTGTACAGGCAGTCAAGTAGTTCAGGACTTTACAGATATATTTGGAGGAGCTTGAAGCAGGAGGCTTCAGGATTATATAGCTATTGTTATTTCCGCTGTGTGTAAGTGTTGTACTCTGTAATGTTGTTGTGTATATATATATACTGTTTTATTGCAAAGTTATGTTATATATTATATTTTATTCGTTCCGCTGTGAGATTCGTATCACTTTGATTCTGTTTTGTGGTGATCTTCTTCTTCTTCTATTCTAATTTTCTATCTTATCTATTCTCACCCTCTAACTTCTTTCTATTAATGATCAGGTATTTCCGATGTCTGAATAGTCAACATGGTAGTTTTGTGTTGATTTTCGGAGTCGAAAATCCCAGTTCGTTACAGTGGTATCAGAGCTGAAGGTTAAGTGATTACCTTGGCTCTGTGGCATGACTCAGTAGAGATGGGGTTAGTAATGCCCTAGATGGAGTTGAGAGTATATATACGAGTGAACGTAATTGTAGATTTGATATAAAATGGTTTTATATTGTGGAGATTTGTTGGTTGAGTTGTTTATAAGTTCTGGTCAATCAGTTTGATCCACTATATCGCTAGGAGTTTATAAACACTCGAATACGATGAACCGACACAGTATGTTTTGAAAGAGGGTAGTTGATATGATTTACCCGAAATATATTTTGATATAAAGGGAATTAATAATATTTAAAATATTATAGTATATTGGATGTGTTGGTTGTGATTATAATCGAATAAGATTATAAATTAGAATGGTTATATAAATAACCAATCAGAATGCAGATAAGTGTAATATATGAAATCAAATGAATTAAATCTGAATTTAAATCAGAATTGAAATTAAAACCTTGGAAATTTGAATAAGTGTTTATAAATGTATGTGGATTAACTATATGAGAATTTTAAAATCCTGGGAGATTTTAAATTGTTTACAAGCATGGTGAATGGTATTTTGAAATAATTTCAAAATAGAATTTGTTTAAATATGACTTTCGGAAAATTGGTACAGTATTGAACTCACATGAGTAGCTGGGAAATAACTCTGATGATGCTGGCCACATCACCAGTGTTCATTTTTGTGTTGTAAGTGACGGATTTAGATTTTGTTTTCAAGTTATATTGGGAAAAGGAAGTTGTTTTGAATCCCGAAAGGGAATAATTTATTTTAGAAAAACTAAACTGTTTAAAATCCCTAGGAAGATAGTATGAATTAAAAACAATTTAAAGTAATTTGTGAAAGCAAATATGAATTGAATTGAAATCAATTAACTGGAAATTGAATTGGAATATAATATATCAAGTGGAATCATATTTTGAATTGTGAGACAGGAATCTGAAATGGTATTGGATTGATGAGTTAGGAGTAGGAATCAAGAATTGAACTTTGGTTTGAAATTGAATTTGGCTTGGATACGTGAATGATTTGGTTTTGAGAATAAAATTGGAATTTTGTTTGGGAATGCATGTGTATATGCTGACAGGGTAGCAAATGGAAAGGATATAATGATATGCTCGATAAAAAGGTACACGTTTATTTTTATGGATTTGGTGATTTATGGGCCGATTTGGCAAGCCGCTTGGCTGTTTGATTTTCTTTTGGATTGGAGAAGGCCTAGAGAGGCGAGTTGGGGTTTGAACTATTGACCTGTACAAAGGAGGCGCTGGCGAAATTTTCCAGAAATTTAGAGTGTTAGAAAATTTTTAGGATTTTAGGAAATTTTCGTTGATAAGAATTAATTATTATTTTAATTGAAATTAAATTGGTTCAGTTGAAAATAAAGTTGGTAAGTAAACAAATAAATTTGTACTAGTCAATAGGGTTTGTTCTCTATCTTAGCAATTTCGAGGACGAAATTATTTTAAGGGGGGAAGAATGTAACGACCCGTATTTTTACAATATATAAATAATTTATTTAATTATTTAAATAATAGTTTGGTTATTTAAAATGACCAGAATAAGATAATATTTAATATTTAATTAAAATAAATAATATAATAATATATTTAATTTCTGAAATAGTCAGAAATAGTGGAATTCACAAAATGGTGTGAATTGGATCATCTGTGATATTTAATTCAGTTTAGAATTGAATTAGAATAATGAATATATTATTTGAACGACGGTTTGAACGTATAATTATAATATAATTATACTCGAGCTCGAAATGGCGCGGCAGTTCGCTATTTGGCGATTTGAACTTCAACAGAATATACAGGGTCCGATTTAAATCGGATTTCTGTGAAACAAGAAACGTTAGGAGCTGGTGAAGTATATTTTTCCAGTGGAAGAGAAAATTCGGGATTTCATTGTGTAGATTTTGAGATATGTCCAAATCAAATTTTAGAAAAGTCGCTATGGAATTCCTTTATAATTTATAAAGGAATTATTTATATTTTAAAAAGGGATTTCATTATAAATCGAATATCGATTTATATCGGTGTTTGAAATATCGAGTTAGAAATTCTCATAGGAATATTGTGGAGTTGAAAAATATTCTTTGTGAATATATACGATAATATTTATTTATAAATATATAATTTAATTGTTTTTAAATATATTTATATATTTAAAAGGGTTATTTAGAGCTTTAAAAATAGCCAGTTTTGCAAACGACCTCAGAATTCGACGAAACTAATTTTGTTGGATCCGCAATGTTAAATTATTCCTAGATTTCTATTTTCGCGATTTTTGAAGTCAATATGTGGCCGTACGGATTTTTAATGTGAAATACAATCGATAATTTGACCTTTAAAAATACGCTGTGTGAGCAAACGAAGTCGGAATTCGACGAAACTAGTTTCGTTGGGTCCGCAATGTCGAACTGTAGCTGCATGTCCAGTTTTGTGATTTTTGGGTATCGTATGTGATCACAGTAATTTTAGAGGATGAATACAAACAGCGATTGCTTAAAATAAAATAGAATACTCGAATAAAAATTATAATAAACCTACTCTATAAATAATCTTTAACATTTCTAGCCCTAAACCATTCCCTCATCCCACAGAAAAATGCGCCGCCACCTCTTCTTAAATTACACAGTGAAGTTCATCCTTTGAAAATCAAAATAAAATCCAAACAAACTCTATAAATCGAGAGGAATATATATTTGAGTTCAGCATTCAAGGAGCTTCGATCCAGTATGCTTTTTGTCAAGCTCGATTGCGCATTCTGGGATCGACTTTTTCCAGTGCGAGCTAGGGTTCGGGTATTACTGGATCTTGGTGCACTGATGATCGGAATGGAGATTAGAAATCGGTTTGCGGTAGGAAAACAAGTTTGTTGGCAAGATTTGGTAGAGTTTGGCAGACTTTAGTGTCGATGCCTGGACTGTCGAATCGGACGTCGATCAGAGAAAGCGTCGATCGAGCTGTGTATCGTGGTGATGAGGTCGGAAAGGAGGTGAAGGGGAGGAACTTGGTGGCTGCAGTTTGGTGAACGGTGGAGTAAATGAGGTAAACGATATGGAGGAAGTTTCTGTAATGGAGGAGTTGGCAATGTCAGGTTCGTTACTGCTAATCATGGAAGATGATTTAGTGGAGGCGGGTCTGGGCTTCTGGAAATTTGTATGGGCCGCAAGAAAGGTTAATACCCAATTAAAGAAAAAGTTAAGTTATTTTAATTTAATTTGTTTAAAAGCTTGTAAACTGAATAACTTCGTCATATGTTAACTGGATTCAGCGAAACAAGATCCGTCGGTATCGTATGGACGGGAGCTACACTATGGAACTGGCCGGGAGTGAATTAGACCTCGTTTGGATTTATGGTGAAATTTAATGCCTGAATCAAATCAACGACCAATTATCGTTATTTAACGATAACCATCCAATGTAAGTAAAACTCACTAACTCTTCTCAGTTATATTTTTATAACGTATTTTTATAACTGATAGATAATGGTTGTTTGCTGTGTGTTGGCTGTTTGGCTGAACTGCTAGTCAGTTGATTGAAAATATAGATAACGATAGAAATATAAATCGTTAATCAAATATTGATTCTGTTTAGCAGAATATCTCATAGTGAAATGAAATTGATGTTAATTTTATTGTTTAACATCTGTGGATACAGGGAAACAGGTCGGAGGGACCCAAATCGGTTCCTCAACATTCATTTTACTGTTTTTCATATATTGTGTTATATAATGTGATATGAAATCTGTTGTTGATTTTGTATGTTGGAATGATACCGATCATTGTTATATGGTACGTTAAATATCATAAGGAATACTGGAATGTTAAAAAGGAAATTTTCAATGTTATATTGAAAAATAAATATTTATAAAATCAAAAGATTTTATAAAAAGAAAAAATTTATTTATAAAATAAATAGATTAAAAAGGAATATTTATTTGTTAATCAAATAGATAGAATTAAAGGGAAATATTTGTAAAACATTTACAAATAGAATTGAAAAAAAGAAATATTTGTAAACTATTTACAAATAGAATTGAAAAGGGATATTTATTTGAAAAATAAATAGAATAGAAAGGGGAAATATGTGTAAATTAAATAGAAAAGGGAATAGTTAGATTATAAAAGGAATTACTTATTAAATCAATAGATTTTATAAAAAGAAAATATTTTATAAAATAAATAGGATTATCAAAAAAGGATTTGTTTTGTAAATAAATAGATTATAAAAGGAAATACTTGAAAAGTGTCTAGAATTGTATAAAAGGAGAATTTTACGTTTGAAAGGTTTAGACCCGTGCTTCGCACACGGGTATAACATGATATGGATTTAAAGCAAAGATTTTAAATAGAATCTATTCTGACCGATAGATTGAGAAGATAAATTTATAAATAATATTTTATAAATCAAATGAAATGTTTATCACTGGATAAATAGAATATATAAGTCAGGACTTATATAGAGAAGTAAGAATCGATTTCAACATCGATATTTGGAACTGAATATGGACGAAGAGTTAAATCAAAGGAGTTAATCGAATTATAGTTAATCGATTAGAGTTAGAATTAATCTATTTGAGTTAGAGTTAATCGATTAGAGTTAGAATTAATCGATTAGAGTTAGAGTTAATTGATTAGATTTAATTGATTAGAGTTAACCAGTTAGAGTTAATCAGTTAGAGTTAACCAGATAGAGTTAATTGAACATAGTTAATCGAATTAGGATTAATTGAATATTAGTTATTCAATTAGAGTTGATCGAATATAGTTATTTGAGATAGAGTTAGTCAAACATAGTTATTTAGGATATGTTGCCATTTCGTTTGACTGCTAGCGTAATTCGCAGGGATGCAGATAGCCTACGGCGGTAGGACGTTTCCTTAGGGAATCAGGCGTAACCATTGTGATCCAAGTTACGTAAGGAAGTTTGTTAAAGGTTTAAAAGGTGAACTTTGTCTATCTCGAGGTTAAAAATGTTGTTCAGTTAAGGTCTGAGAGGTAATTATACCCCAACTTGATTGACTTCGTTTTTAACTAAGGGATGGGTAAGGTTCGATAGTGAAGGTTGATTAGGTGAATTTTGTAAATGAGTGTAATGGTTTAAATTGGTTTAGTGATGTTTTATTTAAACATCTGTTTAAATCAAATGAATAAGTTTTGGAAACATTTTCCAAATGCAATCAGAGATATTTTCTAATCATAGAAAATGAAATGTTGATGAGAAAGAATACTGGAATGTCAGTAATACGTGAAACAGAGATGGAAATGTTTTATAATGATTGATGACGTATATTTCCTAAATTTAGAAAATGAGAAATGTTGAGTATAAAGAAATGGGAAATGAATAAATACATGATTAATTTAATTAAAAGAGATAAGTGTTGATTGATGATTGATCGATCGAATTTCTATCCGGAAATAAGATCGCTGGTTGCACACCTATTTTTCTTTGATAGTTAAATCACCGACCATCGAAGTTTTTGACCACTTTTCCGTCATCAATTCGGAGAGACCGGGATCAGATTCATTTTCTGAAAACCACTCTGTATAGACATTAGCGTTGCGATCAAATATGATGAAGATAACTGAAGATGGAGTTATGCAAGGGCTATCCGGTTTACAGAATAGTGCCTTCGGTTCGTCCTGTCCTAGGACAAACGTGAATGGACGAATGTCTGACAAAGTATATCTAACGGATCGCGTAAGTTGATCTCTTCAAACATACTTACGTTTGGTGGCGGAGGAATTCGTTTCTCTTAGCTTTATACCCGTGGTATTTTTGGGGAAATCAATTTGTGATTTGGTGGGTATGATGATGTGGCATTCAAAGTGAATGGTGGTTAGGTGTTCCAAAAGATACGTTATGACCTCAAGCCTCATCAACCAGGAAATGACAGAAATCGGGCAGGCAACATGGCTAGGTGGGTCGCTCCCATTAGGGTGTATATCACTTATCTAGAGAAAATCCATTTCATTCTTTTATCTATTATCGATGCTGTCCCTTTTCAGGAAACGGTGGGTAGCTCCCAACCGTTGGTGGTATACATTCGATACACTCAAGCGAAATGAGTGGTCGGTCATGTGTGGGCCGGGTTGCAAGACGTTCTTGTTGAACCCAGTGTATTTGCCTCTAGAGATACACTATCGGCAGGTGGTCCCATACCTTGTCATAATCGGAATCCAATCTCCAATAAGCGCCCGCGGTTTTGATTTATATACTATATATGTGGAGCGTGAGATGCAAGCGTTCTGCTAGTTTGTTAATTACCTGTTATTAGACATTATTCTAATATCAGAGAAGTATTGATTTCCAAAATTGTTTTGGGTTATCGTAAGGTAAAAACCATCCGTGTTTATGTGTGGATCGGTCTTACGATCATCTTTTCTTTTGAAAAGGATTTTGGAAAGTTAAACTAAATGATTTGAGTTTAATCACACCAGTCCCATGACTGACCCAGAGTTTATTTTGTTTTTGTTTTCCCTAAACTCTTGGGTGCCCAAATTTGTATAGGCAGTCAAGTAGTTCAGGACTTTACAGATATATTTGGAGGAGCTTGAAGCAGGAGGCTTCAAGATTATATAGCTATTGTTATTTCTGCTGTGTGTAAGTGTTGTACTCTGTAATGGTGTTGTGTGTATATATATACTGTTTTATTGCAAAGTTATGTTATATATTATATTTTATTCGTTCCGCTGTGAGATTCGTACTACTTTGATTCTGTTTTGTGGTGATCTTCTTCTTCTTCTATTCTAATTTTCTATCTTATCTATTCTCACCCTCTAACTTCTTTCTATTAATGATCAGGTATTTCCGATGTTTGAATAGTCAACATGGTAGTTTTGTGTTGATTTTCGGAGTCGAAAATCCCAGTTCGTTACAAGTAGGCTATGTGGTCCTCAACAATTCGTTCCCTATAAAATTTCCAAAGACGTCAGGATAAGACGTAGTGTTCAAAGACAGAGATTCAGATGGACTATCAACACTGACAATTGACCCAATGGTGGTCACCATTGACATAGGGTTGTCCGTGTCCAGGAGGGTTCTAGTGGACAGCAGGGCGTCTGTCAACGTGCTTTACATTAGTGCTTTCAATAAGATGAGTATCCTATGTCAGATGTCTGACCATGTCAGAACAAGATTCACGGGTTAACAGGGCAACCAACACAGCAGATCGGCGTGATAGATCTGCTAGTTGAACTTGGTAAAGGAAACCGTAAGGTTGTTATGATGCAAACCTTTGTAATAGTTGATGAGCTTTCAGCCTACAATGCTTTTATTGGAAGGTCTGCTCTAGCTAAAATTGTGCTAGCTCCATGGTGTATGACCATGAAATTTCCAATAGAAAATGGAGTTGACGTGATAAAGGGAGATCAAAAAGCGGCCAGAGAATGTTATATGGAAGAGCTAGCCAAAGGCAGGAAAAAGGAGACAGGGAAGAATGCGGAGGCTCTGCTCCGCATTTGCGACACCACATTATAGCAACTAGGCGGAGCCCTTGCACCGGCGAGCACAGCGGAACTCAAAAAGAAATGGACCCAAGGAAAGCCAGTGTGGGGGAGACTAGAGCGGCACCAGCTGAAGCCACAATCCTGATTCCAGTCCATGACAAAGATCCCAACAAAGTATTGAAAATAGGCTCTCACCTGGGCTTGAAGTTGCAAAAAGACTTAACTATGTTTTTAAAAGAGAATTTGGATGTTTTTGCTTGGAATCATTCTGACATGTGTGGAATTTCTCTGATGTAACGATACAAAAATTGAATATTGATCCATGTATGACCCCAATAGAACAAAAAAGACGAACTCAAGGACCCGAAAGATCTAAAGCACTAAAAGAAGAGGTGGATAGGTTACTCGAAAATGACTTTATACGATAATCCACATATCCTGATTGGGTCTCTAATCCAGTTATTGTAAATAAGTCCAATGGCAAATGGAGGGTATGCATCGATTATTCAGACCTCAATAAGGCGTGTCCTAAGGATAGTTTCCCATTGCCCAGAATTGATCAGCTTGTAACAGGGCGTGAGCACTTATCTTTCATGGACGCTTATTCCGGATATAACCAGATAATGATGTATAAGCCGGATGAAGAAAACACAAGTGTCATAACAGACAGGGTCTTATATTGCTACAAGGTCATGCCGTTCAGACTGAAAAATGCAGGAGCAACTTACCAGCGCCTTGTAAACTTCATGTTCGAATCACAAATTGGGAAAACAATGGAAGCCTACGTGGACGATATGTTGGTAAAATCAAAGAAAGCTGACGATCACTTAGATAACTTGGCAGAAATGTTCCATATCCTCATGAAGTTTGGAATGAAGTTGAATCCACTCAAATATTCATTCAGAGTCGCATCGAGAAAGTTCTCGGATTCATTGTCAATGCCAGGGGCTTAGAGGCCAATCCCGCTCAGGTTATAGCTTTGCGAGAAATGCGAGCTCCTAGAACGAAGAGAGAACTTCGAAGCCTGAATGGGAAGGTAGCTGCGCTGAGTCGATTTATCTCGAAGGATACAGATTGGTGCATTCCACTCTTTGACACTTTGAAGAAAAGAAAGAAAGATTTCCAATGGACTCCTGAATGCCAAGCAACTTTCGAAGAGTTAATCAAACACATGGAGTCACCACCAATGCTGTCAAAGCCTAAAGATGGAGAAGAATTGTTCCTATACTTGGCTGTCTCATCTCACGCATTAAGCACGGCGCTTTTCCGGGAGGATGCAAAGGTTCAATGGCCATTGTACTACATCAGCAAAAGACTTGCTGGGGCAGAGCTAAAATATCCCATGTTGGAGAAGCTTGCATATTGTCTGCTCATCGCCTCAAAAAAGATAAGGCCATACTTCCAAGTCCACTCTATTAAAGTTCTTACCATCAGCCGCTAAAGCAAGTTCTCTTCCGCCTAGGAACTTCGGGAAGATTGTTGAAGTGGAATATTGAGCTTAGCCAATACGACATCACTCACACCATCCTCGAAGAGCTATTAACGGGCAGGCTTTAGCCGATTTCATCACTAAATTCACAAATAGAGGGGGAGAGAAAGAGGAACTAGTCGAAGCAATCATGAGATGGAAATTGTTCATTGATGGGTCCAAAAAAGATCACTGCTCGGGGGTAGGGGTGGTTTTAGAAACTCCTGAAGGCCATCCTCTATGCTATGCTTTAAGATTGGAATTCCCATCAATCAAAAACGAAGTCGAGTATGAAGCTCTAATTGCAGGATTGAAGTTGGCGAAAGAGTTGAACCTAAAATCCCTGCAAATTCTCAGCGACTCACAGATAGTAGTGTATCAAGTCCGACGAGAATTCCAAGCCAAGGTCGGAAATCTTCCTGCTTATCTGTCTAAAGCTTAGGAACTACTCAATGACCTTGATTACTACACAATATCCTATATTCCAATAGAGGAAAACATAAAAGATGATTCACTAGCCAAATGTGCCAGTTCCGGAGATGCTCAGATACTAAGATTGGTGCCGGTTGAAGTTCTTCCAAATCCCAACATTGAAGATGCATACGTCGACTGGGTCATGCAAATTGATGAAGAGCCAATCCCATGGATGACCCTGTTTAAAGAGTATCACCTCAATGGGACATTTCCAGTGGATTCTAAGAAGCGACGAATTTTTTTGCGTAAAGCTCCATTATATCTCATCCAAGATGGAAGATTGTACAGATGAGGCTTTTCCTTGCCCCTACTTCGATATGTGACTAAAGAAGAATCCAGAGCAATCCTGGCAGAATTACATGAAGGTGAATGTGGGGTACACATAGGCGGACATACACTGGCCAAGAAAGTATTGTGATATGGCTACTTCTAGCCTGATGTGAACTTAGATGCTATGACCTATGGTAAAATGTGTGACAAGTGCTAGAGATTCGCAAAGATTCCAAGAGCACTACCTATAGAATTGACCCAAATGGTCAGTCTATGGCCATTTGCTGTCTGGGTCATCGATCTGATCATAGCTTTACCTATAGCCAAATCAAACATGAAGTACGCCATTATAGCCGTCGATTATTTCACCAAGTGGGATGAAGCAGAGCCACTGGCCACCATCACTTCAAAGAAAGTTATCAACTTTGTCTTGAAGAACATCATCTACAGATTCGGTAACCACAGAAAATAATCACGGACAATGGGACTCAATTCGAAAGCGATGAGTTCAAGAAGTTCTGTGCCAAATACAAGATTAAATATAGTTTTGCAGCCGTTGCTCATCCGCAGGCCAATAAGAAAGTTGAAGCAGTGAATAAAATCATAACGTCAACCGTCAAGAAACGCTATGAGAAAGCTAAATGTGGTTGGGTAGAAGAGCTTCCATTTTCACTATAGGCATATCGTACAACTCATAAAACTGCGACTGGGCACACTCCATTCTCCCTTGCATTTAGATCTGAAGCTATGAATCCAATAGAGCTAAAAGTTCCCACTCACCGTAGAATTCAGTTCAACCAACAGGAGAACGAGAAGCTACAACTTGAAGCACTTATTTGGTCGAAGAAAGAAGGCGAGAATAAAAACTCAGAATCGCTGCTCATCAAAGAAGTGTTGCTAGGCATTTTAGTTCTACAGTCAAACAAAGGACCTTCGAAATTGAGGACCTTGTTCTAAAAAGAGTCTTAATAGGGACTGGTTTTTTTGGGCCTAACTGGGAAGGACCTTACATAATAAGCCAAAAGCACTTAGATGGCACCTTCAGACTAAAGATGACAGATGGAACTGAAATTCCATTAGCCTGGAACAACATTCACCTCCGCCGATACTTTCCTTGAAATTTCTTTCATATGTCTTGTAGAAAGTTGCAAATATTTTGCAAGTATAGTAGACAAACTTTGTACATATTAGTGAAAGAAATTGCCTTGCTTGCCTAAATCTTACGTTCGCAAATTCTTGTTTATTATTTACAAGTTGCTCAAATTCAATTTTGATTGCAGGCCCCCTAAAAGAACGTTGACACATCCATAACCTAGTAAATCCTAGTGACCATTATAGCACGTCCTGATTGGGACAGTTCAAGCGCCTAGTGCTCTAAACATCATTCGCAAGAAATACGAAGGTGTGAAGCATAACCTTGCAATTAAGGGATACCATGAGTCGAACGGTCAAGTGATGCAATGTTTAGACTTCAGACAAAGTTGTAAGTTTCACCGTAGGGGCACCTTCTTAATTGCAAGGTCCAGGACCCTAGTTCTACAAATCGTGATGAAAGCCGATAAATGAACTAGCGTCTGCCCCGTGAAACGATGCAGCCCCAACCAAAGACCACTTTGAAGGCAAAAGACCTCTAGTGGGGGCATCCGACCAGAAGCCGGGTATTCCAAATTTGGTTACTAGAAAACTCAAAAGACCTCTACGGGGGCATCCGACCAAAAGTCGGGTATTCCAAATTCGGTTACTGGCGGACTCAAAAGACCTCTACGGGCCAAACCGACCAAAAGACGGGTATTCCAAATTCGGTTACTAGCGGACTTAAGAGAACTTTGCGGAGGCATCCGACCAAAATATGGATATTCCAAATTCAGTTATTGGCGGACTCAAAAGACCTCTTCGAAGGCGTCTGACAATTCGATAAGTGTTTGAATTGTTCAGTCACAACGAATAACGGATTTAAAAAGACCTCTTCAGGGATGCTCAGTCGATCGTCAGTGTCAGTAATACCTGACCCGATTGCAACATATACTAGGTAAAAGACCTCTGTGGACGCATTCAATTATCTTCATAGCATCTGATCATCCCGGATGAAAAGGATATTGAATAAAAACCTCTTCGGAGGCACTAAAACCAAGACCTCCCCGGGGGCATGTATTCAAATCTAATCTCCGAAGAGCCTAGACTGTCAGGTTAGCGAGAAACATGATTGAATATTTTACAAATATAAGACCTCTCAAGCAGGGGCATAGGAAAAATGGCATGAATCAACCAACCAAATAGAATTACATCGCTAGGCAAACCAAGAAGCTCAAAATCCAATAACAAAGTCAAAGATCTAAGTTAATGGAGCAAAAGCTTCCAGCATTCTAGCTATAACTAAGAGAATTCAGAAAAGTTGATCATTTCCTGCCTAATGAGATTTTAACAACCTTTGGTATGGGAGCATAACCACAACATTAAAACAAACTAACAATGCTAACTCTACATACCAGAAGTTCGTCACAACCTCATAATCGACAGAGTGTTTTCGATACAAGTGTAATGTGCGAGTATGGTGTGCAAATAAAAGTATGACGAAGCTAACCAAAAGGCCACAGTACAAAAATGAAAAATATAGATCACAGGTTTCATACACAAGTTTCAAACACCAAGTAACATAGAGTCATAAGCGAGGGACGACACTCACATATACAATTGGTCTGAATGCAATAAAAAGAAGGAAATAAACAGGAGTCAAAGCATGGAAATCCCAAGTTCTTCTTCTTCTTCCCATTGCTAGATCTTAAAGACTATTTAATGGAGGAAGGGGGAGGTATATCAGCTATCTGGCTTCCATCTTTCGCTTCTTTGTTTCCATAGGGGATCTCAGGAGAAAATGGATTAATGAGTCCAGGCCTTCACAGTGTATTTTCCCTTGCGTTTCAAAGTAGAAAGAGTCTTAGTATCCCAAATTTTGTCTTCATCATCACTATAATTGTAATCAATAACTTCCAGGTCAGATGCAGTAACAGTAAGATCGTTAGTATCACTAGGGGGAGGAGTGACGTGTCGCGCGGTAATGTCGGCATTAACATTGAGTCGGTAACCGTAACTTGAACGGTGGTGGCATCAGTAGGAGGAAGAGGTGACAAAGCCAAACCTAGTACATGTGAATAGTGAGCATGAAGTGCGACAGACCCAGGTGAAGAAAAAAGATGACCCAAATCTGACATGGTTTGTTAAATATCAGTTTTACCTGGGGTTCGCGGATTTAACTGCTCGATTTCATAATGATCTACATTCAAGGTATAATCATCATTTCCCTCGCCATCCCATACATGCTGCTCAGTAATATCTTTCTCAATGACATGTTACTCAATAGGACATTCTTCAGTGATGTCCTTATCGGTATAAGTAGCAGCATGAGTGTGATAACCTGAAGCTTTGGCATCAATAAGGTTAGTAGAGGCATCAAAAACAGAGGTATTTGAGGAATTCTTCTTGGAGGCTTGAACTCGCTCATCTGCAAGTATCTTCTTTCCCTTAGCCAAAGCAGCACGGTCCCCATCTTCTAATAGTTCCTACTGGAGGTAATTTTCATCTTTGCCTTCAACGTATTCGAGCACTTTCTCTCAAACAAGGGCTAAAGTTCACGAAAAATTGTCTCCTAAATAGCGAAGGCTTCCACAGCTCATAACACTGAGGACGTAAAACTTGAATAAATTATCATCGTTCTTAACCCTCCTCTTTCTTAGAGTATCCACCAGTTTGGTTCTATCCTCCTTCAGGATTTCAATCTTTGCATCCAACACAGAAAGTGCATGCCCTGAGAAATAATTCTTGCTTGAAGAGTTGTTTTCTCTAGCTCATGGGCCATAGAAGCTTCCTTTTTCTTAGCTAATTTGGAATCAGTAGTCTGCCGGGCAGTTTCAGCTTCTTGGACTTGTGCCATTAGCACTTCCTCTCTTTGTTTGGCAGCTGCAAGTTCTTATTTAAGCTTGGCATTCTCATCTTCTAATCCCTTAGTAAAGTCCCGAGACTTAAGCTCTTGAACTAAGGCAGCTTTATCATTTTCCAACGTCTCAATTCGGTCAATGTTAACTGTGTTAAGTCTTTGGAGGTCATGGGCAAATGTGTTCCAGGCACTAACTGTTTATCGATGCGGTTGCTCAACATATCTAACCAGGTTTCAAGTTGACTCCTAGCGACGTTGAATTGAGTGAGCATACTAATTTTCATCCTAGCCACCTCTTCAAGTATATTTTGCCTATTGTTTGGATGTAGGTCCAGGTAAAAATACATTCCTCTTAAGTCCCAGCCTTTAAACTGTTCGACAAGCATCAAGTTATCTGACCTAATATCATAGGAAGGCCTATTAATGATTTCCCGGATATGGGCTTGATTCAGTACAATGTATGGAGGAGCTATAGATGGAAGACCTGAAGAAAGTTGAGTATCAGGGTCGGGGAATTCATTTGACTTATGGCATTTATGAAAATCACCCCTGTCTCGGTCTCGATCCTCCCTACTTCTTTTACTTTTCCGCCTTCCTCTTCTGGAGCTCCTCCTCCTCTCTTTCCCTTCTATCCAACACTTCCACATCATCATATCTTCGCTTCCTGAGCTCATTGGTTAAAAATTATTTAGAAGTTTGTCGACTGAAGAGAAAACAGAAAACGATGGGGGTCTTGAAACTGTTGAGAAGGCTGAGAATGATTGGATCTCAGAAGGAGCTTAGGATCAAAGTCACTTGTTCTTTGCTCGAAGCTCTTGGAAAGTGAATGTCTCATTTTGGTGCTTGGAAAAAGTCAAAATAGAATTTCAATACTCGAATTAGAAAGTGTTGTGACTAATTATAAAGCTTATGAAATGTGTTTGCAAAATTTATATGGTATCTCCTAATACACGTCTATTAACAAAGTGCTATCAAGTGGCACGTCTAAATTGAGTGTTTTTCCAGGCAGTTCAACTAAGGCCGCAGCTATCCCCACATTAGACTTCGGATACGAGGTTTTGATATCGCTTGAATAAAATCCTTAGCTAAACTTAAGTTGCTCATATCCTTGAAGGAATCTGTAGAGCTCTCCTCCTAAACATTGGGGAGAAGTTTTCATCCGCTAAGGTGGATTTACCATCCTCAATTTGTTTACTTTCATGGTGAACGAATGCTTCTTCGGTAATTAAATGTAGGAAGGATTTAGATTTTGCAGGGGTTTTACTGCCAGCAGCAAAGTCCGAGCACTTCTTTAAAGAAATTTTCTTATTGGTTGGATCTAGTATAAGAGATCGTGAAGGGTGGAGTAAGTTATACTGACGCAGAAATCCTTCTGTAATTAAAAACTTTCTGCTCGTCTCGTTCTCTGGAACAACTATTATAGACTCAAGGAGATCTTGTTACATGAAGAGTATCTCGTTCGGAGGAATTTCTGTAAAATAAGAACATATTTAAGAATCAAACTTCAAAAGGAAAAATGAGCGAAAGGTTACACGTGAATGAATGTGCTCACCTCCTTCCATCCATTGACCATAAAAGGTTCCAGGGACCGAACATAGAAATATTGGGTCGGAAACCCTCGAACACTCTCTACCAATTTGTAATGATTTTGGAACCCCGACTCTCAACAAATATAATTAACGGATGATCCTTCTTTCTCCTTCTAAAGGCATATAAAGAACAAATATCCTAAAATGTAGGTGTGTGTTGCTTAATTCTCTTAAAAAGTACGTAAAGTTCCATTAAACTAAATTAACCATTTAGGTGTAACTGGTATGGTGCAACAGCAAATCGTCAAAGGATTGATTCTAAATAGGAATTGAAAGGGGGAATTGCTCCACTTAATAGCACATGACGGTTGACCGTGACATACACGGCAGGTGGACGGTCAACAAGGTCATCCTTTCCTGGGAATTTAGCTTCATTTTCTTCTGAGATTCTGAACTGTGCAAACATTAGCTGGTACGAATTAAGGGAAAGTGTCATCTCATGCACCTCATTAGGAGGATTGGCAAGAGGCCGGGGCTGAAGGAAGTCCTGGTTGACATTTATCTCAGGAAGAGTAGCTGATGTGGTCTTAGTGACCTGAATAGAAGTTCCAGTTTCACTAGACATGGTTGATTCATCAAGGTTGTGGCGTGACTGTTTCCTAATTACCATCAGTAATGACCCAAAAATACGGTCCAATTTGAGCTGACCAAAAACACAAGTCCAACCCCAAATTAAACTGAAAATCAGGAAATTAATAGAAAGAAAACAGAGGGTGAGGATAGATAAGATAGAAACTTAGAATAAAAGAAGAAGAAAAACACAACATCAGAGTAACACGAACCTCACAGCGGAACGAATAACATATAAAAGATAACATATCTTTGAAATAAAAGATTTTACTTGAATATACATATCATTATCAAGTACAACACTTACAACACAGCGGAAATAAACTATAGCTATACGATCCTGAAGCCTCCTGCTCCAGCTCTTCAGGTATATCTGTAAATCCCGACTACTTGACTGCCCGTACAAAATTGGGCACCCAAGAGTTTAGGGAAAACAAAACAAAATAAACTCCGGGTCAGTCATGGGACTGGTGTGAGTAAAACAATTTAAAACAGTTTGAACAAGTAAACGATATCTCACAAGACCACGCCGTATAACGGAACGGGTTTTTCCCTTATAAGAATCCAAAATATCTTTATATCAAAAACCCTTTTGATATTATAATAATGTCTATCAACCAAAGTATAATAATCATCTAGCAGAAACGCTTTCATCTCACGTTCTACATATATAGTATACAATCAAAACCGCAAGCACGTATTGGGTAATGGATTTCCAACTATGACAAGGTATGGAACCACCTTTCGCTAGTGTACCTCTAGAGAGGAATACACTGGATTCAACAAGAACATCTTGCAACCCGGCCACACATGACCGACCACTCATTTCGCTTGAGTGTATCGAATGTATATCAACAACGGTTGGGATCTGTAACAACCCATATTTTAACAACGTGTTAAGACAAGAATCAAGGCAGAATTAAATATTAAAATCTAAATCAGGGAAAACGGGTTGCGCCATTGCGTTTGTCTTGGAAAAATACGCGAAATAGAGTCCGAAATTTCGTAAATCGGAGTCCGTATGATCAAGATATGGCCTCGCAAAGTTTCACGAAAAATTCAAATTCAAAAACAGATTCAAATTTTCAGAATTCAGGGTAGGCGGGAAAAATCCCGCCCAGACAGGTCGACACTAGGGTCGACCTCTCCCCAACCAGGTCGACACTAGAGTCGACCTGGGGGTCGACCTGTGTGTCGACCTCCCCCCAGGTCGACTGGGGAGTCGACCTGGGTGTCGACCTGGGGGTCGACCTCCCTGGTCGGCCAGGTCGGCCTGGTGCACCTATTTTTGCTCCTGGGTCTTGTTTTAGGGGCTTGTGACGATTTTGGATGGCTCAGACCTATTCTAGGGTTAATCTAAAGGCTGAAATCAGTTTCCTACAACTATAAAAAGACCCTAAGACCTAGCCTAAATCATACTATTTCATTTTAGCACTCTTGCAGCCGCCATTAAACCTAGAACTCTAAATTAAAAATAAAAAGACCAAAATTAAAGAAGACGAAGGATGATTCTTGAAGGCTACAACTAGAAGCTACAACAACTACGACGCTTTAGACAACGGATTTGGGGCTATTTGATTTAAAGTTTTGATTTGGATTGCTTGCTTCATATTGTAAGTTCTATGTCACTTTTTAGGCAAAAACGCTGAAATAACATGGACATGCTATGAATTGAAACCGGATTTAGGAACTATTATTAATCCATGTTTATATTGTTTAACTTTGAATCATAATTTGGGAATATTGCTATGTTAATGCTGCAAGTTAAACTTATCATGATTTTGATGTTGTTATGAATCACTTGGGCTTAACTGTACGGCAAGTTGGACTAATACATGTCCATGGAATCACTATGTTTATTGAAATCTTTATGTTGATTAAACCATGCCTATGATGCTAATTAAACCATGTCTATGATGTTAATGAAACTATGCCTGTGATGTTAATATACCTATCATATTAATGACAAATTGGGAATCGCTAGGTTATGATGAAAAGTTGGAATCATTATGATTATAATGCTAGATGAGAATCATTATGTTAGAAATGCTAAATTGGAATCCACTATGCCTATTAGAATTACCATGCCTTTAATGTTTCATGTTTGTAATAAAATTATTATTATGCCCGCAATGATTATTATGCCTATGATGTAAAGTTGAAATCATCATGTTAAACTAAGTTGGAAACATTACTATGCCAAGTTATCATCATGCTAGTATTGAAACCATCTGATATGTTATAACCTATTTATTATGCAAGTGATGTTGGAATTGTCACGTATGCATATCACATGTTTGGTGTTATTCCCCTTTATCTCTTGAATTGTTTATGCTTGCGAACGAAGTACGTTTATATACGTTGGGGATACGATTGGGTAGAATAGGCAAAACTTGAATTGATTATAATCATAAACCGTGAAATTTGGCATAAGTAGAACATGAAATATGGCACGAAAACTTGACTTGAACATGCCATAACTTGACTTGAAACATGCCTTAGTTGGTCACGAAATTGACATATGAACATGCTATGAAAATAGCACGAATCTGATAAGAACATGGGCATGACTTTAGAAAACAAGAAAGTGGCCAACTCGAGGTTGGGTTGAGTTTGTAGTGTAAATCTGCCCGGAACCGCCCGGCAAATCCAGTTGCTACAAACAATAGGATCCGATGTGGGTAGTTGGTCACATCGCGCTTGAAACCCGAGGTTGGGTTGAGTTCGTAGCGTAAACCTGCCCGGAACCGCCCGGCAAATCCAGTGGCTACGAACAATAGGATCCAATGTGAGTGGTTCAGTGCATTAACAAATCAATTAATGCCAATTAGGGTTAAGTCATGAACATTAAAAGATAACTTAACCAACTTGAACATGATTTGTAGGGCTAAGTCATGAACTTGAAACGACAACACTTAGCCAACTTGACATGACACGTAGGCGGGTTAAGTCACGAATTTAAATGACATACTTAACCATTTTGACATGACTAGACTGGAAAAGGATTAAGTCACAAATTACATGACTTAATCGGTTAGGCAGGGTTAGGTCACGAATTACATGACCTAATCTGTTAGGCGAAACCCTAGACACGACCCTTTTCAGCAGTAACCCTCTAGATGTATCAAGGTACCCTTGGGCTAGGCCGACTGGGGCACGATTACTGGGCTGATTGTAAGAGGTGAACGACGGCAGTGGGGTATGCCAGTGTAGGTTCGGTGGACTACGGTCGTGCACGTATTCCGGGGCAGGCACTGGGCATCCGTAGATTTATCTGTGCATCTTGAATCGTGTCAGGGGTTGACACCCTAGGGTTGATACACCCGAAGGTGGACCCAGCACAGGTGACTACATTCGTGATTAGTTGTATGACATGGACACTTGACGAGCTAGAACTTGTAGGGAGCCGATCGACTAGATAATCGCTCTGTAGGACCCCCGTACTTGGGACAGACCCCGTTTCAGGGTCATTTCATGATATTAGGCCGTGGGATTTATTTCGTGATTAACTTGTGACATGGGCTTAGTATACTAGTACAGTCGATGCAACGAATCTTGAACATGTGATGCTTTATTTGACTTGTCTTGACTTATCATGATCACCTTAGTCTATCTTGTTCACCTTGACACCATTCTTAAGTTTAGTTCCAGTTCATACATGACATGTTGTTTTAACCGTTTTTACACTGAAAGTCACTAGGACTTACTCAGTCTTTATGACTGACCCTTTTCCTTTCGCCTCTTTTTCTTTCGTTTTCCCCCCTAGGTTCTCTGGGAGGAAACACTAGCTCTTAGCCTGGATATCACTTGCTTTGGCTCAGCATGTACGGTTTGCTATGGCTGCTTCTTTTTACTGCACTTGGGGAATAAGCTGTTTTTCTGTTTTTAAGTTATTGCTTCTTTGGCTATTATTACAAGACAGTTGTAATGAAGTTGTTATTTGAAATGTTTGTAAGAGACATGTTTTATTTTGGAATAAAATGAAGTTCTGTTTTACTCATAAATTCTTCCGTTGTTTACTTAATTATTTATTTATGTTATGTCTTGTGATAATTCTGTGATGTTATCTCGATAATACCCCTCCAAAACTAGCGCATTCCCTTTGTGAGTGACCCTAGCGGAGGTGGGGTGTTACACTTGGTATCAGAGCAGAAGGTTACCAAGGCTGGGCAAGAGTTTTGAAAACCTTTTGAAAAACCATTTACAAAGAAGCACTTTTCAAGAAAAGTTGGTTTATTTTAAAAGGCTATTCCCCAAAAAGCCATTAGCACAATCTTTGTTTCCCCGTTTGAATCTTTTCCTTTTTCGTTTTCAGCTTATCATGGCCGACGATCTTAATCTTCCGGAGGGTGTCAATATACCCACTTGGTTCCGTCGTTTCCTCGAGGCTCGGGCTAATGTGGCAGGCCCAGCCAATCCTACTCATCCTCCTCAACCTCCGCGAGAAACCGCTTTTTCAAAGATATGCAAGGACTTTAAGGCCATGGGCGGAAAGGATTTCCTAGGAACTGAGACTTTTGTTGAGGCACGAAATTGGTTGAAGGAAACCGAAGACTTGTTTATTATCTTTGAGGTAGAGGACAATAGGAAAGTACAGTTGGCGGCGTGGCTCATGAAAGAGGAAGCTTCTTATTGGTGGGAAGTCACCAACGCTACTAGGCCCATTGAGACTTGGGCGGACTTTAGAGGGAGATTTGGGCTTAAGTTCTTGTCACCGGCAGAGGAGAGTCTCCAAATGGAATGGTTTCTGGCCCTTAAACAAGGAAATATGACAGTTAAAGAATACGTGAACCGTTTCAATCATCTTGCTCGCTTCGGATTGGAGTTAGTCAACACTCCTCAGAAAAAGGCGCTACGTTTTGCACGAGGCTTGAACGAGCCACTACATGGTTTGGCCATGACTCATGTGCCCATGGGGTCGACCTTTGAAAGCTTGGTGGATATGGCCCTACTGTATGAGGAAGATAAGAAGGGCAAGAAAGAGGTCAAGCCCAACGATTCTCAGAATAAGAAGGTAGACCCCGAGAAAGGAGGCAAGAACGACAACTCACGTGATAAAAGGAAATGCAATTTCTGTGGTACGGAAGGGCACATAGCCAAGGATTGTAGAAAGAGGAAGAGAAAGCAAGGTGAATGTTTTCATTGTGGGGAGACTGGACACATCAGCAAGAACTGCCCTAAAAAGCAGACCGGACCTTCTGGGGGTACATCGTTAACTTCTTTTTCTAGATGCTTTGTTTTATCTTGTTATCTCCTCGATCCTATCTTGAGAACCATAGGTAGAATCTTTTTGGATGTAAACATGTAATTGAAACATGTTATGATTGCGAAATGGTTGCAAGTGGTCGCAAGTGGTTGCTCGTGGATGCATGAATACACATTAGGCACTAGATCGGCTCAGTCACAGTTTCATACTTGCATATGCATGAGTGTTTATTTTGGAAACTTGGTTGTGCTATCATTTGGTTGTTGCATATGATTGAATGTTTGTGCACTCATGTAGAAATTATGAATTATAATAGGAAAATTTTGCATACATATTGGATTCATTTCACTAAACATATTTTGCATTTAGAAGATCAATCAGGCCTGATCATTAGCATTAGCTAAGGAACATATACACACACTCTTTGCATGTGTTCATAAAACATTAGAAGTCTTTTAAGGACCATGGTTGCTTGTGGATGATGTTTTGAGTAGATGGATGATTGGATGGTAGGACACATCCTCCCTAACTTGGAGATTTCGGGGACGAAATCCTTTAAGGAGAGGAGAATGTAACAACCCGTATTTTAACAACGTGTTAAGACAAGAATCAAGGCAGAATTAAATATTAAATTCTAAATCAGGGAAAACAGGTTGTGCCATTACGTTCGTCTCGGAAAAATACGCGAAATAGAGTCTGAAATTTCGTAAATCGGAGTCCGTATGATCAAGATATGGCCTCGCAAAGTTTCACGAAAAATTCAAATTCAAAAACAGATTCAAATTTTCAGAATTCAGGGTAGGCGGGAAAAATCCCGCCCAGACAGGTCGACAGGGGGGTCGACACTAGGGTCGACCTCCTCCCAACCAGGTCAACACTAGAGTCGACCTGTGCGTCGACCTCCCCCCAGGTCGACTGGGGAGTCGACCTGGGTGTCGACCTGGGGGTCGACCTCCCTGGTCGGCCAGGTCGGCCTGGTGCACCTGTTTTGGCTCCTGGGTCTTGTTTTAGGGGCTTGTGACGATTTTGGATGGCTCAGACCTATTCTAGGGTTAATCTAAAGGCTGAAATCAATTTCCTACAACTATAAAAAGACCCTAAGACCTAGCCTAAATCATACTATTTCATTTTAGCACTCATGCAGCCGCCATTAAACCTAGAACTCTAAATTAAAAATACAAAGAACAAAATTAAAGAAAACGAAGGATGATTCTTGAAGGCTACAACTAGAAGCTACAAAAACTACGACGCTTTAGACAACGGATTTGGGGCTATTTGATTTAAAGTTTTGATTTGGATTGCTTGCTTCATATTGTAAGTTCTATGTCACTTTTTAGGCAAAAACGCTGAAATAACATGGACATGCTATGAATTGAAACCGGATTTAGGAACTATTATTAATCCATGTTTATATTGTTTAACTTTGAATCATAATTTGGGAATATTGCTATGTTAATGCTGCAAGTTAAACTTATCATGATTTTGATGTTGTTATGAATCACTTGGGCTTAACTGTAGGGCAAGTTGGACTAATACATGTCCATGGAATCATTATGTTTATTGAAATCTTTATGTTGATTAAACCATGCCTATGATGCTAATTAAACCATGTCTATGATGTTAATGAAACTATGCCTGTGATGTTAATATACCTATCATGTTAATGACAAATTGGGAATCGCTAGGTTATGATGAAAAGTTGGAATCATTATGTTTATAATGCTAGATGAGAATCATTATGTTAGAAATGCTAAATTGGAATCCACTATGCCTATTAGAATTACCATGCCTTTAATGTTTCATGTTTGTAATAAAATTATTATTATGCCCGCAATGATTATTATGCCTATGATGTAAAGTTGAAATCATCATGTTAAACTAAGTTGGAAACATTACTATGCCAAGTTATCATCATGCTAGTATTGAAACCATGTGATATGTTATAACCTGTTTATTATGCAAGTGATGTTGGAATTGTCACGTATTCCTATCACATGTTTGGTGTTATTCCCCTTTATCTCTTGAATTGTTTATGCTTGCGAACGAAGTACGTTTATATACGTTGGGGATACGATTGGGTAGAATAGGCAAAACTTGAATTGATTATAATCATAAACCGTGAAATTTGGCATAAGTAGAACATGAAATATGGCACGAAAACTTGACTTGAACATGCCATAACTTGACTTGAAACATGCCTTAGTTGGTCACGAAATTGAC
This sequence comes from Allium sativum, assembly GCA_030737875.1. Classification (NCBI taxonomy): domain Eukaryota; kingdom Viridiplantae; phylum Streptophyta; class Magnoliopsida; order Asparagales; family Amaryllidaceae; genus Allium; species Allium sativum. The sequence continues at coordinate 35,672,556 of CM060917.1, read as the reverse complement.
ATATGAACATGCTATGTAAATAGCACGAATCTGATAAGAACATGGGCTTGACTTTAGAAAACAAGAAAGTGGCCAACTCGAGGTTGGGTTGAGTTTGTAGCGTAAATCTGCCCGGAACCGCCCGACAAATCCAGTTGCTACAAACAATAGGATCCGATGTGGGTAGTTGGTCACATCGCGCTTGAAACCCGAGGTTGGGTTGAGTTTGTAGCATAAACCTGCCCGGAACCGCCCGGCAAATCCAGTGACTACGAACAATAGGATCCAATGTGAGTGGTTCAGTGCATTAACAAATCAATTAATGCCAATTAGGGTTAAGTCATGAACATGAAAAGATAACTTAACCAACTTGAACATGATTTGTAGGGCTAAGTCATGAACTTGAAACGACAACACTTAGCCAATTTGACATGACACGTAGGCGGGTTAAGTCACGAATTTAAATGACATACTTAACCATCTTGACATGACTTGACTGGAAAAGGATTAAGTCACGAATTACATGACTTAATCGGTTAGGCAGGGTTAGGTCACGAATTACATGACCTAATCTGTTAGGCGAAACCCTAGACACGACCCTTTTCAGCAGTAACCCTCTAGATGTATCAAGGTACCCTGGGGCTAGGACGACTGAGGCACGATTACTGGGATGATTGTAAGAGGTGAACGACGGCAGTGGGGTATGCCAGTGTAGGTTCGGTGGACTACGGTCGTGCACGTATTCCGGGGCAGGCACTGGGCATCCGTAGATTTATCTGTGCATCTTGAATCGTGTCAGGGGTTGACACCCTAGGGCTGATACACCCGAAGGTGGACCCAGCACAGGTGACTACATTCGTGATTAGCCGTATGACACAGACACTTGACGAGCTAGAACTTGTAGGGAGCCGATCGACTAGATAATCGCTCCGTAGGACCCCGTACTTGGGACAGACCCCGTTTCAGGGTCATTTCATGATATTAGGCCGTGGGATTTATTTCGTGATTAACTTGTGACATGGGCTTAGTATACTAGTACAGTCGATGCAACGAATCTTGAACATGTGATGCTTTATTTGACTTGTCTTGACTTATCATGATCACCTTAGTCTATCTTGTTCACCTTGACACCATTCTTAAGTTTAGTTCCAGTTCATACATGACATGTTGTTTTAACCGTTTTTACACTGAAAGTTACCAGGACTTACTCAGTCTTTATGACTGACCCTTTTCCTTTCGCCTCTTTTTCTTTCGTTTCCCCCCAGGTTCTCAGGGAGGAAACACTAGCTCTTAGCCTGGATATTACTTGCTTTGGCTCAGCATGTATGGTTTGCTATGGCTGCTTCTTTTTACTGCACTTGGGGAATAAGCTGTTTTTCTGTTTTTAAGTTATTGCTTCTTTGGCTATTATTACAAGACAGTTGTAATGAAGTTGTTATTTGAAATGTTTGTAAGAGACATGTTTTATTTTGGAATAAAATGAAGTTCTGTTTTACTCATAAATTCTTCCGCTGTTTACTTAATTATTTATTTATGTTCTGTCTTGTGATAATTCTGTGATGTTATCTCGATAATACCCCTCCAAAACTAGTGCATTCCCTTTGTGAGTGACCCTAGCGGAGGTGGGGTGTTACAGGATCAGCAACCGTTTCCCGAATGGGACAGCATCAACCATAGATTTTTAGAAGTAAATGAAACTCTAGATCAGGTGATTATACACCCTACTTCGGAGCGACCGACTTAGCCATGCTGCCTGCCCGATTTCTGTCATTTACCGGATGTGAGGCTAGAAGCTACGCTTTATCATCACACCAGATTCATTTTGAATGCCACATCGTCAAATCCATCAAATCACTGATTGACGTCCTCAACCATACATTATGTGTTAGCTAAAAGAAGTTTCCTTCTCCGCTTCCACTCTTGGTACGGTTGGAGAAATCAATATACGTGATCGTCTGGAAATACTCTGTCAGACATCCGTCCATACAAGTCATCCAGGAACCGGATGAACCGAAGGCACTATTCAGTACATCCATCTTAGGCACTGTTATCTAAGACTTATACAATAGCCCTTGCACTTTACTCCGTCTTCACTTATCTTTGGCATATATGATTCGCAACGCTTATGCCAATACAGAGTGGTTCTTTGGATAATAATCCAACCGGTCTCTCCATATTAACAACATTAAAATGGTCAAAACTTCGATAGTCTGTGATTTAACTATCGAAGAAAAACAGGTGTGCAAACAACGATATTCCAAATGGAAATTAATATCGATCAATCATCATTCATATATATATATATATTTCCTTATTTTCTATGTTTAGAAAATATACGTTTTAACCCTGGAAAACATTTCCCTTTGTTATTTACATATCACTATCATTTCACAACTATCAGTCCCTGACTGTAACTAGTAGGAGAACAATTCTCTAAGTATAAACCCCGAAGGCCGAAACCAACATTAGATCGACACTTAGAAAACCATTCAATTTACTAATCTCTAGTCAGTTTCTAATTTTGCTTAACTCTATTTGATTTACTCTGTTCGATTAACCTAACTGGTTTACTCTAACTGATTTACTCTTTTAACTTTATTCGAATAAACTATATTCGAATAACTCGTTTTAACTCTATTTATTTAACAAATAAATATCTCCTTTTAATTCTACTTATTTATATAAATACATATCTCCTTATCTCATCCTATTTATTTCCTAAGTCAATAACCTTTATAATCCTATTTATTTATTTCTAAATAAATATCTCCTTTTATAAAATCCTTCGATTTTATAAATTTCCTTCTTTTATAAAATTCTTCGATTATATAAATCTATTTCCTTTATAAAACCCTTTTCCTTTTCTATATAAAATCCATCGATTTTTATATGAATAATTCATTTTCAAAATACACTTTGAAATCCCCTTTCCCACATCCAGTATTTCTTATGGTATTTAACATGCCATATAACAATGATAAATATCGTCCCAACACACATAATCAACAACAGATTATATATCACATCATTTATCACAATATATGAATCACAGTAAAATAAATGTTGAGGAATCCAGTTGGATTCCTCCAACCTATTTCCCTGCATCATAGATGTTAAACAATATAGATAACATCACTTTCAGTTCCATGTGATATATTTTGTTAAACAGAATCAATATAGAAATTCAACTAACTGACTAGCAGTTCAATCAAACAGTCAACACACAGTCAATCAACCAATATTTAACAGTTCTAAAAATACAACATGAAATTATAAACTGTTCAGAGTTAGTGAGATTTACTCACATTGGACGATCATCGTTAAATAACGATAACCGTTCGTCAGTTCTGTTCTGACGTTATTTTCCGTCATAATTCCAGACAAGCCCCGAATCATTCCCACTCACTTCCATAGTGTAGTCTACTTCCATACGATCCTATCGGATCCAGTTTTGTCCAATTTGGATATCGTATGACAGAGTTTTAACGATTAGAATTTAATGTAAAATAATTAAACTAAAAACATGGGTTCAAATAATAAGTGGGCTTTACCCTTTATCGTACAGCCCATCCTCATATCAGCCTCGACCCACGTATTCCCCTTCTTCCCCACTCCAACTCGTAAGCTTCAGCTCCCCATTCCTGTTCGACATTTCCAGCCTTTCACCGATCCAAACACCCACCGTCACTCCGAAATAAATCACCACAAAATCCCCAAAATTTCCATCAACTTGCTGCACTCGCATCGAACAGCTTCCGTCCACGACCCGCTCTTTGAATGGATCCAGGCGGACTAATTTTCCCACTGCTTCGTGTCCCTTGTTCTCCAATACCCATCTATTTTTCACCGAACCCAATGCCCCCCTAGTCGAACGCATGTAGCCCTTCCTCCTCAGGTATAAACCACGGCACCCTCCTCTTCTGAAAACAAACCGACTCTTTTCTTCTTCCTCAATTGAATCCGTGACCTCCCTTGCCTCGTTCTACACCCTTTTCACCACTGAGTTCAACATAAACCCCAACATTTCCTACCGAAAGCCAAAACTACTCCCAAACTTGGATCGAAGCTTCCCAGATCCATGAACTCGAAAACTGGTATAACGTTTGGGTCTTCGAATACATGGAACAACCCCCTGGCAGCCGATGTTCACCTTTGAAGACACTCGCACCTCCTAAACTTGATGCTGGTTCACTCTATACTTGCGGTTAAACGTTGGTTCTCAATTATATATACTTTGAGATTTGGTTTGATCTCTTTTTCTTCACGTTTAGGGTGATTGTTTGTGGCGGCCATCAGTTTTTGACAGAGGAAACGAAACTTCTAAGGTTTGGATGATATAGATTATAGTGTTGGTAATATCAGTGGCTGAGAAAGGGTAGGGCGTGGCTTTAGTTTTGATCATAGAAATAGATCGAGATATTTATTTGAATTGGGAAATGTATGTTAAGATTCATGGTTTTAAAGTTGTGTTTTTAAACATACCATGTTACTTAAATTCCATTCACGTACGGACTGAAATAAAGATACCGTTGTATTGAGCTCGGTGCCACTATCCCATAGGTATAATAATATCGGTAGATTAACTCATATTTTGAAACCCCAAAATCGTTGATTAAGGGTGCAAAATACTCCAAATAAAAAGTTGCTTATTTAATTAATTAAAAATTACAGTAAAATTCTAAAAATTAAATTATCGTTATGTCCCAAAAGAACCTTATCTAAATTCACACCCGATATCTAGTTATTTTGAAATAACCGTTATGGCCACAAACGAATATACCACTGTTTTTCTGAATATTTGATTTGGACATAAATCAAAATCTACACGACGAAATCCCAATTATTCTCTTCCACTAGAAAGATATACTCTACCAGCTCCACACGTTTCTTGTTTCATAGAAATCCGGCTTAAAACGAATCCTGTACATTCAGTTGAAGTTCAAATCGCCAAATTACGAACTACAACGCCATTTCAAGCTCGATTTTAATTATAATATAATTATACGTTCAAACTATCGTTCAAATAATATATTCGTTATTCTAATTCAAATTCTAAACTGAATTAAATATCACAGATGATCCAGTTCACACCATATCGCCATTTCAGCCAAATTCTGATTATTTCAGAATTAAATATATTATTAAATTTATGATTTTAATTAAATATTCACGATATTTTAATTAAACCACCATTAAATCCATTTAATCACCCTTTAAATAATTAAATAAATTAATTATAATACCTCTGCCAATGCGGGTCATTACAATCATTCCCACTTAAAATAATTTCGTCCTCGAAATTGCTAAAAGGTAGGGGACGACCCTATCGACTGGTTAGAACATATTTGTTCACTTCTTAACTTCAGTTTCAACTGAACCAATTTAATTTCAATTAAATTATTAATTAATTCTTATCAACGAAAATTTTCAAAAATCCTGAAAATTTTCTAACTCCTTAACTTTTCGAAAAAATTCGCCAGCACCTCTTTTGTACTGGTCAATACATCAAACTCCAACTCGCCTCTCTGGGCCATCTCCAATCCAAAAGAAAATCAAACAGCCAAGCGGCTTGCCAATTCGGCTCATAAATCTTATATCGTATGAAATATAAACTTGTACCATTTTGTTGGGCATATCGTTATATCCCTCATATCTGCTATCGATTCAGCATATACCAATGTCATGCCAATCAAACTCCAAATCAGTTTTATCTCCAGCATAACCATTCGTTTTTAACCAAGCCAAATCCCACTTCAACTCAAGTCAAATTCTTGATTCCAAACTCTAACTCACCAATCCAATATCATTTCAGATTCCTATATCGCAATCCAAAATCTGATTCTACTTGATTTATCGTATCCAATTCAATTTCCAGTTAATTGGTTTTAAATTCTAATTCCAAATCTTGCTTTTATCCACAACACAACCATTCGCTTATATCCGAGCCAAATATCATTTCAACTCGAGTTTCTTCTCGATTCCCAACTCTTATCTTGATTATCACATTACACTTCAAATTTGAATCTCACAATCCAATTTGTCTTGATATCATTCTAAATCAAATCTCAGTTACCACTTTACTGGCTTTACTTAAATTCAAATTTGCTTTCACAAATTTCTGTTAAATTTGTTTTTAATTCAAACAGTCTTTCCCTGGGAGTTTTTAAACAGTTTACTCTTTTCAAAAATCAAATTTTCCTATTGAACATGTCACTGAGCCCTTAATTAATATTCCATTAGTTAAATCACTTCTCTATTTCTTTATCAATATTTGTTAACCAAATATTTTCAATAACCATATTGGCCTTTTATGTTATTTGGATAACATTTCCGAAAATCGCCTTCCTTTATTTTCTAAACTTTAGAAAATATATGCTATTTATAATTGGAAAATATTCCAATTACTTATCTCTTTTCCGATCTCGTTTATTTCTATACTTAGGAAATATTCTTTATTATATTTCCAAGCTTACACTTATTTGGGTTAAAACGGATGTTGTGTAAAACATCATTACGACAACCCAAATACCATATTCAACTAACTCTTATTCAACATTGATCTTCGAGCCTGAAATCTTACTATTTATTTGTTAATAATGAAATCAATCAAGTTGGAGTATAACTACCTCTCAGACCTTGACTGAATAACATTTATAACGTCAAAACAGATATGACTACTTACTCGAATAATCAATACCATACAACTACTTATTCACTTTTAAACACGTATACGCTTCCTCTTTCTATTCTTACTAGATTTTATTCTAAGTCTTTCTTTTTGATTTTACTATTCTATTTCTAAGTTCGTTTCCTTATCGACTTCTATATATATATATCGATACGTTGATTTCTGACTATCAAATTATCTTAAAAATATTCTAACTCCTTAAATTCTCGGAAAATTTTCCATAACCTCCTTTGTACCAGGAGCATCGGGATATTTCAAATAGCCTCCCATGGCCCTCACCAATCCAAAAGAAAAAGAAAAAGCCAAGCGGTTAGCCGATACGGCGCATAAAATATCATATATGAATTAAATACATACCTTTTCGTCGAGCATTCTATTTATATACCTTCATACCTTATCCATACCTATCTCATGTATATTTATACCTGCCCAATCTATTTTAACTATACCTGATCGTTTTAACTCAATTCGTTAAATAATTCCTTAGTCTATTTCACTTTTATATTTGAACATGACATGTTCAAATATATTTTAACTTGCTTATCAACTAATTTGAATTCAAATTTCAAATTTAAGTTCTATATTCGATTTCGTATACATTTACAAATCCAATTCACCTTTCAAAGTTCAACTTCAAATTCAAAACTCGATTAACTAATTCCTCTTTGACTTAGTTAATTCTATTCAATTTCTATTCAAATTTTATATCACTTCTATTATTCAAATCTATATATCAAATTCTATATTATAAATCCCATTTTGAAATTCAACACAACTTGTCTTTCCCAAAACAAATTCAAAACAGTATCTCTGGTAGTAATTCGTCACTTACAACTCGAAAATGAATATTGATGATGCAGCTGTCATCATCAGAATCTATTTTCCAGCGATGGAAGTGAGTTCAATACTATAAAACCATTTCTAAACATTTCCACTTTGAAGTCCATTTCAAAATATAATTCACACTGCTTGTAAAACAATTTAAAATCTCCCAGTATATTAAATTTTCCTTATTTTTAATCCAAATCCATTTACAAAAACTTACCCCATTTTCCAGAATTTTAATTCAATTTCTGGTTTAAAATTTCAGATTCAACTCACCTGGTTTCACGTATTTCACTTATATGAATTCTGGTTGGTTACTTACATAACCATTTTATTTATAATCTTACTTGATTATAATAACAACCAATATGTCCACTATATTATAATTTTGATATATATATCTTCTCTATATCAAGATATACCTTGGGTAAACTTATTTTAACTTACCCTCTTTTCAAACATATCGTGTCGACCCATCGTATTCGAGTGTTTAGTAACTCCTACCGATACAGTGGATCAAATTGATCGACCAGAACTCATAAACAACTCAACCAATAAATCACCACAATATAAAACAATTTTTATATCAATAACAAATATGCTCACTCGAATATGTACACTCAACTCAATCTAGGGTATTACTAACCCTATCTCTACCGAGTCATGCCACAGAGCCAAGGTAATTCTTAACTTAAGCTTTGATACCAACTGTAATGACCCAAAAATCCAGTCCAATTTGAGCTGACCAAAAACACAAGTCCAACCCCAAATTAAACTGAAAATCAGGAAATTAATAGAAAGAAAACAGAGGGTGAGGATAGATAAGATAGAAACTTAGAATAGAAGAAGAAGAAGAAGAAGAAGAACACAACATCAGAGTAACACGAACCTCACAGCGGAACGAATAACATGTAATAGATAACATATCTTTGAAATAAAAGATTTTACTTGAATATACATATCATTATCAAGTACAACACTTACAACACAGCGGAAATAAACTATAGCTATATGATCCTGAAGCCTCCTGCTCCAGCTCTTCAGGTATATCTGTAAATCCTGACTACTTGACTGCCCGTACAAAATTGGGCACCCAAGAGTTTAGGGAAAACAAAACAAAATAAACTCCGAGTCAGTCATGGGACTGGTGTGAGTAAAACAGTTTAAAACAGTTTGAACAAGTAAACGATATCTCACAAGACCACGCCGTATAACGGAACGGGTTTTTCCCTTATGAGAATCCAAAATATCTTTATAGCAAAAACCCTTTTGATATTATAATAATGTCTATCAACCACAGTATAATAATCATTTAGCAGAAACGCTTTCATCTCACGTTCTACATATATAGTATACAATCAAAACCGCAAGCACGTATTGGGTAATGGATTTCCAACTATGACAAGGTATGGAACCACCTTTCGCTAGTGTACCTCTAGAGAGGAATACACTGGATTCAACAAGAACATCTTGCAACCCGGCCACACATGACCGACCACTCATTTCGCTTGAGTGTATCGAATGTATATCACCAACGGTTGGGACCAACAACCGTTTCCCGAATGGGACAGCATCAACAATAGATTTTTAGAAGTAAATGAAACTCTAGATCAGGTGATTATACACCCTACTTCGGAGCGACCGACTTAGCCATGCTGCCTGCCCGATTTCTGTCATTTACCGGATGTGAGGCTAGAAGCTACGCTTTATCATCACACCAGATTCACTTTGAATGCCACATCATCAAATCCATCAAATCACCGATTGACGTCCTCAACCATACATTATGTGTTAGCTAAAAGAAGTTTCCTTCTCCGCTTCCACTCTGGGTACGGTTGGAGAAATCAATATACGTGATCGTCTGGAAATACTCTGTCAGACATCCATCCATACAAGTCATCCAGGAACAGGATGAACCGAAGGCACTATTCAGTACATCCATCTTAGGCACTGTTATCTAAGACTTATACAACAGCCCTTGCACTTTACTCCGTCTTCACTTATCTTTGGCATATATGATTCGCAACGCTTATGCCAATACAGAGTGGTTCTTTGGATAATAATCCAACCGGTCTCTCCATATTAACAACGTTAAAATGGTCAAAACTTCGATAGTCTGAGATTTAACTATCGAAGAAAAACAGGTGTGCAAACAACGATATTATTTCCAAATGGAAATTAATATCGATCAATCATCATTCATATATATATATATATCTATATATATATATTTCCTTATTTTCCATGTTTAGAAAATATACATTTTAACCCTGGAAAACATTTCCCTTTGTTATTTACACATCACTATCATTTCACAACTATCAGTCCCTGACTGTAACTAGTAGGAGAACAATTCTCTAAGTATAAACCCCGAAGGCCGAAACCAACATCAAATTGACACTTAGAAAACCATTCAATTTACTAATCTCTAGTCAGTTTCTAATTTTGCTTAACTCTATTTGATTTACTCTGTTCGATTAACCTAACTGGTTTACTCTAACTGGTTTACTCTTTTAACTTTATTCGAATAAACTATATTCGAATAACTCGTTTTAACTCTATTTATTTAACAAATAAATATCTCCTTTTAATTCTACTTATTTATATAAATACATATCTCCTTATCTCATCCTATTTATTTCCTAAGTCAATAACCTTTATAATCCTATTTATTTATTTATTCCTAAATAAATATCTCCTTTTATAAAATCCTTCGATTTTATAAATTTCCTTCTTTTATAAAATTCTTCGATTATATAAATCTATTTCCTTTATAAAACCCTTTTCCTTTTCTATATAAAATCCATCGATTTTATATGAATAATTCATTTTCAAAATACACTTTGAAAATCCCCTTTCCCACATCCAGTATTTCTTATGGTATTTAACATGCCATATAACAATGATAAATATCGTCCCAACACACATAATCAACAACAGATTATATATCACATCATATATCACAATATATGAATCACAGTAAAATAAATGTTGAGGAATCCAGTTGGATTCCTCCAACCTGTTTCCCTGCATCACATAGGTTAAACAATATAGATAACATCACTTTCAGTTCCATGTGATATATTCTGTTAAACAGAATCAATACAGAAATTCAACTAATTGACTAGCAGTTCAATCAAACAATCAACACACAGTCAATCAACCAATATTTAACAGTTCTAAAAATACAACATGAAATTATAAAATGTTCAGAGTTAGTGAGATTTACTCACATTGGACGATCATCGTTAAATAAGGATAACCGTTCATCAGTTCCGTTCTGACGTTATTTTCCGTCATAATTCCAGACAAGCTCCGAATCATTCCCACTAACTTCCATAGTGTAGTCTACTTCCATACGATCCTGTCGGATCCAGTTTTGTCCAATTTGGATATCGTATGACAGAGTTTTAACGATTAGAATTTAACGTAAAATAATTAAATTAAAAACATGGGTTCAAATAATAAGTGGGCTTTACCCTTTATCGTACAGCCCATCCTCATATCAGCCCCGACCCACGTATTCCCCTTCTTCCCCACTCCAACCCGTAAGCTTCATCTCCCCATTCCAGTTCGACATTTCCAGCCTTTCACCGATCCAAACATCCACCGTCACTCCGAAATAATTCACCACAAAATCCCCAAAATTTCCATCAACTTGCTGCACTCGCATCGAACAGCTTCCGTCCACGACCTGCTCTTCGAATGGATCCAGGCGGACTAATTTTCCCATTGCTTCGTGTCTCTTGTTCTCTAATACCCATCTATTTTTCACCGAACTCGATGCCCCCTAGTCGAACGCCTGTAGCCCTTCCTCCTCAGGTATAAACCACGGCACCCTCCTCTGCTGAAAACAAACTGACTGTTTTCTTCTTCCCCAACTGAATCTGTGACCTCCCTTTCCTCGTTCTACACCCTTTTCACCACCGAGTTCAACATAAACCCCAACATTTCCTACCGAAAGCCAAAACTACTCCCAAACTTGGATCGAAGCTTCCCAGATCCATGAACTCGAAAACTGGTATAACGTTTGGGTCTTCGAATACATGGAACAACCCCCTGGCAGCCGCTGTTCACCTTTGAAGACACTCGCACCTCCTAAACTTGATGATGGTTCACTCTATACTTGCGGTTAAACGTTGGTTCTCAAATATATATACTTTGAGATTTGTTTTGATCTCTTTTTCTTCACGTTTAGGGTGATTGTTTCTGGCGGCCATCAGTTTTTGACAGAGGAAATAAAACTTCTAAGGTTTGTATGATATAGATTATAGTGTATTTATAGTGTAGGTAATATCAGTGGCTGAGAAAGGGTAGGGCGTGGCTTTAGTTTTGATCAAAGAAATAGATCGAGATATTTATTTAAATTGGGAAATGTATGTTAAGATTCATGGTTCTAAAGTTGGGTTTTTAAACATACCATGTTACTTAAATTCCATTCACGTACGGACTGAAATAAAGATACCATTGTATCGAGCTCGGTGCCACGATCCCATAGGTATAATAATATTGGTAGATTAACTCATATTTTGAAACCCCAAAATTGCTGATTAAGGGTGCAAAATACTCCAAATAAAAAGTTTCTTATTTAATTAATTAAAAATTACAGTAAAATTCTAAAAATTAAATTATCATTATGTCCCAAAAGAACCTTGTCTAAATTCACACCCGATATCTAGTTATTTTGAAATAACTGTTATGGCCACGAACGAATATACCACTGTTTTTCTGAATATTTGATTTGGACATAAATCAAAATCTACACGACGAAATCCCGATTTTTCTCTTCCACTAGAAAGATATACTCTGCCAGCTCCACACGTTTCTTGTTTCATAGAAATCCGGCTTAAAACGAATCCTGTACATTCAATTGAAGTTCAAATCGCCAAATTACGAACTACAGCGCCATTTCAAGCTCGATTTTAATTATAATATAATTATACGTTCAAACTGTCGTTCAAATAATATATTCGTTATTCTAATTCAAATTCTAAACTGAATTAAATATCACAGATGATCCAGTTCACACCATATCGCCATTTCAGCCAAATTCTGATTATTTCAGAATTAAATATATTATTAAATTTATGATTTTAATTAAATATTCACCATATTTTAATTAAACCACCATTAAATCCTTTTAATCACCCTTTAAATAATTAAATAAATTAATTATAATACCTCTGCCAATGCGGGTCATTACACCATCTCTACACGGGTAATTGCATGTGGAAAAATAAATCATAGGTACGCATTTCCTAACTCAAAAGAAATGATGCACATATTCATATGTTTTACCATAAAAGCAAAGCTCGGGGACTATAATCAGTATAAACTGGTTAATCAACTCCAAGTTTTTTTTAAACGGTAATTTTTGAAGCAACACACTCATGTAGGAAATAATTAGTCTAAGTACAAATAGTTAGATAAGGAACAATCCTGTACGAATACGTCGTTCAATCTAAGTAATAAGTTGTATTGCACGATTGTTCTTAATTCTTATACTAACCTACTGTTGATATGAGCCTTCAACAACAAGGTAGTAAACTCAAAAACATGTAATTAGCTATTACAAAAGCTATGATCCCAAGAAGGTCGAGCAGGAACGGCCTGACTAAGTTCGAATGTGAACGACCCCATGGAAGTCGAACCAAGCAAAGTTTTACGTGATCAACCCTTAGAGGGTCAAGCAGGAACGACTAGCCATGTTCGAGCTTGAACAAGCCCAAGCCTGTATCGTACGTGGTCGACCTGGGCAAGGTCGTGTGTGACCGACCCCACATAAGGGTCGAGCAGAAATATCCTTTGCCAGGTCGAGCAGGGACGATTCCTCAATCGGTCAAGCAAACACATTAAAGTCATTAATGATCGACTTGGGAAGAGTAACATTATGCGTGACTGACTCAAGAAGGTCGTACGTGACCGACCTGGATAAAGTCATGCGTGACCAACCCCTTATACAGGTCGAGTAAGAACAAACCGTGTCAGGTCGAGCAGGAACGACCCTATATTGGGTCGAGCAGACACAATAAGGCACTCCAGGTTTATGTTGTACATTAAAGGATGATTCAACTCTGAATTTCTACACACCAAAAGCTGGTTCAAATGTCAATTAAAACAAGAAAGAAAGCAGCAAACACAATGGACTCCAATTCAAGTAACGTTCAATATACAAAGTTGGAGTGCTCAACATCGACAAACTCAACAACTGATTAATACATGCAATGTTTTAAGTCTCAGACTACTCATAATCGTAAAGGGCACCACAAAGTTGCTAGAACTCATTTACAACCATGAGTTGTAGGTTTGAATATAAGATGCAAACTTGAATTTCTAGAAAACCAAAGTATATGAATGCAAGACAAGCTTGAAACCGTTCCTATCAGAAGTTCTATGCACTACAAAAAAGGGTAAAACATGTGAAGTTTTAGGGTTTCAACTTTCAAGCATTGCGTCGAACACAACATACACATACGGTTTAAATCAAAATTTTGGGGATTTCGTATGAATCAAGTTCCTCAAACACCCTCATACACAACATTTAACCCAATCCAATTCAATCTATTTCAATTTCCAGTCATCACAATCCCATAAATCAAACAAAAACCTCAAATTCAAACCGCGCCCCCAAGTCATTTTAGTTCCAAACCCTAATTGTTTCCTAAACCAAATCAATCCAGAATTAAAGGGAAAATCACCCGGAGAAGGCGCAACACTTCAAAGCAAAAAAGGTTATTCTAATTTGGTTTGGACTCGATGGAATTTGCAGCTAGAGTGGGTATCGCTAGAAAGTTTGAGCCTCCGAGAGATCGACAGTGTTGGTTCAATTGGAAAAAGAGTGGGATTACTTTGATTGGATGCGGAATTTCTCAAGAGAACGCGGCCGCCATGAAAATATTTTCCTTCAGTCAAATGAATAAAGGGCAAAAATGAAGGCCAAAGGCAATATAAAGCGAAGAAGATAAACGGACTCGAGCGCTTAGGCCCAACTTGCTTGATCAAGCCCACATGAATTGCTCGACCCGTGATGACGTGTTGGCCCAACCAAACAGGCTCTCTCGACCTATGAAGACACGTATAAACTCGGTCGGTCATGCTTGTGCTCGAACGACTTTAGGCTCCATCGATCATACCCATGTGCAAACGACTTGTAGTTGCTCCCATGAGAAACCAAATTTAATATATAAAACTGTGCAACAACTAATTATTTTGAAGCTTGTAATTTTTATAAATCAAAAATTACAAACTTCGAGGGGCAGTTGTTTATCTCTTAAAATCATGTACACATTGATAAATTAAATCTTTATTAAAAAAAAGGGATAAGGCACACAAGGGCTCGATCAATAGTATAGCTCGCGCAAGCGAGTAATGCCTTGGTCGGTCGCACATAGCATAGTCAAGCAAATAATAAGGGTCGATGACACAAGAGAGGTCGAGCACGGCATGGTTCGTACACAATATGACTCACACAACAGGGGCTCGCTCACCCGTGTACCATGGAGGTCGCCCGTTTACCATGGAGGTCGCTCGCACATTGGAGGGTCGATCAATCAGGACAGCTGATCACACAACCGGTAGTGGCATTTTCGTAATTAACTGCATGAGCGACCCCTAGCCTGCACACATAAATTCCAGCCCACCACTTCATTTGTTCTCCACCAATAAATATCTCGGGTCTTCCACCATTAAGGGGATCGAACTTTTGCTACCACGATGTGCTGGCGAAATCTTTCTTCCGCCATTCTAACTCCGTTCATCATCTCCAAGCTAAGATCTAACGACAAATCCACCGTGGAATCCGCCAAAATCATTCAAGTGCCCAAGATATTGTAGTTCTACTTTCATACTCCTTGCATTTAGAGAGATTCAACCATTCCTTCGCTGATTTGTAAAGATCAAAGTGAAATCCTTGTATGAAAGAGAGAATGAATGTACTTAGAGATAATTCAAGCCTTGTAATCTCGAAATGATATGAAAACTCTTGCCATAGTGGATATATGCTTTTCCTTAACCAAACCACTCTAAAATTTGTGTTCACTGCTTTTTTCTTTGCTTTTATATGATTGTGGCTCCATTTTCTACTTATTACCATTTGGTGAAGTACTATTAAAGTACCTTTGGTGTTGTAGACCAATTTTGGTTTAAATAACTATAAACGGTGCTTTATGGTTTTCATTTACCTCTATTAGTTTAATTCCAAGATCATTACTTGATTATCTTGAGATAATTAGCAATTAATTTCAATATTATAAACATGGTTTAATTCATCATTAACAATTTCTATTTATCACAAATTTAATAATCAATTCCCGTTTAGGCAGTTGACTTATTCAACTTCACCAAGTTAACTCGTTGATCCATTCCAATTGGCCAATCCATTTAAATTAATTAATAATATAATTAATTTAATAAATCCCATTTACTTTGATTATTATTAAATCAGTGATAATCAATTTCCATATAATCCCAATCTAATTGTTTGTTAAAAACAATTAATCCCAATTATTAATCGTTAGGTAAATTTCTGCTCGCTTGCCTTTAAATCTTATTAACATAAGAATTTACTTCACAAAACCATTTTAATAATTTCTTATAAGCTTAAAAAATAAATAGTAAATATAAATTTCCTTTTATTAAACTTTCATTCAAAATATATAGATAAAAAAATATGTCTTCAGCTATAAAATAAATTTTGTAACTTCATTTATGTTGATTACCTGACGGTAAATCAACATTTATAAAACAATGGATTTCTAGGCCATCTGCTATCGATTACTCAACCAATACTTCCTATTGGTTAAACGTTGAATTTAGATTCAACAATCAGTAATCAAATCAACCATCCAATCAACTGGTTAAACAATTCATATAATTATAATATGAAAATAAACAATAAAATTAAGGAATCCAGTTGGATCCCTGCAACCTGTTTTTTCCTGCATCCAAATACATTATTTCAAATAAAACAATCCATTCAACACAATAGCATATTATCTATTATAATTAACATACATAATCAATTCAACTGATAACGGTCAACTAATAATATTAATTCAAGCATCCAATTTAATTTAATACATTTATATTATTATAAACGTAACAAACAACGTAAATTACCTTATATGGAAATAATCATTAAAAATAACGATTTGTTTTGAATTTAAATCGATTATATAAAAATATTCAGCATATATTCAAGCAATCATCAAATCATTCAATAATTAGCAAACATATATTAGTACAAAACTGCTTATTTGCGTCGCAATATTGGCGACGGTTAGCTACAAACAGTAGCACATAGGGTTATGTGCGACTGTTCTACCTACAAACCGTAGCAAGTTCTCTAAGAAATGATATTGAAGACAAATTTGCCGCGGTTTTGTTTAAAAACAATAGCAAATATTTACAGTTTGCAACGGTTATATATAAATCGTGGCAAATAAAATGGGGTCGGAGTCCGTGAAGAACGGTCGCATGTAAATCTATCGCATATATCTTTATTTGGGTCCGTTCCTTAACCTATTCTTCTTTTTTTAATCAAAAAAATAAAAAATAAAAAATAAATCTCCACCAGCCGGTTTCAATGAAGTTTCGAACATACAAAATTAAATCTCCTCCATATTCCGCTAATTGTACTGCGCTCTCTTCCATGACAACCACTGCTCCTCTATCTTGGTCGCCAATAACGATACGTAGACCGTCATCAAAATTCTACTCAAAAAAGGTTTCTATTTGTAGTTACTGTGAAGTTTTGATGCATTTCCATTGTTGAAATCGCATGAAGCTTTATTTTAGCAAATATATTTGTCATTTTAGTTCAAAAACGTTGATTTTTTTCTCAGATTTTTGTATGTGTTAATTCCTGCATGCAAATTGTTCGGAGAAATGCCAAATCAACTGCTATAGATTTATTTATCTAACACTATGTGACTGAATTGTAAATTTTGATTTTGATGCATAAGTTGGATGTTATTTGTTACGTCTCTAAAACAATACCAAAATAATGTGCTCTGAGTTTCCTGAAAAAGGAAAAAGCTGAATGCAAGAAACTGTATCTCGAATTCAAATAGAATTACTCTATCTTGAATTTGAAGTAACTCAAGGCTATTAAGCTCCGCAATCGATGTTTTGCACTCGCCTCCTTCTTCGTCGCTTGGAACTCATGAATTCATTCACATGAACGATAATTGCATCCACTTATGTATTTTTTTCTTCACAAGTCCTTTCGAATTTCTGAAAAAACAAAACAAATCTTGGTCATTTCTGCCATGCTGTAATGAAAAGATGATTTTCAATGTGTAAATGGTTTTCTTTAGCTAAACCGTAAGAGGCTTCAATTTCCGATAATTTTGGCCCATACACATAATTTGATCAATGGATTAGGTAATTTCAGTTGATTTACCTGTGAAGAATAGTTTCATGATCTTGTTGGGATGGGCTATCATAATAGATTATTATCATTTAATTCAGGTGTTTCTCAGTCTGATACTACCACCATCAATTGGATTTGATGAACTGGAAAAGTTTATAATAACTTATTTATTTTCTTTATTAATTCATGTATCGATTGATGTAGTAGAAATGTAGTTCACAATTATATTTGTATACAAAAAACTACGTATACCAGTTCTAAGTAAGTATGTAATTTAGAATACAAGCTCATTTTATTTTTGTTGTTCTTTGGCCAAGGACATTTAGATAAACCAAACATTTTTCTCATTCATGATATTCATGGAAGACCAGGACTGAGTTTGAATAGGATAGCTAGCTTGATTTATGGCAATTTTGTACATGATTGTTGATTAAGATTTATATAAATAATGTTGTGTGTTGTTTCACTCCTTTTAAGTATTATAGAGTGCATCTTTCTAAGCATTATAATTGTGTAATTTTTTAGATATCTAATTTAGCTTGCAATTTAAAAAATGAGTCAAAAGAAATAATCTGTCATTGATATATAAATTAAGATATTTTGTAATATATTTCTTCCATTAAATTTTATATAATACCACCTATCATCCGAAATTTACTATAAACTTAATTTAGAAACTAAAATAGATAGTTGGTAATCTGGCTAAGTTTCATAATTGGATTTTATGTTTTCAACTATCCTATCAGTCTGTTACATGCCTCTGCTAACCCCATTAATTCCAGTGAATGATTTTTCCCTGTGATGAAAAGAGGGCCTGTATTATGCAATGAATACTCGAGGGGATGTTGCACCCTTAGGTTGACAAGGTATTACCAAGATTCATCACAAATTTGACAAGGCTAAAAAAAAAAAAAAATCAAAGAAAGGATTATTTATTTTCAAAGATGAGGAAGATGCCTTTTTTGTGCCGGTAAGTTTTCAGAGTTGGCACTGATCACCCGTTGATCCATAATATCATGGACTGTTATCTCTCTAAAATTATGAAATTTACTTACTTCCATGTTACTCACTAATGTAGCTTTGTACTGTAATTAGCTACCTTGAAAGAACTGTTAGGGAAACAGCGGAACAAATATCTTAATATAATGCAATTTTTTGTTTTTGTTTTTGTAGACGAAACAACAAACATATGAGTGAAGCACAAAGAAATACTCTTAAAGCCCTCTTCTTCGGTACTACTGACCAATTACGGGGCATTGTTCTCGTCCTTGTAACAAACTGCCTGCTGACCTTGATGAGGCAATAACCAACCGCATTGACGAGGTCCTCGAGTTCCCGCTCCCACGTGAAGAACGGTTCAAACTTCTCAAGTTGTTCTTAAAAAAAGATAATAATAAAAGCTCATCCTCTCTATTCAAATTATATTTTAGTAAGCGACAAAAAGAGATTGTTGTTAAGGACTTAAGTGACGAAATCATCCGAGAAGATGCAAAAAAACTGATGGATTTTTTGTTAGAGAGATTGCAAAGCTCATGGCTAGTGTTCAAGCTGCAGTTTACTATTTGTGTTCAGATTCATGCGCTCATTGGGATTGCCCTCTTGATCTTGGATCTGTAAATGAAGGGAGAATTCAATGTCCTTAT
The DNA here is from genome assembly GCA_030737875.1 of Allium sativum. NCBI lineage: Eukaryota > Viridiplantae > Streptophyta > Magnoliopsida > Asparagales > Amaryllidaceae > Allium > Allium sativum. Next base: position 35,653,049 of record CM060917.1, on the reverse strand, counting down.
CATGGTAAATGATTAATTATGATTTTTTATAAAATATATTTGTATGAGTAACAACATTTCACTGAAATAGCTACGTAGTCCCGTATAGTTCTTTGACCTTTTAATTGAAGATATCATTTGTTGTGCAACTTGATACTGTGCACACCAACCAGAATTATTAACAGTGTGGCCTAGTAGTCCATGCTGATGGACAGAAGAGAGCACTATACAAATGGTCCATTACTAAAAAGATCAACATGTATGAGTGCAGTGACAAGAAATGCAGTACAATATATCCCTATACATTTGAGTGGCATGTACCTACCTGTACAGAACCATTATAAACAAATTAAATTCTTTTAAAACTGAAAGATCTAGAAGATGAAATTGTATCTAATTATTCTTGTCTCATGTGTATATCGGTTCAGATATAGATACAAAGTTACAGGATAAACAATACAAATGCTATAATTAAACATCTTAATCACTTTTTGATGATGCTTAGTTAATTTTTATAATACTTAGTTAATTTTTAATTATTGTTATAAATTTTTTGTTAATATTTTATATTTTTATGTACTTTAGTTAATTTTTATAAACTAAACATCTTAATTTTAAAAAAACTAGTAAACTTAGTTAATTTTTTATAATAGTTAGTTAATTTTTATAATACTTAGTTAATTTTTAATTATTGCTATTATTCTTACAGAATACTTGGTAATATTTTATATTTTTATTTACTTAGTTAACTTTTATAAACTAAACTTCTTAAGTTTATAAAATTAGTAAACTTAGTTAACTTTTTATAGTAGTTAGTTAATTTTTATAATACTTAGTTAATTTTATTGTTATTATTATTATAGAAGTTTAGTTATGTTCTGTATTTTTATGTATTCTGTTAATCCTACTATGATGACATTCTTTATACGAGACAGTATTAATATTACGGTACTATAAATAAGAAATTTACAAAAGGATTTGGTGGCAACATGCATTCCACTTTTTTCAGCTGTGTACTCCTTCATTGGAGAGTCAACTATCCCTGGAAATAAACAATAGTAATTATTATAAAGTGTGCATTTCAAGTGTCAGTTCTGTCCTGAAACAACCTAAATTATCGATCGTAGTCTCCACCGGTCGATAGAAGAAAAACTAGAACAGCAGCAAATTACAGACGTCTGAACTTATTTTCAGATGTCTGACCTGGTTCAGATGTTTGAAAATAAATTTCAGACGTCTGAAATGAATTTTGACCAACACCCTAAGACCATTTTAGACGTCTGAAATTTATTTCAGACGTCTGAAAGTGTTCTCGCACAATTTCTAGGCCTGGTTCAGATGTCTGAAATTTATTTCAGACGTCTGACCTGCTCCGATATTGTTATCCAATGGGCTTTGATATATAAATCTGCTTAAACACCATAATTCAGTTGCTAATACATATTGATTTGAATTTTGGTTTCTTTTTCATAAAACTGTTATATACAGGCATTAACATATACAAACATACACACACGCACATGCATATACATATATGCATGCATGCCTGTATGAATATGCGTACAGATGCAAACAAACACTCCTACTTTGTACACACACATCTTTAGAAATGAATTCAAAAATCACCTGGTAACTCTTCTATATAAAAGAAGCATACCCGTATCAGCGCCTACAAACTTATATTAGCATGGTCTTTCAACTGAATCCAAGCTGCTTCAGGTTATAAGAAAAGAGACGCAAAAAGGGTAACTACCAAATAAGAAGTTACTGGCTATATGTTAGAAAAATGTGAAAGTTTGGTTATTGACCAAACTGACAATGAGTAACAATTACCTGATGCATGGTTGAAGAAAACGAGGGTGGCCAGAAAATGAAGTTACAACAAATTCTTTGCATCACCTAAGATTACTTGTAGTAACCACACTAAACTATTGGATATTAGACTTCAACTAAATATGTTTAGTACCTGACCGGAATGTACATCAGAGAATAATATGGGTTAAACATTTGTGTACGTATAGTGTTAACTTAGCTAATGTATTTGTTACCAGCTCTTTAGCAAGTCAGGTCTCTGCATTTTTCTTTTTACTACTGTCAGGTCTCGGCATCTTTCACTTTTGAATTTTATCTCATAATCTGAAAGTTTTGATAGTTAATTGATTCTGAAGCGTTTGTAGAGATGAGATAATAAGAAGTTACCTGTTGGAGATGATGTAAAATTTTCAAGACTAACAGATCTAAGTCTATATGAAAATTTAAACTTATTTGATAACTTTATGAAATCCTTTTGTAGTTAATTACTTAAATGAAATGAATAATGAAAACATAGGAGAAAATGGTTCAACACAACAGTATATAAGTGTATTCATATTGAAATTACAAGTCTGATGCACATATTGAAATTACAAGCAAACCTGAAAATGGTTGCGATACTTGTTGAGGCACAGAACAGAACATCACACTTGATTTTTCGGAAGAGAGGAGAATTGAAACTGCTTCCTTGTTTGAAAAGGATAACAAAAAGTTTCATCCTGACATAGATCATACTTCTACAATGTTCATCAAGTGTGATGTTACTAATACTGGTACATACGAGATATGTAACTTATTTTATGGTATACCAGACTTGAGAATCCACTGACTAATATATTTTTTCTAGTTCCATGTGGGTTCAACTATCATTTCCATGACCTTAGCCACCATACATTGAACTTTTCATAATCAAGTAATATTCATAGTTTACATCGCTGCCAATATAGCTAACTTAGATTGGATCTGTTCACCATGTAGTTCAGTACACTCGGAATAGTGAAAATGTACATATTGTTATTTCTATGCTGAACCACAACTGGATTCTTATCATCTCAGCCATACTACATATTAAAATTCTATATTACAGTTCTATATGCTATTTCACGATATAAAAACAAAGTAGTCAACATATTCAGCTTTTAGACTTAGCAAAAAGTATGAAGTAAAGATAGATCCAACTGTACGGAAGGCATGTAGTGGTGACTAAAGTGATAGATAAAATAAATATAATTGGTGAACTAACAAGACCTACAAGATAACCACAATTATAAATGTATACATGTTTGCTATAAAATTGTTGGCGAACTTATAACAATATATATATATATATATATATATTCATAAGCACATTTAATTCCTATTTGATTTCTTTAGCTAATATAAAATTAATAAGTTAGGTGCTGACACTTCAAATAACCTCACAAGCATATGCATATACGAACAAATATCAAGTTTCTAGTTAATATATTTACAATATGAATACCTGTCACCAATAGCAACCTAAAAATGTACTCAATACATGCTTGATTCATCTAGTACGACGTAGCAAATCATTAAACACTGTACTTCTTAAAATTATTCAAATTTAACAGTGGATTATTTATGAGTTGCATATATTAGTCAATGGGTTCTTAAGTCTGATGCACATATTGAAATTACAAGCACGTGCAAACCTGAAAAGGGTAGCGATACTTGTTGAGGCAAAGAACAGAATATCACACTTGATTTTTTGGAGGAGAGGGGAGTTGAAACTGCTTCCTTGTTTAAAAAGGAGAACAAAAATTTCATCCTGACATAAATCATCCTTCCGCAATGTTCATCAAGTGTGATGTTACTAATGCTGGTACATATGTGATACGTAACTTAATATTGTACTATACCTCTATGCGGACCACATAATTTGAATGCAAAAGCACTAACATGAGAGTGAAATTCAGATACTCACATCCTATATTATAGTCGTCCCATCATATCCAGCTGTCATAGCTATTCGAGGATTAAAAGGATGATGATACATGAATAACAAAACCACCAACCCCGACTGAATGGGAAGCATTAGCAGGTAAAATGCATGGTTCATCAGGAACCCAGTAAGTAAGCATTACGTATGATGGCTCAGCATGATGATACATGAAGCCTTCCTGTGTTTGCATAAATACATGCATAATGATATGTCAATGGATATATGTACACTGAATATATGGATAAAAGCAATCATATATAATTTACAAATAAGAGCAATCAGATATTATTTACAAATATAATACAACATTACCCAAGTAATTTGAAGCAGAAGATGAACAACGACGAGAAAGTCTTTGACTCCAATCTGCAGATTAGCAAATGATCAAACAAAACACAACTAATATCAACATGATGGAAAATTCAACTAGTTTGTAAATTAGAGCGTTCCCCTTGATTAAGTTCTCAGCTAGCTGATAGAGTAGCACTACAGTGGAGACAAATTTTCACGTTGAACATACTAAACTCATAACCAAAACTTAGATATTTGCTTTCTTGGTCACTTGCCTTAGAAATGAACTGCAATTTTATACCAACCGCGTCGGAACAAAACATTCAACAACAAGCTGAATGTGTACCGTATAAAATAAAATATGTTACCTGCATAACACATGCTAATAAACTCCTGCTGCCTCCTCCCATGAGAACCAAAGGTATTAGAATGAAATCTAAAGAAAATAACGAGCAAGCTGATGCATTGGAATAAAAATGAGATTATCGGAATGCAAAATACATAAGCAATGTGAAAGGACCACACAGGACCCGTATTTCATCTTCACATGAACATTCAACTTCTTTATATCTTTTTCGTACCTAACCCAGCCTGGCGACAAATCTCCCATTACAAACAGGACTCGTATTTCATCTACATGGTCTGTGAATGCTAAATGCACCTGTTACGATCACAAATTTTTCTTTCTTCATATATAATGGGTTAAATGGAAAATTGATAGATGTACAATGTTAAAATCTTTAATCTTGAAACTGAATAATAAATACCATTTTAGTTGAGTGCTACATTGTAGAGTAGTATAAATCCTTAAATTCACCAATTAAAAATTTACATACTTCCCCTAAATTGTAAATATTATGTTAATGTTTAGGACATATCTTCATGAAAAATAATTACTAAAAACCATGATTTTTTTAATTAAAACTGTAAAACCCAAATTAACGATGACTGACCATGTAATGATAGGAAGACACTTTGTAAACAAAGGTATTTTATCTTCTATTTAGGTCCGTAAATTGGTTGGTCTCAGTTAGTAAAACTAAAACCATTGACCTAAGCCTGTCTGATATAATAATAAACCGAATCCAGTCAAATCTGGATGGTCAAATCCATTACATAAATCCACCAATCAAGTATTCTATTAAAAAATTGATAAGAGATACTGACGTTTACTATACATTCTAAACTCTTTTTCTCAATAGAAAATTAACAAATTTCAGGAAGAAAGGAGAGGGAGGAACAGTGTACATAACCAACATGAAAATTAGGATCAACGACTGAAATTAACATAAAAGCCGAATCAATTGAATCTGAACAAGCTAAATTAGGGTTATTCAATAAAAAGGACGTACCAGAGGTATTAATAGCAAATTAGGGAAGCCCAGATTAATAAAATTGAACAAAAAGCAAAATCTAAGAAAAATTAAAATGCGGAAAAAGGAAATAAAAGAGAAACGCAGGGAGGGAAAGTTCAAAAAAAAGGGAAAATGAAATTTTCGGAGAAAGAAGGACGCGGGAGAAACAGGAGGCAATAGAGCGTGGCCTCTAAAAATAGCTGAAAGACCCCCAATTGTTTTTAGGCTGCCTTAATTATACAGCATTTTGCAATGTTGTTTTAACATTTTCCTACGTATCAAAAGGTTCAACAACAACAGTCGGCATAAAACGTTGTCCTTTGTTTTGTTGAAAACCACTTTTCTTGTAGTGATTTATCACAAATTTAATAATGAAAACCCGTTTAGGCAGTTGACTTATTCAATTTAACAAAATCAACTCATTATCCATTCCAATTGGCCATTCCATTTAAATTAGTTAATAATATAATTAATTTAATACATAGCATTTACTTTGGTTATTATTAAATAAATGATAATCAATTTCCATATAATCCCAATCTAATTGTTTCTTAAAAATAATTAATCCCAATGTTTAATCATTTGGTAAATTTCTGCTAGCTTGTCTTTAAATCTTATTAACATAAGAATTTACTTCATAAAACCATTTTAATATTTTCTTATAACTTAAATAATAAATATAAATTTCCTTTTATTAAAATTTCATTTGAAATATATAGATTTGAAAAAAATCAGTCTTCAGCTATAAAATAAAATTTATAACTTCATTTCTACTGATTTACCTAACGGCAAATGAAAATTTATAAAACAATGGATTTCTAGGCCATCTACTGTCGATTACTCAACCAATACTGCATATTGGTAAATGCTGAATTTAGATTCAACAATCAATGATCAAATCAACTAGTTAAACAATTCATATAATTATACTGTGAAAATAAATAATAAAATTGAGAAATTCAGTTGGATCCCTCTAACCTATTTTCCCCTGCATCCAAATACGTTGTTTCAAATAAAACAATCCATTCAATACAATAATATATTATCTGTTATAATAAACATACATAATCAATTTAACTGATAATGGTCAACTAATAATAATAATAATAATAATTCAAGCATCCAACTTAATTTAATACGTTTGTATTATTATAAACGTAACCAACAAGGTAAGTTACCTTAGTTGGAAATAATCGTTAAAAATAATGATTTGTTTCAACTAAATTAAACGAACTTTTAATTTAAATTGATTGTATAAAGTATTCAGCATATATTCAAGCAATCATCAAATCATTCAACAATTAACACACAAACATACACCCGACTTATATAAAATATTAGTGGACAACTGAGTGTGTTTAACTCGCCTTGATTCTCATTTGTCTTTTAAATGATTGGTTTTAATTAAATTAGACATATGTTTAATTTAACTAAAATCTCAGCTGCTTCCATCTTGACCAGACTAGCTTCATCTCATAGCCTCCATCCCTACAGTCCCAACATGACCAACCTTGCTCATTTCTGATAACGTGCGTTCGAGATATCATATAAATATGGTTACAAAATAATTTAATTACTTAAATTTTAATTTAAAATTAAACAGTCCTTACCCTTAAACACAAATCAGCCCACGTTACCATACCCTCTATCGCTACAGGGTATGCTTTCCCCTTTATATTCTTCGAACCAGGGAAGAAACTTTTACATTTGCCATCTTCATTTCATCCTTTTTTTATTTTTTATATTATATATGTCTCTTACGGGCCCGGTTCTTTTTTTTTCTTTTTTTTTTAATTATTGCGAAAGCCCGGTTCATAAAGAAATCTGGCCCTTTCCCCCTTATTTTTTTTCCCTCACGTAAAATGCTCTTCTTCCTCATCCATTAGAAAATACACAGACAAGTTCTCCTCTTCATTTTGGGACTGCCTTGGCTCCTCTTGCCACCGTTCCCTCATCATTTTCGAAAACAAAGCCACCTGCCCTTTCCACTTCTTTATCTCTAACATGTCACCACCATCACCACAGCCTACCTCCCAATCCTCTGAAAAGAATGCGTCGACCTGCTCCCTCCATGTACATTTACCACCCAAAGCTTTCATCACCATCATTCACTTAATCTTGCCGTCGAGATCCATTTTGATCCCCGAACCTGAAATTCATGCTCGAACCATGAGTTAAAACTCCTTCCTAAAGATTATACCACGTTCGGCTTCACTACAGTAAAGAAATCTGTGACCGAAACTGGTCAATCTCCACCAAATCTTTGCACAAGCATGGAGAGGAACTACGTATGATCTTCTGTACGCATGCAGTTTGATTTATAACTGTTGTGTGTATTGATTTCTTGTATATAGCTTGTGGTTATATATATATATATATATATATATATATATTAATGGTTGTATGTTTCTTTTTTATTTTTGTTTTCCTGGAACAAGGAAATGGGGAAGAAGTTCCCATGTACATACACGCAAATTGGGAGATAAGACTCACCTTAAATCCTATATTGGTTAGCCCTGTTCATTTAGAATTTAGAGGAGATGGAAGCTTTAGAGGACAGTGTGTTTTCAATCTAATGTCACTTTACGTCTTAGCTAGGCAAAATTGTTTATAGGATAGGTTGGTTTGTCTTTTCACCGTGTACGTTGATTCTTAGGGTGGATGGATGTATAGTGCATGCATGGTTTGTACATTATATTTCTTAAGATTTAAGTTATATAGATATATTATTAGTTTTTACACGGTTAATAAATTTCTACCGCTTTTTATGCTACCGTTAAATATATGCATCGTCGAATACCATCTCCAAACTTAACGAAAATAAATACACTGCTACATCTTGGCATTCCGGTCCCATCAAAATTAATTTCGTTGAAATTGGACTCTGTTTGCAAAACAAAGTTATTTTAATTTCAATATATTTATCAATTCACATTTAAATTGAACGAAGCCACAAAACAACTCCAATTGGCTCCAAGAGGAAAATCTAGCAATAACTAGTCGTACGTATTCCAATAAAATTTGTTTTATCAAAAACGTATATCGTTTGGTAAATAACTATTTTAACGCTTAAATAATATATACTAAAGTCCAAAACAATCCAATTTAATAATAACTAAATTATTATCATCGTACGTATATCCAAATGGAAATATATATCACTTCAAATTCAATGAATATAGAATTATAACTCATCATTTAAAAATTTCAAGTTAAACGATATCCAAATATATATAAATTCTTTTAAATTATATTAAATAAACGCTATCGTTTATAAACGAATCCATAGCGATTATTTGAAAATTGATTTGGACATAACTTACAATTTATAAGACGAAATCTCAACTTTCCTCTTTCATTAGAAAATTATAACCAAATATATTCGAACGATTCTTATTTCAAAAAATTCCACCTTAAAAATGGATTCTATATATTCAATTGAAGTTCAGAATTATGAACTATCGCATCGTTACGAGTTCGTTTTAAATTAAATATACATTTGTATGTTTAAACTTCATTTTAATAAACGAATTATATATTATAATTCCATTTAAAATCCCAATTCAATATTTAATAAAATAAAATATATTAAATGTTTGACCACTAAAAATACGGGATGTTACAATCCCTTAATCCTTCAAGAGGCCTTATCATCACTAGATGTCGATTTTTGGTAGGAGGTTATAAATGATGAGATGGACTTTTTGGAATCCAATAAGACTTGGCACTTAATTGATTTATCACCTGGTTGTAAAACTATAGGCCATAATGGGTGCTAAAAAAGAAATTAAAACCTGATGGCACTGCCAATGTTGACCCGCCTTTTGGCAAGGTCGTCAACCCATGGACCCATCACAGGATCGCTCAGGGCTCGAGCATGGGCTTGGACACGCCCGGACATTCATGACTCGAAACTCTTTGGCTCAAGGGCTGTTGGATCGAAATATTTCAGCTCAAAATACCCAGGCTAGATGGTATTGAGATCAGCTTACACTACAGCAATGACTTGGTCATGAGATCTATTTAATAGCCTACTTACTTGGTCCAGCTACCTATTCTAAAGCCGATAAACTCGGATCTAGCTACCTTTATGCTGTCACATATTAGAGGGAACTACTCCACGTAATCAAGACTCAGCTCCATTATTTGCTATTCACATGGATCAAATGACACATGGCACCTCCAATTATTGAAGCCAACTGCCTATAAATACACCAAGCAATACAACAAAGAGGGAATCTTCTTCGGCTCAAATTAGAGCCTAACTCTTTGGCTCACGCATGACTCAATCATGGCTGCCAACCACATTCATCACGAAATACTTGCTATATTCCTCAAAAACGATTATGTAATAGATATCCTGACGATCTCATTCATTGTATCTCCGATTTTATGATATTATTATGAGATTATAAAGTGGATGTAGGCTCGTTAATGCCTAACCACTATAAAAATGCTGTTGTCTTGCTTTTTCTCGCTTTTTCTGATATTTCTTCGTATATCATGCTCATATCTGACTTTTGGCCGTTGATCACTACTTTTTGGTGTCAACAGTTTGGTGCTTTCACTGAGAATTGAATTCTCAATGTCTTAAGGATTCCGCTCAACTTTTGGACACCAAGTCCAAGACGAAATCCTAAATTCAGTCATCTTCAACAACCATGGTTTCCAATACTTATGTACATGCTTTGGAAAGCAGAAGCAGCAAAATCTGCATAAAAACCCGATTTTTTCCAGTTTTGGGTTCGACCCCAGTAGGGTTGACCCTTTCTAGGTCGACATCGACCCGACCAGAGAACCAGCCAGTAGGAATTGCACTTTGGAAAGCTCCCAGTATGTAGCTTGGCCCAGAGCAGGTCATGGGCCGAGGTGAGATCAGTTCAAACAGCCATCGTCGTAACGATGTTCAAGTCCAGGTCGACCGACTCGTCTGAAGCTCTCCAGGTCAACCGACTCCTCTAAAGACCTCCAGGTCGACCTGCTTCGAACCAACTTTTCCAGAAATACCGGCCCGAATTACTAGTCATTTCTGAAGTCTTGTACATCGACCCAAGACAAGGTCATTTTTAGAAAAAAATGCAATTTTCTGATCGTTTCAGAAAAGGCTCCATCTTCCGAAAACGAATGAATCGAGCGGTGCTCACCTGTTCGACCTAACCGTCTAGGTCGATCGCCGTCGGGACTGTGGGGCCCTGGACCCCCACTGGCGCTGCGCCCGAACCCACTTGACGGCTCGCCTTAGGATCGACATATATTTTGGCCAACAATAATCGTAAAGACTTATCATCCAAGATTCGACGGATTGTCCGAGAATATCAACAGCAAGATGGCAGAAATTGGGAATTTTCCAAGAGCTATCACTCCTATTTACTGAGGTTATTCAATCTCGATCGACTGCTTCAGTCTTGCCCGAAGATCGGCGAGTTAAAAGTTTGAAACACTTGAACCATGAGGCTGATTAATCATTTATACATCAGCTCTCATTCCCCGAAGTGGGATCTAACATGACCACCCACTACCCGGCTCATGTGTGGCATGACTGAAGACAATTATGCATCGACTTTTGCCTTTCAAAGTCCAAATCCGACTCAGAATGGACGTGGTTCGACAATCCATATGGCCAGATCCTATGTTTGACACCATCGGATTTCGTGGATCCAAATAGAAGAGGCAGCATCGCCCATCAACATACTTATTTTCCAATCGTGCATTTTGCCTTTACATGCTTCTTGAGTTATTGACATGATTAACTCATGCAAATTCGTATTTGAATGTTGCAGGTACCCGAGGTTTGGTACCAACCACTCCTTCCATAGTTTGATCGGAGGAATATAAAGCTTTGGCGAACGTGATTCATCTATTCACCTGCTTACTCTTAGTTTGACGCCAACAATCTAAAGTAAATGATGTTCGACCATCATTCACCGATTTTTTGCCCTTGACGCGGGAGCAAGAGAATAAATGCACATGAGTTCGATGTGTGTTATCTATATATGGACATACTAATGAGGCCTCCTCAGCATCTAACCATTGATTCGCCATGCAAGACATAGAAATGTATTCGAGTGTGACATAACCATTCAGTAGATCAACGACTCTATCCCTTGATCTGACGGGAAGAGTGCAACAATGACGGTACAATCCCATGAACGACATAACTTTTGCTTCGATGTGGGGGCTGTTGATGGGCCTTTCGGACTACCCATCAAGGCATAGCAGCGCGGTAGATCCGTATACAAAGTCTTCGAAGTAAATGGGGAAAGCCCATTCTCCTAGGCCACTTTGTCCGTAGAGTGCGACCCAGAAGGAGCTTGAGATGACCAAGCCTGATCAGTTGCGATTCGTTCATTTAGAGTTCAAAAAGCTAGGCTGAAGAATAGTTCATTGGCAGATCTTTCCAATTCAAATCGCCCAATGCAGACGGATCGCAAGCCACCTCATACCGGATATTTGGGAAGGAGCACCGATTCTTCAGCAGATACTGAATCAATCAGCCATAACTATTCTTTTGGATCCAGTGACACGTGTAGATAACGGCTAAGTGTTGTATCATCTATAAATACCTGTGTTTCAATTCAGAAAAAACATGGTAATTGTAATAAAAAAAGAAATAATATATAAAGTGGACGTAGGCACCGTCTTCGCCGAACCATTATAAAAACTCTGTGTGTGATCTTTTTAATTCCTGTGCATTGTTTATTGTTATTAATCTTCACCTATTCTCTACAAAGTTCTTCTCTCTGGGTGTTGAACCAGTTTTTGGTATCAACATTTTGGTGCTTTCACTGAGAATAGATTTTCTCAGGTCAATCCGGATTTTCTCTCTACTTTTGGATCTCCAAGTCCAAGATGGAAATCTCATTTTTGTCGTTGCATTGATTTAGCAATGGCTGGAAAAACAGTTCGCAATACCGAAAAGAATCCACAAGTTGGAACATCGACGGAAGCAGCTAGCAGGATGGCTGACCCTGAAGCTACTTCGAATCAGCCTACATTACCCCCTAGAGGGGATATAGCTCCATCTTCTGCTTTCGCCACTCGAGACGAATTCATGGCTACAGTAGATCGGCTTAGGGAAACCACAGATGCCCTAAGGGCCCACTCTCAAGAGAATGCCGCTATGCGTGAAGACATGACTCACATCGCCAGGCAATGGGAGGAATTCAGGAATCAAGCTCAGGATGCTCGGGGTCATCATCTCCCTTCCCCTCAGCTGGATCGAGTGTCAGGAAGCTCATCTTCATCGGAAGAAGACAGAGACCCACATCCACTTCGACGTACGTTAGAGAGAATTGAAAACGTCTGGCAACCACGGACGGAAGAACCTCAGCATCCGCTAGATGAACGTGACTAAGGGCATGCTGATCAGGCCGAGTTAGAAGTTGTCGATCCCATAGCCCCGCGTCATCGGGAGGCGTCCCCTCTTGCAAATCAAAATGTTGGTCGAAGAAATCGGGCCCCTGTACATCCTCCCCGGAATCTTGTGATTGACTAAGGAAACCGGAGGAGAAGAAACGCCCAGACGACATTTCCTGATGGAGGGGGTAGAAGAAGTCCATCGGTTGATGAGGTCGACCCAGATATGGTCGTCCCACCAAATTTAGCCGCTATGGTACGACAAATCATGAACGACAGTCGGGGGCATAGGAACGAAGACTGGGGAATCGACCGAAGCCATACGCCATTCACTGATGACATTTTGCAAGCCGAATTTCCCAGGAGATTCAATATGCCCCAAATGAATCAATATGATGGAACTAAAGACCCATAGCAATACCTGATGAGATATTCTTGGCACATGGAAGTAGCAGTTGCTCCTGACACAATTAAATGCAAGGCTTTTCCAATCTTCTTAAGCGGGATTGCCCTTATGTGGTTTGTCCGTTTGCCCACAAAGTCAGTTCCTAGCTTTAAAGACTTGAGTGAAAAATTCCTAACTCAATTCCGCCTTCACGCCACCAAATCGAAACATGTCATGGCTTTGTCAGCAGTTAAGCAGGGAAGAGGCGAATCCCTAAGGAATTATCTCAATTGGTTCAATCGGGCGGCAACCGAGGTCAACAACCCCAACCACGAAACTGTTTTGATGGCCATGGTCGATGGCATCGACAAACAGACCGAGTTTGAAAAATATTTGATTGGAAAGCCACCTACCACGATTGAAGCTTTCTATGAAAAGGCTCACATCCAATTGAGGCAAGAAGATGCACAGCTGGAGGATGGAGATGGTCAGACGGGCGCTGTCGATTCGTCAGCTCGAAACAACTTCGCTGTTAAACAATCTGGGGATAACTCGGGGAAAGTCGAGGTGAATGTTGAAAACCGTGGCAAGCGCAACGGTGAAGGGTCGAGAGAAAATGGCGGAAATTCAAAGCAAAGAGGGAACTCCCGAAAGCGCCCTCGCTTCCAGGTGTTTGACACGTATACTACATTAAATGATACGTTAGAGAACATATATCTCGATACTTACAGTATGATGAAGTATAAGAAGACGCCCCCACGAGAGCCTACGGAGAAGGAACGAGCAACCGGTAAGTACTGCTTATTCCATGACATTCACGGGCGCCCCAACGAATATTACCCAGATGACAAGCCCTTGGCCGTTCGCTATGTGGGGAATTAACATCATCGGAACTTTGCTTATTTCGAAAGGGGGTGCTAGGTACGCGATTGTGGTGGTAGACTACTTCACAAAATGGGCAGAAGCCGAGCAGATGACTACGATTACAACAAAGAAGGTTATCAACTTTGTCGTCAGGAACATTATATGTCGATATGGAGTACCTCGAACCATTGTCATGGATAACGGAACTCAGTTTGATAGTCTAGAATTTCGAGATTTTTGTGAGAAATATCATATTGAAAAGAAATACACCGCAGTCGCACCTCCTCGATCCAATGGTAAAGTTGAAGCGATCAATAAGATCATTAAAACCATTTTGAAGAAACGGCTGGAACGCGCTAAAGGAAAATGGGTCGACGAGTTACCCTTGGCATTATGGGCGTATCGCATTACCCATAAGACCGCTACAGGGCATGCCCCTTTGCTTTGTCATACGGGCCCGAAGCAGTCCTTCTGATCGAGCTTGAAGTCCCGAATCACCGGACGACCTACTATAATCCCCTGACTAATAAGGCACTTCTCTTGACGTCCTTTGTAATGACCCGCATTGGCAGAGGTATTATAATTAATTTATTTAATTATATAAATAGTGATATAGTGAATTAAATGGTCGTGGAATTAAATAATGATGAATATTTAATTAAAATATTAAATTCAATAATATATTTAATTCTGAAATAATCAGAATTGGCTGAAATGGCGATATGTGTGAATTGGGCAATTCGAATTATATAATTCAGTTTAAAGTTGAATTATAGTAACGAATATATTCAATCGTCGATAGTTGAACGTATAGTTTGTAATATAATTATAAACGAGCTTGAAATGGCGTTGCAGTTCGTAATTTGGCGATTTGAACTTCAACTGAATGTACAGGATTCATTTTAAGCTGGATTTCTGTGAAACAAGAAACGAGTGGAGCTGGTAGAGTATATCTTTCTAGTGGAAGAGGAAAATCAGGATTTCATCGTGTAGATTTTGAGTTATGTCCAAATCAAATTCTTAGAAAAGCAAAGCCCTGACCATAACGATTTAATTATATTTTATATAAGGATTTAAATAGAAATCGAACATCGATATAACTCTGACAATGTAATATCGAGTTGTAAATCTATATAGGAATATTCTGAAGCTGTACGGTATTCCACTGTGAATATAGATGATAATATTTATTGTTAAATATTAAATTTAATTATATTTAAATATATTTATATATTTAAATAGGTTATTTAAAGCGTTAAAAATAGCCACTTTTGCAAACAAAGTCGGAATTCGACGAAACCAGTTGTGTTGGATCCGCAATATCAAATAGTTGTTAGATTTCCAGTTTCGTGATTTTTAGGGTCACTGTGTGGCCGTACGGATTTTTAGAGTGAGAAACAATCAGTATTCTGACGGTTAAAAATGCGTTGTGTGAGCATACGGAGTCGGAATTCGACGAAACTAGTTTCGTTGGGACCGTAATGTCAAACTCTAGCTACATGTCCAGTTTGGTAATTTTTGGGTATCATAAGTGATCACAGGAAATTTTAAAGATTATATGACAATAAATTAAATAAAAATAAAATATATTAGTGGACATAAACTAGGCCACTACTCACCATTTCTCAGCCACACACGAAACCAACCCCAACAGCCTATAAAACCCGCACTTATCCCAAAACTGTAGAAGGAAAAAAATCAATGGAAAATCAAAAACAATTCAACTAAAATCCGATAAAACTATATATGTATATCTTTGGATCCCGGTGGGTATTCTCTTCAGTCTCATATGCTTCTTACTGGGCTCAATTTCATTGGGGGTTCGCTATTTTAACACAGCGTGGAATAGGGTTCGACTTCGCGAGTCATAGAACCATCAGATCGAGGTTTGGGTATTTGTTTTGGAATCGGCAGATCGATTAGCATCTGTTGTGATGTTTTTGTGGATTCTGGTTACAAAAAGGGGTGCGCGATGTCTGTTCCTACGAGGAAGCTGTTGGCGACGAAAACCACAAGGGGACGTCGAGTTTCACAAAGTGAGGATGGGGAGATGGAGATTGTAATGGGGGATTCAATGATAATATTAGTTTGTGATTTTCTCAAGTATTGGAAGAGCAGTTGAAGATCGAACGAGGGAAAATGGTGAAACGAGGAGCTGGTGCGATCGGTATATTGAGGGAGAAGAGGCAGAACGCGGGTTTGGGCTGAGAGGGGGTTAGTGGGCCGGATATAAATGGGGGTAAAGCCCATTTTTTTTAATTTAAAGTTTAAGTTTTTATTTAAAGTATATTAACTTGTGAACACTGTATCTAGCTCGTATAAAGCCCGATTAACGAACGGTAAGTTGCGTTGGGATCGTATGGACGGTGGCTACGCACTGGAACTGACTGGGAGTGAATCCGAGCTCGTTACAATTTATGGCGAAATAAATTGTCCGATTGAGTCAAATAACGTAAACCGTTATTTAAACGGTTAACGCGCCAAAGTGAGTAAATCTCACTAACTCTGAACAGTTTATAATTTCATGTTGTGTTTTTAGAACTGTTAGAAATTGTCTGATTTACTGTATGTTGACTGTTTGATTGAACTGCTAGTCAGTTAGTTGAATTTCTATATTGATTCTGTTTAATAGAAAATATCATATGGAACTGAAAGTGATGTTATCTATATTGTTTAACATCTGTGATGCAGGGAAACAGGTTGGAGGAATCCAACTGGATTCCTCAACATTTATTTTACTGTTTTCATATATTGTGATATATGATGTGTTATATAATCTGTTATGGGTTATGGGTGTTGGAATGATGTTGATCATTTTTATTCGATATTTTAAATATCATAAAAGACCCTGGGATGTAAAAGAATTATTTCAATGTATATTGAAATAAAGGGAGTTTATAAAATCAACAGATTTTATAAAAGGAAATATTTCGAAAGTAAAAGAGTTAATCGATGTTAGTTAATCGATTAGAAAATATAGTAAAGGGAGTTAATCGATGTTAGTTAATCGATTAGAGTTAAAGTAAAAGGAGTTAATCGATGTTAGTTAATCGATTAGAAAATAAAGTAAAAGGAGTTAATCGATGTTAGTTTAATCGATTAGAGTTAAAGTAAAAGGAGTTAATCGATGTTTGTTAATCGATTAGAGTTAAAGTAAAAGGAGTTAATCGATGTTAGTTAATCGATTAGATAATAAAGTAAAAGGAGTTAATCGATGTTAGTTAATCGATTAGAGAATAAAGTAAAAGGAGTTAATCGATGTTAGTTAATCGATTAGAAAATAAAGTAAAAGGATTTAATCGATGTTAGTTAATCGATTAGAGAATAAAGTAAAAGGAGTTAATCGATGTTAGTTAATCGATTAGAAAATAAAGTTAAAAGGAGTAAATCGATGTTAGTTAATCGATTAGAGTTAAATAAAAGGAGTTAATCGATGTTAGTTAATCGATTAGAGAATAAATTTAAAAGGAGTTAATCGATGTTAGTTTAATCGATTAGAGTTAAAGTAAAAGGAGTTAATCGAATATAGTTTATTCGAATAGAAGCAAAGGAGTTAATCGAATATAGTTTATTCGAATAGAAGCAAAGGAGTTAATCGAATATAGTTTATTCGAAAGAAGTTAAGTGAAATGAGAAAATCAATAGCGTTAGTCAAATAGAGTTAATCCAATAGTGTTAGTCCAATAGAGTTAATTGATAAGGGTTAATCGAATAGAGTTAAGTGAAAAGAGTCAATCAAATATAGCTATTCGAAGGAGGGTTAAATAAGGAAGTTAGTAAAGGGATATAAAGTGAACTTTGGCTATTTCAAAGTTAGAAATGTTGTTCAGTTAAGGTCTGAGAGGTAGTTCTACCCCAACTTGATTAACTTCATTTTTAACTAAGGAATAGTTAAGGTTCGACAGTAAAGGAAATGGTTTGAGTTGGCATCGCGATGGTTTGTTTAAACATCTGTCTAAGTCCAATGAAGAAGCTTTGGAAATGTTTTCCAAATAAGAAACCAGAAATGTTTTCTAATAAAGAAAACAAGAAATGGAAATGTTTTCCATTGTTAATAACGTATATTTTCCAAATTTAGAAAATAAGAAATATTGAATATAGGGAAACAGGAGATAAGTAAATTAATGAAATAAAGAGATAAATATTGAATGATGATTGATCGATATAAATTTCCATTTGGAAATAATATCGTTGTTTGCACACCTATTTTTCTTCGATAGTTAAATCACAGACTATCGAAGTTTTGACCATTTTAATGTTGTTAATATGGAGAGACCGGTTGGATTATTATCCAAAGAACCACTCTGTATTGGCATAAGCGTTGCGAATCATTTATGCCAAAGGAAATTGAAGACGGAGTTATGCAAGGGCTATCCTGTTTACAGAATAGTGCCTTCGGTTTATCCTGTTCCTGGATGACTTGTATGGACGGATGTCTGACAGAGTATTTCCAGACCGTCACGTATATTGATTTCTCCAACCGTACCAAGAGTGGAAGCAGAGAAGGAAACTTCTTTAAGCTAACACATAATGTATTATTGAGGACGTCAATCGGTGATTGGATGGATTTGATGATGTGGCATTCAAAGTGAATCTGGTGTGATGATAAAGCATAGCTTCTAGCCTCACCAATCGGTAAATGTTAGAAATCGGGCAGGCAGCATGGCTAAGTCGGTCGCACCGAAGTATGGTGTTTAATCACCTGATCTAGAGTTTCATTTACTTCTAAAAATCTATTGTCGATACTGTCCCATTCGGGAAACGGTTGCTGATCCCAACCGTTGCTGATATACATTCGATACGCTCAAGCGAAATGAGTGGTCGGTCATGTGTGGCCGGGTTGCAAGATGTTCTTGTTGAACCCAGTGTATTCCTCTCTAGAGGTACACTAGCGAAAGGTAGTTCCATACCTTGTCATAGTTGGAAATCCATTACCCAATACGTGCTTGCGGTTTTGATTGTATACAATATATGTAGAACGTGAGATGAAAGCGTTTCTGCTAGATGATTAATATATTGTGGTTTGATAGATATTATGATAATATCAAAGGTTTTGATATAAATATATTTTGGATTCTCATAGGGGAAAAACCCGTTCCGTTATACGGCGTGGTCTTATGAGATATCGTTTACTTGTTCAACCTATTTTAAACTGTTTTACTCATACCAGTCCCATGACTGACCCGGAGTTTATTTTGTTTTGTTTTCCCTAAACTCTTGGGTGCCTAATTTTGTACGGGCAGTCAAGTAGTCAGGATTTACAGATACATTGAAGAGCTGGAGCAGGAGGCTTCAGAATTCTATCGCTATTATTATTCCGCTGTGTTGTAAGTGTTGTACTTTGATAATGATGTGTATATTCAAGTACAGATGTATATTTCAAGTTATGTTATATATATTATATGTTATTCGTTCCGCTGTGAGGTTCGTGTTACTCTGATGTTGTGTTCTTCTTCTTCTTCTATTCTAATTTTCTATCTTATCTTTCCTCCCCCTCTAATTTCTTTCACTAATTACCAGGATTTTTTGGTGTTTTGGTTATCGACATCGAGTTTATGTCGATAACCAAAGTCGCTCAAAATCCGGGTCATTACAGTTGGTATCAGAGCTTAGGTTAAGAATTACTTGGCTCTGTGGCGTGACTCGGTAGAGATAGGGTTAGTAATACCCTAGATTGAGTTGGAGTGTATATATACGAGTGAACGTATTTGTTATTGATATAAAAATTGTTTTATATTGTGGGGATTTATCGGTTGAGTTGTTTATGAGTTCTGGTCGATCAGTTTGATCCACTGTATCGGTAGTAGTTACTAAACACTTGAATACGATGAACCGACACGATATGTTTTGAAAAGAGGATAAATTAAAATAAGTTTACCCAAGGTATATCTTAATATAGAAAAGATATATATATCAAAATTTATAATATATTGGATATATTGGTTGTTATTATAATCAAGTAAGATTATAAAAGTAAAATGGTTATATATATAACCAATCAAAATTCGTATAGGTGCTACGAAATGAATTTAATCTGAATTTGAACCAGAAATTGAATTAAAATTCTGGAAATAGGAATAATTGTTTGAAATGGATTTGAATTAAAAATAAGGAAAATTTAAGATCCTAGGAGATTTTAAATTGTTTTACAAGCAGTGTGAATTATATTTTGAAATGAATTTCAAGGTGGAAATGTTTAGAAATGGTTTTATAGTATTGAACTCACTTCGGTCGCTGGGAAATAGATTCTGATGATGACAGCTGCATCATCAGTATTCATTTTCGAGTTGTAAGTGACAATTACTACCAGAGATACTGTTTTGAATTTGTTTTGGGAAAGGCAAGTTGTGTTGAATTTCAAAATGGGATTTATAGTATAGAATTTGAATAATAGAATTTGAATTTTTAAATAAATTTGAAATATTAACTTGTTTTAAAGGAAATAAAACGAGAAGTTCCTTTATAAACGAAGTTTATAAATAGTTCTTTTATAATCAAAGTTTATAAAATGAAGTGAAAAGAATTATCATTGGATAATTCAGAAATAAAAATACAAGCGTGAAATTGAAAGGGAAATCTATTTTCCAAAGGTAGAAATATCGATTTCAAAAGGAATTGAAATCGAGACTTATTTAAAGAATGAATAAAGAATGTTTGAAAAGTAATTTAAATAAAGGAAGTTCAAGCATAGAATTTAAATAAGGAAATTCAATGGGAGTTTGAATATATGAAATTCAATGGAATTGAAATAGAAATTGAATATAGGAAATTCAAAAGGGATTTGAATATAGAAATTCAAATGAGATTTGAATAAAGAAGATTTAAATAATGGAAAATTGAATATAGAATTCATATAGAGTAATAATGAAATTTGAATATAGAAGATTCAAATAGAATTGAAATGAAATCCAAATATAGAATTTGAATAAGGAAATTGAAACGAAATTCAAATATAGAATTTGAATAAGTGAATTGAAATGGAATTTGAATATAGGAAATTCAAATAGAATTGAAATGGAATTCAATTAGTTGATAAACAAGTTAAACTTATATTTGAACAGGTATATTCAAATAAAAAGGTGAAATAGGTAAACCAGTTAATTAGCCATTAGCAAATGGATCTTGAATTGAAGTTGAACTTTAGATAAGTAAAGGGGACTGGTAAATTTATATTCGAAATCAAATATGAAACCTAAGTTTGAAAAAGTAGAATTTGATTAATAAATAAGCAAGTTAAAAGGTATTTGAACATGTCATGTTCAAATATAAAAGTGGAATAGGCTAAAGAGTTAGTTAACAAATTAATTGACGAATTGAGTTAAAACGATCAGGTATAGTTAAAATAGATTGGGCAGGTATAAATATACATGAGATAGGTATGGATAAGGTATGAAGATATATAAATAGAATGCTCGACGAAAATGTATGTATTTAATTCATATATGATATTTTATGCGCCGTATCGGCTAACCGCTTGGCTTTTTCTTTTTCTTTTGGATTGGTGAGGGCCATAGGAGGCTATTTGAAATATCCCGATGCTCCTGGTACAAAGGAGGTTATGGCAAATTTTCCAGGAATTTAAGGAGTTAGAATATTTTTAAGATAATTTGATAGTTAGAAATCAACGTGTCGATATATATATATATATATATAGAAGTCGATAAGGAAACGAACTTAGAAATAGAATAGTAAAATCAAAAAGAAAGAGTAAGAATAAAATCTAGTAAGAATAGAAAGAGGAAGCGTATACGTGTTTAAAGTGAATAAGTAGTTGTATGGTATTGATTATTCGAGTAAGTAGTCATATCTGTTTTGATGTTATAAATGTTATTCAGTCAAGGTCTGAGAGGTAGTTATACCCCAACTTGATTGATTTCATTATTAACAAATAAATAGTAAGATTTCAGGCTCGCAGATCAATGTTGAATAAGAGTTAGTTGAATATGGTATTTGGGTTGTCGTAATGATGTTTTACACAACATCCGTTTTAACCCAAACAAGTGTAAGCTTGGAAATATAATAAAGAATATTTCCTAAGTATAGAAATAAACGAGATCGGAAAAGAGATAAGTAATTGGAATATTTTCCAATTATAAATAGCATATATTTTCTAAAGTTTAGAAAATAAAGGAAGGCGATATTCGGAAATGTTTTCCAAATAACATAAAAGGCCAATATGGTTATTGAAAATATTTGGTTAACAAATATTGATAAAGAAATAGAGAAGTGATTTAACTAATGGAATATTAATTAAGGGCTAGGTGATATGTTCAAAAGGAAATTTTGATTTTTGAAAAGAGTAAACTGTTTGAAAACTTCCAGGGAAAGACTGTTTGAATTAAAAACAAATTTAACAGAAATTTGTGAAAGCAAAATTGAATTAAAGTAAAGCCAATAAAGTGGTAACTGAGATTGAATTAGAATGTTATCAAGACAAATTGGATTGGGAGATTCAAATTTGAAGTGTAATGTGACAATCAAGTTAAGAGTTGGGAATCGAGAAGAAACTCGAGTTGAAATGATATGTGGCTCGGATATGAGCGAATGGTTGTGTCGTGGATAAAAGCAGATTGGGATTTGATTGGGTTGACCCTTGTATCCGCTGAATTAATAACAGGTGGAAAGGATAAAATGATATGCCGACAAAAGGTACAAGTTTATATTTAATATGGTATGAGATTTTTGATAAGCCAAATTGGTAAGCCGCTTGGCGGTTTGATTTTCTTTTGGGTTGGAGATGGCCCAGAGAGGCGAGTTGGAGTTTGACCTATCGACCAGTACAAAGGGGGTGCTGGCGAAATTTTTCGAAGAGTTAAGCCGTTAGAAAATTTTCAGGATTTTTGGAAATTTTCGTTGATAAGAATTAATTAATAATTTAATTGAAATTAAATTGTTTCAGTTGAAACTGAAGTTAAGAAGTGAACAAATACGTTCTAACCAGTCGACAGGGTCATTCTCTACCTTTTAGCAATTTCGAGGACGAAATTATTTTAAGTGGGGAAGATTGTAATGACCCGCATTGGCAGAGGTATTATAATTAATTTATTTAATTATATAAATAGTGATATAGTGAATTAAATGGTCGTGGAATTAAATAACGATGAATATTTAATTAAAATATTAAATTAAATAATATATTTAATTCTGAAATAATCAGAATTGGCTGAAATGGCGATATGTGTGAATTGGGCAATTCGAATTATATAATTCAGTTTGAAGTTGAATTATAGTAACGAATATATTCAATCGTCGATAGTTGAATGTATAGTTTGTAATATAATTAAAAACGAGCTTGAAATGGCGCTGCAGTTCGTAATTTGGTGATTTGAACTTCAACTGAATGTACAGGATTCATTTTAAGCTGGATTTCTGTGAAACAAGAAACGTGTGGAGCTGGTAGAGTATATCTTTCTAGTGGAAGAGGAAAATCAGGATTTCATCGTGTAGATTTTGAGTTATGTCCAAATCAAATTCTTAGAAAAGCAGCGCCCTGACCATAACGATTTAATTATATTTTATATAAGGATTTAAATAGAAATCGAACATCGATATAACTCTGACAATGTAATATCGAGTTGTAAATCTATATAGGAATATTCTGAAGCTGTACGGTATTCCACTGTGAATACAGATGATAATATTTATTGTTAAATATTAAATTTAATTATATTTAAATATATTTATAAATTTAAATAGGTTATTTAAAGCGTTAAAAATAGCCACTTTTGCAAACAAAGTCGGAATTCGACGAAACCAGTTTTGTTGGATTCGCAATATCAAATAGTTGTTAGATTTCCAGTTTCGTGATTTTTAGGGTCACTGTGTGGATGTACGGATTTTTAGAGTGAAAAACAGTCAGTATTCTGACGGTTAAAAATACGTTGTGTGAGCATACGGAGTTGGAATTCGACGAAACTAGTTTTGTTGGGACCGTAATGTCAAACTCTAGCTACATGTCCAGTTTGGTAATTTTTGGGTATCATAAGTGATCACAGGAATTTTTAAAGACTTATATGACAATAAATTAAATAAAAATAAAATATATTAGTGGACATAAACTAGGCCACTACTCGCCATTTCTCAGCCACACACGAAACCAACCCCAACAGCCTATAAAACCCGCACTTATCCCAAAACCGCAGCAGGAAAAAAATCAATGGAAAATCAAAAACAATTCAACTAAAATCCGATAAAACTATATATGTATATCTTTGGATCCCGGTGGGTATTCTCTTCAGTCTCATATGCTTCTTACTGGGCTCGATTTCATGGGGGGTTCAGTGTTTTAACACAGTGTGGATTAGGGTTCGACTTCGCGAGTCATAGAACCATCAGATCGAGGTTTGGGTATTTGTTTTGGAATCGGCAGATCGATTAGCATCTGTTGTGATGTTTTTGTGGATTCTGGTTACAAAAAGGGGTGCGCGATGTCTGTTTCTACGAGGAAGATGCTGGCGACGAAAACCACAAGGGGACGTCGAGTTTCACAAAGTGAGGATGGGGAGATGGAGATTGTAATGGGGGATTCAATGATAATATTAGTTTGTGATTTTCTCAAGTATTGGAAGAGCAGTTGAAGATCGAACGAGGGAAAATGGTGAAATGAGGAGCTGGCGCGATCGGTATATTGAGGGAGAAGAGGCAGAACGCGGGTTTGGGCTGAGAGGGGGTTAGTGGGCCGGATATAAATGGGGTAAAGCCCAATTTTTTTTAATTTAAAGTTTAAGTTTTTATTTAAAGTATATTAACTTGTGAACACTGTATCTAGCTCGTATAAAGCCCGATTAACGAACCGTAAGTTGCGTTGGGATCGTATGGACGGTGGCTACACACTAGAACTGACTGGGAGTGAATCCGAGCTCGTTACAATTTATGGCGAAATAAATTGTCCGATTGAGTCAAATAACGCAAACCGTTATTTAAACGGTTAACGCGCCAAAGTGAGTAAATCTCACTAACTCTGAACAGTTTATAATTTCATGTTGTATTTTTAGAACTGTTAGAAATTGTCTGATTTACTGTATGTTGACTGTTTGATTGAACTGCTAGTCAGTTAGTTGAATTTCTATATTGATTCTATTTAACAGAATATATCATATGGAACTGAAAGTGATGTTATCTATATTGTTTAACATCTGTGATGCAGGGAAACAGGTTGGAGGAATCCAACTGGATTCCTCAACATTTATTTTACTATTTTCATATATTGTGATATATGATGTGTTATATAATCTGTTATGGGTTATGGGTGTTGGAATGATGTTGATCATTTTTATTCGATATTTTAAATATCATAAAAGACCCTGGGATGTAAAAGAATTATTTCAATGTATATTGAAATAAAGGGAGTTTATAAAATCAACAGATTTTATAAAAGGAAATATTTCGAAAGTAAAAGGAATTAATCGATGTTAGTTAATCGATTAGAAAATAAAGTAAAGGGAGTTAATCGATGTTAGTTAATCGATTAGAGTTAAAGTAAAAGGAGTTAATCGATGTTGGTTAATCGATTAGAAAATAAAGTAAAAGGAGTTAATCGATGTTAGTTTAATCGATTAGAGTTAAAGTAAAAGGAGTTAATCGATGTTAGTTAATCGATTAGAGTTAAAGTAAAAGGAGTTAATCGATGTTAGTTAATCGATTAGATAATAAAGTAAAAGGAGTTAATCGATGTTAGTTAATCGATTAGAGAATAAAGTAAAAGGAGTTAATCGATGTTAGTTAATCGATTTGAAAATAAAGTAAAAGGAGTTAATCGATGTTAGTTAATCGTTTAGAGAATAAAGTAAAAGGAGTTAGTCGATTAGAAAATAAAGTTAAAAGGAGTAAATCAATGTTAGTTAATCGATTAGAGTTAAATAAAAGGAGTTAATCGATGTTAGTTAATCGATTAGAGAATAAAGTTAAAAGGAGTTAATCGATGTTAGTTTAATCGATTAGAGTTAAAGTAAAAGGAGTTAATCGAATATAGTTTATTCGAATAGAAGCAAAGGAGTTAATCGAATATAGTTTATTCGAATAGAAGCAAAGGAGTTAATCGAATATAGTTTATTCGAAAGGAGTTAAGTGAAATGAGAAAATCAATAGCGTTAGTCATATAGAGTTAATCCAATAGTGTTAGTCCAATAGAGTTAATTGATAAGGGTTAATCGAATAGAGTTAAGTGAAAAGAGTCAATCGAATATAGCTATTCGAAGGAGGGTTAAGTAAGGAAGTTAGTAAAGGGATATAAAGTGAACTTTGGCTATTTCAAAGTTAGAACTGTTGTTCAGTTAAGGTCTGAGAGGTAGTTCTACCCCAACTTGATTGACTTCATTTTTAACTATGGAATAGTTAAGGTTCGACAGTAAAGGAAATGGTTTGAGTTGGCATCGCGATGGTTTGTTTAAACATCTGTCTAAGTCCAATGAAGAAGCTTTGGAAATGTTTTCCAAATAAGAAACCAGAAATGTTTTCTAATAAAGAAAACAAGAAATGGAAATGTTTTCCATTGTTAATAACGTATATTTTCCAAATTTAGAAAATAAGAAATATTGAATATAGGGAAACAGGAGATAAGTAAATTAATGAAGTAAAGAGATAAATATTGAATGATGATTGATCGATATAAATTTCCATTTGGAAATAATATCGTTGTTTGCACACCTGTTTTTCTTTGATAGTCAAATCACAGACTATCGAAGTTTTGACCATTTTAACGTTGTTAATATGGAGAGACCGGTTGGATTATTATCCAAAGAACCACTCTGTATTGGCATAAGCGTTGCGAATCATTTATGCCAAAGGAAATTGAAGACGGAGTTATGCAAGGGCTATCCTGTTTACAGAATAGTGCCTTCGGTTCATCCTGTTCCTGGATGACTTGTATGGACGGATGTCTGACAGAGTATTTCCAGATGTTCACGTATATTGATTTCTCCAACCGTACCAAGAGTGGAAGCGGAGAAGGAAACTTCTTTAAGCTAACACATAATGTATTGTTGAGGACGTCAATCGGTGATTGGATGGATTTAATGATGCGGCATTCAAAGTGAATCTGGTGTGATGATAAAGCGTAGCTTCTAGCCTCATCAATCGGTAAATGACAGAAATCGGGCAGGTAGCAAGGCTAAGTCGGTCGCACCGAAGTAGGGTGTATAATCACCTGATCTAGAGTTTCATTTACTTCTAAAAATCTATTGTCGATACTGTCCCATTCGGGAAACGGTTGCTGATCCCAACCGTTGGTGATATACATTCGATTCGCTCAAGCGAAATGAGTGGTCGGTCATGTGTGGCCGGGTTGCAAGATGTTCTTGTTGAACCCAGTGTATTCCTCTCTAGAGGTACACTAGCGAAAGGTGGTTCCATACCTTGTCATAGTTGGAAATTCATTACCCAATACGTGCTTGCGGTTTTGATTGTATACTATATATGTAGAACGTGAGATGAAAGCGTTTCTGCTAGATGATTAATATATTGTGGTTTGGTAGATATTATGATAATATCAAAGGTTTTGATATAAAGATATTTTGGATTCTCGTAGGGGAAAAACCCGTTCCGTTATACGGCGTGGTCTTATGAGATATCGTTTACTTGTTCAACCTGTTTTAAACTGTTTTACTCATACCAGTCCCGTGACTGACCCAGAGTTTATTTTATTTTGTTTTCCCTAAACTCTTGGGTGCCTAATTTTGTAAGGGCAGTCAAGTAGTCAGGATTTACAGATACATTGAAGAGATGGAGAAGGAGGCTTCAGAATTCTATCGCTATTATTATTCCGCTGTGTTTAAGTGTTGTACTTTGATAATGATGTGTATATTCAAGTACAGATGTATATTTCAAGTTATGTTATATATATTATATGTTATTCGTTCCGCTGTGAGGTTCGTGTTACTCAAATGTTGTGTTCTTTTTCTTCTTCTATTCTAATTTTCTATCTTATCTTTCCTCACCCTCTAATTTCTTTCACTAATTACCAGGATTTTTCTGTGTTTTGGTTATCGACATTGTAACAACCCGTATTTTCAATAACCTGTTATAACATAAATCGAGGCAGAATTTAATTAAAAAATCTGAATCAAGGGAAACGGGCTATGCCATTGCGTTCGTCTCGGGGAAATACGCGAAATAGAGTCCGAGTTTTCGAAAATCGGAGTCCGTATGACCCAGTTAAGGCCCATTGAAGTTTTCAGAAATTTCCATGTTAAAAACAGATTTAAATTTTAAATTAAAAACAAGGATTAGGGCTAACTGGCGTCAGGCGGGAAAACTCCCGCCAAGACCCCCATGTCGACAGGCATGTCGACAGGGGTCTAAGGGTGTCGACTGCCCTGTCGACAGCCCTGTCGACACGGGGTGGCCGGGCAGTTTTGCCTGGCGCACCATTTTTTATTTGGGCTTGGTTGTGTGGCTTGGTTCTGGAGAATTCCGAAATCTGACGGACCTAAACTAACCTAGGGTTAATCCTAGGGCTAAAAACACTTTAATCTTCTATAAATAAGCCCTTAATCCTACCCTAAAACCCCATTATTCATTCTAGCAACCAAACTATGTCAAATTGAATTCTCAAATGGCCTCCACTTAAAAACCCTAGCCTCCACCCTCTTCATAAATCATTCCTATGAAGATTATGATGATCATACAAGCATTTCTAAGTTGTATGAATGATCATTAGCTTGCATACATCATCAAGTTGCAAGCTTTAATTGCTAAGCTAGAGTTTTTGGGATTTTTGTTAATTGGAGCTTTGTTTTGGGTTTTCATATGCTTGCATAAAGGGCTTCTCAATCTTTATTAGTAGATTTGTGTCTTCATAATATTTGTAAGCCCTCTTACCTTCATTTTAGAAACTCTAAAGTTAATATGTGATGAAAGTTGGGATTTATGCATGTTTAATAAGTTATGCATGCTTATGCGAGTTCACTATGCTATGTTATGCATGTTTAATAAGTTATGCATGCTTATGCGAGTTCACTATGCTATGTTATGCATGTTTAATAAGTTATGCATGCTTATGCGAGTTCACTATGCTATGTTACACATGTTTGATAAGTTATGCATGTTTATGCAAGTTCACTAGGCCATGATTTGCAAGTTTAACAAGTTATGCATGTTTATGCAAGTTCACTAGGCCATGATTTGCAAGTTTAACAAGTTATGCATGTTTATGCAAGTTCACTATGCTAAGTTATGCAAGTCCAACATGTTATGCATGTTTATTATGATATGTAAGATTCATCATGTATGTTGTGTCAAGTTCCCTCTTTCTATCCTTTATGCGTTATAACGAATATGTAAGCGATAGAATGACGTTGGGGGGTTTGGGGTAAAACTTAAAATACATGAAAATATGAGATTGGGAATTTACCTATTAAGTTAGGTCTACCCCTTGGGAATTTACCTATTAAGTTAGGTCTACCCAAGTATTTGTTAAACTTGTAATTATGTTTTGAAAATAAAGTGGACATGACACTTAGAAAACATAAGTGTGGCCAACTCGAGGTTGGGTTGAGTTTGTAGCGTAAACCTACCCGGAACCGACCGGCTTAACTAGTTGCTACAAACAATAGGACCCAATGTGAGAAGTTGGTCATGTGTACCTTGGACCCGAGGTTAGACCAAGTTGTGGTGTAAAGCTACCCGGACCCGCCCGGCTTAACTAGTAACCGCAACAAAGTCTAATGTGAGAGGTTAAGGCACAATTAAATTAATTAATGCCTCATGATTAGGGTTAAGTCATGGCCCACTAATACTTAACCAATTTTGGGGATACGAGGGATTAAATGGGGTTAAGTGGTGAACTGTTGGTTACACTTAACTAATTTAATCCATGATTAGTGAGGGGTTAAACCACACTTAACCCTCTTAGAAAACCCTAGCAACGTGGTCTGTTCCAGCAGTAATCCCAGTTTGGTATCATTCACAACCCTAGAGGCTAGGCTAGGGCGGGGCACGATTACTGGACTGATGTAAGCGACCAAAGCGACGGCTGAGTGGTACAGCGGTGCGGGTCCAGGCGGGCTACGGACGTGCACGTAGTCCGGTGTTGGACAAACTCGAGGCACGGGTACCAGTAGGTTTAGACTGTGCATTATTGCTTAGGTGTCTGGGGTTGACACCCGAGGGCTTGATACACCCGAAGGTGGACCCAGCACAGTCTGACTACAACCATATGTGGGCCGTATGGACACCAACACTTGACGTGTTAGGTTTATAGGGAGCCGATCGACTAGACCGTTGGGCTGGACCTTGCATTAAGGTCACCTCATGCTAATGGGCCAAAGTTTGGGCTAAGGGATCAATACCTGTTATGTTAGTTTGCTAGTACACTGGGGTGCAAAGCTTAATCTTCTTTATGTGATGACACCTTTGTCTATTGCCAGTATGTTCATCTCAGTTTCCATCATGATGTTAACTTTATTAGTTTATAGACTGATCGTAGTAGGGCTTACCAGTCTTTTTGACTGACCTGTTTTCTTTCGCTTCTTTTCTTCTGTTTCCCCCCCCCCCCAGGTTCTCAGGGAGGGAACAGTGGTGCTTAGCTTGGATCGCTTGCTTGTTCGCTGGATAGCTCATGTATGTCTGGACATTGAGCTCGCTATGGTTTATCATCTTTATTTTGGGGATAGCACTATGTATTACAGTATTTCTGTTTATGATGTACTAGACATGTTTATTTTGGCAGTTGACTTTATGATGTACTAAGACTTGTTTTGAGATAGTTTGAGATATTCCGCTGTTTTATTCTCACTTACTCTGTTTTACATATATATTTATGTTCTTGTTCTGCCTTGATATATCATTATGCATGCTTACCCAGTTCTAACGCCCCCCAGAAGCTAGTGCCCCCGTAAGAGTGACCCTAGCGGAGGTGGGGTGTTACAAATTTGGTATCAGAGCATATGGTTTACAAGAAAGAACAAAAAGTTTTTAAAAGACTTTTGAAAAACTATATTCAAAACAAGTATAAAGTATTTTCCAAAGAAAAGTCTAGTATTTTAAAAGGCTATTCCCCAAAAAAGCCATTTGCGTTATCCTTCGTTCCCTTGACCTAATCTTATCTTATCCTTCGTTTCAGTATGGCTGAGGATCTTGCCATCCCGGATGGAGTAAACGTACCACTCTGGTATAGGAGACTTCTAGAAGCTAGGGCGGCAGCCGGCCCCGCAAACCCTACTCCCACTCCTCCTCCTGTAGTTGAGAATCCTCCCCCTAATGTCCCTCCTCCGGTGGTTCCTGTTCCTCCTCCCATTGCTAATGTTCCTCCTCCTCCAGTTGCTGAGGCTCCTCTTCCTCCTCCCCCCCCCCCTCAGCATCCTCAGGTTGAGTTCACGAAGGTTTGTAAAGACTTCAAGGCGATGGGAGGCAAGAATTTCCTAGGCACGGAATCTTTTGTTGAAGCAAGGAATTGGCTGAAAGACACTGAGGACTTGTTTGCTATCTTTCGGATTGATGACGAAAGGAAGATCTTATTGACAGTGTGGCTTTTGAAGGACGAAGCAGCCTATTGGTGGGAGGTCACCAATGGGACGAGGCCTGTCGAGACTTGGGCCGATTTGAGGGCTAGATTTGTGGCCAAGTTTCTATCTTCTGCTGAGGCGAATTTACAGATGGAGAAGTTCATTGCATTAAAGCAAGGTGATATGTCGGTCAAGGAGTATGTGAACAAGTTTAATCAGCTGGCCCGTTTTGGTTTGGATATGGTGAACACTCCTGAGAAGAAGGCTCTTCGATTTGCTAGAGGGTTGAATGAGCCGCTGCAGGGTTTGGCGATGTCACATATTCCGCATGGGGCTACTTTTGAGAGTTTGGTCGATATGGCTCTACTTCAGGGAGATGGAAAGAAAGAGGTCAAGTCGAGTGATACTCAAGCAAAGAAGGCTGATTCTCAAG
Source organism: Allium sativum (assembly GCA_030737875.1). NCBI lineage: Eukaryota > Viridiplantae > Streptophyta > Magnoliopsida > Asparagales > Amaryllidaceae > Allium > Allium sativum. The sequence goes on along the minus strand of CM060917.1, from coordinate 35,621,170 downwards.
GTAAAGGCAATCAAGGTGGTCAAAGCAGTCAAGGGAATCAGAGCAAGAACAAGAAGGGGAACAACAACAAAGGCAAGGGAAAGTGCAATTACTGTGGTGCGCCTGGACACTTTGCTAAGGATTGTAGGAAGAAGAAAAGGAAGCTTAGTGGTGGATGTTTTTCCTGTGGTGAGACTGGACACTTCAGCAAGGAATGCCCGAAGAAGAAAGGACAGGCTGGACCTTCAGGAGGGCAAGTTCATGCTCTCAATACCGCTCCAGTTCCCGATCGAGGTAGTGTTTCTGTTGAGAACCTTGTTTATGTTTCCGATCTTCCAGTTCGTACCTTGTTTGATTCTGGTGCATCACATAGCTTTATTTCATCTGATCTTGTTGATAGTTTGCACCTTAGTACTAGCTTAGTGGATGATCCCGTTTGTGTTTCGAATCCCATTGGGGGTTCTGCTCATCTATCTATGATATGTGAGGATCTGAGGATCTCTATACTCAGTGTAGAGTTCTTGTGTAGTGCGTATGTTCTTGGTTTCAGGGGATACGGATTGATATTGGGCATGGATTGGCTGTCCAGATATGGAGCCATTCTTGATTGTGAGCATAGGGTTGTGAGGCTTGTGACTCGCCTTGGCAACACCTTAGAGATTTCATGCAATCCGAAGGATCCCGTCATGTTGTGCTATCTTGAATCTCTCGACTCGTCAGAGGAAACCCTTCAGTCTGTAAGGGTGGTCCGAGATTATCCAGATGTTTTTGAAGAAGTTAAGGGGTTGCCCCCTAAACGAGAGATTGATTTTCGCATTTATCTGGTGGATAATGCTAAGCCTGTTTCTTTGCCCGTTCGGCACATGGCTCCGCGTGAGAGACGGGAGCTCAGCAAGCAAGTAAAGGAGTTGCTTGAGAAGAACTTCATCAGACGAAGTATATCCGAATGGGGAGCGCCTGTGGTGTTTGCTACTAAGGCAGATGGTTCTCTCCGACTATGTGTTGACTATCGAGAGTTGAATAAGCTGACTAAGAAGAACAGACACCCGTTACCGAGGATCGATGATCTCTTTGACCAGCTTGTCGGTGCTTCTGTTTTCTCTCAGCTTGATCTTGCTACTGGATTTCATCAGCTCAGAGTGGCTGAAGATAGTATAGACAAGACTGCATTCAGAACTCCAGATGGATTCTTTGAATGGCTTGTTATGCCGTTCGGTTTAACGAATGCACCCGCGTATTTCGTGGACTTGATGAGTAGGGTGTTTCGAGAGTTCTTGAACAAGTTTGTCGTGGTCTTTGTGGATGATATTCTGATCTTCTCCAAGGATGAAGAAGAGCACGCGAGGCATCTTGTAGAGGTGATGGATACGCTTAGAGCGCATCAGTTAAAGGCCAAGTTCTCCAAGTGTCACTTTTGGAGAAGGGAAGTTAGATTCCTTGGGCATATCGTATCCAAGCAAGGCTTAGCGGTGGATCCCGCTAAGGTGGTTGCAGTTCAGGATTGGAAGACTCCAAGGAATGCAACCGAGGTGAGAAGTTTTCTAGGTCTTGCGGGTTTTTACCGGAAGTTCATCAAGGACTTCGCGAAGATATCCGCTCCTCTTACTGAGTTGACGAAAAAGAACTTAGTTTTTGCTTGGGATATGGACTGTGAGCTTGCTTTTCAGAGGCTCAAGAGAGCCCTTACCTCAGCACCAGTTCTAGCTTTACCCGATGGTGGTAAGATGTTTACCGTGTACACTGATGCTTGTGGCACGGGATTGGGCGCCGTTCTGATGCAAGAAGGCAGAGTTATATGTTTTGGTGGTAGGCAACTTAAGGTGCATGAGAAGAATTTTCCCACTCATGATCTAGAGCCGGCAGCGATAGTATATGCACTCAAGGCTTGGCGTCACTATCTTCTGGGAGAGAGATTTGAGCTATATACTGATCATAAGTCTTTGAAGTATCTCTTTTCGCAGAAGGATCTGAACTTGAGGCAGCAAAGATGGATGGAATTCTTGGCGTCCTATGATTTTGATATAGCCTATACCCCTGGCAAGGGGAATGTTGTAGCGGATGCGTTGAGTAGAAAAAGGTTGACACTAAGTCCTCTATTTGTTGAGATGAAGAATTTAGAGTTCTTGGCAACCTTTGATTTTTCTTTGGCGGTTGAGTCGATGACCGGTTCTTTAGCATCTCTTGAGCTCAGGCCTACCCTTCTGGATCAAGTTGGGGCTTCGCAGAAGGAAGACCCTCAGATAATTGAGATCATGGATAAGCTGATTCGAGGGGAGACATCTAGTCACCTTGTTCGATATTCTATAGATGATAAGGGTTGGCTGAGGAGAGACGGAAGGCTTTGTGTTCCGATGGTAGAAGACTTGGTGAGGAAAGTTCTTGATGAAGCACATCGCTCCAAGTTGACTATACATCCGGGTGGAGATAAGATGTATAAGGATATGAAGCGCATTTTCTTCTGGCCTGGAATTAAGAAGGATGTGGCAGAGTTTGTCTCTAGATGTGTTGTTTGTCAGAGAGTAAAAGCCGAGTCGAAGAAGCCCGGTGGGCTATTGCATCCTCTAGAGGTCCCGCTATGGAAGTGGGAGAGTATTTCTATGGACTTTATTGATGGGCTTCCAAGGTCAAGGAAAGGGAATACAAGCATATGGGTCATTGTGGACAGGCTTATGAAGAGTGCTCATTTCATTCCGGTGAAGAGCAAAAGGACCGCAATTGGACTAGCATCAGTATATCTTCGTGAGATAGTACGACTACATGGAGTCCCTTCCAGCATAGTCAGTGACCGAGACCCCATCTTTACTAGTCAGTTCTGGAACAGTTTGCAGGAAGCTATGGGCACGAGGTTGAACCTGAGTACGGCTTATCACCCACAAACGGACGGTCAGACAGAAAGGGTGAATAGGGTACTTGAGGACTTGTTGAGGCTTTGCATTCTGGATTTTGGTGGTACTTGGGAAGACCATCTTCCTCTTGTGGAATTTGCTTATAATAACAGTTATCAGGCGAGCATTGGGATGGCACCATTTGAGGCTTTATATGGGAGACCGTGCAAGTCACCTACATGTTGGTGGGAGACTACAGATAAGCTTATACTTGGACCTGACATGATTAGAGATACATCCGAGAAGGTCGAGTTGATTAGAAGACGGATGAAGGCGGCCCAAGACAGACAGAAGTCTTATGCTGATAGGCGAAGGACTGATTTGGAGTTTGATGTTGGGGATATGGTTTTCGTGAAGGTTTCTCCTTTGCGGAATGTGGTTCGGTTTGGAGCTGTAGGGAAGTTAGCACCAAGGTTCGTTGGACCGTTTCCAGTTGTAGAGAGGATCGGGCAGATGGCCTATAGAGTGGAATTGCCCGAGAAGCTAGCTGGAGTGCATAATGTTTTTCATGTTTCGCATCTCCGGAAGTGTTTGCATAAGTCAGCAGAGGTTGTTGAGCCAAGTGTTCTGGAAGATGTGGAAGTGGAAAAAGAAGCTACTTTGAGGAGAGCTCCGATTCGTATCTTGGGGACGGAGACCAAGAAGCTAAGGAATCGAGAGGTCAAGTTGGTGAAGGTTCAATGGGGTGAAGCCGAAGAAGACGCAACTTGGGAAACCGAGGAAAAGATGCGTGGGCTTTATCCATTCCTTTTTGAGGGTACACTCTCAATCTCTTTCCTTTGTTAGCATATCTTTCTCTTTACTATCCATGTTTATCTAGTTATCGTGCTAATCTTGTCATGAGAACCTTAGGTAGAAACCCTTTGGATGAAACATGTGTTTGAGACATGTTATGTTTGATGGTTGCAAGTGGTTGCAAGTGTTTGCAAGTGGTTACTCGTGGATGCATGATACACATTAGGCACTAGATCGGCTCACACACTCCTCATATTGCATATGCATGAGTGTTTATGCTTATTCTTGGATGAAATTTGTATGCCATCACATGGATGTTGCATATGGATGTATGATTGAGCACGCATGTAGATCTTATACATTATGTTAGGGATTTGCATACATCTGGATACATTTCACTAACATATTTTGCATTGATCTTTGCATTAGATAAGTACATATACACACACTTTTGCATATGTTCATACAGCATTTAGAATCTTTTAAGGACAATGGTTGCTCGTGGATGATGTTTTGAGTAGATGGATGTTGGATGGTAGGATATGTTCTTCCTAACTTGAAGATTTCGGGGACGAAATCCTTTAAGGAGGGGAGAATGTAACAACCCGTATTTTCAATAACCTGTTATAACATAAATCGAGGCAGAATTTAATTTAAAAATCTGAATCAAGGGAAACGGGCTATGCCATTGCGTTCGTCTCGGGAAAATACGCGAAATAGAGTCCGAGTTTTCGAAAATCGGAGTCCGTATGACCCAGTTAAGGCCCATTGAAGTTTTCAGAAATTTCCATGTTAAAAACAGATTTAAATTTTAAATTAAAAACAAGGATTAGAGCTAACTGGCGTCAGGCGGGAAAACTCCCGCCAAGACCCCCATGTCGACAGGGGTCTAAGGGTGTCGACTGCCCTGTCGACAGCCCTGTCGACACGGGGTGGCCGGGCAGTTTTGCCTGGCGCACCATTTTTGATTTGGGCTTGGTTGTGTGGCTTGGTTCTGGAGAATTCCGAAATCTGACGGACCTAAACTAACCTAGGGTTAATCCTAGGGCTAAAAACACTTTAATCTTCTATAAATAAGCCCCTAATCCTACCCTAAAACCCCATTATTCATTCTAGCAACCAAACTATGTCAAATTGAATTCTCAAATGGCCTCCACTTAAAAACCCTAGCCTCCACCCTCTTCACAAATCATTCCTATGAAGATTATGATGATCATACAAGCATTTCTAAGTTGTATGAATGATCATTAGCTTGCATACATCATCAAGTTGCAAGCTTTAATTGCTAAGCTAGAGTTTTTGGGATTTTTATTAATTGGAGCTTTGTTTTGGGTTTTCATATGCTTGCATAAAGGGCTTCTCAATCTTTATTAGTAGATTTGTGTCTTCATAATATTTGTAAGCCCTCTTACCTTCATTTTAGAAACTCTAAAGTTAATATGTGATGAAAGTTGGGATTTATGCATGTTTAATAAGTTATGCATGCTTATGCGAGTTCACTATGCTATGTTATGCATGTTTAATAAGTTATGCATGCTTATGCGAGTTCACTATGCTATGTTATGCATGTTTAATAAGTTATGCATGCTTATGCGAGTTCACTATGCTATGTTACACATGTTTGATAAGTTATGCATGTTTATGCAAGTTCACTAGGCCATGATTTGCAAGTTTAACAAGTTATGCATGTTTATGCAAGTTCACTAGGCCATGATTTGCAAGTTTAACAAGTTATGCATGTTTATGCAAGTTCACTATGCTAAGTTATGCAAGTCCAACATGTTATGCATGTTTATTATGATATGTAAGATTCATCATGTATGTTGTGTCAAGTTCCCTCTTTCTATCCTTTATGCGTTATAACGAATATGTAAGCGATAGAATGACGTTGGGGGGTTTGGGGTAAAACTTAAAATACATGAAAATATGAGATTGGGAATTTACCTATTAAGTTAGGTCTACCCCTTGGGAATTTACCTATTAAGTTAGGTCTACCCAAGTATTTGTTAAACTTGTAATTATGTTTTGAAAATAAAGTGGACATGACACTTAGAAAACATAAGTGTGGCCAACTCGAGGTTGGGTTGAGTTTGTAGCGTAAACCTACCCGGAACCGACCGGCTTAACTAGTTGCTACAAACAATAGGACCCAATGTGAGAAGTTGGTCATGTGTACCTTGGACCCGAGGTTAGACCAAGTTGTGGTGTAAAGCTACCCGGACCCGCCCGGCTTAACTAGTAACCGCAACAAAGTCTAATGTGAGAGGTTAAGGCACAATTAAATTAATTAATGCCTCATGATTAGGGTTAAGTCATGGCCCACTAATACTTAACCAATTTTGGGGATACGAGGGATTAAATGGGGTTAAGTGGTGAACTGTTGGTTACACTTAACTAATTTAATCCATGATTAGTGAGGGGTTAAACCACACTTAACCCTCTTAGAAAACCCTAGCAACGTGGTCTGTTCCAGCAGTAATCCCAGTTTGGTATCATTCACAACCCTAGAGGCTAGGCTAGGGCGGGGCACGATTACTGGACTGATGTAAGCGACCAAAGCGACGGCTGAGTGGTACAGCGGTGCGGGTCCAGGCGGGCTACGGACGTGCACGTAGTCCGGTGTTGGACAAACTCGAGGCACGGGTACCAGTAGGTTTAGACTGTGCATTATTGCTTAGGTGTCTGGGGTTGACACCCGAGGGCTTGATACACCCGAAGGTGGACCCAGCACAGTCTGACTACAACCATATGTGGGCCGTATGGACACCAACACTTGACGTGTTAGGTTTATAGGGAGCCGATCGACTAGACCGTTGGGCTGGACCTTGCATTAAGGTCACCTCATGCTAATGGGCCAAAGTTTGGGCTAAGGGATCAATACCTGTTATGTTAGTTTGCTAGTACACTGGGGTGCAAAGCTTAATCTTCTTTATGTGATGACACCTTTGTCTATTGCTAGTATGTTCATCTCAGTTTCCATCATGATGTTAACTTTATTAGTTTATAGACTGATCGTAGTAGGGCTTACCAGTCTTTTTGACTGACCTGTTTTCTTTCGCTTCTTTTCTTCCGTTCCCCCCCCCCCCAGGTTCTCAGGGAGGGAACAGTGGTGCTTAGCTTGGATCGCTTGCTTGTTCGCTGGATAGCTCATGTATGTCTGGACATTGAGCTCGCTATGGTTTATCATCTTTATTTTGGGGATAGCACTATGTATTACAGTATTTCTGTTTATGATGTACTAGACATGTTTATTTTGGCAGTTGACTTTATGATGTACTAAGACTTGTTTTGAGATAGTTTGAGATATTCCGCTGTTTTATTCTCACTTACTCTGTTTTACATATATATTTATGTTCTTGTTCTGCCTTGATATATCATTATGCATGCTTACCCAGTTCTAACGCCCCCCAGAAGCTAGTGCCCCCGAAAGAGTGACCCTAGCGGAGGTGGGGTGTTACAGACATCGAGTTTATGTCGATAACCAAAGTCGCTCAAAATCCGGGTCATTACATCCTTGGACATGGTCGACGAAAAAAGAGAGGAAGCGAACCTTCATGCCCAGGCCCACAGACAAAGAGTCGCTCGATATTATAACCAAAAAGTCTGACCAAAGATCTTCGAAGTAGGCGACCTGGTCTTGAAACGAATCTTTCCAGTCCCCGTGCATATGGGCCCAAGGTGGGGAGGACCTTACGTCATTCAGAGAAAGCTCGATAATGGAAGTTTTAGATTAACAACTGTGGATGGCGAGCCGTTTCAAAGAGCATGGAATGCGGAGCATTTACGACATTATCTCTCTTAGAAATTAAGTTTTTGCTTTCTTTCTGCATTTAGATTGTTGATTTATTTGTTTCTTAGCACTGTAATAAGCGACCAACATTAATTGTGCTTGCATATTAATAAGAGTCTCTGTTCCTGCTCTGATTTGTTGTAATTATAAAGAGCTAATGATTGCAATTGAATGACTTATCTTACAACTTTTACCTTGAATAAATGTAGGATAAAAGTCGACGTCCATCCGGGCATGCTGATCGTCCATCAGGACTCAACTCCTGACCTCGTTGACTTGAGGAAGAGTATAAACGACAATCGAGTGTAATATTGCACCTTGACAAAAGACCGCTCAAACAATAAAACTTTACCCTTTATTGACCAAAGGATAAGTATAAAAGCAGATGGCGCCCTGCTTAATTACACCCAAACCTCGATTAAGGATGGGACTTCTTAAGTTCGACGGGGAGATCAGCACTCAAGTATCTACCCGACACTGGGGGCAAAAGAAATAGCAAGCGCCCCCGACAAGGGTAAAGGGTGACTCACCCTTGACATTGAAAACATAACTATAAGATTCACACGACATCTATGTTACACATGTTGATTTTCATTCATAATACCCTGATATCATCATAAAATATTACTGCATTACAGGTACCATTCAAACAACGATATTAGAGATACATCATTAGACAGTTACACAGAAAAAGAAATTCCTAAATGGGAGGTGGCATTAGTCCTTGCTCCACCATTTCAGCCAACTCTTTCTTCCTGATCATCTCCAGCATTTCTTCGGTGGTCATCACACGTCTCGACCCTCGAAGTGAGCTACCAAAGGCAGGAGGAGTCAAAGCACAAGCTTGTGGATTCATTGGGGTAGCAGGGAATGGAGCTGCGGAAAGAATGGTCGGAGGAACAAACTGGAGAGGCCTGGTGATCACATGATCTTCGATAGGTTCTGGTTTTGCGGCAGAAATTCCCTTGTCTTCCTGATCCTTGATCTCGGCCATGGATGGGCGATCCTCTCTTTTGAACTCCTCGACGATCTCGACATCGGGAGATACCAAGTCGATCTCCTCCACTCCTGCAGTCTTGTCCGTTTCATCCGTGGTGCCTTTCTTCTCAACAGCAGATCCTTCATCTCCACTGTCAGCAACCGGAGAAGTCCCTACAGAAAAAAAAGGAAATATATACAGATTAGGAGGAGATGATGGATTTTAAAAAAGAGGGGGAAGGGGGGCTTGCCTTCCATGTTAGAGCCGGCCACCTGTCCTTCCGCGGCCTTGACTTTGTCGGATGAAAAAGTAGAAGACGAACCCTTTTCCGTAACCGTGTGCGCAGAAGATACAGGAGCATAGGGCCGACTGTCACTAGCTTCGGTTTGGGATACCGATTTTCCTTTCGCCTTGCGACGTTCCGCTTCTGCTATTCTCTTTTCTTGATTTTGTGCCTCCACCACGATGGCACGTTCCCTATCATCCAGAATATGGGTCATTAATGACGCTTCATCCACTAGACGTTCCTGTGCCGTCTTCTTCTCTTCCCATAAGAGTACCTTCCATACGTCGACCAACGACCTGGAAATCCCGACATCCAAGACAAATAGCTGTGGCAAAGGAAATTTGCGCAAAACAAGAGAACTTGGCGAGCATGTCCCTTCTTCAACTCAACTTTCTCTCGGGTGTGCTCAGCCTTAAGGGTCTCGATTTCAACATCATGTTGATGCTTCAAATTGCTAGCAGACTCGATCGCTGCGGAAGTATTCTTCTCAACCTGATCCTTGGCTAACTCGGATGAATGAGGGGTAGCCTTTAAATTCTGAATTTCAAGATCAAGTCGAGCTCTGTCCCTCTTCAAGTTTTCAATCTCTTCTCTCATAGAATTGCATTCCTGTCCTCTCTGTTGAACCTGAATGTTTAAATCTTCGACCTCTCTCCTATGCTTTTCTTTATCTGCCACTGCCTGTACCTCTTGATCCTTGATTTTCTTCTCTAGGAACCCAAAGGTCCTCTTACCACTGTCAACGTCCCTTTTTAAACCTGCGATCTCGGCGAGCTTACCCTTTAATGCTCTACTCACTTGCTCGGCATATTCCAGCATAGCGTCATATTGAGATAGGGCATATTCCAAATTATTGCGCATGCGACGACGAAAGCTATGGGTTAATGGTTGTATTTCGGGGGGTGGCCCCATCTCAGAAAAAATGAGAACGGGGAAATTTCGTTCCAATTCTTGGAATCGATCGGCGGAAGAAGTTCCAATTGTAGGCCTGGGACGATGTATCACTGTTCGAGAGGGCTCGACTCCTTTTCTCTCCGCAGGATTGTGAGAATTATCTTTTTTTTTCCTTTTCTTGGGCGAACGATCCAACTCTTCCATATCTCCCGACGTTCGATCGTGTCTTCTCAAGCGTTTCTTTTTCTGTCCATCTTGATCCTCGGGCAGTTCGTCCTTTCCTTCTTCCCTCAATTCATACTTTTTTCCTTCCTCGTCTCCTCTCACGTCTTATGTCTCCCTCCTTTTGCTATTATCGTCTTTTTCGTTGCCACCTTTTTCAGTGCGTGGCACAGTAGCCTCCCCCAACCCAGTGTCCATTGGGAAGGAGGCAAACAGATCTCCACAAAACTCTTCATCGACACCTGCAAGGAAAGCAAAATGAAGCTAGCTCCTCGATTTGTACATAAGCATTTGATGTTGTGACATGCAATAAACCTTATAATCATGACAAGATTATACCTCCGATACCGCCTTGTCTGTCTGGAAAGGACATTCCTTCAGATTGGTTGGCAAAGAATCGATTTGGGTCTAAGCTTTGAGATGAGAGAATAATGTTATGCATTTGAAGATTTTCCAACCCAGGAAGAGGTGTTGCTTCAAGCCCCGCTTGTAAGTCATGAGTCGAGGGGAAGTCGTCCTCAACTCCTGAATCTTTCGGATGAACCCCAATAGGTTCCTCTTTGTTTATTCCCCTTTGAGCCACCTTGGGAGTTCTCTTGGTAGCAACCTTTTCTTTTTGTCGACGACCGACCTCATCACGAGAAACTTCTTGAAACTTGACCTTTCGAATCCGCCTTTTGAAAGCAGGCTTCTTCAAACTGGATTTCTCTTTCTTTCCAGACAGAGGGCGAGCAGGGGATTTTTCAGTCGAACGAATCGACTGTTCGTACTTCGACCCCTTCGTGACTGGGGGCACCTCGTCTTGAGCTGATACTGTAGGGTCAAGTCCGTCTTTTGCCGATCCCCTTGTCCTACTTCAGTCGAGTAGGGCATAACGGTGCAAGTTTTTATCGGTCAGGCAGTTCCAAAACTGCCGTCGCTCCTTCTTTATCCTGATCAATCGCTCGTGGCGCTCTTTAAAAATTTCTTCCTCAGGTCTTACAGGCTCGGCCTCTATATATAAAATAGGATGATCAGAAAGAAAAATCTTTATGGAATAGGAGTGTATACAGAAAAGGGGAAAACCCACCACATTTGAGCCAGTATCGAGCACACCCCGGTTGCTACTTAATCCAAAACCAATCTCGCTTGGGATCACCCGCCTTTCTTGGGACATCCTCGATAATCTTCCAGCCCCGAATAGCTTCAAAATAGAGTAAAGAGGGAGACTGTGTCTTATTGTGTCTAAAGTTAAAGAGAAAGGCTATATCATCAAAGGTCGGAGGATAACCCAGATATTTCATATATAAATAGCAGGTCGATAGCAAAATTCCATAGGCTATTGGATGAAATTGCATCGGAGCTAAATTCATCCGACATAGAAAATCGACAATGAAAGAAGAAAAGGGGGAAATGGCTCCCACATTGCACATCGGAAGGGAGATCTCCATGTAGCCATCCGGGGGATTGTGAAGTCTTGTAGCCTTCAGGAACAAGAACATCGTTAAATGAAATATTGTGCTTTGCGGTTAAATCATGAAGTCGTCTGAGGGTAATTTTGGATTCTTCTGCCTCCGGAGGATTCCTCGAGATCTGCACGCCTGGGAGCATATCGGGTGCCAGCGCAATGGCCACCGCTTCAAATAGCTCAACTGCTATTGGAGGAACAGACAATGGATCCATCGACCGATTTTTAGGGTCGTTGCCAAAAGTAGGCTCTGATTGACCCGAAGACTCGGAAGAACTGTCCATTCTCATAGAAAAAAGAATCTCTCCACCAGATTCTTGCTTACGGGTATCACGTGTTATAACCATTGACCTATGAAGAACTTGTGGCGTAAAGATAAAAGAAAAAGCAAAAAGAAGAAATAAAGTCAAGATTTCTTTCTATAAGCATAGCCTTAGTAAACCGTAAATAAACAAGTGATACAGTTTAGATTATGCAGGAATCGGTATCCCCTACGTCGCCCTTTTTAGCATGGTCACGTGCCTTAGGGTTCGAAGACACTTCGATTCACAAAAATGCTTGGAAAAGGCGGGATCTTTTTGACCTACAATCAAAATCAGGGTTTCGTCATCAGCGGGTCTTATCCAAAGGATGGAAGCCTTGCCTTGGGGAACCGCACCACCGCTGACTCCGGCGGTCTGATGCGGAAAGCCTCCGACGATTGGACCCAATCGAACCCTAAATTATAACGAACGAGGAGGGGAGACTCCGTGCAAGAATGGCATTTGATATAAAGGATGATTCATACCTAAAAAGATGACTTTAGGTGGAGGTGATGATCGCTAATCGTCTCTCTTTCTGGAACGGTAAATTAGCCCCTGTAGAGATTAAAAGTAAAAAGAAAAAGGTAAATGGGATTTTACTTTTATAATTAAAAAAAAGCGACTATTCCAATTCAGCCAATATGATTAGACCAAGCGGACGTGCAAAGAAGTTGGAGGGCTGGAGACCAATTGATAAGACGGGAAGACTGGGAGGCGTCATCATTATCTAAATTAGTTCATAGTTTTGAAACAGTTGATGGGACTCAACGCAATTTACAATGTTCATTAAATGAAAATTAAAGTAACCAGTGAGACAATCGGCATACAGAATCTGACTTGAGATATTAACAACAAAGTATGTTTCTTACTAAACGAACCATACTTTGGGGGGCAAAGTGTTGATGGGCCTTTCGGACTGACCATCAAGGCATAGCAGTGCGGTAGATCCGTATACAAAGTCTTCAAAGTAAATGGGGAAAGCCCATTCTCCTAGGGCACTTTGTCCGTAGAGTGCGGCCCAGAAGGAGCCTGAGATGACCAAGCCTGATCAGTTGCGATTCGTTCATTTAAAGTTCAAAAAGCTAGCCCGAAGAATAATTCATTGGCAGATATTTCCAGTTCAAATCGCCCAAAGCAGACGGATCGCAGGCCGCCTCATACCAGATATTTGGGAAGGAGCACCGATTCTTCAGCAGATACTGAATCATTCAGCCATAACTATTCTTTTGGATCCAGTGACACGTGTAGATAACGGCTAAGTGTTGTATCATCTATAAATACCTGTGTTTCAATTCAGAAAAAACATGGTAATTGTAATAAAAAAAGAAATAATATATAAAGTGGACGTAGGCACCGTCTTCGCCGAACCACTATAAAAACTCTGTGTGTGATCTTTTAAATTCCTATGCATTGTTTATTGTTATTAATCTTCACCTATTCTCTACAAAGTTCTTCTTTCTGGGTGTTGAACCAGTTTTTGGTATCAACAGGGGCAAAAGAGAAATGTTAAGACGAGGATGAATATGACTCGACCGCTCTCCAACGACGTATCTAACTCTTTCCCATGCTTCCGAAGGGAGGAGTATAAACTCAATAGTGGTGTGAACCGACCATCCCTGACGGTGAACTTTGCCCTTGACGTGGGAGCAAAGGGACGATGCCAAGGCAAATATGACCTGACTGTTTGCCCGACTGACTCTAATCCTCAGAGCTTGGATATGAGTATAAACTTAGGACAAGTGTGACAGGCGCGCCAAGATTTAAGACCACTCGATCCACAACTCTAACCCAAACTGACTTTAGGAGATTATAAAGGACGAGCCAGGACGTCCATAACTCTAACTCTCAGGACTAGAGAGAGGATAAACCTATTGGGTTAGTGTGAATGGTGCACCATGACTTAAGACCACTAAACCCAGAACTCTAACTCTCACGACTTGGGAGAGAGTATAAAGGACAATGCTGCGACATTCATGCAATCTCCATCGCCCTCCGATGAGGACAGGATTATAAAAGGCTTACGGACCGAACGTCCAAACGACTTAACCCGGTTCCCACCAATGCTGGGGGCATGGGCATATATTTCCGAGCTAACTTCAAACACACTTCGGACGCGACCCGTGTTTCAAAGTTAAATGGAGGCTACAGACACTATACCTCAAACTACGACATTTGACACTTTGACATTTAATAATTCTATGTTAGATAGATTAGCACTCAACATGTTTTCATTTCGAGCTACAATTGCTTGTGACTTAAAGATCGACTTAGTAGCTTGTACGACTAAGCTAACTATTCTTTTTCGAATTGCAGGATTATGTATAGATAAAGTAAAGACACGAGGGATACACTTGCATACAACAACAAACGGGTCGTGTTCGAAGGACTAACGTTGACTTTTAATGCTAAACTTCCCACACGACTCAATGCGACGACTGAAAGGAGGCATTGAGAGTGGGAGGTTCATCAACACATCACACGACCTAAGGCAATGACCGAAAGAGGGCCTTAAGAGTGATATCTGAAATCAACACACATACCCATATGTGACTGACTATAGCCCAAGTACAATGATGAGTTTCACATTGCCGCATGTGGACCGTGAAAGAGGTGTAGAGTGACCATTCATTGACTGGTCCCAACCTACTTCCCAATTGGAAAGGGAAGAATGAGAGCATTCAAAGTGACTACAGCCTGACCTCTTGCAGCCCAACTTCGATCCTCAGAGCTCGCATGGGAGAGCAGAAACCAGTATGGGTTGAATATAAATCATTTTGCATCCAACTCTAACTCACGACATAATGAGGAAGTATGAATCCTGAGAAGACATGGATTTGAAGTCCACTACTCAGTCAATCCCCCAATGACTAGGGACGAAGAGTGCAAGCCATGAAAGGCATGAATCTACTACTCGACTACTCTATGCACATTTTCAACTTCTTAAAGTTTCACAGAATCCCAAACTACAAAAAAAAATGATGACCTCAATGGAACCGAGCATGAAGAACAAACTCAACAAGAGTATGATGACTACTTTGGACTATACTGAAACATGTACAAAGGGAGGTCGACTAACTCCATAATGGCGTTCATTCGCTTGTATTTTTTATGAGCTTACTCAAGTCTGCGACTAATCAGATAAAAGTAACTAAGTTCATTGACGCTCGATGAAATGATCCTCACTTTTTGACTAAAGTGAAGGAACAATGCCTAGACAAGTGTAATTCGACTGCTCGTATGTTCAACTCTAGCTCTCGCTGACTCGAGAGAGAGCATAAAACGACTTAGGTTGGTTAAGACTGCTAAACCTGCAACTCTAACCCGAAACAACGACGGAGAGTATAAAGGCTTAAGGACTGGATGTCTGACTGACTTAGCTTAACCCCCACTGACGCTGGGGGCATGAGCACTAGATTTGTTTGTCACCCATCCACGATATGGGCATGAGCGTCAGCTTACTGATTTTGAACACGTCCTTGACTTGACATGTGATTCAAAGGATATATACCATACCTTCCGACTATGACAAGGCTTGGGTTACTCATTCAAGCGAGACAACTTATGAGTTCAACATGACTTGTCTTACTCATTCAAGCGAGACAATTTATGAGCTAAACATGACTTGGAGGACTCAAATCGCAAGTACATTAAATAGAGAGTGGGACTCACTTTTCTACTGTCTTATGATTTTGACAATCATACTAGACATTGGCTCACATGATTTCAACAACGTCTTGCCCTGATTCTTACGTGATCATTGGACCATAAAAACGATCCAGAGTGATCGTGGTTTTCTGGCTTTATATCGGTAAGATACGGTGCGATCATGGATTCCTAGCCTACTATTCCAATGACTCGGTAAGTAAAAACCCATATGCGTTTCAAGTTCACATGCCATTTCAGATTTTCTACACTATCTCATGACTTGGATAACCAAACCATGCACTGACTTGTGTGTGACTAATGGTCTGACTTGACCTTACACTTGACCATGCTCTCGACTTCCATAAGGAGATGACACCATTTGGCGATGACCTGTTTATGAACGATCACGTGCAAAAGCAAGCAGCCCAGCTTGATTTATGATGATTTTATTCGACCTCTTGACTTGACAAGGCGTAAGTGATTACTTATTCATCCTAGCTACTCCAGCCTCGAACTTTGGCTCGATAGGTACCATAAATGGCGATATAGTACATGACATGCTGTTTCCACAGAGAAAAGGAAAAAGAATCCCATCTTCAGGACTACTCCCAAAGACATGACAATTCAACGTTGCTTTTTCGAAGATGAATGACATTCCAAAGAGATGCAGTTCGACTTACTCAAAGTACATCATGTCTTCCACACGATGTACTTTGGGGGGCAAAGTGTTGACCCGCCTTTTGGCAAGGCCGTCAACCCATGGACCCATCACAGGATCGCTCAGGGCTCGAGCATGGGCTTGGACACGCCCGGACATTCATGGATCGAAACTCTTTGGCTCAAGGGCTTTTGGATCGAAATATTTCAGCTCAAAATACCCAGGCTAGATTGTCTTGATATCAGCTTACACTACAGCAATGACTTGGTCATGAGATCTATTTAATAGCCTACTTACTTGGTCCAGCTACCTATTCTAAAGCCGATAAACTCGGATCTAGCTACCTTTATGCTGCCACATATTAGAGGGAACTACTCCACGTAATCAAGACTCAGCTCCATTATCTGCTATTTACATGGATCAACTGACTCGTGGCACCTCCAATTATTGAAGCCTACTGCCTATAAATACACCAAGCAATACAACAAAGAGGGAATCTTCTTCGGCTCAGATTAGAGCCTAACTCTTTGGCTCACTCATGACTCAATCATGGCTGCCAACCACTTTCATCATGAAATACTTGTTATATTCCTCAAAAATGATTATGTAATAGAGATCCTGACGATCTCATTCATTGTATCTCCGATTTTATGATATTATTATGAGATTATAAAGTGGATGTAGGCTCGTTAACGCCGAACCACTATAAAAATGCCGTTGTCTTGCTTTTTCTCGCTTTTTCTGATATTTCTTCGTATATCATGCTCATATCTGACTTTTGGCCGTTGATGACCACTTTTTGGTGTCAACAGCCAATAAATGTAAAATCCGTCTAGTAGCTAAAGGTTTTAAACAAGGAGAAAATGTAAATTTCTTTGACACTTATTCATCTTTTCTGATATTATTATGCTGATAAGAGACGAAGAGACTTGAAATTCTCCATTGGTGACTTGGTGTTTGTCAAGATTTCTCCGTTAAAGGGTGTGATTTGATTTGGTAGGAGAGGCAAGTTAACACCTAGATTTGTTGGTCCATTCCCAGTTCTCAAACAAGTTGGGAATTTGGCATATAAAGTAGAGTTGCCGGAAAAGATGGCGGGAGTCCATAACGTATTTCATGTTTCCCAGTTAAGGAAATTTATGCACGACCCCGATGTGGCTATTTCATTTGATCAGTTGGATGATATCGAAGTAGAACCCGAGGCAGTCGGGAACCGCAAGCCGGTTCATATTGTCCGGCACGATACGAAGAAACTTCGAAGGAAAGCGATGAATCTGGTCAAGGTTCAGTGGGGCGACGATGAGAATGACTGTACTTGGGAGACAGAGGAGAGCATTAGGAAGACGTATCCAGAACTCTTTGCCTAATAAGATTTTAAGTTGCGATTTAGTTATTCTGCATGCTAGGATAGATTTGATGTGCTTATTGTGTGTGTTTGATTGTTTTTGATTGACTGATATGCATGCGGAACACCTTTGTATGTTTTTGGTTAAGAAATTTCGGGGGCGAAATTTCTTAAGGGGGAAGAGTGTAACGACCCGCATTCTACATATCGAAGGATTGTAGAAAATTTATTTCTTTTTCATATGAGGTCGTATAGTCATGTAACTTTGGGGAACGACTATTGAGGTCATTTCCCATGTTCATGATTTTTGCCGATTATTAAATGACCATTTTACCCTAGCGAATCTTGTTTCTCCTATAACTTTTGATTGGAAAGGAGTTTTGACCTGAAATCAGTTCCATTAGATCCGAATGATGGTTTACCTTTCCGTAGAGTGGTCACACCTGTCAAACGGACTCACTGTTTGGGAGATATGGCTAAAACAAGGTTTAGAAGGTGAAAAACTGCTTAAGTGGGCTGATTAGGGTAGTTAGCAAATGGGCCCATAACCCATTTCGGGATTAGGGTTATGGGGAGGCTGAAATGAGTTAGGTTTCCATTCAATTTCAGTTTTCTAGCTGCCATTTACCTCTTAGAAACCCTAACAATGGCCTCCACCTTCTAATTTCATCCCAAATCGCTCTCTAATCAAGGATTAAGCTAATTAGCACCAAATCAACGCAAATCAACACCAAATCATAGATGGAGCTGCTGTGTTGCTTAGAAATTCGACTCAAACAGTAGAGTTTCAGATCTTATATCTTAATTTGTGGCAAAGGTGAGTGGTTTGCATTGTTTTTCATTAATTACGATTAATTAGGGGTGATTAGTGCTAATTAACGAAATTATACATTATTAAATTTTGGAAAAATATTTAGAAACTCTAAAATATTATTCTAGGCGTCTATTAGAAATATGGGTTAATTTGGATAAGTTTTACTAATCCTATCATTAGTTATTGTTAAACATGATTAAGGGGAAAGCTTGAGTTTTGGGTATGTTTGATCCATTTTTACATGTTGAATTGTTGTTTTGGTGTTTATGGTTGATTATATATGTTGCTATGACTGTTTGCTATGATTTATGATTGCTTAAAACAGTTAGAATGGTCAAAAACGCCGTCGTGTGCGTAAACAGTTGCTGGAAAAGTTGTAGAAATAGTGTAGGATCTTGACCGAACCGGATCTGATCGCCCCTCCCCCCTCCTTTTACGAACCGACCCATTCGTGACCCCAAGACCGGCCCGAGTCGTGATCTATTACTTTGGAAAAATACTCAAACCATGTGGCATGAGCCACCCTAGATGAAGGAAGCCGAACCGGAGCACCACGATCCAGAATCCCTGAACCGCCTTGAGCTCACGATCTGAACCGCCAGAGGGAGGACATCACGACCCGACCCAGATGACCTTGCACGAGCCGAACTGGTGTCCCACGAACCAGACTGGATGTTGCCACGAGTCGAAGCCAGAGTGTACCACGAGCCGAACCGAAGAGATACCCGAACCGAACCTAAGTGATGATCACAAACCAAATGGAGATCGAAGCAGGAGGAGACCAAAACGCGAGATGCAATGGTGGTCCAAATGGGAAGTTATGACTTAGGATCCAGTTGGGAACCGACGAGTTAACTTCATGATTGGGTTTTGCTGCGGGACGTGTGCCAAGGAGTTGTCGACGTCCATAACTTTGATTCACCACCGAGAGACGAATGTTAGGCTACAGATCAGTGCAGTGGGGCAGTTATCACTCCATGGGCAAGAGTGATCGTAGCATGGCTATGAGCCAGTGCAGTGAAGTAGTCATGACTTCATGGGGCAGAGTGGACATAGCAAGGACTAGTGGCTATGGATCAGTGCAGTGGAGTCGCTATGACTCCATGGGGCAGAGTGATTATAGCAAAGGATTTGGCTGGTCAAAGCAGTGGATATCGTATGCTTTACGCGTTGAGTGAGAAATGTGAGGATGGTTGCTATGCTTGATTGTTTGACATCACAATGACATGCACAACCCACCCCCGTATCTTTACACCATATGTTAGTGTCACTTTAGAGTATTGTACATCCTGTTGTGCTAACTCTTTGGCTGTAGGTCCAGGTTCAGGTATGGTTTAGTATACCTGTTATTGTTCTGTTTTGCTGCTTATCGCTCATACCAGACTTTTGTCTGATCCAGAGTTTTATGTCTCTTCTTATTATTCTGGGTGCTCTTAAACGGGCAGACTAAAGACAGGTTAGGTGATATGCACGAGAAGCTGTACCGGAGACGAGCATGAGGCGTCCACGTATGATATATATATATATATTCTCCCTGTGTTGTTGCTGGTCACTACTTTGGGTATTAGTAGTGCAACTTTTTCTTTGCTTAAGAGACAGTATGTTAGAGTTGTAGTAAACAGTATTTTGAATTTCCGCTGCTATGATGATTATGGTTTAGTTTTCAGCTTATGAACTGTCTCGCCTGTTTTATGTCAAGTATGTTATTATTATATTTTATTCCATGCGCTATGAGACATTCTACAGGTTCCTTGTTAGTCCAAATTCCCTTCTTTTCCTTTCTTTGGCGACCGTCCCGTGCTAGTTGGGCATTGGCACAGCGCACTTTCATTGGAAATGTCGGCTGGTGTGGGGCGGGCTGTCACAATATACATGTATATGCATGCAATTGCAATCATTTTCAATTCAGTTCAAATTTGACTTAACTTGACTAAATTTACCATTCTTTCACATATTGGTTAAATTAATAATCATTCCAATATTTTTATTAGTTAATCTAATAATCAAACATCACAACCAGCAATCAATTAGTTGATTAGCTTTTCAAACATATATCTTTCTATATATGCATAAAAATCATATTTTGTGTGTCAAATCACAACAATAAACCCTATCTAGTTTTGGTTCTCACACCAGTCAATTGGAAATATATAGATATCATACTTTCGAAACTCGAACATAAATGTTGATGATGTCCGGACATCACCAGAATTATCCCTGGGCGTCTAGAGTGTGATTCTATATCCATCCAATATATTCGAGGCTTCGTATACATGTGGATCAGACGTATATTAAAATGTTTATATACCCGATAGTCCAAAATCAATTTAAAATAAAATACTCAAATACATATAATAAGGTATAAATTTTCAAAACAATTTTTTTTTTCATTTTTATTTTTAAAAATAACACTCTTCACACTCGTTAAAGGATACTACTGATCCCATCTCTAACGAGTCATTCTCCTTGGATATTACTAACCCAGTCTCTGATGAATTCTTTCGTTCAGTTCTAATGTGTCTTGTTCTCGAGCT
The DNA here is from genome assembly GCA_030737875.1 of Allium sativum. NCBI lineage: Eukaryota > Viridiplantae > Streptophyta > Magnoliopsida > Asparagales > Amaryllidaceae > Allium > Allium sativum. The sequence goes on along the minus strand of CM060917.1, from coordinate 35,600,655 downwards.
CTGTAAACCAAAGCTCTGATACCACAATGAAACGACCCAAAGTTTCCCTTACGGGAAAGCCAGGATTGAGTTGAGGACACAACAAATCAGAACACAAACAATAGAACATTTCATAGCTATTACAATAATTACAATAGAGTACAAGAATATAACCGAGTATGAATAAATAATACACATTTGATAAACATCAGAGATTAAAATACATAACATAGCAGCGGAAAAATAATACATAACACAGCTTAAAGAAATACATAGATACAGAGCATTTTGAATATAGCTCCAGCTGTAAACCAGGATCCTATGAATATAATATCTGCAAAAACCCAACTACTAGCTGCCCGTGTGGAAAATAGGAGCACCCAGAGTTTAGGTTAAAACAATAAACTCCATGTCGGTCATGGGACTGGTGTGAGAGCTAAAACAGTTATTAGCTTGAGTTTAAAGTTAGATGAATCAAGGGACTACACCGTATAACACAGAACAAGTTTACCTCCACGAATACCAGTGCATAAACAAAGAACGCAATGCTTTTTGGAAAAATGAAGCTATTATAAGACCTAGGTCCAATCACACAATGCAACGCAAGCCGGAGGATAGGGTTTTCACTTATAATAGCCAAACATGCTTGGTACGTATAAAACAAATCATTTGATACTATAATAAGTGTATAGTGTCAAAAACAAGTTCAAATATAAATGTATCAATCACAGATGGCATGGGTACCATATATCATGTCTCCATACTAGTTCTACAATTAAAACCGAAATGTCACGTACTGGAAATTGGATTCCATCTATGAACCAAGGCAAGGGATCATCAGTACCGAATTCGAGACAATCTAGCCTACCATGTCTCAGGCTACGGTCGCAACTGCACCTAGGAGCCACAGGGTCGGTCACCCGTCGGTGATCAGTAATACATAAACAATGCATTTCCCTGCCCTATGAGGCGTAAACCTGGTCAGTATATCGACTATCATATCCATCAGCCCCGTAGTGACTGATATATCCGAAATACCTTGCTATCCATCAAATAATATGCAACATCCACATTGTAAAATGTCTGGGCTCCATACCATGAAACCACTCATAGCTAGAAAAAAACGCATGTTCTCCCTGGATCCTCTCCCGTTTCTGGTTCATACCGGGGTGTGAGGCTCGCGAATTAACACTATACATAAAGCTATGCCATTTAAGGTCGTGCTTTGATCATCAACCACCAGAATTTGCTTTTCAATAGAAGCCTTAATCATTTGCATCTCAGCATGCCACACAGGCAATTCACGCCATGCAACTAATGTCTACCGATATATAACCTCTAAGCTCGTACGTCTCAGAAAAGGACGTTAAGTAAGAGATAATTCTTCTCCACCAAATAGATATATATTTAATAGAGATCGATCAACATAGAATAAAATCCAATATCAGACACACATCCATTTACAAGTTTGTTCTAGGTACGAACGAAACCGGAGGCACCTTATTCCCCGTCCCATATGTCCAATACAGGAAAGAGGTCCTCGCATATCCGGTCGATCTCCAAGTACGTTTGGACGATCACCACTTATTACCTTGTCTTGGGTGTATAGCCCAATCAAGACATAAGTAATCATCCAAACGATGTGAAGACCTCCGGTCTTCAACCATCGTCGACTTATCGTCGAATCAATTATTCAGAATGGGTATAAACCCAGCCTTTCTGAATAACTCACATATATTATAAACAAGTTCTATAAAACACAACATACGCCTCATTCAATCCAGAATATTCTTTTATTCAAATATTCTTTTCACAATTTAAACCAAATTAAGGTTTTCCAAACTAGTCGGGATCAGCAAACCTTAGCGAAGTAATCATTTGTTTTATTTCACAATCCCAACCTATTCATCCCATGGAGAAAAACTGGTAATGCTCCATATCTAACACCACGGTGTTATCGGTAAAATTAATTACCATTTTCCATTCAAAACTAATTAAAGATTTAACTATCGCCTAGAGTAAAACTGGTGGTACTCCATTCTCGATCATTTTCCCAATTTGATAATTTAAATTATCTCATTCGCATTTCAGTCTAAATAAAGATTCATTAAAACTCCACTTAGTTTTAATCTTCCCAAAAATCAATATTAATGATTATTTAACTTTGGAAAATCAAACATGCCACATTGACAATCTACACCATACCACTGATTTCTGCCGATATATAACCTTTTATCTCGTACGTCTTAGAGAAGCGTGTTAAGAAAGTGAATAAATTCTCCGCCACTCAACAGATATATATTTAGTAGAGATTAACGAATACGGTTCGAAATACAATGTTAGACATGTAATCTTGTCTTTACTGGGTTAAAGAACTAATGTCATTTAACGATAAACCCAAAATCACATTCCATTAATCATGGAATCTTCACGGAAAAACAGATCAATATATAATTGATATTAGTTTCCGTATCCGACTAATAATATAAATGGAATAACGACGAAACCTTTAAATTCCATATAAATTAACAGTCTTCCTCCACAGAAGTTCACTTCGATTATTACCAAATCAAAGTCCATTCAATTCCAATTTAATATATTAAATTGGAAAACTTTACTTTGGAAATTTTCCATTAAATCTTAATAAAAAGATTTATAAATTCCAAATCACATTTCACTGTTAATCGAGTTAAAAGCCGAATGTCATTTAAAACACAGTTCACGACAAACCCAATTGACATTCCATTTAATTCCAATTACTAAATATAACTGGAAACTTTAATAATCTTAATTAAAAGATTTATTATTCTCACAATTAGGTTTAGGAACAGTGTTATTTAAGACACCGTTCACGACAAACCAAAAATCTAATTCTTTTATTCAATTCCAATTAAATATTAATTAATTGGAAAACTTCCCTAAATCTTAATTAAAAGATTTATTCTTTTCTCAACTGGGTTTAAGAACGGTATTATTTAAGACACCATTCGCGAAAAACCCAAAATCCCATTTGATATTAAATACAAGACTCTGAACAGAAGTTATATCGGCTTATGTACAATATCAAATTCTGAAACCAACAAATATCGTATTGGAAATAACGATATAAATATATCTTTCAAATTTCCATAACAATATCCGTATAATCATGGAATCCAATACCGAAATATTCTGAAGATAATTTCGATTCAAATCCGTTCCAATTCATATATTGGAAAATTCTGGTTTTATCAAAACCCTTCACAAATCCAATTTATTAATTTAAAAATTATTGGATTTCGAATCTAGTTAATAACTAGTTCATTTTGATAAAAATATATTTTTATCTTTACAAACATGGAATTTTTCACCTAAATTCTTTTCAAATCATTTATTATGATTTTAAACAAATTATTAATATTTTTAATAATTTTATTAAGGCCCTTTCAGCCGATTTCCATAAACAGTCATCGAACTGCACTTACAGCGACCTTTTCCAAATTTTATTTGGACATAATTCCAAATCCAACCGATAGATTTCAAATCTCTTATATTCGTTGGAAAGCTCTTTTCGATACCAACCCAACAATTTTGGATTTAGGAGAATCCAACGGTCGGATCTCCCGTAATATTAAGTCGAAGTCAATGGTCGAAATTCGCGAACGGCCGCGGCGCGGCACGTTCTATTCAGGCCATTATATTATATATATAACATATATTTCGTTCAAAATGTATTTTATAAATTCGTTTTAAATTCGATTCCCACTTTCACTTCAACTTTAAATCAAAATTGAATTATCCTTATCATTATAATATATAAATGATAATATTTTCAAAATATTATATTTTGAAATCATTTCCTTTTCGATATTCATTATAAAAATAAATAAAATCGATATAAATATCGTTCGCATCTAAATGGCGCAAATCTAATCAACATGGCTTCATATATATTTCAATATTTTCGTGTACATCCCAAATCGGACATAAAAATCATATTTTAATCCTTTACAGAATATTATTTTAAAATATTCATTATTTTAAAATATTTCTTTATTTTAAAATATTCATTCTTTCTGAATTGGAATCAGACACAGTCAATTACCATATAATGTTATTTATATGGATTTCATACACACATGTACACAACAATAATGATATACAACCAACCACATCGTCCAGGGTGCATTACACAATTGCATAAATACAAATAATTAATGCTTACAACAATCTATCAACCAATCAATTGACATACAACTAAACAATTGGGATTAGTGTACGTCAAATATCATCCCAGTACCCGTGTGGGGTTTCAACCATCAAATAATACTTATTATTTGTGCACTTGGGCGATGTGTAAAAATTATCGTCTCAATCGATATTACAAAATAAGTGAGCATAAACAAGTCGTCCGACTTGTAAATGGATGTGTGAACCTATTTTTAACTGTCCAATAATTATTTTATTTATCGCCTTATAAGCTAAAAATAATATTTTCAGCTAACTAAATTTTTCTAACACTTTTTAGAACATTTCGGCAGCATAACGGCGCGATACTAGAACCGGAATAAGGTCTAGCCTTATCGCTCGCCGAAATACTGGCTCGCGCCATATACAAACCAATTCCAGTCAATTCCTAGTTAATCCACTACCAATTTTACAGTCATAGACAAATCATGCAGAACATCCAAATAAATAAATACTCAACTACCCTAAATGCCATTTACGGTGCCATAAGTGGCTATTCGCGGAGTATGGAATCCGTGTGTCGGTAATATCCATACATCGCTTTCAACTATGTGATTGTGTGAATTCTAGTGTTGGACTCCATATAATTCAAATCACATAATATGGTTTGTACAATAAAAAGTGTCGGGGGCTTCTAAGCCCCGTCTGCATCCTAGAATATTTTTAATTGAAAAATAAATAGAGTGAGAAGGAGTTCTCACCTTTGGTTTCCACTCCGTCATTCTTTAATTGAATGGTTTGGATTTGGATTTGGTTCCGATGCGTAGTGTACTTCACCGTGATTCCAACACAATCGGTTTAATGCGATTAATACTAAAAAACATATTTTTATATCGCCATTATATATATATAAATCATATTTTTTATATTGTTCCTATATATATAAAAATCGTATTTTTATATTGCTACTATATATATAAAAATCATATTTTTATAACGATGTTCATAAAATAAAAATCATATTTTTATAACGATGTTCATAGAATAAAAATCATATTTTTATAACGATGTTCATATAATAAAAATCATATTTTTATAACAATATTTATATAATAAAAATCATATTTTTATACAACGCTATTTACATTTTTAAAATCACATTTTTAACAACGCTATATATATTAAAAAAATCATATTTCAATTATCTACATAAAAATCACATTTTTATTATCTACATAAAAATCACATTTTTACTATCTACATAAAAATCACATTTTTATTATCTACATGAAAATCACATTTTTATGAAACTATCTCCATATTAAAAATCATATTTTTATCAACTCTATATGTATTTTAAAATCACATTTTTAATAACGCTATATATATTAAAAAAAATCACATTTTTAAAATCAAAGTTATAAATATATATATATATAATAAATCATATTTTTAAATCAAAGTTATATACAATAAAAATCACCTTTTTAATACATTGTAATATAAATAAAAATCATACTTTTATTTTAAAGCTATAAATATAAAAAAAACATATTTTTACTTCATATAAAAATCAAACATTTTTATTTAAACTAAATTAATTAATAACTAATTAATTAAGTTAATTAATTACCTAGCTTAAGAAAATACCCAGGCCGATTATCACTTAATCCTCGTCTCCCTCGTTCGATAATGCTCTAGGTTTCACGAAGTAAAAACCCCACCATACTCCGACATTCTATCTCCTCCGTGCTTCCTCCACAACCCGTCGTCGTCGGATCAGAAGCCATCACGAGGTGCGCCTACGTGAGAGACGTCCCCTCCCACCGTGCCTCGCAACTCGCGCCTCCCTCTGCCAAGATAAACGCCTCCAAAGTCAGCTTCTTTGAGCAATAATTTCGACTTCCTCGATTGATTAAATCAAATCACCTCCGTTGAAAAGATTGATCTTCCCAAGCTGAAGAGTTTTCATTTAATAAATTTCTCTCGATGTTGCGTGGATGAAGAGAAAAGGAGGGAGGGAGGCTTGAACGAGGGTATCGTCGGTTTCTTCTTGGAGGCGCGATTTTTTTCCTCGGGTTGACCAACGGTAGAAAATTAAAAAGGGTTAGACCAATGAGAGTATTTATATTTTTTTTTAATTGTTATCTTAATTCGCAAATTACTCGTTTAACATCGCGAACTCCCAATTGACCCCAACGACTGTCGTCCCTAGCTAAATACCCCTATTCCGGACACAATAGAATATGTTTCGTAAGCCAATTAGATCATTTTGAATGGTTTTTCTTTAAATTTAAATATAAATCAATATATTGAATTTTAAATGCACATTTTAATTTACCGGGGCCACATACTAACTCCGAAAATTCCAGAAAAATAAACGTAGCTATGTTTTGACGATACGGTCCTAACAAAACTAATTTCGTCGAATTTGGGGACAGTTTGAAAAACATTCATTTTCCAGTCGATTAAATTCAAAATGAATTTACCAAACACGTTTAAATTTACCACGCCCACATACTAATTCCAAAAATTATGAAAATTGTAATCTAGCAATAATTTGAAATTCCGGATCCAAAAAAAGTGGTTTCGTCAAAAACGGAGGTCGTTTGCAAAATGACTATTTTTAATGGCTATATATTATATCAAATTCCATAACGACTATTTCAAATTTTAAACTGGACATAACTTTTTAGTCCCGTTATGAAATCTGAATTTTTCACATTCGTTCGAAAGATATAATTAAACAGATTCAAATATTTCTGGTTTTACTGAAATCCGATTTATTTTGAATCCTGTACATTCATTTGAAATTTGAAATCGAATTTTCAAACTACCGCGCCATTTTAGGCTCGCTTTATAATTAAAATAAATTTATTTTTTCTAACTTCAATTTAAATAAATTTTTAGTCGCTATTATTTGAAATATATCATTTTAAATTCTGAAAATCCACTAAAATTGCTAATAAATAAAAAATTTAAATTGGTTCTGAAAAACCGGATTGTTACAATTTAAATTGCCTCTAAGACTAGTGCTTTCATTAAGACTTGGTGTTGATTCCATTTTAAGGGTTAACGATCACCTAAGTCAATAATCTTTCCTTTCTATACCATGAAGATCTGAGCATGGCATTTGATACACAATATGAATTACGGTTGACAAAGCTTCAATCCAAAACCACTTCAACAAAACTGATGTTATTCCCAAGCATAAAGATATCTCTAATATAGTACGATTCATCATTTCTACAACCCCACTAGATTGGGGATCTTCTAATGTAGTAAAATGCTTCCAAGCTCTTTGTTGTTTGCAGTAATCAAATGATTCTTTGGAAACATACTCCTCGCTATTTGTCGGATCTCAATGCATTCAAAGATTTTTCAGTCCCATTTTTAGTAAGGGCTTTTTACACTTTGAACTTCAAACATCTCCAACTCAGCCTTCATTACATACACATATACTTCTTAAGAGAAATCATCGACATAGTACCTTGCTTTCCCCAAGAAATTGGTCCTCATAAGTCTTTGTGAACTTAACCATAAAATCATACTTCCCTTCACCGAATGATACCTTCAATTTCTCACCCATGACACATTCCTTACAAAACTCCAACATGTTGAAAATCTTTCCATTGATCATTTTCTACATTTTTTCTCTAGAACATGATCAAATCTCAAATTCCATAATTTGCACACATCTAAATTATAAGAAGTATCAACATTAACATAAGTTTCGCCTTCAGCAATCACTTCTTTAAGCAAACACAAACTATGGAACTTCTCATCTTTCATCAACACAAGCGCTCCCCTTGAAACCCTCAAATTATCCTTCTTCTATAGTGATTTTTCAACCAAAAAAAAACAATTATTACAAATAAATATGTGACTTTCAAAATTTTGAAACATAAAGCACATTAGCGCATATGTAAATTACATCATCAATCATCATAATTTGCATGAAGCGAGTCCAGCACTATTTCCCGTAACAATTGTATTTCCCTTCTTGTTGACATAAGCGAAACAACTCCTATTATGTGTCATATGATACGATACCCTTAAATCGAGCATCTAATCATGACATAAAGTCTCTTATGTTATCGTCATTAATACATTCTCATTAATCTCACCATAAACACTCTCCCCGCCATCGACGAATTTGGTACATCCTTCTTCTTCGAACACGCAGTCTTCCAACTGTCAAATTTCTTATATCCAAAGCACTTTAATATATCTTTTTATTTCCTTTCTCTCAATTATCGAGCTTTTTGGGATTTGAACGTCTTTATTATTCTTAGTCTTTTAATTACTTTCTCTCTTCACAAATAAGACATGACTACTACTAGTCCTATGACCACTACCACTCAACACCTTCATTTGACTTCTATAACAAAAAATTAATATCATAGTATTTTGCTCTTCTAATATAATAAAGTTTGCCACTCTCATCATAATTAGTAGACCATCAAATGTATTCAACCAAGCCTTTAGCGTACATTATTCATTTCATATGCGGAAAACATTTGCAATAAGATCATATGATTTGTGAGCGACTAGCTATATTTCATATATAATTGCTCCAGCTGGTCCTAAATACCCTCAACAATGGTCTCACTCTCACCCTTAGTCTTGGATATTACACTTACCCTATAGCAAGCTGAAGTGTCATGAATATTCATCTTTTTATCTTTTCTTTCTTAACCTCCAAAATAGCTAGCATCATCAAAGATGTATCAAACGCAATCCAGTGTACTCGATTCGACCTTAGAACTGCTTTCATCTTCCATTGTTTTTTTACTTATTGTCACCATTACATTTCCCTATAGCAAATTATTATCCCGAACCCACATACGATTCAATTACATCACACTATATTATTACTATTATAAGTAACCTTTGCGGGAGTAGTAGAGTCATTCTTCAATTCAGACAGTGTAACAAACACCTTGTGTGCACCTTGATGCTCTTATACAAAATGAGAGAGAATTTATGAAAATATTCAATAAACAATTATATATATATATCCAAATATAGATAAATATCAAAATTAGTGAAAGCCCAAAATAAATCGGCATAGGTGACGCGAAAAACAATCGATCTCGAAGAATATATCAATCCAACATATCCAACCAATCATAATAAAACAAAGAACAATAACAAAGTAGCAATAAATAAATGACACTAACGTTCTGCCAACATAGTGTAAATTCACTTGAAAAGAGAGCTTTTATTAATAAGAGAACGATATGGCATGGTTATGGTAGGGTTGCTAATTCCAAAATTCCCTTTAAAATGTTTACAATATTTTCCCTTTGAAATGGTTTTGTAGAGAAAAGAGAGGAAGAAAATTTCAATAGTGGAAACTAAAAATGATAATAGGACGGGTCTATGGTTCAAACCTGGTTGACCTACCCTTAATTTGATCGGTTGTAATGACCCGAGGATTTTCGGCCCTGAAAATCGACATAAATACATTTACCGTATCTCATGCCAATCTTCCAAACACCAGAATGTTTATCAAAAGAAATTAGAGGGTGAGATAAGAGAGAAAGAAATATAAGAATAGAAGAAGAAGAAAAAAAACCAACACAAACAAAGAATCAGAGCCTCACATCGCAGCGGAACAAAATATAATATAGAAATAAATCTTTATTGAGAGCTTTAAATAAAACTTACAATCACCAGAGTACATTAACACATCTGGACAATTATAATAGCCTGTCATCATATACAACAAATAGCGGAAAAATATATATAATATCATACGTCTGAACTCATCCAGCTCGTCTCTGAACTTCGCAGCATCCGATAACCTGGACCTGTACAACTCGGTATAAACACCGGGTCAGTCTGGTGAACCAGAGTGAGATAAACGCACTAAGTTTAGAGTTATCATCCAACTTGTTTTAAAGTCAAAATCCTTTCGAAAGAAAAGGATAATCGTAAGACTAAATCCACACATAAATACGGATGGTTTTTACCTTACGATAACCCAAAACATTTTGAAATTATATATATATATATATATATATATATATATATATATATTCTGATACTATAATGGTGTCACTACACCATAGATTGCAAACGGAAACCCCAAGAAGTGATGTAGGAAGTGCAAAATAATGTTGCTATAGGCCAAAAATGATCTCTGGCAACACTTTTTTGGGGTTGCCTTTTGTCGCATTGCCTTAGAGTCAAAGGCAACGTCTTTGCTATCCTAAGGTAACATCGCTACAGGTGTTGCTACATGTACTAAATTTACATAAAATGTGGGGCCTACTAAATTCTGAATCCCGGGATCACGAAATCCTGTTGTGCCCCTAAGTTCTGCAGCCGAGTTCACGGAATCCTGTTGTGGGGCCCATATGCATTAATTTATGGCAACACTATATCATAGCTACGACAACATTTAACATTACATACTGCAACATTATATCATAGTTATTGCATCATTATATAACATACTGCAATATAACAGCAATTAACATTACACACTGAAATTAGTAAACAACTTTTCATTTCAAATTAATAGCCAACAACACAAATACTATTTAGTCAACTACAGAATAATAAAATTTTTCCAATAAAATCAGTTTTACAGAGTACTTACAAACACAGCCGGTATTAAATTTATGTTTACATCAAACTAAAACATTTTCAAAATAATAAAGCGCGAGCCTCTAGTGCATTCAATACCTCTAGTGCCTCCTTCACCTGCAAAATAAAGCAGTTTCAAAAGTCGTGCATTTCAACAAAAGCCTTTAGTACAACTAATGCATTTCAGCATAACCAAAGTCATGCATGCCTCGGCTACAAATTGATGCAATGCCTCGTTTACATTGCAACACAAAATGGAAGACATGCATGCCTCAGTTGCATTTCAGCACAAACTATGGCCATAGTATAACTGACGTGCACTTCAGTACAAAGACATTTCAGCACAAACTATGGCTTGAGTTGCTTTTCAGCACAGAGTTGCATTTCACAATCTATGGCTGAGTTGCAAATTGATGCAATGACTCAGCTTGTTCAAAGCACGAATGATATCAAGGAATGCAATAGTATGCCTGAGGCACTTAAAATTTAGACATGTCGCGACTCGTTCAAGTACAAACTCAACCATTGCATCAATTACGAACTGACATGATCATTACTGATTGAAGAGAAAATAAAATTCTTAAAATTCTATAGTTCATTACTGAAGCATCAGTCTTGTGCATGATCAGTTACATACCAGCATTGAACTACAGAATTGTAAGAATTAGACTGATGCTTCAGCAAGCGAAAATTCTAAGAATTCTGAAGCATACCACCAGCCAACCATAAAAATAAGCAAAAATACATACCAGCAGTGTGTGTCTGTATACGATCTCCGATTTGCATAATTTGTAAGGGCCTTGGACTACAAAAACATGAAATTAAAAAGCCATGTTTTTCACTTTGCTAGGTGGAAGGCGGATTCGTCTTATTAGGACATCATCTCTACACCAACGAACATCAAAATCTTGATTTCTCATTCCATAAGCACGCTGGATATCATTCAAATCTTCATTTTCATATTCTCTTTTGAGTTCACACCAGTCTTTCAGCAATTTCTTGATAACATTGTGGCGCATCTTATCAATTGGATCTTTTATACAAAACACATGTTTTACTTGAGAAGCCATAATATAAGGATCAGATTTCTGGCACAATCGATTAAAATTGACATGAGTCAGCCCATATAAATTTTTCTCTTCTTCGTACCAACAACACTTAAATAAAACCACACTAAATTCTCCTTAATAATCTAGTTCTAATATTTCTTCAATTGATCCATAGTAATTAACTTCACCCACCAATGGATTTTGATCTTTCTAACTTGCAAAGCTAGTAGTCAAGGCTGTCAAAATACACCACTGTTTTGTGTTGTACATTTGGCATCTCTGAACCTTGTATAAAATCTGTATCCATTGATAACATATCCAATAAAACGCTTATCTGTTGGAAGAGGCCCCATTGCAAGCAGTTGTACTTCTTTTGAAATGTCCTCCTTTTTCCCAACCTCTTCCTTTAACCACTTCCAAAATTCTTCACTATGTTCTCTCTCTCTTTCTCTTTTATATTTTTTTGATGATGTATGACCATCAATTAAAGCTCGATGTTCCCTATAGTAAAGACCAGGTTAATAAAAGATAGAAACAAATTTGGCTGGATCTATTACTAAAGCTGAAACTGACCATACCGAAAACAATTCTGTATGAATGAGAACATAGCTTAAGTGCAAATCATGCCTGAAATTCCTGAAAGTACTGAAACTTGGAATTTACAACTAACACTACGTGAGGCTAGAATCAATAACATGTTTGTAGATTGTTTAAAAGAACTGATTTTGTTGGCAAAAGGATGACATCAAAAATAGCTTTTTTTAATAGTTGACATCATTTCACAAGCTACGCGAAGAATATTATTACTGATGTTAACTGAACTTGTCCACTTTTCTAATTAAATAAATCATTGTAAACTTTAATTGCATAAAATTCCATCTTCCAGGTTCAAAAAGGAAAACATTATTTATTATGAGAAAAGGAACAAAATAACTAATAAAGGATTCATAAAGGTAGGAATAATACTTCAATACGTACTAAAATAAAAATACTTACCCAAGTAAACTCTTTATTTTCTTGTTACCACAATTAAATAGAATGTAACAGTGACATTCCTTCCATTGAGAATTTTTAAGATGAATAGTTTTTCCATCTTTGTTTCTTCTTGTGCCAATAGGATATTCCAGATTTTGTGGACATGTTTTAAATTGCATTTTTCCTGGTCCATCGCCACCTAAGAACCTTGAACAGAATATCAAACATTCATCTACAAGATAACCTTCAGCAATGGACGCCTCGGGTTTACTTTTGTTCTGAACATATGATTTCAGTTTACAAAGATAATGCTCAATTGGAAACATACAACGAACATGTGCAAGTTCACCATATTCAAGTTCCTTGCATAAATGAACTAGCAAGTGCACCATTGTATCGAAGAAAGCATTTGGGAATATCATCTCAAATTGAAAAAGAATTTCCAGAATTTCCTTTTGTAACCTCTTGAGATCAACCAAATCGATACTTATACTCCAAACACTTCTTGGAAATGCACCTAATCTTATCATAGGTATTGCAACTTCAGGTTTTACAGATTTCTTCACGGCAAACTGCGGTAAGTAGTAGAGAAGAAAATGAGCATCGTGGCTCTTATACCCTGCAATTTTCCTCTCTTTCTTGTTTACATACCAGCTGATATTAGCTGCACAACCATAAGGCAGTTTAGCATTCTCCAACACCGAGAAAAATAATTCTTTCTCTTTGTTCGTCATTTCAAATATGGCAGCCCTCATCTCAAGGTAATTCCCATCAGTTGATAGAACCAAATGGAGGACCTCCCTGATGCCTATCTCTTGTAAATCATACCGAGCATTTAAATGGTCTATCGACTTCCCATCAATATTTAGTAAAGTACCAAGTATGTTATCACAAATGTTTTTCTCTATGTGCATAACATCAAGGTTATGTCGACATACATTTTGACTCCAATATGGTAAATTAAAAAATATTGACTTTTTTTTAAAAGGAGATTCATTCTTATGCTTCTTGACCTCTTTCTTCCCAAAAATATTTTCATAACGAGCCAACAATTCTTCAATGTCAGTCTCGGATAAAATACCGGGAGGTGTTCCCATTTCAATTTCACCATTGAACCTTTTCTTATCAAACCTCCACTTGTGTCCCGGGTCTAAAAATTTCCTATGATTCATGTAGCAATTTTTTGAACTATGTTTCAAGTAAGTTGAAGAAGTCTCGAAATGGCATACGGGACAAGCTAAATAACCCTTCATGCTCCAGCCGGATAACATTGCATAGCGCGGAAAGTCGTTGATCGTCCATAACACGCTTGCACGTAATGTGAAATCATCATCAGTGAAGGCATCATAAGTTTTTAGGCCAAGATCCCATGATTCTTTCAATTCTGCGATAAGAGGCTGCATATAGACATCAATGCAATTGTTAGGACACTCTGGACCAGGGATAAGGGTTGAAAGTATCAAATTTTCTGTCTTCATGCATAACCAAGGTGGAAGGTTATAATTTACCAATACGATCGGCCATGTGTTGTATTGTGTAGTCATTGTACGAAAAGGACTGAATCCATCAGATGCTACTCCTGACCTGATATTTCTATTTTTTGATGAAAAATGAGGATAATTGGCATCCATAGTCTTCCATACCTTGCCATCATTTGGATGTCGAAGTCTGCCATCATTTTTTCGTCCCACTGCATGCCATAACATAAGTTCTGCGTACTCCTTCGACATGAACATCCTTTGCAACCTTGGTTTTAGTGGAAAATAACACATCACTTTTGCTGGTACTTTGTGAATCCGCTTTTCCGAATCTTTGTCAATAGCCACTTTCTCTTCTGGTATAACCCACCTTGAAAAACCATAACTTTTGCAGTTATTTTCCTTTTCATTTTCTTCCCAATATAGCGTGCACTCATTTGGATATGCATTTATTCTTTGGTAATCGAGGCCTAAATCTTTAATGATATTTTTGGTAACACTGAAACATAAAGGGATTTGAGCTTCTGGAAAAGCTTCTTTCATCAACTCTAATAAATCGCTAAATGCAGACTCAGTGATTCTATGTAGGCATTATAAAGAATAAAGCCTGACAATGAAACTTAATCACGAAAATTTATTACACCCGGGATATAATGGCTGTTTTCCCTCTTTAACGCGTTGACGAAATTTTCTAGCATCGACATCTATTCCATTTGATCCATCCGAAGATCCATCTTCATTGTTCTGCATATTTCCACAAGTATGTTGCAACATCTCATCGAGATTATCTCCAAAATTTATTCCTGCTTCACAATCCATATTGTTATCGCTCCTTTCAGGATCTAAACAGGAAACTTCACAAATCCATTTCATGTACAATTCAGATGGACCATTCCAAATCAGATGGTTGTAGACTACTTCTTGACAATGCCACTTGCGATTATGACACTTTTTGCAAGGGCATGTAATTTCATCAGCTACCGCAAATCTAGAAAAAATACTTCGAATAAAAAGTTTCACTACACTGATGTACCCTTCACAGAACTTAGGAAGTTCTGCCCATAGTTTTTCCTCGTCGTTCATTGAGTGAACCTTAAAGCAGTAATTAGGCACAAATAAAGCAGTACATTACGCAACACAACAATCAAATCAGAAAAAATTGAAATATACATTGAGTGATACCTGAAGCAGCAGATTAAATTGAACCCCTAACTGAAATCTGAAACCCAAACGAACCACAATTGAAGACCTAATTGAAACGCTGATGCCCTAATTGAACTTGAACTCGAACTTGCCCTACTCGAACCCTAATTAATCTTGTAAACTTGAACTTTTAGCCCTAATTGAACCTGAGAGTGAGTGTGTGAGAGGTTGTGCAGCGGAGTACTTTGTTAAATTTCGATTAAAACTTTCAATATTGTTTTAGTTTTCCCCCCTTTGTTTTTGCTTCCCGCCGTAAACATTATTTCACGCGCGGATTGCTAATATGGACTAAACATTTTTTTTCACGTGGATCGCTAACCTGGACCGTTGGATCATGTTGACGCGGATTGATAATTTTATTCACAAGGCTACTGCAATACATGTTGATATATATGCTAACACATTTAAGCGTGCGTTGCAATAGACAAAAAACAGCATATCAATGGCAACATTGTAGTTAGCAACACCATGCATTTTCGTTGTGATAGGCCATCTATGGCGTACTGTGTCTAAATACAAATAAATATCAATCTAGCAGAACGCTTGCATCTCATGTTCCATATATATAGTATACAATCATAACTGCAGGCGCTTATTGGAGATTAGATTCCGATTATGACAAGGTATGGAACCACCTACCGATAGTGTATCTCTAGAGGGGAATACATTGGGTTCAACAAGAACGTCTTGCAACCCGGCCCACACATGACCGACCACTCATTTCGCTTGAGTGTATCGAATGTATATCACCAACGGTTGGGATCAGCAACCATTTCCCGAAAGGGAAAGCATCAAAATAGATTAAAGAAGAAAATGGAATTTCTCTAGATAGGTGATTATACACTCTAATGGGAGAAACCCACATAGTCGTGTTGCCTGCCCGATTTATGTCATTTCGCGGTTGATGAGGCTTGAGCTTTGAATTTACCTTAGAACATCTAGCAACCAATATTTACTTTGAATGCCACATCGTCAGATCCGCCAGAGATCACTAATTGATGTTCACAAAAATACTCTAGTAGTTAAGCTAAGAGAAGTGCCGGTTTTCTCTGCCACCAACTATATTATGTTTAAAGAAATCAACGTACTTGATCCCTTTGGAAATACTCTATTAGACATTTGTCCATACAAGTCATTCAGATACAGGATGAACCGAAGGCACCCTCCTACCACTTCCTAGGTATTACCCTATAGATTAGTAGCAAGTAGTCCTTGTAATCTGTAGATTCCAATCACGACAGAATCATTGTCGAAATATCTCTGGCCATTAAACCAGAGAAATTCAACAAGTAGTTCTTCCGCTCATGAAGATCAACGGTCTTCGGTTGCTCCATCTTCTATCAGCATCTTTCACGTATTTGCTGGTTCAGAATGGTTTTCGAATATATATTCGATCCCGGTCTTTCCATACCAACAATCGTATTGGTCAAATTTGATAGTCGGTGATTTAACTATCAAATAAAAAAAATTGTGAAAATAAGATGAGTTCACTGATTCAGTACTTAACATTACTTGGCCTCCTTTTAGATAAAATAATTAACCCATGGTTAATTTAAAACTCTGAATCTTCCAATATTATTAACACAATATTTGTCTCTTATTTCATTTTAAAAGTATTTACAAAACTATATTAGAATTAAATCATATATATATATATATATATATATTTCCACCTTAGATTCAATTAAAATTTCATGTAAATTATCGTTAGGGCTTCTCTTTTATTTCATTCTCGAAAATAATAACGAGCCATTCCCTTTTAATAAACGTATTCAAATTCATCCTGTAAATTTATTAAATCTCGTTATATTTTCAAAAATCTCTTTTTTTCGTTACTTCAACATATATTTGTCCCTAACCGAAAATTAGTAAGAGAATAACTCCCTAAATATCGACCCCGAAGGCCGAAACCAACATCAGATAGACACTCAAGAAGTCATTCAACTCAACTAATCTCCAGTCAGTTTCTAATTTCCTTAACTCCGTTCAAATCTGCAAAACGTTTGCTTTTAAACCATTTCTCCCTTTTACTCCATTCAACCATTTCCTGCTTTGAAAATATGGTTTCAATTCCATTCACTTCACACTTAATTTTATTATTAAGTAACACTAATTTAAAATCAATGCTTTAACACATCATCCCATTGTATAAACCTCGTTATATACCTCTGATTTAATATCAGTCCTTTTTACCTTGATTTTTTAATTCAAATGTTAACTCAACATTTATTTAAACCATCGTATTCGCTTAAAAATCCTTTTTATAACTTTGTTATAAAACTCGGGTTTTAATATAAAACCTGTTCAAAAATTCTTTGCACAACGTAATTAGATTTCATTTCAACTTCGATTAACTTTCATAAATGATTTTCATTTAAATAATAATCTCTTAAATTAAATTAATAATTCACTTCACCGTTAACTAACGTATAATTAGTTAACTTCTTTATTTACTAAATAAATAATAAATTCCTTTTTAAAAACTTATTAAAATTAAAAAAATTATTTGTTAAACCATTTTGTTAGATTAATTCAAAACAAACTGATTTAATAATCAATTTAGTTAAAATGGATGACTTCGTTAGTTCAGAACACGATTACCTCGTTAACCACTCCAAATAGTCCATTGTTTAAATAAATTAATAATGTAATTAATTTAAATAATTTCATTTAGTTGTTTCTTAAAGAAAACAATTATCTAACTCTTAACCGTTGGGCTCAGTTCTGCTCATTTACTTAAAAATCTTCTTAATAGAAGAATTTACTTTATTAAATCAATTAATTATAAATTTAATAAATGATAAACATTTAATTTCTTTTTAACAAACTTTTATTCAAAATAATATATCTCAAAATCTAAATTCAGTTATAAAAAAATAAAAATTTTAACTTTACTTCTATCGATTCATCTGACAGTAAATCAATATTTGAAAAACAATTGATTTATAGGTTATATACTGCTAATTACTCAACCAATATCACCCATTGGTTTAGATAAACAAAATGTGGAATTTCAGATCTACGGTTAACAAATCAAATCAATGATTTACTCATAACAGTTCTTCCATCCGGCACCGTTTCCAATATTCCACCCACTGCTTTGTCCAATCCATCACGCCTCCTTTTGTTCTTTTTTGTTGACTGTTTTTATTTTCCGAGAGCCCAAAGCCCAAATATTTCTCACGGCCCAAAAAACACTGCACCTCAAACCCACCTGTTATTCCCCATCACACACGGTGTACAGCAATTTCCACAATCCCCACACGTCCCTTTTTTTTTTGCTTTATACGAATAGAAGCCCAGTTTGTTTTTATCATCGTTTCTTTTTTTAAAAAAAGGCCGGGGCCCATAGCCCATATAATATAGGTAGGCCGTTACGTTTAAATACTAATTATTAGGCAACATAAGGGAGATTTTGGCATATTTAATTAAAATTAGCACGTTATAATTATCTTCCTCTGTTGCCTTGTATCTTTGTTTTCCATCATGCTCGATTCCCTTTTTCCATGCACCTCACCATCAACCCACTTTCTCCATGAACGCTCCACGCCGTAACCAGCGAATTCCCCATGCTACCTACCCCTGTCTTACATTACATATAGCACTTCTCGTGACCCATTAATTTTCCCGAACCCTGTTACTGTGCACCGCAACTTCTCTTTCCTCCTGCGTTTCCAAGCCGAACCAAGCACTAAGCTCCACAGTCGGGTGGAGGTAGCTGAAAGAGGCTTGGTGAATGCAGCGTGTTTTCTTTTCGAAATTACTGGGTGATGTGAAAATACACTGATGGAGAAATTTCATGTCTGGAGGGAAGGTATATATAGCCGGGACATTACATCGGTTTATACCTGTCATGTTGGGCCTTCGAGGCGGGTAGATTAACGGCCCTCTTTTAAGAGATCAAAGTCTAGGGTCTTGTCGAGGAATGGTTAACCCATCCCAGCCTAACCCGTATTATTGAAACATTATTAAACTGCTTTATTACTATAATAATAATAATAACTTGTTAATCTTTCTAAATATATGTGGTTATGGCATGAGAATGGTATATACTGTCAATCAGTAAACTATAAAATTTTCAAAGTATTAAATTGCAACAATGATAATTTTACAACGACAAATGCATACGTTCTGAACGATTTTCGTACAAGCCATTTAATTATATTCTCCTTTAATTGTAAACACATTATTATTTGTATTCAAATTTATCATTTAAAAATATAAATAAATAAATTTGTGTATATTAATACACAATTTCATCGTGTTTTAAGGCGGGTTGAGTCTACCTTGATCCATATGGGTCCGGGAAATAGAGCAAAATTCTAAACTCACATCTGGTTTACAAGACAAATCTAAGACGACACTCAAAAAGTTCAGGGTGGGTCTGAAGCCCAAAAAACCGACCCAGTTGCCATTCCCAGAATAAACCTTAGAGTAACATAACCCAACTCTAACGTCCTAGAGATGTCTCCCTTCTGTCCTGTGCTTCATTATTACAGTGAAAATATTACAATTAAAAGTGTCAAAGTACCCAGGAAATATCGTTTCATGTGTCCAGAAAAAATCCGCAACAGTTAATCAGTTGACCGACCTGGGTAATCAGTCGATTGATGCAATCAAACGAAGTATCAGGATCAACAAAAACGAGAGAAAAAACACATGAATAATCCTGAACAGTTTAATCGAACTTCAATCATTCTTATTTTTTATTTTTAATGGTATTAAGCAACCATTTTTTGGAAACAAACCTACCTGATGAAGGCTTGGTGATCCCTAAACAGAAGAAGAAAGGGCATAAAGATTGAAGATACAGTACATATGTACATAGAAAAGCAAGTGCATTGATGATGACAACGCTTATTTTGTTAAATATGCCTGAGTTCCAATTTCCAATGGTTTGTCCTACATTTATTTTGTTTGATATGCCAATTCCAGTACAACATGTAACATACAAGCTTCTATGTTGGACCAGTTTTCTATGCTATAAAACAACTTTCTTAGGCTGTTTTCTTCCTAGAAAGTGGCCTGCACTTGCAAATAGGGCAGGTTCCTTGCTGCCTCAGCCATGGAGATATGCAATTTGCATGGAACTGTCACGAAAATTATATAAAAGTATTAGTTAGGCATACATGATAAAAATAATACTTGAAAACACACACATAAAATGCATCTGCATACCTATGTATCATGGCAATCTACGAGATATACATTCATTTTATATATATATATATATATATATATATATATATATATATATATATATATATATATATATATATATATATATATATATATATATATATATATATAACTATAACATCTTATGTGAGTGCACAACAATAATCTTGATTTTGTTCACATGAAATGGTGAGCTTTCTTAAAGACTTCGGGTGAAGTGGTTTATTTGCTGATATACATTTGCAAATAATAAATTAGGTCATGATATAGAAAACATATACATTCAGAAGATATATATGATACATGATTTGCTATGTGCATTAGGTTTACTTACATATTAGTTGGGGTAGATATGTTTCTTGTGACTCATCATATGTTTCCTATGGCTCCTTAGGTAAGACAACTAAATAAATATCAGCAATCCTGCATGTATGTTTTAACTCATTTCATCATTCTATAGCATATATCAAATTTTGATATACTTACGTATCCTAGTCATAATCCTAGACTTACTTTCAATGAGTTGGTGTCATCTAAACATACATTCATGTTGTATTATAGAACATTTATTGCTCAAATCCTTAAAGTTAAACCAACTTTCCATTCAAATCTACTTATACATCATTTTTATGACATTAATTCATCCATCAATAGCAGCATTTTTGAAAATGTTGCAACAACCACAGATGATTTTTAATTTATTTTTTCTTTCCATTACAAATAAATTATTAATTAAAATTTTCATTCAAAATTATGAACTTTATTATTATTTAAAATGGAAGTAAGTTTTTGTTAACAAAATAATAATTATTTGTCACTTAATGCACACAAATAATATAATGAACAAAACATTATAATAAAGAAATAAACATTAAATGATAATGAGTGAGGTGTGAATTAATCATTGGAGTGGTGAAATTACGAATATCAGTTGTAATTAACCTAAAAATATATGGAAAAGTGGAAGCTTTAATATTGTCATTCAAAAAATGTTATTACACCATATGAATGCAGTTTATTGATGGTAAAGGTTAAGACCATGTGTTCTGAGCAATACTATCAAATATCTCAAATGTGAGGACTGAAGAGAGACTAAGAGAGAACTAGAATTCATAGTAATCCAATTAAGTGGTTAATCAAAACCTATATACTACTGCGAGCATTGAAATAATTTGTGAATGATTACGAAATTAGAGATTATGGTAGGCTTATATAGTAATTCATGTAAAAGGGCGAAATTTTGAGAAAACCACAAACAATATGACTATAAGACGGCATAACAAAGTTAAGTCCTGAGTTCTAGCACATTTCTGTTCAGTCTGTAGATCTGTGATATCCATAAATGATTCTCTCACTATTTTTTTAGTTACAGAAACTCAAATTCAAAACAACATGCTGCGGCACTTTGTAACAAATTATTCTTACATATATTTTATGACTAATTCTAGTGAAATATCGTTAAATTCTCAAACGATATTGAGCTTAATATGAACCAATCTATAATTGTTCTTCAAGTTATAGAGCTAAGAAGTGAATTCCAATAGTATTAGTACAAGAATATAGGAGTTACCATTGATAATTGGAATGAATTAGCTTAAACAGGTGATTTTCTATATCTACTGAAGCGTAAAATAGAAGCAATAAGTATCATTTTGTAGTATATAAATAACACGCATGTGATAAGCTATCATCTTGTAATGCTTGAAAATAGTTTTACTTGTTGCTGCAATAATATTATTTCTATAATCATTGCAGTCAATAACCATACTCATAGCGTATTAGCGTATGTACTCACATCCTAAACACATTAATGAACACAGGTACTTAATCGGTAAACATGTCAACACAGGTAGAATTACCAGAGAAAATCATTATCCTAGTGATTCTTTAAGATTTCAACAATTTGTAATTTGGTTTGAAGTTTGGTTTGATTACAGTATGTCGTAGTAACGTCGGTACTGCAATCATCTCTTACATACACATAAGAGTTGGCAAAAATTCGATTACAAAAGAAATATTTGACGTTACATACCTACTTGCTCAAATATGAGGCATTTTCATATCCAAGAGGCGAGACAAACGCCTCAAAACGTTGAGGCATAAGCCTTCCAAGGAAAAAAAAAAAAGGCGTACTAATTCAAGCATTTCGTTAATTCTTTCATCCATTTTTAAGCTATATCTTTTTTGCTCATTATAAAACTGTCAAGCTGCTATATAAAAACATGAGCAGTTAAATAAGGAGCAACAATTACACAATTCAAGCAAACCTCACTAAGCACCAAAATGTTGCAGGAATCCTTTTCAACTGTGAATCGAAATCGATTCTCTACAGGAGTCGACTTTGATTCCTGTACTGGAATCGACTTTGATTCATAAAAATAAATTACCGGTGTGTTGTCGTTTTTTACCAACAAGTGTGAAGCATCAAAGAAAAGAGCAACATCAGAAAAAAATTGAAAGCAGCAGCATGTGTGTTTTTCTTTAAAAAAAAAAAGTAAGCATCAAAACATTTTTTTTCATTTTTTTTTTCGTTCTTTAACTTTTTTGATCCTCAAAGGGTTGAGACTTACGTTTTTAGGGGAAAATGCCTCGATGTTTTCTTGGGGACGTCTCGCCTTGACGCGTGCCTCACACTCGCGTTTTTTAAAACACACTGGTCAAAGCACGTATGTTCCCTCACCATTGTATACATGTTTCATGAAAATCATTTTTCATGTATTTTTTTTGTGTATAATTCTAATCCCAAATTTTAAATCACACCCATGTCATTTTTTTTTAACTTCCACTTTGGTGTGCTCCCATGTCACATAGCTTCTAGCATTGAAAAGGGTTGCTAATTCTAAAATTCATTGGGTACTATTGCATGAAATGATTCAAGTACTGAAGTAGGCATTGAATACATTTCAACACTTTGCAGATGATTTAGTAAATTAAATACATATAATTGTATATATTATTAATTAGGATGAAGGATGTGCATGATGAGTATATCATATTTAGTGTTCGTAGTAGTGGAATATAATATACTGAAAAACTATCACACAAGTACTATCTGACAAATTGTGTACTTGTTCTACGAGAAAAACACCTGTTTTTTGTTTTGTTTTTTTTTTTTTTTTTTTTTTTTTTTTTTTTTTTTTTTTGCCTAGAACGATTGTTCTGTGTTTTTCGTTAAATTTTGCATCTTTTTTACTGATTATGTCCATCATGCATAATTTTTAATATGCTTTCATATATTTTCGGCAACCTTAATGATTATTTTGAGTACTCGTTATGTTTAATCATTCAAACTTTAGACGGACTCACTTTAAATATAAACCTCCACGGAAAATACAAGTCAATAATAGCTTTATCTCAAACTTGTTGCAAAAATAGACTTATTCTTGGTTTTATACATGCACATTTTCGAAATGTACGTGTAGAGAAACAAAATTATGCATGTACATTTTGAAAACGTAGACGTATAAATTTGGAGATGAAAAGAAAGCCTATTTTATAATAAATTTCAAACAAGGCATGTTTGTGAAATAAGTTTTGGGGTGGGAACTAATTTTATAATTTCTCTTAATACATTTACTATACACAAAGACCAAGGTCTGAGATCTCTGTCTTGGTCTTTTATAATTTAAGGATTTTTAACCTAGTTCGTTCGAGAATTTTAGTTCGTGTCTCGGTTTTGGATTTCATCATTTATTAGTCATATAGTTAAACATATATTTGTTTAACTAATATACTTGAAACAAGATGAGTAATTTAACATTAATTGGAAAACAAGATACAAATGAGCAATATTGATTTGATTGATTATAAAAATTCTAACAAATATATATTTTATGATTTTGCATGTTTCTATGGTTAGTTTTTCAAATTATGAGTATATATATTTGAAACTCAAATGTATTCTTTTTTAATTTTTATATAAAATTTGAACTTCAATGATTTTCTTACTGAACTTTAGTTTCATTCCAGTTCCTAATGAAATGACTACAATCTTGGTGTTTAGATTGAAATTTTAAACCTTGATATAGAGTCGATATTTTTTTTTTTGGGCATGTTAGAGAGAGGGAGGTGAAGAAATTTTATGATCTTGTAGTAGAGAACTAAGATCTAACACAGTTGTTTTTATCGACAACCATCAACCAACCAACACAAACTAGTGTCATTGATTACTTTATCTCATCTAGTATGTTATCATTAGTTATCGATGATTGCAAGTTTTGTGATTTGAAATTATACATGTTTGGCATAATCATTGAATTTGGCATTCCACAAAGAGAATTATTCAACAAGTTATACGTAGCTATTTAAAATATCATGTATACATTAAATGAGTAAGTACAATACTACATCATGTGAACTAATACTATAAAGATGACAACACATACTTATGGTGATTAGACCAACTGTATAGTACACAGCAAACTATTGCTCATAAAATAATAATAATAATAATAATAATAATAATAAATGGAGATTGGAGAATGTAAGATGATGATTCGATTAGATAAAAGATAGTCATAAACCAGGGAGCAATGGAAAGATTAGAAGCAAGTGACGCCCACAAATAAATAATATCAAGAAAAATATACTTAAATGTTATGGCGCATATAAAAAAGAAAGTAATGCATCGGTAAGAATATGAGGTACTTTTCTACATAGAAAAAAAAGGACAAAAATGAAGACCTAAATGAAAATGAAAGAAAGTAACGAGGACGAATAGAAAATAACCTAAAGATACGACTCAAGATAGAATTGATGAAAAATGATAATTCATACATTTGTCACCAATCAAGCGAATTATGATGATTCTAACACATTCATATACCTGTTCCATAAAATAAAATAAAATAATTGCTTTCATTGTTTTGATGATTTTGATCCAATTTTCAAAACACTCCCAAGTTATGTAGCTGCTACAGTTGAGAGTGCGAGGTAAACGTTGAAGTACCATCGAATAAAAGTTTTAAGAAACTAAGTGGGCAACGAATACATTTCAACACTCAATGTAATTTACTTGTTAAATACATATTAATAGTTGGAACTAGTAATAAAAATAAACCAGAGTATATACTTAATTACTGTTCAGATGGTTGGATAAAACGCTAGAAAGGCATCATACATATGCTATCTGACAACCAACATTTTTTTTTTCTTTTTTTTTCTTTTCTTTCTTTTTGGAATACTTGGATGGTAATACAAATTAATGTTACAAGTCTTAGGTAGTATCCGACACTGCATGTCAATATATATTCGAATTACGCTGCGCAAATTTTGAATCTATGATCGCTCACATCAAAATCGAAGCGTCTGTCCACTTATGCTAGTCATATATTTACGACAAAGCATTGTTTTTATCTAACTTTTCTCTTAGCTTGTAAATCATACATGTATAGCTTGTCATATGCTTTTATATGTTTTTTACGACAACCATGATTATTTTTCCCGAAGTGTATGTTAAGTTTGCTCATTTAAAGGTCAAACAGATTTCAAGATTTATACAAGATCTAGTTGAAGTTCTAACATGTGATGGTGAAAATGAGGAGGTGGTGAGAAAAATTTACCCCTTGAAGTGAAGAACTTTAGACACATGAATTTGTTATCATAGATTGTCATTAACCACCAGCACAAATACTAATGAATTTGTTTACTTATTTATAGTATGGTATCATTAGATATCAACCGTTGCAAGTTTCGTAACAAAAAATATATATAATTGTAATACGATTGACATTTGGGCGTACACAAAGAGAATCATTCAACAAATTATATGTAGCTATTAAGAATATTATGCATACATTAAATTAAATGAATAATTACAGTACCACATCATGTGAACTATTAGTATAAAGGTTATAACACATATATCTATGGTAATTAGACCAACTATATAGCACACAATAAACTATTGGTTGTTTAAAAAACATAGAAAAAAGACTAATAGGAGGAGATTTGAAGTTATAACATGTTCATTGCAAAGTAATTAGAGCAACTATATTGTACAATGTAATGTTAATCATTGAAAGGTGAAAAACTAGAAAATATGATAAAGGTAGAAAAATTAAAATGCTAAAGTGATTATTGAAGTTACTAAACAAAGATACTCACAAATGTGGCTGTGACATAAAAGTATGGGCGCACACAGAGAAGATAAGACATGTTTATAAGAAGAGGCATAATATTTATATAGCAAGAAAAAAAACCCAAAAAGGGAATCCAGTTTAACAAGAGAATAAAATATTAAAAATGTCTTGATGAAAACTAAAATTGGCTAAAAATATGAACTAAGATAGAAATTTAAGAGAAATCAAAATTCGTAGAACCGATATCAATCATTTAGAAAAAAGATAATTATGATGAAGATCATAACACTAGGGCGGCCAATGAGTACCCAAAATTCTTATAATTTGTCCACACCTGTATTGGAGGGGGAAAAACCTAAATTTTGAAATTGGTTTTTACAAGATAGTAATTTAAGATTGTGAATATTTTATTACATAAAATAATTAACGTTTACTATTTTATTAAGGTAACATGTAATAATTCATATTACGCATGTATAAATGAATATTTATTGTTCAAAAAAGAATATTTATCCTCGTAATTTTTATGCTTCTTATTTATATTAAAAAATTATCCTTGTATTTTTTTTATACTTCATGTTTATATTACCATCATGACTCAAGAACTTATATTGGATAATTTTCCATTTATTTTTTTAGTTTATTATTTACAAGTGTAGTGAAATATCTAATATCTGTCTATACCAAGGTTACAATTACTCAACATCTAAAAGTGACTTATGTTAATATGCTAATATATGCATCCGAAAGTATCTGTTCACATGTCTATGCACATTATTCATACACACACATACAGAAATACACACATACGAATATATATATATATATATATACACACACACACAAATATATATATATATATATATATATATATATATATATATATATATATATAACTGTGTCTACATGCACACACACATATATACATATTGTTGTTTCATTGAAAACTAACTTTTTTTCCCGTACAATTTTGATTTGAAATTTCAAATTACACCTATAGCTTCTAGTGTTTAAAGTGTTTGCTAATTCTCATTATTGATGTACTATCTAAGAAAACATTAAAAGTTGATTACATCTCAACGCTTACACGTGCTATCAACCTAACTTAGTAAAATGAATTTTGTAGGATGAGTATTTCATAAATGATGTGTATATAATAATGGAATAAAATTTGAATTATTCATATATGTAATGTCTAACATATCATATACGTATTTCATAAGGGGATATTTCTTTTTTTTTGGTATGATTTTGCATCTTATTTTAAAAGCTTTAACTATTATACATATTTTAATATTCATTTATATATCTTTTGCACATTTAATGATTGTTCGAAGTGCTCATTGAGATAATTCATTAGTACATCGAATACATAACACCATCTATATAAGATTTAGTTGAAGTTAATACATTACCTGGTCCGGTACAGATAGGCAAGCAAGACACATGCCTAGGGCAACCCCTTTAAAACAAGGAAACCCTCCATGAAATAGACTTTTTTTAACTTAGGTAGTACATAACAGTGTCATACTATGTAAATAGTGCTACTGTTTTAGATGTCCATATAATGGGAGTGCCTCTTTATTACTACACACCATGAATGAAATAACAGTAGTCTGATCTAAAAGAAGTTAATATTTTCATGTTATGAAATAACAGATTCTTGAATAATATTGTGCATACTTCACATTTAGAATGAATTAATAGTACAAGTACACATTATAAAAAGGAATTTATAGATTACTATTTTTCTGGATCTCAATGTTTGACTTCTTTTCTTTGTAATACCAGATACTAACAACTGTACCAAAATGTGTAGCAGGTAAGCTGTTTGTGGGCAAAAACTTTAATATGTTTATTTTATATTCCTGCTTAGAAACTGATCACTAGTTATCGACTAAAGTGAAGTTAAAATGTATTATTGGATGTTCAAAATACGTAGTAGGGAAAACAAGTTTACATCATAGTATCTTGCCATTGAAATATTCATTTCAAAAGCTTCCCATACCATAAGCTGTACTTAACACTAAAAATGTTTACATTTGATGCATACGACTACAGGTAGTAGCACAGATTTAACAATAGTTTGTTACTTTGTTAGTACTAACCATTTCATAATATAGGTAACAAAAATTGAAAATGGCTTGGGCAAACCGACATTACGAACCGGCCATGTACATTACATTTATGTATACAAGCGTTACAGCACACGGTTCGCGCGTGATAACAGAATATTGTTGTGCATATTTTTCAAAAAAAAAAAAAAAAAAAAAAAAAAAAAGATAAGACAGACACATCCGAACGTAAATTACTTTCACATAAATTTGATCATATTTTTTACAAAGTAGTTTTTTTTTTCCCTTGTTACAACGTCTTACTTTATATAGCTTTTTTTTTTATTTACATTGTTAATCTGTAAATAATGAATATATAGTGTAACGTGATAAGATATGGAAGTATTTTATTTAGCTTAGTTTTTTATGTACATTAATTTTTACAAAAACTTCTATTTTTCAGATGTTATTTTTAACTCATAAGATGCGGTAGTATTTTTAGATGAGTATTTCGAAATGATAGAGAAATGTCAGTTGTCGGATAAAAGTTTGCAGTTTAAAGTCAGCTATTAATAAAGATACGATGATACTATGATGTATTGCCATCATGTAGAGAAAGATATAAAGTATAAAAACATGAAATAAATATCTGCTTCATATTAGAAACACAGATTGGTCGGACATATTGGAAAATGTGAATACGATATCTGGTCATTTCTTCTTCTAAAAATATACTGACGGGCTAATTGCTTGATAAGCCATTATTAAATTTTCCTCTTCGTGCAAAAAATATTTTTTTACAAATTAGATATGTTGAACGTATTCAGAAGAAAATGATTCCAGTAAAAATTTAACCATTTTTCACGTTGAAAACATATGTAGTTGGTTTGATTTTTTATTTCTACATTACATCTTTTCATTTGTCTATTTTTGTTTATATATTATTAACCTATAAAAAAAAACTATAAAAAATGTTTAATTGTTAGATTTAAATTAAATGATAAGATATGGCGATATTATTAGATTAACGTTCCAAAAGTTTGCACTTTCAAGACAGCTATTAATAAAGATATGTATATGTGTGGATGTGTGTACGTGTATAAGCCACTGCATGCATGAGAAATAGAGGAAAATTATGCTCTTGCAATGTAAAACCTCTGCAACACAAACTAACTTAATTACTATTGTCAATAATTACTTCATTTTTTATAATATACTATCATTAGATATCCATGGCTACAAGTTTATTAATTTAAAATTATACAATTTGGTGTAATTAACGAACATGCATTGTGCAAAGAGGATCATACAACAATGATTTAATGGCAAATAATCGGTGCACTCAACCAAATGATCAGCACTTAAAGCACGTGTATGTCCTGTGCAACATAAATGTTTAATACAAATGCGAAGTACACACACATAAAAAAACAAAATGATACATGCTTTTCATACAAGTTTAAATAATTGTTACAAATGTCACCGATCCGCAAGTATTGTGCCACAAAACATCAATTTATAAATAAATCCAAATTTTAAATATATAATTGCTGACATTATAATTTGAAATCCAAATTTAAAATATATAATTGCTGACAATATAACATCGATACTATATATGCAAACCTTTCAGAGAAATTCAACATACATGCATAGTATAGTGGCTTGGTACAATTTAAATACCGTTGTAACGGTTATTATTATTATTATTTTGTCCTTTCTGGGTCTTGTGGCGAATGCCAAAAATGAAAAAAAAAAAAAAAACAATACATATGGTGGAGCTGAAAATGATAGATAAAAATATTTTAACATAACTCTCATCAGTGATCAAATTACTAAATTTGCATTATTGTCCATTATAATAGATCTAGCTTTATAGACGTCGATGTTTATGAATTTTTTGAAGTAACTAGCTAAACAGAAAATCATACACAATTGTGATTGACTAATATGTCAATAACTTATATTATATGAGAAAGTTTGTATAAAATAGTATCCTTGAACAAAATACATATTTAACCAGTATAATCATATACTTCCATGTACTGTTGCTTATTCTTAATTAACTAGAAGAACTGGTAAAAAAATACATAAAAAAGCTATGATTTTGAAATTTTGAATCCAAGGATACATAACGATAAATTACAATTATATGTAATCCTATTTTCAATTGTATTATTTCTTTAGAAATGGCTTTCAAGTGTATGAAAAAAATTGAAAGTCATGCAAAATATTATATGAAAATGAAATTTTTATTTACAGTTAGGTGTAACTATGTTTTCTCAAATATTAAAAAAATAATCACCACGTAAGCTGAAAATATACAAAAAATAAAATAAAGAATCTGTTGGGACATGAATCTCAACTAAATGAAGAATTGATAATTATTTATTGATACGAAGAATACGAAAAACATTAGAAAATGAATATATATATATATATATATATATATATACATATATATATATATACATATATATATGAGGAGGGTTCCGCTACACCTCTTATATTGCACGTGAACTATCCTCTTAATCTCCACCACCCATTTCCTCACTCATTCTCTCTCTTTCCACTAAGAAATAATATTGAAATGAAAAGAGAGAGAATGTGTGGAGAAATAAGTGGTGGAGATTCGAATATGCAAGCTCAGTATTATTCTAATTTTTCATCTGCTACTTTCGCCATAAGTGAGCTTCAAACTTTTGACATTATGCATATATACAGTAAAGGTAGTAGGGGAATTTTACAATCAGAGATGCTAACACCAGTCGCGCATCAAGCGACTGAAGTTATACTTGCTCTGGGATTGGCCACACAAGTCTAAGTGGGGTCCACATTCATTGAATTTAAAAATAATATGTTCAACAAATTAGCACAGCGACTGTAGGGACGCGCGAGTGACGCTAGCAATTCCCCTTTACAATTAGACCAAAATATTGTAAACTTCTTACAATTATTGATAAAGATTTAAAAGTTGTTACTTAGAATATCATATTTATATTAAAATAAATGCACTATATGATACTTCCTCATGTGAAGAATTAGCAGATAAATTATATAACACATGCATTGCATGGAAATTATGCCAAATATCATACGGAGCGAATGTTAGTCATTAAAAAAGAAGAGAAAATAGGATAAAGTAAAAAAAAAAAATGAAAATGCCAATTATAGAAATGGCTGAAATTACTAGAGAAAAAAAATAAAGTTACAAATGTGAGAGTAGGTGAAAAATAGTAGTGGAAAAAATAAATGAAAATTTTAGAAAAATAGACATAGATAGTTGTGATACATAGATAAAATGATATAGCAACGTGTTTGTTACAAGAGAACATAATACTTAAATAAATGAAAGAGACAAAAATGGTTTAAAATTGATGATGTGAGAAGAAAATTTTAACAATGACTTGAAAAGGCTAAATTTAACTAAGATATACGACTCTAGATTGAATTTATGGGAAATGAGAATTTATGTGATTGATCACAATCGTTTAGGTCTAAAAAGGGATGGATATGAGTGTAACACTCACATAGATGTGGTTGTTTCATAAAGAAATTGTTTTTTGTTCTTTGTATAATTTTAACCTAAATTTTCGAATATATCCACATCGTACTACTACTAGTATTCATAGTGCTTTCATCGAAAGAAAAGATTTAAGAATCTAAGTGTTGAATACATCTAAACACTTGTACACAGATAGTTTTGATACATAGAGAAAATGATATAGCAACGTGTTTGTTACAAGAGAACATAATACTTAAATAAATGAAAGGGACAAAAATGGTTTAAAATTGATGTGAGAAGAAAATTTTAACAATGACTTGAAAAGGCTAAATTTAACTAAGGTATACGACTCTAGATTGAATTTATGGGAAATGAGAATTTATGTGATTGATCACAATCGTTTAGGCCTAAAAAGGGATGGATATGAGTGTAACACTCACATAGATGTGGTTGTTTCATAAAGAAATTGATTTTTTGTTCTTTGTATAATTTTAACCTAAATTTTCGAATATATCCACATCGTACTACTCCTAGTTTTCATAGTGCTTTCATCGAAAGAAAAGATTTAAGAATCTAAGTGTTGAATACATCTAAACACTCGTACATGCTCTAGTTAAAAGGTAAAATAAATATCACAACTTGATAACAAAATGAACTAAAGAGTGTATTCCATATAAATCTCAAATAAACGAAGAATTGATAATCATTTATTGATGAAGAGAATATAAAAATATTATAAAATGGATATATATATATATATATATATATATATATATTTATAGCTCTCAACCGTATAATTAGCTACAACATTTCAAAATTTAACAAAATTTGTATATGGTCAACCTACATATTGAACATCTACAAAATTTTGTTAGATCGAGAATGGTGTAGCTCAAGATATGATAGGAGTGCTACAAAACAAGGGTGTCATAAAATGATATATATATATATATATATATATATATATATATATATATATATACATGTATATATATATAGGAAAAGTCTATTTAGTCACAAAATGGTAACACAAATTTAGACACAAGCAATCTTAACCACTAGATCTTTCCCGGAATTCCACCATTCATATAAAGACAAACGAATCCTACGGTCCTGACTTTGTATTTCTGATTCTATGTTTAATTTTGTATCCCAATAATCGCTCTCATTTATATATATATATATATATATATATATATATATATATATATATATATATATAGAGAGAGAGAGAGAGAGAGAGAGAGAGAGAAACGTTTCATTGCACCCAAATAGCACAACGCCCCTGAATGTCCCTTGATTTCCACCATACAACATCCTTTCACTTTCCACGCACTCACTTTTTCTCTCACTCACTCATTATTTAAATTATATATTTACATACATACATACATGCATAGATATATATATATATATATATCATGATTGGGATTCAAACATGCCGTCATGAGCGGGATTCGAACTTCTTTGGGAAGTTCGCGATCAAACCAAATTATTGTAAACTTCTTCTAATTGTAAAAAGTTATTTAGAATATCATATTTATATCAATATAAATGTACTACATGATACTTTCTTGTGTAAACAAATACTGGAAAGATGATATAATACATGTATTGCACGATGATTATGCCAGTATCGTACGAATCAAATATTGGTCATTCAAAAAGGAAAAGAAAACTTGATAAAAGTAGGGAAATAGAAATGCAAAAGAAATGAGTAAAGTTAATAAAAATAAAGTTACAAATGTGATGGTGGGTGAAAAAATAAAAGTGACAAAAACAAATGAAAACTTTTGGAAAAAATAAAATTAGATATTAGTGATAGATACATAAAATGATGTAGCAACGTGTTTCTTATGAGAACATAATATTTACACTGATGAAAAAAGCAAAAAAGAAAACCCTAAATTGATGTAAGAAGAAAGAATTGAAAAAGGTAATTTAACTTGAATATACAACTCTAGATAGAAATTTATAGAAAACAAGAATTCACGCGATTGATCACAATCATTTAGGTTTTAAAAAACAAGGGTGAGGACAAATGTAACACTTGCGAAAATATGATTCTTTCAAGAAAAATTTGCTCTTTTGTTCTTTGCATGATTTTGATCTAAATTTTCAGATACATCCACATCTTATTGCTTATAGTATTCACAATGCTTTTATCGAAATAAATTATTTAAGAATCTAAGTAGGTGTTCAATACATTTAAACACTAGCACAAGCTCTAGTTTAAAGGTAAATATACATCATTAACTTAGTAACTAAATGAACTATGCATAATGAGTATATGATAATGGAATAGAACATTGAAAAGGCACAATACCATATATGCCCAATGCAGAATAAATTATATACTTATTTTTGAGAAATTATTTCAGTTATGATATCGTACCTAATTTTACAAGTTATACTCAATTTTATATAGTTTTTAATATGCTTCCATATATTTCTGGCACCTTTAATGACTGTTCAAAGTGCTCATTAAGTTCAATCATTTCTAAGTTGAATATGATACTACCCATATGCATGATTCTTTTTTTATAGAACCAGAGTGATATTTTTTTAAGTAGAGCACCCATCGCTCGTATACACGAGTCAGTTGAAGTTTACATGTATACAGATACATACACTATATACATAGATTCAAATATTTATGTGTGTGTACATATATGCATACACACATATATGTGCGCACGCACACACACATACACACACTCACACACACACACACACACACACACACATATATATATATATATATATATATAGCATGGTTAGTATATGCACACCTATGTGTGCATGAGTAGCAGAGCGGTTGTATGAAGAACTTCTAAGGACATTTAACTTTTTTGTTGTGGGGTTGTTTAAACCAATCAACACAAATATTAATGTTATTAATTACTTCAGTAGTTTTTAGTACAATATCATTAGATATCAATGAATATAAGTTTCATAATATGAAAATATACTAATTTGGTATGATCAATTGATAAATGGCAAATTCTATTAGCACCTCCTAATTTACCTTTTCTACCCCACAGATTTGAGAAAAACATACACACCACATTTATTTCTTCTCACACCCCAGAATCTTCCAAAAATACCCTTTTTATTTTATTATCCAGTCCATTTTATTGTTATGAAGATCATTCTTTTCTATTAAAAAAAAAAAGAATGGTTGAATTGATGAAGTAGTAATGAAGATGGAAATCAGATTCAAGCACAAAAAATGTCCTTTTATTTTATTTTAAGTTTTCATTTATCACTTATTCTATTCATGAAAACCTAATATTGCCTTCAATGAGACACTGCATGTCGCTGAAATGAAACATTTGTTATTCTCACATTGTTAAACACTGTTAAACATTTCTACTAAAATGTCGTTAAACATATACAAACATTGTTGTTATATATATTAATACATTGTGAAAAATATGTTGACGATTCTGCTATATATATATATATATCATTGCAACTTATTTACTATAAGGGTAGAAATGTCAATTAATTTTAGATTAATTTGACGGGGTGGGAAAGGAAAAAAGAGGGGTGGAAATAGAAGTAGCCTTGATAAATTACAAAGAGAACTATTTTCACTAATGAATAAATATTCACAACACCACTACATGACAAACTAAATGCATCGTATTAGTGAACTAATATTTGAACTCGTCATATATTAAGAATAAAAAATATATTATGAGGAGGCTCCGCCTCTTTCCTGTAGCATTAAGGGGACTCGACGTCGCTCCTCAGTTTGGTTTAGACCCCATATTATACCAGCATCTCTTTCGGTTCTTCGGTCGTCTTTCTTTCTTTCTAGGGACGAAAGCACTCTCCCTGACATTATTTCAGTTGGGCCTCCCCAGGACTATAACCATGGCGTTCAATTTTGCTCTGAAAGTTCTTTTGACTCTGGTCCGGTATGGAATAAACTTATAATCTGATGATCGAGTCGAATCCTATTTTT
This sequence comes from Allium sativum, assembly GCA_030737875.1. Classification (NCBI taxonomy): domain Eukaryota; kingdom Viridiplantae; phylum Streptophyta; class Magnoliopsida; order Asparagales; family Amaryllidaceae; genus Allium; species Allium sativum. Next base: position 35,564,417 of record CM060917.1, on the reverse strand, counting down.
AACTCTAACTCTCTTGCTCACGCTATTGCTGTTCTTTTTGTTGCCTCAAAAGTAGCCGCTTCGGCGTCAACCAAGCAAATTTTTGTTATTTCTTTCTTGATGCCTTCTTTGGAAATCCTAAATAAACAAATTGATAAATTTAGAATACTTAATTTTAATGGAGGAAGAACTTCTTTTGTTTCTTTTTCATTCAACAACTCCAAACGGTAGGCTTTATATAGTAGCCTTATATGTCAATTCATACTTAATAGACATCGCATTTCACCAATAGACGTTACCTTTCATTAATAGACATAATCATTCACCTTTTTGATTTTCCACTAATATTGCATTTAATGTTTATCCAACAAAACTCCTCTGTAAACTTAAATGCTTTAGTCTTTTAGGAGGCTTTTTATACGTCACCAATCAGCTCTTCAGTTTTCTCTTTGAATGTTTCATCAACTTTGCAATGCTCATAAACAAGATGGGTCCATTTAGTCCTCCCACTATGTCCGAAGTGTTTAACTTGCATAACCTTCGGTAGAATACTTTTATCCATCTTATCTTCACCCGTTGGTTCTGAAAAATCTCGTCTGTATATGCCATCAGTGCCAGCAGTTGCAGCACGATCATTGGTCGTCTCAAACTGGAAAAATGCTCCTTTCTGGTAGTATTTCTACATAAACCTCCATTTCTGCTCAGGTTGTGAATGTTGTTTCGAATTTTTCTTTTCCCATTCTTTTCTCTCTTCTTCTATCACGTTTCTAACTCTTTCAATCTTTTATTTCTCCTTCATCCTTGCTTCTCAATCCTCTCTGTCACTTCTAATCCTAGCGATCTCTCTAGATTTACATGCCTCAAATTCTTCTGCTTTATTCACCTCATATCAGTATCAACATCCCCAATCTCAGCCTCCTCTTCTAAGTTCTTCTGCACTATTTCTTCTTTTCTAATCTCTTCAACAACAGTTTTCTTTGTCTCTACTTTCCTCTCTTCCAGTCTTTTTTCATAAGCTCCTCAAGCCTCCTCTCTTCAGCTTCAAGTCTTTCTCTTTCTACTATAGTATCGCGCGAAGCCTTTGAAATGAATACGGGCTTCACCATGGCAATACCTGCAAGCTCTTCTTCCAAATCAGTCTCATATTCAGATTCTTCTTCCTCTCTTTCTCCAACATTTTTTGTTCCGCTGTTGTCCTCCTCAATCTCGTCCTCTTTTTTGTTGTCATCATCGCTCCTCATCCTAGCTTCCACTATGTTCTCCATCACATTTTTACCATAAACCTCTTTTAATAAATTCCACGAATCTTTTGCGGATTTTTCTCCATTAATATGACTCCATGCTTCTTTATCGACGTTCTCACTCAGCACCATAAAAGCTTGAAGATCTTTCATTCTCATACTTGTAAATGCTTCACTTTCTTTCTCCACCATATTTTTTAATATCTTTTAGTCATTCATAGTCACTTTCAACGTTCTCCCATAATCCTTTAGAGATCAATTCTTCTTTCTTTCTGTTACTCCATTTTTCATAATTTTCTTGTGAGAACGAACGATGAAAAAAATAGAAATGTCATAGTTTCAACCAGGCTCTGATACTTTGTAAAATTATAGAAGCTCTGATACCAATTTGATAATTATAGAAGAGGAACTTTTGTAGAGGAAGAACTCCTTGAATTCCTTTTGTCACTTTTTCTCCACTTCTCTCTTACAACACTCTTACTTTTTTCTTTTCTTTCTTGCCTACAATAAACCAAAGTGGTCGGCTTTATATAGTAGCCTTACATGTCAATTCATACTTAATAGGCGTTCCTCTTCTATTAAGTATTTTGAGGTCGAAGAAGCTGAAGAAGAAGAAGTAGAGGACAAGATGGTTAAAGAAAAAGTGGAAGAAAATTTTGAAGAGGTCGAAGAAGAGAAAGAAGAGGAAGAGATTGATGAGTATAAAGAAGAAGAACCTGAGGAAGAGGTATACGAAGGAGAAGATAAGCAGATGGTATGTCTTATTGGCAATGACAAAGTGGGTAATCTTGAAACAAGTGATCGTAAACTGGAGAAGGAGGTAGACCTTAATCTTGAAGCAAACGATCACAAAGAAAGGGAGAATAGTACTATAGATACTAATTCTGCTTTTGGTGAGCTTGGGAGAGGCGAAAGAGTGAGCGCAAAGCCACCTGAAATGGATGACGAGGAGAAAGAGGCGAGCAAGGCTGCGAGTTTGGTGAATATTAGGCAAAGAACGAGCAAGAAAGAGGAAAGAAAGGGTTTCCAAGATCATATATTGCAAATCTTTCAAGCTTTGTCAAATTCTCAGCTACTAATATTTTCAGCAACAATTTCTCAGTGGGTAGAAAAGATGGCAAACCCTATGGTTAAGGATTTGATACATGTTTGTGTAGGAAAACCAAGAGCCGCCAATAGTTCGATTTAGCAATTGGTCATCTGGGTTGAAACTAAACTTAAGAAGAAGAAGACAAAAAAGAAAGTTTGGATAATATCTCTACTTTTACCGAAACATGTAAAATATAAAGGTTTGAAATGATTGAAGAAAATTTGGTTTAAAGGAGACATTTGTTGGGATAAACCAAAATTAAATGTTTAAGTGAAAGTCGTGTCTATTGGAATGGAGAGTCGTGTCTGTTGAAGTGAAAAGTCGTGTCCATTCAGTGAAGAGTCATGCTTGTTTAATGAAGTGTCATGTCTGTTTGATGAAGTGTCATGTCTGTTCAGTGGAGAGTCGTGAACGTTCGGTGAAGAGTCGTCTCCGTTCAATGGGTAATGTCTATGTAAACCATTATATATGTGTGTGTGTATTTGTGTGTGGTCATTTTTTTTGTAAGGAAGAAGAAAGTTTGAGAAAGTATGAGTGAGTACTAAAATGAGAAGTTGTTAAGAAGTAAAATCATTTGTGTATCCTCCACCCTTAAGTTCCTCCTCTTCTCATTCTACACAGATGTTCTTTTTTTTCCCAAAAAAAACAAAATTGCAGAGATGTACATATTGCATTATGTAAACTAGCTAATTATCAATAAAGGTTTATTTCTATTAGGCAGCTGCAATAGCCCATGTGATCAACATGGGGCTACTACCAACCAAGCCGCCAACCATGTCATCAACCCCTACCAACCATCTTTTCACCTTACAAATACATCCTTCTTCTTCGTAAGTTTCATCCTATTTCAAATCCAATAGAAAGAAAAAGGAAACAAGCTTAGAGTGGAATTGAGTATTGAGTGAAAAAGTGTTTTTGTAATCGCTCTGTAATATTCTCTCAAATAAAGGATCTGCAGCAGCCCGAAGACGTTGGTATAATTGGCCAAACTTCATTATTAAGTTTGTGTGTCTTACCATTCTATATTTATTTCTTTTCTTTACAAATTTAATTATAGAAAAACACTGTTATCACGGCGCTCGACTGGTCGGTTAGTCGAGATTGAAGCCTCGACTGGAAGTCACGACCTGTCAATTATCAATTGGAAGCTGCAGTAGAAGGAAGAAAACAAAAAACGCGAAGTAGGTACAGGAAGAAGGATAAGAGACAGGAAAACCAAATGAAAGTGGAATCAAAAGGAAAATTTGGAAAAATAAATAGAACTTACCGCATACACATTTAGCAAATTACTTTCAATTTTAACAGCAAATCGAGCATTGTTGAGGATAATTTAAGTGGATTTGAGCATCTACTTCAACCAAAATAGAGCAGACGAGGTTCGATTTGATGTCTTTTCTGTTTTCTTTTCTCTTTTTCGCTTTTTGTCTGATTGGATCTGAAGTCATATTTTGTTTTATTTTCTATTTGTCACTTTTTATCTGATTAGATTTGATATCGTTTTTAGTTTCATATGAATGGATAGGAAGATTTAGGGTTAAGATTTCAGATGTTGTGGGCTGTCAAAATTGAAATGGTTAATTATTAGATGGGCTACTTCTTTTTCAAGCATTCCAGTAAGTAAATATTATTCAACTTCTACTTTAATTACTGGAGACTTTAATGTACTTCTAACTATTGGACTTGTATCTTTATTATCCATTAAAAATACAGAATCAATATTACTTTAACTACTGGAGACTTTAATATATTTATTTATTTATCGACTAGTCCACTATTGACTAATTGGAACTTTATTGACTCGACTTACCATCGTAACAACCATATAGAGAAATTTACGTAATTTCCTAACAACTGGTATCAAAGTCATAATTTGTGAGAAAAAATAATCAAAATCGAGCGGGAGCGATGGTGGCAGATAAAAAAGGTGAAAATCGAGTAGTTTGATGGAGCTGACTTTGGTTTTTGGAAAATAAAGATTGAAGATAACCTATATCAGAAAAAGCTTCAACAACGGCTCTCGGAAAAGAAACCAGAGAATATGAAGGACGAAGATTGGGCTCTTCTTGATAGACATGCCATTGAAATTATTCAATTGACATTATCTCGCAATGTTGTTTCCAACATAGCAAAGGAAAAGATCACAACATGTCTTATGACGGCTGTCTCCAGTATGTATGAAAAGCACTGACATCTAACAAAATTCACTTGATGAGACGATTGTTCAATTTACGGATGACAGAAAGCGCATCGATAGCTCAACATCTCATTGAACTGAATACAGTTACTTCTCAGTTGAGTTAAGTTGAAATTGAATTTGACGAAGAAGTACAAACATTGATACTTTTGTCTTCCCTATTAGAAAGTTGGAATGATATCGTCATGGCAGCGAGTAGCTCAATAGGAAGCAACAAGGTAAAATTTGATGATGTTCGTGATATGGTTCTCAATGAAGAGATCCGATGGAGAGATTCTGGTGAGTCATCAAACTTTTCAATTTTTGCATGCAAAATCAAGATGAAGAAATTCAACAAGAGAAAATGGACTTAGCAAACCGAATTACCGAGTTACATTCAAGGGCTATAGATCTAAATCTAGAAATTCCAATAATTCTCATAGCTCAAGGATCATTGAGTGTTGGAACTGTAGAAAGAAAGGACCAAAAGGCAAAGGCAGAGGCAAATATTACTTCCACCCTGGGAGGAGATGAAGCGTTGATATGCTCTTTGGAGAGCAAAGAAGAGTGCTAGACCCTGGAGCATCGTTTCATGCCACTTCACAAAAAGAATTCTTTGGAAGGTATATCCCTGGAAATCTCGAAAAGATATATCTTAGTGACGATCAACCTGATGACATAATTCATAAAGGTGTTTTGAAGATTAAGTTAAATGTGTCAGTTTGGGAGCTAAAGAATATCAGACACATACCTAACTTGAGAAAGAATTTGATATCTGTAAGATAATTGGCTAGTGAAGGTTACACTACGCTTTTCCATGGTGATGATTGGAAATTTTCATAGGATGCAAGGATGATTTCTCAAGGCAAGAAGGGTGGAACTCTTTACATGACAGCAGGAGCACGATGTTCGACCACTGTTGCAGCTAGTAATGAAAATTTCAATATAAGGCACCAGTGGCTAGGTCATATGAGTGAGAAGGAAATGAAGATTATGCACTCGAAGGGGAAACTTTCAGGTCTATAGTTAGTGGAAATAGACATGTGGAAAGATTGCATACTCGGAAAGTAGAAGAGGATCAACTTTCAAATCAATGGTAGAACCTCAAAGAAGGAAAAGTTAGAGCTTGTTCATTCCGATGTTTAGGGGCCAACGACCGTCTCATCCATTGGTAGAAAGCATTACTTCATTACTTTCATCGATGATCACTCGCGAAAGGCACGGATTTACTTTTTAAGGCATAAATTTGAAATGTTTTAGGCTTTAGAAAACAAAAGGCTATAGTTGAAATGAGACGAATCAAAAGATCAAAAAGCTTAGAACTGACAATGAAGTGAATACGAAGATACGATATTCAAGTAGTTCTGTTATGAGCTAAGGATCAAAATGCAGAGGTGTGCCAAGTACGCCTCAACACAATGGTGTAGTTGAGAATATAAATCAAACGTTGACAAAAAGAGCCAGAAGCATTCGTATACAATCATGTCTACTGAAGCAGTCTGGGTAGAAGCAGTTAACACGACAACTTATTTGATTAATCGAGGTCCAACGATATCTTTACAACACAAAATATCAAATGAGTTATGGAGTGGAAAAGAGGTAAAACTATCACATTTGAAACTTTTCGGTTGTATAACGTATGTACATATCAGTGATCAAGGCATAAAATAAGCTTGATCCAAAATCCAAGAAATGCATTCATCGGCTATGGCGAGGATGAGTTTGGCTACCGCTTTTGAGATGATGAAAATAATAAGGTGATATGTAGCTAACATATGATTTTTTATGAAAGAGTAACGTATAAAGACAGACATAAAATAGATGTCAACGACTCAAAGCAGATTGAGGCAGTATTTGCAAATGCAAATGATATTCCATATAGTTTTGTAATAGAACCGACTATATCAGGTCCCCAGCCAGATAAAATCGTCGAATCGGGAGGTGTGCATCAGTCTGACACACCAAATCATCCTACTTCAGCTCCTGTATTGAGAAGGTCTTCTCGACCTCATGAGCCTAACAAAAGATACATTAACTATTTGTTGCTGACGGGTGCAGGGAAACCTGAATGATATGATGAAGCTTCTCAGACTGGAGATGCTAGCAAGTGGGAGCTTACCATGAAAGATGAGATGAAGTCTCTTATCTCCAACCAGACATGGGAACTTGCTAAATTACTCATGGAAAAAAAAGCGCTTCATAATAAATTGTGCATCAAGTGAAAGAGAAGCATGATGATTCCAAAGAGATACAAAGCCCGACTAATTGTCAAATGATTCCAACAGAAGGAGTAGACTACGATGACATTTTTTCTTCCGTTGTGAAACTCAATACTATCAGGTCAACATTAAGCATTGTTAATGTTGAAGACCTTCATCTTGAACAATTGGATGTAAAGACCGCATTTCTTCATGAAGACTTGAATAAGGAGATATAAATGCACCAACCAGAAGATTTCTTAGAGAAAGGAAATAAGAACATGGTGTGCAAGCTAAAGAAAAGTTTTTATGGCCTCAAACAAGTTTCAAGACAATGGTATAAAATTTTTGATGGATTCATGCATAAGGAAGAATTCCAAAAGTGCAATACTAATCATTATTGCTATTTCAAGAGATACAGGTCTAGGTACATCATTTTATTGTTTTATGTTGATGACATGCTAGTAGCAGATTCAAATATGGATAATATCAGAAGATTGAAGCAACTGTCAAACGAGTTTGACATGTAAGACTTGGGTCCAGCAAAGAAGATTCTTGAACTGCAAATTACTAAAGATAAGCAGATAGGGTTCTTGCAGCTATCTCAGACAGAGTACATCAATCGTATTTTCCAATGATTTAACATGAGCGAGGCTAAGCCATTTAACACACCATTGATCAGTCACTTTCGCCTATCCAAGGATCAGTCCTCTCAAATGGAGAAAGAGAGAAATTTCATGATTGATGTTCTTCAGTCCTTAACTATTGAAAGTTTGAAGTATGTCATGGTCTGTACAAGATCATACATTGGTCATGCGGTGAGAGTGGTTAGCAGGTTTATGTCAAATCCAGGAAAAGCTCATCGGGAAGCAGTTAAGTGGATTTTGAGGTATCTAGGAAGCACCGTAGAGAACAATTTATATTTCAGTAAAGAGCAGTTAAAAGCTCAAGACTATGTAGATGCAGACTTTGGAGGTGAAGTAGATCATTGAAGAAGCACCACTAGTCACATATTCACGGTTGGAACTACAACCATTAGTTGGATGTTACAGATAAAGAAGATTATCACATTATTCACTACAGAGTCTGAGTATATAGCAATCACCGATACTTGTAAAAAGATGATATGACTTCAAAATTTGTTAGTTGAGCTGAGATTCAAACAGGGAAAAAATGTTTTATACAATGATAGTCAAAGTGCAATAAACTTGACGGAAAATTCAGTATTTCATTGCAGAACCAAGCATATTAGGTTTCGTTATCACTTCATCAGATCTCTATGGAAGATGATATGTTAATACTGGCGAACATCGAAGGAAGCAAGAATCCAACAAATACATTGACCAAGACGGTAACTATCGACAAACTTAAGTTGTGTTCAACTTCAGTTGGTCTGCTAGAGTAAAAAGATCAGAATGACTGCTGCACCGATCAAGATATGAAGATATTGAAATTAGTTTTCAAGTGAGAGATTGTTAGACAGTTGCCCATGTGATCAACATGGACCTGCCACTGACCAAGCCTCCAACCATGCCACCTACCCCTATCAACCATCTTCTCACCCTATAAATATATCTTTCTTCTTAATAAGTTTAATCCTATTTCAGATCCAGTAGAGAAAAAAAGGAAATACGATTACAGTGAGATTGAGTGTTAAATGAAAAATGTTTTTGTAATCACTTTGTATTATACTCTCAAATAAAAGATCTGCAGCAGCCCGAAGACGTAGGCATAACTGGTCGAACTCCGTAATTAAGTTTGTATGTCTTATCATTCTACATTTTTTTTTTTTCACAAATCTAATTATAGGGAATTTTTTGTAATTTCCCAACAATTTCGACTGCTATCATTCTTCAGGAATATAATTGAGAAAGGCCAGGTAAAGACGAAGCATGAAGTTGAAAGCATTATGACAGCTCCATGCATTCGCACTACAAATTTTCTTCAATGGCCATCTTTATTTTTAGGTTGATTCTCTTTACACAGAAAAAGTGAATGCTCTGTTGGAATGGAGGTTGATTTGTAGAGGGTAATTGTGTTTCAAAACTCACAAGTAGAGTTTAAGATAGATGAACATTTAATCTTTTCAATGTAGGTGAAGGACGAACATAATAGAACACTTACACAAGATTTTGTTGAAGCTAACATGTATGAAAAGCTTTGACAAGTGAACGCACACAAACATTTTTGTGCTTAATAGACTTAAGCCTTAAGACAGTGAAGTGTAAGTTTTCCTTGGAACAATATCGACGCACATGTCAAAGAATCAGATATATAATACACATCAAGCATTGAACACATTTAAGTTATTCAAACTATATACAAATACAGGTAAAACAGTTAAAACTTTGTAACTTTACATCATTTATCGATATATACAGACACAATACACCAATTTACCATGGAATATGAAGGGGGAAAAAATACCTTTTAAAAGCAGACAACCAACACCCAATTTCACATTGAAATACAGACTGTCCCAAGCAACAACCAATTTGTATATAATCTAAAAGAAAGACCTAAACACAATGTTACAAGCAGTAGAAAAGCAAGTAAATTTTACTTGTTTGAACTCTGATTTTTTTGTTGTTGTTTTGACATCGATCAAAACCAGAAATCAATATCAACTTAGAAACTAATTCATATATAGGATCAATTTCTAAAATTGATTTTGTAACCGGTTATGAAATTGATTAGTTCAACGGATTTTAAATTGAAATGCAAAAAAGAACATACATACTATGATTGTCTTGATCTTTTTTTCTAATTACTTTTTATGAAATGATTAATGCATTGTAACTTTTGTTGCAACCAGTTTTCATTAGAGAATCATGGAGTCATGCTGTTAGATTTGGCTCGCTCGTATTATATTACAGTGGGTGCCTGAATTGGATTACAATTAGTCCTACAATGCAAAATATTTAAAGAACACGAGCATATATATGAGACTGTTAGCACGTAACAGCAAGAAAATTCCTTTTGTACAAGCATTGCCAAGATCATATATGTGCCCACTGAAAATAGAAAATTTCAATATTCTCTGCCCATTCGCTGCAAGGTTTTCTTATATTCGAAGCAAGCTTTCTCATTGAATGACTTCAACCCGTCTGACTGCAAGTCTTCCATGTCCAATTTTTATACTGGGCAAAACTAATTAATTGAAATCAATTTTTATATGTTTGTTTCCCCTATAATTCTCTTAATAGAATATAAAAAGTCAACCGAAATAGGAAAACGGTTCCTATATAGAAATGATTTCTTAAATCAATTTTGAATTCATTTACTTCAATTGGTTTTGAAACCAAAATCACAATATTTTTATATAGAACTATTGCTTCTTTTATTGATCTTGCTCTTTTCGTATTTCATAAGTGAAAGGTTTTTTATCGCAACTGGAGGCAAAAGAAAAATAAGGAGTACACATCAACTTCATAAGGTGTGCCAGGGGTATACCTAGCGTACACCTTAGAGGTGATTCGCCATCATATGCAGCTCACATCATTTTGTCTCCGCATCACCTTGGGGGGGGGGGGGGGTCTAAAGCACACCTTTAAAACATTGGTTGACATTAATACATAATAATTCTTTTCCTATATCGATTTTCAAACACATCAATTTGTTGTTGTTATTGGTCATCAGCCAAACAACACAAATTATTCATTAGTTTATTTGCTTTTAGTTATATTCTCAACTAGGTTTTATGATTGTAAAATTTGGTATGACCAACGAATCTGATATAATGAGAAACATATTAAACAATTGTACGAAGTAATTAGACTATCATTTATATGTCAGATCAAATAATCGAGTACTTAAATGCAGCATTATAAAAATTCCTTATTATAGCCATTGCTTCATTTTTAGTATGAAGAAACTAAATTATAGTTTGTAGTTGATCTTTTTCCATGTGTGTACACACGCGCACACACACACACATACATAGAGACAGAAAATGCGTGTGTCGATATGATGTAAGTAACCAGACTGGCCATAAGTTTTAAACAATGGAAAAGTGAGATGAAGAAGAATCACAAAGTCAAAGCATACGATTGACTTCTTCATGCTTTTACTGTTGTAAAATTTCGTTTATCCATTTTTATTTTTACGTTGGTTCCCCTCACATAGAAAAGGTGAAAATAACATTGACATGGAAAAACAAATATATTTCCAAGTGTTGCCAAAATATGTAAGAAAATATGTTTTCTTTGCATTCAACACCACTATCACAGTGATTAGGCTCTCTGGCTTTTTGTCCATAAGGCAGTATGTTCGAATCTATCCTACATACTGTGTGATTTGAATCACTGAACATATGTTGACTTATAGTATGTTATATACTACCTAAGACTTGTAGTTACAGACCTAAATATCCCACTTTAATTAAGAAAAAAAATTCTTTGCATATATGAGTTCATGCATTAGAGCTAGAAAACTTGAACATGAGTGGATAAGAAAAAACAAACCATCACTCTTTAGATTCCTCTTGAGGCTCTGAATTTTATGTATACCTTAGCTAAATTTTATGTATACCAACATAAACAAAGAATCAGATTCTCACATCGCAGTGGAACAAAATATAATATAGAAATAAATCTTTATTGAGAGCTTTAAATAAAACTTACAATCACCAGAGTACATTAACACATCTGGACAATTATAATAACCTATCATCACATACAACACACAGCGGAAAAATATATATAATATCATACGTCTGAACTCATCCAACTCGTCTCTGAACTTCGCAGCATCCGATAACCTGGACCTGTACAACCCGGTCTAACCCAAGCATTACAAACACCGGGTCATTCTGGTGAACCAGAGTGAGATAAACGCACTAAGTTTAGAGTTATCATCCAACTTGTTTTAAAGTCAAAATCCTTTCGAAAGAAAAGGATAATCGTAAGACCAAATCCACACATAAATATGGATGGTTTTTACCTTACGATAACCCAAGACATTTTGAAATCATACACACACACACACACACACACACACACACACACACACATATATATATATATATATATATTCTGATACTATAATAGTGTCACTATGCCATAGATTGCAAACGGCAACCCCAAGAAGTGATGCAGGAAGTGCAAAATAATGTTGCTATAGGCCAAAAATGATCTCTGGCAACACTTTTTTGGGGTTGCCTTTTGTCGTGTTGCCTTAGAGTCAAAGGCAACGTCTTTGCTATCCTAAGGTAACATCGCTACATGTGTTGCTACAAGTACTAAATTTACATAAAATGTGGGGCCCACTAAATTCTGAATCCCGGGATCATGGAATCCTGTTGTGCCCCTAAATTCTGTAACCGGGTTCACGAAATCCTGTTGTGGGTCTCACATGCATTAATTTATGGCAACATTTAACATTACATACTACAACATTATATCATAGCTATTGCATCATTATATAACATACTGCAACATAACAGCAATTAACATTACACACTGAAATTAGTAAACAACTTTTCGTTTCAAATTAATAACCAGCAACACAATAACTATTTAGTCAACTACAGAATAATAAAAAATAGCCAATAAATTCAGTTTTACAGAGTACTTACAAACACAGCCGGTACTAAATTCATGTTTGCATCAAACTAAAACAGTTTCAAATTAATAAAGTGCGAGCCTCCAGTGCATTCAGTACCTCTACTATCTCCTTCACCTGCAAAATAAAGCAGTTTCAAAAGTCATGCATTTCAGCAAAAGCCTTTAGTACAACTAATGCATTTCAGCACAACCAAAGTCATGCATGCCTCGGCAACAAACTGATGCAATGCCTCGTTTACATTGCAACACAAAATGGAAGACATGCATGCCTCAGTTGCATTTCAGCACAAACTATGGCCATAGTATAACTAACTTGCACTTCAGCACAAACTATGGTTTGAGTTGCTTTTCAGCACAGAGTTGCATTTCACAATCTATGGCTGAGTTACAAATTGATGCAACGACTTTGCTTGTTCAAAGCACGAATGATATCAAAGAATGCAATAGTATGCCTGAGGCACTAAAAATTTAGACATGTCGCGACTCGTTCAAGTACAAACTCAACCATTGCATCAATTACGAATTGACACGACCATTACTGATTGAAGGGAAAATAAAATTCTTAAAATTCTGTAGTTCATTACTGAAGCATCAGTCTTGTACATGATCAGTTACATACCAGCATTGAACTACAGAATTGTAAGAATTAGACTGATGCTTCAGCAAGCGGGAATTGTAAGAATTCTGAAGCATACCACCAGCCAACCATAAAAATAAGCAAAAATACATACCAGCAGTGTGTGTCTGTATACGATCTCCGATTTGCACAATTTGTAAGGGCCTTGGACTAAAAAAACATGAAATTAAGAAGCCATGTTTTTCACTTTGCTAGTTGGAAGGTGGATTCGTCTTATTAGGACATCATCTCTACACCAACGAACATCTAAATCTTGATTTCTCATTTCATAAGCAGGCTGGATATCATTCAAATCTTCATTTTCATATTCTCTTTCGAGTTCACACCAGTCTTTCGGCAATTTCTTGATAACATTGTGGCACAACTTATCAATTGGATCTTTTATACAAAACACATGTTTTACTTGTGAAGCCATAACATAAGGATCAGATTTCTGGCACAATCGATTAAAATTGACACGAGTCAGCCCATATAAATCTTTCTCTTCTTGGTACCAACAACACTTAAATAAAACCACACTAAATTCTCACTAATAATCTAGTTCTAATATTTCTTCAATTGATCCATAGTAATTAACTTCACCCACCAATGGATTTTGATATTTCGAACTTGCAAAGCTAGTAGTCAAGGCTGTCAAAAATACACCACTGTTTTCTGTTGTACATTTGGCATCTCTGAACCTTGTATAAAATCTGTATCCATTGATAACATATCCAGTAAAATGCTTAGCTGTTGGAAGAGGCCCCATTGCAAGCAGTTGTACTTCTTTTGAAATGTCCTCCTTTTTCCCAACCTCTTCCTTTAACCACTTCCAAAATTCTTCACTATGTTCTCTCTCTCTTTTCTACTTTTTTGATGATGCATGACCATCAATTAAAGCTCGATGTTCCCTAGAATAAAGACCAGGTTAATAAAAGATAGAAACAAATTTGGCTGGATCTATTACTAAAGCCGAAACTGACCATACCGAAAACAATTCTATATGAATGGGAACATAGCTTAAGGGCAAATCATGGCTGAAATTCCTGAAAGTACTGAAACTTGGAATTTACAACTAACACTACGTGAGGCTAGAATCAATAACATATTTGTAGATTGTTTAAAAGAACTGATTTTGCTGGCAAAAGGATGACATATTTTTTTTTTTAATAGTTGACATAATTTCACAACCTACGCGAAGAATATTATTACTGATGTTAACCGAACTTATCCACTTTTCTAATTAAATAAACCATTGTAAACTTTAATTGCATAAAATTCCATCTTCCAGGTTCAAAAAGGAAAACATTATTTATTATGAGAAAAGAACAAAATAACTAATAAAGGATTCATAAAGGTAGGAATAATACTTCAATACGTACTAAAATAAAAATATTTACCCAAGTAAACTCTTTATTTCCTTGTTACCACAATTGAAAAGAATGTAACAGTGACATTCCTTCCATTGAGAATTTTTAAGATGAATAGTTTTTCCGTCTTTGTTTCTTCTTGTGCCACTAGGATATTCCAGATTTTGTGGACATGTTTCAAATTGCATTTTTTCTGCTCCATCGCCACCTAAGAACCTTGAACAGATCAAACATTCCTCTGTAAGATAACCTTCAGCAATGGACGCCTCGGGTTTACTTTTGTTGTGAACATATGATTTTAGTTTACAAAGATAACGCTCAATGGGAAACATACAACGAACATGTGCAGGTCCACCATATTCAAGTTCCTTGCATAAATGAACTAGCAAGTGCACCATTGTATTGAAGAAAGCATTTGGGAATATCATCTCAAATTGACAAAGAATTTCCACAATTTCCTTTTATAGCCTCTTGAGATCAGCCAAATCAATACTTTTACTCCAAACACTTCTTAGAAATGAACCTAATCTTATCATAGGTATTGCAACTTTAGGTTTTACAGATTTCTTCACGGTAAACTGCAGTAAGTAGCAGAGAAGAAAATGAGCATCGTGGCTCTTATACCCTGCAATTTTCCTCTCTTTCTTGTTTACATATCGGCTGATATTAGGTGCACAACCATAAGGCAGTTTAGCATTCTCCAACACCGAGAAAAATAGTTCTTTCTCCTTGTTCGTCAATTCAAATATGGCAGCCCTCACCTCAAGGTAATTCCCATCAGTTGATAGAACCAGATGAAGGACCTCCCTGATGCCTATCTCTCGTAAATCATACCAAGCATTTAAATGGTCTTTCGACTTCCCATCAATATTTAGTAAAGTACCAAGTATGTTATCACAAATGTTTTTCTCTATGTGCATAACATCAAGGTTATGTCGACATACATTTTGACTCCAATATGGTAAATTAAAAAATATTGATTTTTTCTTAAAAGGAGATACATTTTTATGCTTTTTGACCTCTTTCTTCCCAAAAATATTTTCGTAACCAGCCAACAATTCTTCAATGTCAGTCTCGGATAAAATACCGGGAGGTGTTCCCATTTCAGTTTCACCATTGAACCTTTTCTTATCAAACCTCCACTTGTGTCCCGGGTCTAAAAATTTCCTATGATTCATGTAGCAAATTTTTCTACTGTATTTCAAGTAAGTTGAAGAAGTCTCGAAATGGCATACGGGACAAGCTAAATAACCCTTCGTGCTCCAGCCGGATAACATTGCATAGACCGGAAAGTCGCTGATCGTCCATAACACGCTTGCACGTAATGTGAAATCATCACCAGTGAAGGCATCATAAGTTTGTATGCCAAGATCCCATAATTCTTTCAATTTTGCGATAAGAGGTTGCATGTAGACATCAATGTAATTGTTAGGAGACTCTGGACCAGGGATAAGGGTTGAAAGTATCAAATTTTCTGTCTTCATGCATAACCAAGGTGGAAGGTTATAATTTACCAATACGATCGGCCATGTGTTGTGTTGTGTTGTGTTGTGTAGTCATTGTACGAAAAGGACTGAATCCATCAGATGCTACTCCTAACCTGATATTTCTGTTTTTTGATGAAAAATGAGGATAATTGGCATCCATAGTCTTCCATACCTTGCCATCAGCTGGATGTCGAAGTCTGCCATCATTTTTTCGTCCCACTGCATGCCATAACATAAGTTCTGCGTACTCCTTCAACATGAACATCCTTTGCAACCTTGGTTTTAGTGGAAAATAACGCATCACTTTTGCTGGTACTTTGTGAATCCGCTTCTCCGAATCTTTGTCAATAGCCACTTTCTCTTCCGGTATAACCCACCTTGAAAAACCATAACTTTTGCAGTTATTTTCCTTTTCATTTTCTGCCCAATATAGTGTGCAGTCATTTGGATATGCATATATTCTTTAGTAATCGAGGCCTAAATCTTTAATGATATTTTTAGTAGCATTGAAAGATAAAGGATGTGAGCTTCAGGAAAAGCTTCTTTCATCAACTCTAATAAATCGCTAAATTGCAGACTCAGTGATTCTATGTAAGCATTTTAAAGAATAAAGCCTGACAATGAAACTTAATCGCGAAAATTTATTACACCCAGGATATAACGGTTGTTTTCCCTCTTCAACACGTTGATGAAATTTTCTAGCATCGACATATATTCCATTTGACCCATCCGAAGATACAACTTCATTATTCTGCATATTTCCACCAGTACATTGCAACATCTCATCAAGATTATCTCCAAAATTTATTCCTGCTTCACAATCCATATTGTTATCGCTCCTTTCAGGCTCTAAACTGGAAACTTCACAAATCTATTTCATGTAAAATTTAGATGGACCATTCCAAATCAAATGGTTGTAGACTACTTCTTGACAATGCCACTTGCGATTATGACACTTTTTGCAAGGGCATGTAATTCCATCACCTACCGCAAATCTAGAAAAAATATTTTGAATAAAAAGTTTCATTCCACTGATGTACCCTTCACTGAACTTAGGAAGTTCTGCCCATAGTTTTTCCTCGTCGTTCATTGAGTGATACCTTAAAGCAGTAAATTAGGCACAAATAAAGAAGTACATTACGCAACACAACAATCAAATCAGAAAAAATTGAAATATACATTAAGTGATACCTGAAGCAGCAGATTAAATCGAACCCCTAACTGAAATCTGAAACCCAAACGAACCCAATTGAAGACCTAATTGAAACACCGAAGCCCTAATTGAACTTAAACTCGAACTTGCCCTACTCGAACCCTAATTAATCTTGTAAACTTGAACTTTTAGCCCTAATTGAACCTAAGAGTGAGTGTGTGAGAGGTTGAGCAGCGGGGTACTTTGTTAAATTTCGATTGAAACTTTCAACATTTTTTTAGTTTTCCCCCTTTGTTTTTGCTTCCCGCCGTAAACATTATTTCACGCGCGAATTGCTAATCTGGACTAAACATTTTTTCACGTGGATCACTAACCTAGACCGTTGGATCATGATGACGCGGATTGATAATTTTATTCACGAGGCTACTGCAACACATGTTGATATATATGCTAACACATTTAAGCGTGCATTGCAATAGACAAAAAACAGCATATCAATGACAACATTGTAGCTAGCAACACCATGCATTTTCGTTGTGATAGGCCAGCTATGGCGTAGTGTGTCTAAATACAAATAAATATCAATCTAGCAGAACGCTTGCATCTCACGTTCTGTATATATAGTATACAATCATAACTGCAGGCGCTTATTGGAGATTAGATTCTGCCTATGACAAGGTATGGAACCACCTACAGATAGTGTATCTCTAGAGGGGAATACACTGGGTTCAACAAAAACGTCTTGCAACCCGGCCCACACATGACCGACCACTCATTTCGCTTGAGTGTATCGGATGTATATCACCAACGGTTAGGATCATCAACCGTTTCCCGAAAGGGAAAACATCAAAATAGATTAAAGAAGAAAATGGAATTTCTCTAGATAGGTGATTATACACTCTAATGGGAGCGACCCACATAACCATGTTGCCTGCTCGATTTCTGTCATTTCGCGGTTGATGAGGCTTGAGCTTTGAATTTACCTTAGAACGTCTAGCAACCAATATTTACTTTGAATGCCACATCGTCAGATCCGTCAGAAATCACTAATTGACGTCCATAAAAATACTCTAGCAGTTAAGCTAAGAGAAGTGCCGGTTTTCTCCACCACCAACTATATTACGTTTGAAGAAATCAACGCACTTGATCCCTTTGGAAATACTCTATTAGACATTCGTCCATACAAGTCATCCAAGTACAGGATGAACCGAAGGCACCCTCCTACCACATCCTAGGTATTACCCTATAGATTAGTAGCAAGTAGTCCTTGCAATCCGTAGATTCCAATCACGACAGAATCACTATCGAAATATCTCTGGCCGCTAAACCAGAGAAATTCAACAAGTAGTTCTTCCGCTCATGAAGATCAACGGTCTTCAGTTGCTCCATCTTCTATCAGCATCTTTCACGTATCTACTGGTTCGGAATGGTTTTCGAATATATATTCGATCCCGGTCCTTTTATACCAACAATCGTATTGGTCAAATTTGATAGTCGGTGATTTAGCTATCAAATAAAAAAATGTGGAAATAAAATGAGTTCACTGATTCAGTACTCGACATTACTTGGCCTCCTTTTAGATAAAATAATTAACCCATGGTTAATTTAAAACTCTGAATCTTCCAATATTATTAACACAATATTTATCTCTTATTTCATTTTAAAAGTATTTACAAAACTATATTAGAATTAAATCATATATATATATATATATATTTCCACCTTATATTCAATTAAAATTTCATGTAAATTATCGTTACGGCTTCTCTTTTATTTCATTCTCGAAAATAATAACGAACCTTTCCCTTTTAATAAACGTATTCAAACTCATCCTGTAAATTTCTTAAATCTCGAAAATCTCGTTATATTTTCGAAAATCTCTTTTTTTCCGTTACTTCAACATACGTTTGTCCCTAACCGAAAACTAGTAAGAGAACAACTCCCTAAATATCGACCCCGAAGGCCAAAACCAACATCAGATCGACATCAAGAATTCATTCAACTCAACTAATCTCCAGTCAGTTTCTAATTTCCTTAACTCCGTTCAAATCTGCAAAACGTTTGTTTTTAAACCATTTCTCCCTTTTACTCCATTCAACCATTTCCTGTTTTGAAAATCTGGTTTCAATTCCATTCACTTCACACTTAATTTTATTATTGAGTAACGTTAATTTAAAATCAATGCTTTAACACATCATCCCATTGTATAAACCTCGTTATATACCTCTGATTTAATATCAGTCCTTTTTACCTCGATTTCTTAATTCAAATGTTAACTCAACATTTATTTAAACCATCATATTCGCTTAAAAATCCTTTTTTTAACTTTGTTATAAAACTCGGGTTTTAATATAAAACCCTTTCATAAATTCTTTGCACAATGCAATTAGATTTCATTTCAACTTCGATTAACTTTCATAAATGATTCTCATTTAAATAGTAATCTCTTAAATTAAATTAATAATTCACTTCACCGTTAACTAACGTATAATTAGTTAACTGCTTTATTTACTAAATAAATAATAAATTCCTTTTTAAAAACTTATTAAAATTAAAATAATTATTTGTTAAACCATTTTGTTAGATTAATTCAAAACAAACTGATTTAATAATCAATTTAGTTAAAACGGATGACTTCATCAGTTCAAAACACGATTACCTTGTTAACCACTCCAAATAGTCCTTTATTTAAGTAAATTAATAATGTAAATAATTTCATTTAATTGTTTCTTAAAGAAAACAATTATCTAACTCTTACCGTTGGGTTCAGTTCTGCTCATTTACTTAAAAATCTTCTTAACAGAAAAATTAACTTTATTAAATCAATTAATTATAAATTTAATAAATGATAAATATTTGATTTCTTTTTAACAAACTTTTATTCAAAATAATATATCTCAAAATCTAACTTCAGTTATAAAAAAATAATTTTTTTAACTTTACTTCTATCGATTCATCTGACGGTAAATCAATATTTGGAAAACGATTGATTTATAGGTCATATACTGCTAATTACTCAACCAATATCACCCATTGGTTTAGACAAACAAAATGTGGAATTTCATATCAACGGTCAACAAATCAAATCAATGATTTACTCATAACAATTCATATAAATGATAATATGAAAATAAACAACATTAAATATATTTGAGGAATCCATCCAACCTGTTTTTTTTTCTGCATCAAATATGTTGTCTCTAATATGATCATTTAATTCAAATAAATAATGGTCTTCATAACAGTTAATTACGACAATTCAATATCAACCAATTTATTTCACGCAACCATAACAATTCAAACAATCCGTTAAATTAAACACGTTTATTTTATAAACGTGACCATTAAGATAAGTAACCTTAATTGGGACCAATCGTTAAAGTAACGATTTGGTTTTTTATTGAAATTAAACAACGTTTAATTTCAGAAATTCAAGCAATATATGAATAGATATTTAACAACTAACAAACAATCAACTATTAGCAACCATAGCACACAAAATAAAAACTCAACTTATATAAAGTATAAGTGGAGAGAACTGAGTGAGTTTAACTCACCTTGAATTTCATTTATCGTTGAAGCGGTTCAGTTGTGGTTAAATTAAACAAGCATTTAATTTAACCAATATTTCCAACTGCTTCCAAATATGTCCAAACTGTTTTCAGAATGTAGATCTCGTTATCACGATCCCGCTGCAACTTGTTTGATCGGATTCTGATAACACAGTGAAAAGTTACCAACGGTTAAGTTCACGATTTAAATTTAATAATTAATTAAATCCCTAATTAAACTAAGATTAACGTTAATTATAAATCTTGGTTTAAATCGTTTATTCAGAAAGAAAAATAAAACAGCCCTATCAGTATCAATTCTTCCATCCGGCACCGTTTCCAATATTCCACCCACTGCTTTGTCCAATCCATCACGCCTCCTTTTGTTCTTTTTTGTTGACTGTTTTTATTTTCCGAGAGCCCAAAGCCCAAATATTTCTCACGGCCCAAAAAACACTGCACCTCAAACCCACCTGTTACTCCCCATCACACACGGTGTACAGCAATTTCCACAATCCCCACACGTCCCTTTTTTTTGCTTTATACGAATAGAAGCCCAGTTTGTTTTTATCATCATTTCTTTTTTTAAAAAAAAGGCCGGGGTCCATAGCCCGTATAATATAGGTAGGCCGTTACGTTTAAATACTAATTATTAGGCAACATAAGGGAGATTTTGGCATATTTAATTAAAACCAGCGAATTCTCGTGACCCATTAATTTTCCCGAACCCTGTTACTGTGCACCGCAACTTCTCTTTCCTCCAGTGTTTCCAAGCCGAACCAAGCACTAAGCTCCACAGTCGGGTCGAGGTAGCTGAAAGAGGCTTGGTTTTTTTTTGTATAGGCAGATTGAAAATTTGATAGGATAGGCTGCGATCTGTATCCTTTGCAGCTAAGTTTCTCTATTTACTTATTTGTTTTATGATATTAAAATCTTACCGCTAACCGTTGAGTACTACGAGTCGTTAGATTCATACCGCCACACATGAGCTCCGAACACAATGAAAATGGACACACCACTACGTCTCAACGTTCCAGTCTCAATGAAATTAATTCCGCTGAAAACAGACTCCGTTTGCACAACGACATTATTTTAAATTATCGGTTCACCTTTAAATTTCACGGATCGATAAAACAACTATGATTGGCACCAAACTAGAAACCTAGCAATAATTGATTATACATTTTTCAATAAAACTCGTTTCGTCGAAAACGAAGATCGTTTGAAAGAAAACATTTTTAAAGCCTATATAATATCGATAAAATAAAATTAAATCCAAAACAATATTCAATTTAAATAACAATAGATTATTATTATCATATATCTCCAAATAAAATATTTTACAACTCTAAAATAAACCAGTATATATTTTAAAATTAAATATTCAAGATTCCGGGTTAACGATATTCAAATTATATAGAAATTTCTATTTAATTTACATAATAAATGTTTTCCATTGTTAACGATTTCTATAGCGACTATTTTAAAAATTGAATTGGACATAACTAACAATCTATAACACGAAATCTGGATTTTTCTCTTCCATATAAAAATTATAACCAACTAGATTCTAACGTTTCTTGTTTCACAGAAATCCAACTTAAAACGGATCATATATATTCAGTTGAAGTTGAAAACTCAATATTACGAACTACCGCGCCATTTCGATCTCGATTTATATTATATATAAATTTAACGTTCAAACGTCATTTTAAATAGACGAATTCAATATTAAAATCCATTAATATTCTAAATATAATATTTAAAATAATAAATTAAATTAAATATTTAATACAAAAAATACGGGACATTACATCGGTTTATACCTGTCATGTTGGGCCTTCGAGGCGGGTAGATTAACGGCCCTCTTTTAAGAGATCAAAGTCTAGGGTCTTGTCGAGGAATGGTTAACCCACCCCAGCCTAACCCGTATTATTGAAACATTATTAAACTGCTTTATTACTATAATAATAATAATAACTTGTTAATCTTTCTAAATATATGTGATTATGGCATGAGAATGGTATATACTGTCAATCAGTAAACTACAAAATTTTCAAAGTATTAAATTGCAACAATGATAATTTTACAACGACAAATGCATACGTTCTGAACGATTTTCGTACAAGCCATTTAATTATATTCTCCTTTAATTGTAAACACATTATTATTTGTATTCAAATTTGTCATTTAAAAATATAAATAAATAAATTTGTGTATATTAATACACAATTTCATCGT
The DNA here is from genome assembly GCA_030737875.1 of Allium sativum. Classification (NCBI taxonomy): domain Eukaryota; kingdom Viridiplantae; phylum Streptophyta; class Magnoliopsida; order Asparagales; family Amaryllidaceae; genus Allium; species Allium sativum. Next base: position 35,541,754 of record CM060917.1, on the reverse strand, counting down.
GTTTTAAGGCGGGTTGAGTCTACCTTGATCCATATGGATCCGGGAAATGGAGCAAAATTCTAAACTCACACCTGGTTTACAAGACAAATCTAAGACGACATTCAAAAAGTTCAGGGTGGGTCTGAAGCCCAAAAAACCGACCCAGTTGCCATTCCCAGAATAAACCTTAGAGTAACATAACCCAACTCTAACGTCCTAGAGATGTCTCCCTTCTGTCCTGTGCTTCATTATTATAGTGAAAATATTACAATTAAAAGTGTCAAAGTACCCAGGAAATATCGTTTCATGTGTCCAGAAAAAATCCGCAACAGTTAATCAGTTGACCGACCTGGGTAATCAGTCGATTGATGCAATCAAACGAAGTATCAGGATCAACAAAAACGAGAGAAAAAACACATGAATAATCCTGAACAGTTTAATCGAACTTCAATCATTCTTATTTTTTATTTTTAATGGTATTAAGCAACCATTTTTTGGAAACAAACCTACCTGATGAAGGCTTGGTGATCCCTAAACAGAAGAAGAAAGGGCATAAAGATTGAAGATACAGTACATATGTACATAGAAAAGCAAGTGCATTGATGATGACAACGCTTATTTTGTTAAATATGCCTGAGTTCCAATTTCCAATGGTTTGTCCTACATTTATTTTGTTTGATATGCCAATTCCAGTACAACATGTAACATACAAGCTTCTATGTTGGACCAGTTTTCTATGCTATAAAACAACTTTCTTAGGCTGTTTTCTTCCTAGAAAGTGGCCTGCACTTGCAAATAGGGCAGGTTCCTTGCTGCCTCAGCCATGGAGATATGCAATTTGCATGGAACTGTCACGAAAATTATATAAAAGTATTAGTTAGGCATACATGATAAAAATAATACTTGAAAACACACACATAAAATGCATCTGCATACCTATGTATCATGGCAATCTACGAGATATACATTCATTTTATATATATATATATATATATATATATATATATATATATATATATATATATATATATATATATATATATATATATAACTATAACATCTTATGTGAGTGCACAACAATAATCTTGATTTTGTTCACATGAAATGGTGAGCTTTCTTAAAGACTTCGGGTGAAGTGGTTTATTTGCTGATATACATTTGCAAATAATAAATTAGGTCATGATATAGAAAACATATACATTCAGAAGATATATATGATACATGATTTGCTATGTGCATTAGGTTTACTTACATATTAGTTGGGGTAGATATGTTTCTTGTGACTCATCATATGTTTCCTATGGCTCCTTAGGTAAGACAACTAAATAAATATCAGCAATCCTGCATGTATGTTTTAACTCATTTCATCATTCTATAGCATATATCAAATTTTGATATACTTACGTATCCTAGTCATAATCCTAGACTTACTTTCAATGAGTTGGTGTCATCTAAACATACATTCATGTTGTATTATAGAACATTTATTGCTCAAATCCTTAAAGTTAAACCAACTTTCCATTCAAATCTACTTATACATCATTTTTATGACATTAATTCATCCATCAATAGCAGCATTTTTGAAAATGTTGCAACAACCACAGATGATTTTTAATTTATTTTTTCTTTCCATTACAAATAAATTATTAATTAAACCAAGATAGAGGTTCATCTCAGATGCATCACAATGATGTATAAATTGTAGTTTGTATGTATTTGAATGAAATTTTCTCAATTTATATCGAAATATAAAGTTTGAATTAAATTTCTGACAAACCTCAGGATGTATACAATATTTCAGATGCATCTCATGATGTATTCAGAGGATTTATCACAACCAGTAAATCAACAAGCAAGCTGCATGTATGTCAGTATGTGTACTATTCACTACTGTATACATCATGTTGTAAGCAAACTGAATTGAATTTACTCAGTTTATATCAAACCATGCATAAACTTAGCATTAAATTAGGCATTAACAAAATACGAACATACAATAATTTAATTTAAATAACTATATTTTAAACATTTGCCTTCACCTACAAAATTTTCATTCAAAATTATGAACTTTATTTTTATTTAAAATGGAAGTAAGTTTTTGTTAACAAAATAATAATTATTTGTCACTTAATGCACACAAATAATATAATGAACAAAACATTATAATAAAGAAATAAACATTAAATGATAATGAGTGAGGTGTGAATTAATCATTGGAGTGGTGAAATTATGAATATCAGTTGTAATTAACCTAAAAATATATGGAAAAGTGGAAGCTTTAATATTGTCATTCAAAAAATGTTATTACACCATATGAATGCAGTTTATTGATGGTAAAGGTTAAGACCATGTGTTCTGAGCAATACTATCAAATATCTCAAATGTGAGGACTGAAGAGAGACTAAGAGAGAACTAGAATTCATAGTAATCCAATTAAGTGGTTAATAATTTGTGAATGATTACGAAATTATTTGTGAATGATTACGAAATTAGAGATTATGGTAGGCTTATATAGTAATTCATGTAAAAGGGCGAAATTTTGAGAAAACCACAAACAATATGACTATAAGACGGCATAACAAAGTTAAGTCCTGAGTTCTAGCACATTTCTGTTCAGTCTGTAGATCTGTGATATCCATAAATGATTCTCTCACTATTTTTTTAGTTACAGAAACTCAAATTCAAAACAACATGCTGCGGCACTTTGTAACAAATTATTCTTACATATATTTTATGACTAATTCTAGTGAAATATCGTTAAATTCTCAAACGATATTGAGCTTAATATGAACCAATCTATAATCGTTCTTCAAGTTATAGAGCTAAGAAGTGAATTCCAATAGTATTAGTACAAGAATATAGGAGTTACCATTGATAATTGGAATGAATTAGCTTAAACAGGTGATTTTCTATATCTACTGAAGCGTAAAAAAGAAGCAATAAGTATCATTTTGTAGTATATAAATAACACGCATGTGATAAGCTATCATCTTGTAATGCTTGAAAATAGTTTTACTTGTTGCTGCAATAATATTATTTCTATAATCATTGCAGTCAATAACCATACTCATAGCGTATTAGCGTATGTACTCACATCCTAAACACATTAATGAACACAGGTACTTAATCGGTAAACATGTCAACACAGGTAGAATTACCAGAGAAAATCATTATCCTAGTGATTCTTTAAGATTTCAACAATTTGTAATTTGGTTTGAAGTTTGGTTTGATTACAGTATGTCGTAGTAACGTCGGTACTGCAATCATCTCTTACATACACATAAGAGTTGGCAAAAATTCGATTACAAAAGAAATATTTGACGTTACATACCTACTTGCTCAAATATGAGGCATTTTCATATCCAAGAGGCGAGACGCAAGCCTCAAAACGTTGAGGCATAAGCCTTCCAAGGAAAAAAAAGGCGTACTAATTCAAGCATTTCGGTAATTCTTTCATCCATTTTTAAGCTATATCTTTTTTGCTCATTATAAAACTATCAAGCTGCTATATAAAAACATGAGCAGTTAAATAAGGAGCAACAATTACACAATTCAAGCAAACCTCACTAAGCACCAAAATGTCGCAGGAATCATTTTCAACTGTGAATCGAAATCGATTCTCTACAGGAGTCGACTTTGATTCCTGTACTGGAATCGACTTTGATTCATAAAAATAAATTACCGGTGTGTTGTCGTTTTTTACCAACAAGTGTGAAGCATCAAAGAAAAGAGCAACATCAGAAAAAAATTGAAAGCAGCAGCATGTGTGTTTTTCTTTAAAAAAAAAGTAAGCATCAAAACTTTTTTTTTCATTTTTTTTTTTCGTTGTTTAACTTTTTTGATCCTCAAAGGGTTGAGACTTACGTTTTTAGGGGAAAACGCCTCGATGTTTTCTTGGGGACGTCTCGCCTTGACGCGTGCCTCACACTCGCGTTTTTTAAAACACACTGGTCAAAGCACGTATGTTCCCTCACCCTTGTATACATGTTTCATGAAAATCATTTTTCATGTATTTTTTTTGTGTATAATTCTAATCCCAAATTTTAAATCACACCCATGTCATTTTTTTTTAACTTCCACTTTGGTGTGCTCCCATGTCATATAGCTTCTAGCATTGAGAAGGGTTGCTAATTCTAAAATTCATTGGGTACTATTGCATGAAATGATTCAAGTACTGAAGTAGGCATTGAATACATTTCAACACTTTGCAGATGATTTAGTAAATTAAATACATATAATTGTATATATTATTAATTAGGATGAAGGATGTGCATGATGAGTATATCATATTTAGTGTTTGTAGTAGTGGAATATAATATACTGAAAAACTATCACACAAGTACTATCTGACAAATTGTATACTTGTTCTACGAGAAAAACATCTGCTCTTTTTTTTTTTTTTTTTTTTTTTTTTTTTGCCTAGAATGATTGTTCTGTGTTTTTCGTTAAATTTTGCATCTTTTTTACTGATTATGTCCATCATGCATGATTTTTAATATGCTTTCATATATTTTCGGCAACCTTAATGATTATTTTGAGTACTCGTTATGTTTAATCATTCAAACTTTAGACGGACTCACTTTAAATATAAACCTCCACGGAAAATACAAGTCAATAATAGCTTTATCTCAAACTTGTTGCAAAAATAGACTTATTCTTGGTTTTATACATGCACATTTTCGAAATGTACGTGTAGAGAAACAAAATTATGCATGTACATTTTGAAAATGTAGACGTATAAATTTGGAGATGAAAAGAAAGCCTATTTTATAATAAATTTCAAACAAGGCATGTTTGTGAAATAAGTTTTGGGGTGGGAACTAATTTTATAATTTCTCTTAATACATTTACTATACACAAAGACCAAGGTCTGAGATCTCTGTCTTGGTCTTTTATAATTTAAGGATTTTTAACCTAGTTCGTTCGAGAATTTTAGTTCGTGTCTCGGTTTTGGATTTCATCATTTATTAGTCATATAGTTAAACATATATTTGTTTAACTAATATACTTGAAACAAGATGAGTAATTTAACATTAATTGGAAAACAAGATACAAATGAGCAATATTGATTTGATTGATTATAAAAATTCTAACAAATATATATTTTATGATTTTGCATGTTTCTATGGTTAGTTTTTCAAATTATGAGTATATATATTTGAAACTCAAATGTATTCTTTTTTAATTTTTCTATAAAATTTGAACTTCAATGATTTTCGTATTGAACTTTAGTTTCATTCCGGTCCCTAATGAAATGACTACAATCTTGGTGTTTAGATTGAAATTTTAAACCTTGATATAGAGTCGATAATTTTTTTTTGGGCATGTTAGAGAGAGGGAGGTGAAGAAATTTTATGATCTTGTAGTAGAGAACTAAGATCTAACACAGTTGTTTTTATCGACAACCATCAACCAACCAACACAAACTGGTGTCATTGATTACTTTATCTCATCTAGTATGCTATCATTAGTTATTGATGATTGCAAGTTTTGTGATTTGAAATTATACATGTTTGGCATAATCATTGAATTTGGCATTCCACAAAGAGAATTATTCAACAAGTTATACGTAGCTATTTAAAATATCATGTATACATTAAATGAGTAAGTACAATACTACATCATGTGAACTAATACTATAAAGATGACAACACATACTTATGGTGATTAGACCAACTCTATAGTACACAGCAAACTATTGCTCATAAAAAAAAAAAAAAAAAAAAATGGAGATTGGAGAATGTAAGATGATGATTGGATTAGATAAAAGATAGTCATAAACCAGGGAGCAATGGAAAGATTAGAAGCAAGTGACGCCCACAAATAAAAAATAATATCAAGAAAAATATACTTAAATGTTATGGCGCATATAAAAAAGAAAGTAATGCATCGGTAAGAATATGAGGTACTTTTCTACATAGAAAAAAAAAGGACAAAAATGAAGACCTAAATGAAAATGAAAGAAAGTAACGAGGACGACTAGAAAATAACCTAAAGATACGACTCAAGATAGAATTGATGAAAAATGATAATTCATACATTTGTCACCAATCAAGCGAATTATGATGATTATAACACATTCATATACCTGTTCCATAAAATAAAATAAAATAATTGCTTTCATTGTTTTGATGATTTTGATCCAATTTTCAAAACACTCCCAAGTTATGTAGCTGCTACGGTTGAGAGTGCGAGGTAAACGTTGAAGTACCATCGAATAAAAGTTTTAAGAAACTAAGTGGGCAACGAATACATTTCAACACTCAATGTAATTTACTTGTAGTTAAATACATATTAATAGTTGGAACTAGTAATAAAAATAAACCAGAGTATATACTTAATTACTGTTCAGATGGTTGGATAAAACGCTAGAAAGGCATCATACATATGCTATCTGACAACCAACATTTTTTTTTTCTTTTTTTCTTTTTTTTCTTTTTGGAATACTTGGATGGTAATACAAATTAATGTTACAAGTCTTAGGTAGTATCCGACACTGCATGTCAATATATATTCGAATTACGCTGCGCAAATTTTGAATCTATGATCGCTCACATCAAAATCGAAGCGTCTGTCCACTTATGCTAGTCATATATTTACGACAAAGCATTGTTTTTTATCTAACTTTTCTCTTAGCTTGTAAATCATACATGTATAGCTTGTCATATGCTTTTATATGTTTTTTACGACAACCATGATTATTTTTCCCGAAGTGTATGTTAAGTTTGCTCATTTAAAGGTCAAACAGATTTCAAGATTTATACAAGATCTAGTTGAAGTTCTAACATGTGATGGTGAGAATGAGGAGGTGGTGAGAAAAATTTACCCCTTGAAGTGAAGAACTTTAGACACATGAATTTGTTATCATAGATTGTCATTAACCACCAGCACAAATACTAATGAATTTGTTTACTTATTTATAGTATGGTATCATTAGATATCAACCGTTGCAAGTTTCGTAACAAAAAATATATATAATTGCAATACGATTGACATTTGGGCGTACACAAAGAGAATCATTCAACAAATTATATGTAGCTATTAAGAATATTATGCATACATTAAATTAAATGAATAATTACAGTACCACATCATGTGAACTATTAGTATAAAGGTTATAACACATATATCTATGGTAATTAGACCAACTATATAGCGCACAATAAACTATTGGTTGTTTAAAAAACATAGAAAAAAGACTAATAGGAGGAGATTTGAAGTTATAACACGTTTATTGCAAAGTAATTAGAGCAACTATATTGTACAATGTAATGTTAATCATTGAAAGGTGAAAAACTAGAAAATATGATAAAGGTAGAAAAATTAAAATGCTAAAGTGATTATTAAAGTTACTAAACAAAGATACTCACAAATGTGGCTGTGACAGAAAAGTATGGGCGCACACAGAGAAGATAAGACATGTTTATAAGAAGAGGCATAATATTTATATAGCAAGAAAAAAAACCCAAAAAGGGAATCCAGTTTAACAAGAGAATAAAATATTAAAAATGTCTTGATGAAAACTAAAATTGGCTAAAAATATGAACTAAGATAGAAATTTAAGAGAAATCAAAATTCGTATAACCGATATCAATCATTTAGAAAAAAGATAATTATGATGAAGATCATAACACTAGGGCGGCCAATGAGTACCCAAAATTCTTATAATTTGTCCACACCTGTATTGGAGGGGGAAAAACCTAAATTTTGAAATTGGTTTTTACAAGATAGTAATTTAAGATTGTGAATATTTTATTACATAAAATAATTAACGTTTACTATTTTATTAAGGTAACATGTAATAATTCATATTACGCATGTATAAATGAATATTTATTGTTCAAAAAAGAATATTTATCCTCGTAATTTTTATGCTTCTTATTTATATTAAAAAATTATCCTTGTATTTTTTTTATACTTCATATTTATATTACCATCATGACTCAAGAACTTATATTGGATAATTTTCCATTTATTTTTTTAGTTTATTATTTACAAGTGTAGTGAAATATCTAATATCTGTCTATACCAAGGTTACAATTACTCAACATCTAAAAGTGACTTATGTTAATATGCTAATATATGCATCCGAAAGTATCTGACATGTCTATGCACATTATTCATACACACACATACAGAAATACACACACACATATATATATATACACACACACACACAAATATATATATATATATATATATATATATATATAATATAACTGTGTCTACATGCACACACACATATATACATATTGTTGTTTCATTGAAAACTAACTTTTTTCCCGTACAATTTTGATTCGAAAATTCAAATTACACCTATAGCTTCTAGTGTTTAAAGTGTTTGCTAATTCTCATTATTGATGTACTATCTAAGAAAACATTAAAAGTTGATTACATCTCAACGCTTACACGTGCTATCAACCTAACTTAGTAAAATGAATTTTGTAGGATGAGTATTTCATAAATGATGTGTATATAATAATGGAATAAAATTTGAATTATTCATATATGTAATGTCTAACATATCATATACGTATTTCATAAGGGGATAATTTTTTTTTTTTTTTTTTTGGTATGATTTTGCATCTTATTTTAAAAGCTTTAACTATTATACATATTTTAATATTCATTTATATATCTTTTGCACATTTAATGATTGTTCGAAGTGCTCGTTGAGATAATTCATTAGTACATCGAATACATAACACCATCTATATAAGATTTAGTTGAAGTTAATACATTACCTGGTCCGGTATAGATAGGCAAGCAAGACACATGCCTAGGGCAACCCCTTTAAAACAAGGAAACCCTCCATGAAATAGACTTTTTTTTACTTAGGTAGTACATAACAGTGTCATACTATGTAAATAGTGCTACTGTTTTAGATGTCCATATAATGGGAGTGCCTCTTTATTACTACACACCATGAATGAAATAACAGTGGTCTGATCTAAAAGAAGTTAATATTTTCATGTTATGAAATAACAGATTCTTGAATAATATTGTGCATACTTCACATTTAGAATGAATTAATAGTACAAGTACACATTATAAAAAGGAATTTATAGATTACTATTTTTCTGGATCTCAATGTTTGACTTCTTTTCTTTGTAATACCAGATACTAACAACTGTACCAAAATGTGTAGCAGGTAAGCTGTTTGTGGGCAAAAACTTTAATATGTTTATTTTATATTCCTGCTTAGAAACTGATCACTAGTTATCGACTAAAGTGAAGTTAAAATGTATTATTGGATGTTCAAAATACGTAGTAGGGAAAACAAGTTTACATCATAGTATCTTGCCATTGAAATATTCATTTCAAAAGCTTCCCATACCATAAGCTGTACTTAACACTAAAAATGTTTACATTTGATGCATACGACTACAGGTAGTAGCACAGATTTAACAATAGTTTGTTAGTACTAACCATTTCATAATATAGGTAACAAAAATTGAAAATGGCTTGGGCAAACCGACATTATGAACCGGCCATGTACATTACATTTATGTATACAAGCGTTACAGCACACGGTTCGCGCGTGATAACAGAATATTGTTGTGCATATTTTTCTATAAAAAAAAAAGGATAAGACAGACACATCCGAACGTAAATTACTTTCACATAAATTTAATCATATTTTTTACAAAGTAGTTTTTTTTCCCCTTGTTACAACGTCTTACTTTATATAACTTAATTTTTTTATTTACATTGTTAATCTGTAAATAATGAATATATAGTGTAACGTGATAAGATATGGAAGTATTTTATTTTGCTTAGTTTTTTATGTACATTAATTTTTACAAAAACTTCTATTTTTCAGATGTTATTTTAACTCATAAGATGCGGTAGCATTTTTAGATGAGCATTTCGAAATGATAGAGAAATGTCAGTTGTCGGATAAAAGTTTGCAGTTTAAAGTCAGCTATTAATAAAGATACGATGATACTATGATGTATTGCCATCATGTAGAGAAAGATATAAAGTATAAAAACATGAAATAAATATCTGCTTCATATTAGAAACACAGAGTTTATTTTAACGAAAAAGAAATCTTTCTTTACAGTGAAGAGGCATTTCGAAAAAATTGTATGTATATTCTGATTGGTCGGACATATTGGAAAATGTGAATACGATATCTGGTCATTTCTTCTTCTAAAAATATACTGACGGGCTAATTGCTTGATAAGCCATTATTAAATTTTCCTCTTCGTGCAAAAAATATTTTTTTACAAATTAGATATGTTGAACGTATTCAGAAGAAAATGATTTCAGTAAAAATTTAACCATTTTTCACGTTGAAAACATATGTAGTTGGTTTGATTTTTTATTTCTACATTACATCTTTTCATTTGTCTATTTTTGTTTATATATTATTAACCTATAAAAAAAACTATAAAAAATGTTTAATTGTTAGATTTAAATTAAATGATAAGATATGGCGATATTATTAGATTAACGTTCCAAAAGTTTGCACTTTCAACACAGCTATTAATAAAGATACGTATATGTGTGGATGTGTGTACGTGTATAAGCCACTGCATGCATGAGAAATAGAGGAAAATTATGCTCTTGCAATGTAAAACCTCTGCAACACAAACTAACATAATTACTATTGTCAATAATTACTTCATTTTTTATAATATACTATCATTAGATATCCATGGCTACAAGTTTAGTAATTTAAAATTATACAATTTGGTGTAATTAACGAACATGCATTGTGCAAAGAGGATCATACAACAATGATTTAATGGCAAATAATCGGTGCACTCAACCAAATGATCAGCACTTAAAGCACGTGTATGTCCTGTGCAACATAAATGTTTAATACAAATGCGAAGTACACACACATAAAAAACAAAATGATACATGCTTTTCATACAAGTTTAAATAATTGTTACAAATGTCACCGATCCGCAAGTATTGTGCCACAAAACATCAATTTATAAATAAATCCAAATTTTAAATATATAATTGCTGACATTATAATTTGAAATCCAAATTTAAAATATATAATTGCTGACAATATAACATCGATACTATATATGTAAACCTTTTAGAGAAATTCAACATACATGCATAGTATAGTGGCTTGGTACAATTTAAATACAGTTGTAACGGTTATTATTATTATTATTTTGTCCTTTCTGGGTCTTGTGGCGAATGCCAAAAATGAAAAAATGAAAAAAATACATATGGTGGAGCTGAAAATGATAGATAAAAATATTTTAACATAACTCTCATCAGTGATCAAATTACTGAATTTGCATTATTGTCCATTATAATAGATCTAGCTTCATAGACGTCGATGTTTATGAATTTTTTGAAGTAACTAGCTAAACAGAAAATCATACACAATTGTGATTGACTAATATGTCAATAACTTATATTATATGAGAAAGTTTGTATAAAATAGTATCCTTGAACAAAATACATATTTAACCAGTATAATCATATACTTCCATGTACTGTTGCTTATTCTTAATTAACTAGAAGAACTGGTAAAAAAAATACATAAAAAAGATATGATTTTGAAATTTTGAATCCAAGGATACATAACGATAAATTACAATTATATATAATCCTATTTTCAATTGTATTATTTCTTTAGAAATGGCTTTCAAGTGTATGAAAAAAATTGAAAGTCATGCAAAATATTATATGAAAATGAAATTTTTATTTACAGTTAGGTGTAACTATGTTTTCTCAAATATTAAAAAAATAATCACCACGTAAGCTGAAAATATACAAAAAATAAAATAAAGAATCTGTTGGGACATGAATCTCAACTAAATGAAGCATTGATAATTATTTATTGATACGAAGAATGCGAAAAACATTAGAAGATGAATATATATATATATATATATATATATATATATATATATATATATGAGGAGGGCTCCGCTACACCTCTTATATTGCACGTGAATTATCCCCTTTAATCTCCACCACCCATTTCCTCACTCATTCTCTCTCTTTCCACTAAGAAATAATATTGAAATGAAAAGAAAGAGAATGCGTGGGGAAATAAGTGGTGGAGATTCGAATATGCAACCTTAGTATTATTCTAATTTTTCATCTGCTACTTTCGCCATAAGTGAGCTTCAAACTTTTGACATTATGCATATATACAGTAAAGGTAGTAGGGGAATTTTACAATCAGAGATGCTAACACCAGTCGCGCATCAAGCGACTGAAGTTATACTTGCTCTGGGATTGGCCACACAAGTCTAAGTGGGGTCCACATTCATTGAATTTAAAAATAATATGTTCAACCAATTAGCACAGCGACTGTAGGGACGCGCGAGTGACGCTAGCAATTCCCCTTTACAATTAGACCAAAATATTGTAAACTTCTTACAATTATTGATAAAGATTTGAAAGTTGTTACTTAGAATATCATATTTATATTAAAATAAATGCACTATATGATACTTCCTCATGTGAACAATTAGCAGATAAATTATATAATACATGCATTGCATGGAAATTATGCCAAATATCATACGGAGCGAATGTTAGTCATTAAAAAAGAAGAGAAAATAGGATAAAGTAAAAAAAAAAAAAAAATTGAAAATGCCAATTATAGAAATGGCTGAAATTACTAGAGAAAAAAAAAAAAAAGTTACAAATGTGAGAGTAGGTGAAAAAATAGTAGTGGAAAAAATAAATGAAAATTTTAGAAAAATAGACATAGATAGTTGTGATACATAGATAAAATGATATAGCAACGTGTTTGTTACAAGAGAACATAATACTTAAATAAATGAAAGAGACAAAAATGGTTTAAAATTGATGATGTGAGAAGAAAATTTTAACAATGACTTGAAAAGGCTAAATTTAACTAAGGTATACGACTCTAGATTGAATTTATGGGAAATGAGAATTTATGTGATTGATCACAATCGTTTAGGCCTAAAAAGGGATGGATACGAGTGTAACACTCACATAGATGTGGTTGTTTCATAAAGAAATTGTTTTTTGTTCTTTGTACAATTTTAACCTAAATTTTCGAATATATCCACATCGTACTACTCCTAGTATTCATAGTGCTTTCATCGAAAGAAAAGATTTAAGAATCTAAGTGTTGAATACATCTAAACACTTGTACATAGATAGTTTTGATACATAGAGAAAATGATATAGCAACGTGTTTGTTACAAGAGAACATAATACTTAAATAAATGAAAGGGACAAAAATGGTTTAAAATTGATGTGAGAAGAAAATTTTAACAATGACTTGAAAAGGCGAAATTTAACTAAGGTATACGACTCTAGATTGAATTTGTGGGAAATGAGAATTTATGTGATTGATCACAATCGTTTAGGCCTAAAAAGGGATGGATATGAGTGTAACACTCACATAGATGTGGTTGTTTCATAAAGAAATTGTTTTTTGTATAATTTTAACCTAAATTTTCGAATATATCCACATCGTACTACTCCTAGTATTCATAGTGCTTTCATCGAAAGAAAAGATTTAAGAATCTAAGTGTTGAATACATCTAAACACTCGTACATGCTCTAGTTAAAAGGTAAAATAAATATCACAACTTGATAACAAAATGAACTAAAGAGTGTATTCCATATAAATCTCAAATAAACGAAGAATTGATAATCATTTATTGATGAAGAGAATATAAAAATATTATAAAATGGATATATATATATATATATGTATAGCTCTCAACCGTATAATTAGCTACAGCATTTCAAAATTTATCAAAATTTGTATATGGTCAACCTACATATTGAACATCTACAAAATTTTGTTAGATCGAGAATGGTGTAGCTCAAGATATGATAGGAGTGCTACAAAACAAGGGTGTCATAAAATGATATATATATATATATATATATATATAGGAAAAGTCTATTTAGTCACAAAATGGTGACACAAATTTAGACACAAGCAAACTTAACCACTAGATCTTTCCCGGAATTCCACCATTCATATAAAGACAAACGAATCCTACGGTCCTGACTTTGTGTTTCTGATTCTATGTTTAATTTTGTGTCCCAATAATCGCTCTCATATATATATATATATATATATATATATATATATATATATATATATATAAACGTTTCATTGCACCCAAATAGCACAACGCCCCTGAATGTCCCTTGATTTCCACCATACAACATCCTTTCACTTTCCACGCACTCACTTTTTCTCTCACTCACTCATTATTTAAATTATATATTTACATACATACATACATACATATATATATACATATATATATATATATATATCATGATTGGGATTCAAACATGCCGTCGTGAGCGGGATTCGAACTTCTTTGGGAAGTTCGCGATCAAACCAAATTATTGTAAACTTCTTCTAATTGTAAAAAGTTATTTAGAATATCATATTTATATCAATATAAATGTACTACATGATACTTGTGTAAACAAATACTGGAAAGATTATATAATACATGTATTGCACGATGATTATGCCAGTATCGTACGAAGCAAATATTGGTCATTCAAAAAGGAAAAGAAAACTTGATAAAAGTTGGGAAATAGAAATGCAAAAGAAATGAGTAAAGTTAATAAAAATAAAGTTACAAATGTGACGGTGGGTGAAAAAATAAAAGTGACAAAAACAAATGAAAACTTTTGGAAAAAATAAAATTAGATATTAGTGATAGATACATAAAATGATGTAGCAACGTGTTTCTTATGAGAACATAATATTTACACTGATGAAAAAAGCAAAAAAGAAAACCCTAAATTGATGTAAGAAGAAAGAATTGAAAAAGGTAATTTAACTTGAATATACAACTCCAGATAGAAATTTATAGAAAACAAGAATTCACGCGATTGATCACAATCATTTAGGTTTTAAAAAACAAGGGTGAGGACAAATGTAACACTTGCGAAAATATGATTCTTTCAAGAAAAATTTGCTCTTTTGTTCTTTGCATGATTTTGATCTAAATTTTCAGATACATCCACATCTTATTGCTTATAGTATTCACAATGCTTTTATCGAAATAAATTATTTAAGAATCTAAGTAGGTGTTCAATACATTTAAACACTAGCACAAGCTCTAGTTTAAAGGTAAATATACATCATTAACTTAGTAACTAAATGAACTATGCATAATGAGTATACGATAATGGAATAGAACATTGAAAAGGCACAATACCATATATGCCCAATGCAGAATAAATTATATACTTATTTTATGAGAAATTATTTCTGTTATGATATCGTACCTAATTTTACAAGTTATACTCGATTTTATATAGTTTTTAATATGCTTCCATATATTTCCGGCACCTTTAATGACTGTTCAAAGTGCTCATTAAGTTCAATCATTTCTAAGTTGAATATGATACTACCCATATGCATGATTCTTTTTTTATAGAACCAGAGTGATATTTTTTTAAGTAGAGCACCCATCGCTCGTATACACGAGTCAGTTGAAGTTTACATGTATACAGATACATACACTATATACACAGATTCAAATATTTATGTGCGTGTACATATATGCATACACACATATATGCGCGCGCGCACACACACACACACACACACACACACATATATATATATATATATATAGCATGGTTAGTATATGCACACCTATGTGTGCATGAGTAGCAGAGCGGTAAAGTATGCTCTCGTATGAAGAACTTCTAAGGACATTAACTTTTTTGTTGTGGGGTTGTTTAAACCAATCAACACAAATATTAACGTTATTAATTACTTCAGTAGTTTTTAGTACAATATCATTAGATATCAATGAATATAAGTTTCATAATATGAAAATATACTAATTTGGTATGATCAATTGATAAATGACAAATTCTATTAGCACCTCCTAATTTACCTTTCCTACCCCACAGATTTGAGAAAAACATACACACCCCATTTATTTCTTCTCACACCCCAGAATCTTCCAAAAATACCCTTTTTATTTTATTATCCAGTCCATTTTATTGTTATGAAGATCATTCTTTTCAAAAATAAAAGAATGGTTGAATTGATGAAGTAGTAATGAAGATGGAAATCAGATTCAAGCACAAAAAATGTCCTTTTATTTTATTTTAAGTTTTCATTTATCACTTATTCTATTCATGAAAACCTAATATTGCCTTCAATGAGACACTGCATGTCGCTGAAATGAAACATTTGTTATTCTCACATTGTTAAACACTGTTAAACATTTCTACTAAAATGTCGTTAAACATATACAAACATTGTTGTTATATATATTAATACATTGTGAAAAATTTGTTGACGATTCTGCTATATATATCATTGCAACTTATTTACTATAAGGGTAGAAATGTCAATTAATTTTAGATTAATTTGACGGGGTGGGAAAGGAAAAAAGAGGGGTGGAAATAGAAGTAGCCTTGATAAATTACAAAGAGAACTATTTTCACTAATGAATAAATATTTACAACACCACTTCATGACAAACTAAATGCATCGTATTAGTGAACTAATATTTGAACTCGTCATATATTAAGAATAAAAAAATTATTATGAGGAGGCTCCGCCTCTTTCCTGTAGCATTAAGGGGACTCGACGTCGCTCCTCAGTTTGGTTTAAACCCCATATTATACCAGCATCTCTTTCGGTTCTTCGGTCGTCTTTCTTTCTTTCTAGGGACGAAAGCACTCTCCCTGACATTATTTCAGTTGGGCCTCCCCAGGACTATAACCATGGCGTTCAGTTTTGCTCTGAAAGTTCTTTTGACTCTGGTCCGGTATGGAATAAACTTATAATCTGATGATCGAGTCGAATCCTATTTTTAACTCTAACTCTCTTGCTCACGCTATTGCTGTTCTTTTTGTTGCCTCAAAAGTAGCCGCTTCGGCTTCAACCAAGCAAATTTTTGTTATTTCTTTCTTGCTGCCTTCTTTGGAAATCCTAAATAAACAAATTGATAAATTTAGAATACTTAATTTTAATGGAGGAAGAACTTCTTTTGTTTCTTTTTCATTCAACAACTCCAAACGGTAGGCTTTATATAGTAGCCTTATATGTCAATTCATACTTAATAGACATCACATTTCACCAATAGACGTTACCTTTCATTAATAGACATAATCATTCACCTTTTTGATTTTCCACTAATATTGCATTTAATGTTTATCCAACAAAACTCCTCTGTAAACTTAAATGCTTTAGTCTTTTAGGAGGCTTTGAATACGTCACCAATCAGCTCTTCAGTTTTCTCTTTGAATGTTTCATCAACTTTGCAATGCTCATAAACAAGATGGGTCCATTTAGTCCTCCCACTATGTCCGAAGTGTTTAACTTGCATAACCTTTGGTAGAATACTTTTATCCATCTTATCTTCACCCGTTGGTTCTGAAAAATATCGTCTGTATATGCCATCAGTGCCAGCAGTTGCAGCACGATCATTGGTCGTCTCAAGCTGGAAAAATGCTCCTTTATGGTAGTATTTCTGCATAAACCTTCATTTCTGCTCAGGTTGTGAATGTTGTTTCGGATTTTTCTTTTCCCATTCTTTTCTCTCTTCTTCTATCAAGTTTCTAACTCTTTCAATCTTTTATTTCTCCTTCATCCTTGCTTCTCTATCCTCTCTGTCACTTCTAATCCTAGCGATCTCTCTAGATTTACATGCCTCATATTCTTCTGCTTTATTCACCTCATATCAGTATCAACATCCCCAATCTCAGCCTCCTCTTCTAAGTTCTTCTGCACTATTTCTTCTTTTCTAGTTTCTTCAACAACAGTTTTCTTTGTCTCTACTTTCCTCTCTTCCAATCTTTTTTCACAAGCTCCTCAAGCCTCCTCTCTTCAGCTTCAAGTTTTTCTCTTTCTACTATAGTATCGCGCGAAGCCTTTGAAATGAATACGGGCTTCACCATGGCAATACCTGTAAGCTCTTCTTCCAAATCAGTCTCATATTCAGATTCTTCTTCCTCTCTTTCTCCAACATTTTTTGTTCCGCTGTTGTCCTCCTCAATCTCGTCCTCTTTTTTGTTGTCATCATCGCTCCTCATCCTAGCTTCCACTATGTTCTCCATCACATTTTTACCATAAACCTCTTTTAATAAATTCCACGAATCTTTTGCGGATTTTTCTCCATTAATATGACTTCATGCTTCTTTATCGACGTTCTCACTCAGCACCATAAAAGCTTGAAGATCTTTCATTCTCATACTTGTAAATGCTTCACTTTCTTTCTCCGCCATATTTTTTAATATCTTTTAGTCATTCATAGCCACTTTCAACGTTCTCCCATAATCTTTTGGAGATCAATTCTTCTTTCTTTCTGTTACTCCATTTTTCATAATTTTCTTGTGAGAACGAACGATGAAAAAAATAGAAATGTCATAGTTTCAACCAGGCTCTGATACCAATTTGTAAAATTATAGAAGCTCTGATACCAATTTGATAATTATAGAAGAGGAACTTTTGTAGAGGAAGAACTCCTTGAATTCCTTTTGTCACTTTTTCTCCACTTCTCTCTTACAACACTCTTACTTTTTTCTTTTCTTTCTTGCCTACAATAAACCAAAATGGTCGGCTTTATATAGTAGCCTTACATGTCAATTCATACTTAATAGGCGTTCCTCTTCTATTAAGTATTTTGAGGTCGAAGAAGCTGAAGAAGAAGAAGTAGAGGACGAGATGGTTAAAGAAAAAGTGGAAGAAAATTTTGATGAGGTCGAAGAAGAGAAAGAAGAGGAAGAGATTGATGAGTATAAAGAAGAAGAACCTGAGGAAGAGGTATATGAAGGAGAAGATAAGCAGATGGTATGTCTTATTTGCAATGACAAAGTGGGTAATCTTGAAACAAGTGATCGTAAACTGGAGAAGGAAGTAGACCTTAATCTTGAAGCAAACGATCACAAAGAAAGGGAGAATAGTACTATAGATACTAATTCTGCTTTTGATGAGCTTGGGAGAGGCGAAAGAGTGAGCGCAAAGCCACCTGAAATGGATGACAAGGAGAAAGAGGCGAGCAAGGCTACGAGTTTGGTGAATATTAGGCGAAGAACGAGCAA
Organism: Allium sativum; assembly: GCA_030737875.1. Lineage (NCBI taxonomy): Eukaryota > Viridiplantae > Streptophyta > Magnoliopsida > Asparagales > Amaryllidaceae > Allium > Allium sativum. The sequence goes on along the minus strand of CM060917.1, from coordinate 35,522,758 downwards.
GAAAGAGGAAAGAAAGGGTTTCCAAGATCATATATTGCAAATCTTTCAAGCTTTATCAAATTCTCAGCTACTAATGTTTTCAGCAACAATTTCTCAGTGGGTAGAAAAGATGGCAAACCCTATGGTTAAGGATTTGATACATGTTTGTGTAGGAAAACCAAGAGCCGCCAATAGTTCGATTTAGCAATTGGTCATCTGGGTTGAAACTAAACTTAAGAAGAAGAAGACAAAAAAGAAAGTTTGGATAATATCTCTACTTTTACCGAAACATGTAAAATATAAAGGTTTGAAATGATTGAAGAAAATTTGGTTTAAAGGAGACATTTGTTGGGATAAACCAAAATTAAATGTTTAAGTGAAAGTCGTGTCTATTGGAATGGAGAGTCGTGTCTGTTGAAGTGAAAAGTCGTGTCCATTCAGTGAAGTGTCATGCTTGTTTAATGAAGTGTCATGTCTGTTTGATGAAGTGTCATGTCCGTTCAGTGAAGAGTCGTGAACGTTCGGTGAAGAGTCGTGTCCGTTCAATGGGTAATGTCTATGTAAACCATTATATATATGTGTGTGTGTGTGTTTGTATGTGGTCATTTTTTTTGTAAGGAAGAAGAAAATTTGAGAAAGTATGAGTGAGTACTAAAATGAGAAGTTGTTAAGAAGTAAAATCATTTGTGTATCCTCCACTCTTAAGTTCCTCCTCTTCTCATTCTACACAGATGTTCTTTTTTTTCCCAAAAAAACAAAATTGCAGAGATGTACATATTGCATTATGTAAACTAACTAATTATCAATAAAGGTTTATTTCTATTAGGCAGCCGCAATAGCCCATGTGATCAACATGGGGCTACTACCAACCAAGCCGCCAACCATGTCATCAACCCCTATCAACCATCTTTTCACCTTACAAATACATCCTTCTTCTTCGTAAGTTTCATCCTATTTCAAATCCAATAGAAAGAAAAAGGAAACAAGCTTAGAGTGGAATTGAGTATTGAGTGAAAAAGTGTTTTTGTAATCGCTCTGTAATATTCTCTCAAATAAAGGATCTGCAGTAGCCCGAAAACGTTGGTATAATTGGCCAAACTTCATTATTAAGTTTGTGTGTCTTACCATTCTATATTTATTTCTTTTCTTTACAAATTTAATTATAGAAAAACACTGTTATCACGGCGCTCGACTAGTCGGTTAGTCGAGATTGAAGCCTCGACTGGAAGTCACGACCTGCCAATTATCAATTGGAAGCTGCAGTAGAAGGAAGAAAACAAAAAACGAGAAGTAGGTACAGGAAGAAGGATAAGAGACAGGAAAACCAAACGAAAGTGGAATCAAAAGGAAAATTTGGAAAAATAAATAGAACTTACCGCATACACATTTAGCAAATTACTTTCAATTTTAATAGCAAATCGAGCATTGTTGAGGATAATTTGAGTGGATTTGAGCATCTACTTCAACCAAAATAGAGCAGACGAGGTTCGATTTGATGTCTTTTCTGTTTTCTTTTCTCTTTTTCGCTTTTTGTCTGATTGGATCTGAAGTCATATTTTGTTTTATTTTCTATTTGTCATTTTTTATCTGATTAGATTTGATATCGTTTTTAGTTTCATATGAATGGATAGGAGGATTTAGGGTTAAGATTTCAGATGTTGTGGGCTGTCAAAATTGAAATGGTTAATTATTAGATGGGCTACTTCTTTTTCAAGCATTCCAGTAAGTAAATATTATTCAACTTCTACTTTAATTACTGGAGACTTTAATGTACTTCTAACTATTGGACTTGTATCTTTATTATCCATTAAAAATACAGAATCAATATTACTTTAACTACTGGAGACTTTAATATATTTATTTATTTATCGACTAGTCCACTATTGACTAATTGGACCTTTATTGACTCGACTTACCATCGTAACAACCATGTAGAGAAATTTACGTAATTTCCTAACAACTGGTATCAAAGTCATAATTTGTAAGGAAAAAAAATCAAAATCGAGCGGGAGCGATGGTGGCAGATAAAGAAAAGGTGAAAATCGAGTAGTTTGATCGAGCTGACTTTGGCTTTTGGAAAATATAGATTGAAGATAACCTATATCAGAAAAAGCTTCAACAACGGCTCTCGGAAAAGAAACCAGAGAATATGAAGGACGAAGATTGGGCTCTTCTTGATAGACATGCCATTGAAATTATTCAATTGACATTATCTCGTAATGTTGTTTCCAACATAGCAAAGGAAAAGATCACAGCATGTCTTATGACGGCTGTCTCCAGTATGTATGAAAAGCACTGACCTCTAACAAAATTCACTTGATGAGACGATTGTTCAATTTACGGATGACAGAAAGCGCATCGATAGCTCAACATCTCATTGAACTGAATACAGTTACTTCTCGGTTGAGTTAAGTTGAAATTGAATTTGACGAAGAAGTACAAACATTGATACTTTTGTCTTCCCTGTTAGAAAGTTGGAATGATATCGTCATGGCAACGAGTAGCTCAATAGGAAGCAACAAGGTAAAATTTGATGATGTTCGTGATATGGTTCTCAATGAAGAGATTCGATGGAGAGATTCTGGTGAGTCATCAAACTTTTCAATTTTTGCATACAAAATCAAGATGAAGAAATTCAACAAGAGAAAATGGACTTAGCAAACCGAACCACCGAGTTACGTTCAAGGGCTATAGATCTAAATCTAGAAATTCCAATAATTCTCATAGCTCAAGAATCATTGAGTGTTGGAACTGTAGAAAGACCGGACACTACAGTGCACCAAAGGACCAAAAGGCAAAGGCAGAGGCAAATATTACTTCCACCCTGGGAGGAGATGAAGCGTTGATATGCTCTTTGGAGAGCAAAGAAGAGTGCTAGACCCTGGAGCATCGTTTCATGCCACTTCACAAAAAGAATTCTTCGGGAGGTATATCCCTGAAAATCTCGAAAAGATATATCTTAGTGACGATCAACCTGATGACATAATTCATAAAGGTGTTTTGAAGATTAAGTTAAATGTGTCAGTTTGGGAGCTAAAGAATGTCAGACACATACCTAACTTGAGAAAGAATTTGATATCTGTAAGATAATTGGCTAGTGAAGGTTACACTACGATTTTCCATAGTGATGATTGGAAATTTTCATAGGATGCAAGGATGATTTCTCAAGGCAAGAAGAGTGGAACTCTTTACATGACAGCAGGAGCACGATGTTCGACCACTGTTGCAGCTAGTAATGAACATTCCAATATAAGGCACCAGTGGCTAGGTCATATGAGTGAGAAGGACATGAAGATTATGCACTCGAAGGGGAAACTTTCAGATCTATAGTTAGTGGAAATAGACATGTGGAAAGATTGCATACTCGGAAAGTAGAAGAGAATCAACTTTAAAATCAATGGTAGAACCTCAAAGAAGGAAAAGTTAGAGCTTGTTCATTCCGATGTTTAGGGGCCAACGACCGTCTCATCCATTGGTAGAAAGCATTACTTCATTACTTTCATCGATGATCACTCGCGAAAGGTACGGATTTACTTTTTAAGGCATAAATTTGAAATGTTTTAGGCTTTAGAAAACAAAAGGCTATAGTTGAAATGAGACGAATCAAAAGATCAAAAAGCTTAGAACTGACAATGAAGTGAATACGAAGATACGATATTCAAGTAGTTCTGTTATGAGCTAAGGATCAAAATGCAGAGGTGTGCCAAGTACGCCTCAACACAATGGTGTAGTTGAGAATATAAATCAAACGTTGACAAAAAGAGCCAGAAGCATTCGTATACAATCAGGTCTACTGAAGCAGTCTGGGTAGAAGCAGTTAACACGACAACTTATTTGATTAATCGAGGTCCAACGGTATCTTTACAACACAAAATATCAAATGAGTTATGGAGTGGAAAAGAGGTAAAACTATCACATTTGAAACTTTTCGGTTGTATAACGTATGTACATATCAGTGATCAAGGCATAAAATAAAATTGATCCAAAATCCAAGAAATGCATTCATCGGCTATGGCGAGGATGAGTTTGGCTACCGCTTTTGAGATGATGAAAACAATAAGGTGATATGTAGCTAACATATGATTTTTTATGAAAGAGTAACGTATAAAGACAGACATAAAACAGATGTCAACGACTCAAAGCAGATTGAGCCAGTATTTGCAAATGCAAATGATATTCCATATAGTTTTGTAATAGAACCGACTATATCAGGTCCCCAGCCAGATAAAATCGTCGAAACGGGAGGTGTGCATCAGTCTGACACACCAAATCATCCTACTCCAGCTCCTGTATTGAGAAGGTCTTCTCGACCTCATGAGTCTAACAAAAGATACATTAACTATTTGTTGCTGACGGGTGCAGGGAAACCTGAATGATATGATGAAGCTTCTCAGACTGGAGATGCTAGCAAGTGGGAGCTTACCATGAAAGATGAGATGAAGTCTCTTATCTCCAACGAGACATGGGAACTTGCTAAATTACTCATGGAAAAGAAAGCGCTTCATAATAAATTGTGCATCAAGTGAAAGAGAAGCATGATGATTCCAAAGAGATACAAAGCCCGACTAATTGTCAAATGATTCCAACAGAAGGAGTAGACTACGATGACATTTTTTCTTCCGTTGTGAAACTCAATACTATCAGGTCAACATTAAGCATTGTTAATGTTGAAGACCTTCATCTTGAACAATTGGATGTAAAGACCGCATTTCTTCATGAAGACTTGGATGAGGAGATATAAATGCACCAACTAGAAGGTTTCTTAGAGAAAGAAAACAAGAACATGGTGTGCAGGCTAAAGAAAAGTTTTTATGGTCTCAAAAAAGTTTCAAGACAATGGTATAAAAAATTTGATGGATTCATGCATAAGGAAGAATTCCAAAAGTGCAATACTAATCATTATTGCTATTTCAAGAGATACAGGTCTAGGTACATCATTTTATAGTTTTATGTTGATGACATGTTAGTAGCAGATTCAAATATGGATAATATCAGAAGATTGAAGCAACTGTCAAACGAGTTTGACATGTAAGACTTGAGTCCAGCAAAGAAGATTCTTGAACTGCAAATTACTAAAGATAAGCAGATAGGGTTCTTGCAGCTATCTCAGACAGAGTACATCAATCGTGTTTTCCAATGATTTAACATGAGCGAGGCTAAGCCATTTAACACACCATTGATCAGTCACTTTCGCCTATCCAAGGATCAGTCCTCTCAAATGGAGAAAGAGAGAAATTTCATGATTGATGTTCTTCAGTCCTTAACTATTGAAAGTTTGAAGTATGTCATGGTCTGTACAAGATCATACATTGGTCATGCGGTGGGAGTTGTTAGCAGGTTTATGTCAAATCCAGAAAAAGCTCATCGGGAAGCAGTTAAGTGGATTTTGAGGTATCTAGGAAGCACCGTAGAGAACAATTTGTATTTTAGTAAAGAGCAGTTAAAAGCTCAAGACTATGTAGATGCAGACTTTGGAGGTGAAGTAGATCATTGAAGAAGCACCACTGGTCACATATTCACGGTTGGAACTACAACCATTAGTTGGATGTTACAGATAAAGAAGATTATCACATTATCCACTACAGAGTCTGAGTATATAGCAATCACCGATACTTGTAAAAAGATGATATGACTTCAAAATTTGTTAGTTGAGCTGAGATTCAAACAGGGAAAAAATGTTTTATACAATGATAGTCAGAGTGCAATAAACTTGACGGAAAATTCAGTATTTCATTGCAGAACCAAGCATATTAGGTTTCGTTCACTTCATCAGATCTCTATTGGAAGATGATATGTTAATACTGGCGAACATCGAAGAAAGCAAGAATCCAACAAATACATTGACCAAGACGGTAACTATCGACAAACTTAAGTTGTGTTCAACTTCAGTTAGTCTGCTAGAGTAAAAAGATCAGAATGGCTGCTGCACCGATCAAGATATGAAGATATTGAAATTAGTTTTCAAGTGAGAGATTGTTAGACAGTTGCCCATGTGATCAACATGGACCTACCACTGACCAAGCCTCCAACCATGCCACCTACCCCTATCAACCATCTTCTCACCCTATAAATATATCTTTCTTCTTAATAAGTTTAATCCTATTTCAGATCCAGTAGAGAAAAAAAGGAAATATGATTAGAGTGAGATTGAGTGTTAAATGAAAAATGTTTTTGTAATCACTTTGTATTATACTCTCAAATAAAAGATCTGCAGCAGCCCGAAGACGTAGGCATAACTAGTCGAACTCCGTAATTAAGTTTGTATGTCTTATCATTCTACATTTTTTTTTTTTCACAAATCTAATTATAGGGAATTTTTTGTAATTTCCCAACAATTTCGACTGCTATCATTCTTCAGGAATATAATTGAGAAAGGCCAGGTAAAGACGAAGCATGAAGTTGAAAGCATTATGACAGCTCCATGCATTCGCACTACAAATTTTCTTCAATGGCCATCTTTATTTTTAGGTTGATTCTCTTTACACAGAAAAAGTGAATGCTCTGTTGGAATGGAGGTTGATTTGTAGAGGGTAATTGTGTTTCAAAACTCACAAGTAGAGTTTAAGATAGATGAACATTTAATCTTTTCAATGTAGGTGAAGGACGAACATAATAGAACACTTACACAAGATTTTGTTGAAGCTAACATGTATGAAAAGCTTTGACAAGTGAACGCACACAAACATTTTTGTGCTTAATAGACTTAAGCCTTAAGACAGTGAAGTGTAAGTTTTCCTTGGAACAATATCGACGCACATGTCAAAGAATCAGATATATAATACACATCAAGCATTGAACACATTTAAGTTATTCAAACTATATACAAATACAGGTAAAACAGTTAAAACTTTGTAACTTTACATCATTTATCGATATATACAGACACAATACACCAATTTACCATGGAATATGAAGGGGGAAAAAATACCTTTTAAAAGCAGACAACCAACACCCAATTTCACATTGAAATACAGACTGTCCCAAGCAACAACCAATTTGTATATAATCTAAAAGAAAGACCTAAACACAATGTTACAAGCAGTAGAAAAGCAAGTAAATTTTACTTGTTTGAACTCTGATTTTTTTGTTGTTGTTTTGACATCGATCAAAACCAGAAATCAATATCAACTTAGAAACTAATTCATATATAGGATCAATTTCTAAAATTGATTTTGTAACCGGTTATGAAATTGATTAGTTCAACGGATTTTAAATTGAAATGCAAAAAAGAACATACATACTATGATTGTCTTGATCTTTTTTTCTAATTACTTTTTATGAAATGATTAATGCATTGTAACTTTTGTTGCAACCAGTTTTCATTAGAGAATCATGGAGTCATGCTGTTAGATTTGGCTCGCTCGTATTATATTACAGTGGGTGCCTGAATTGGATTACAATTAGTCCTACAATGCAAAATATTTAAAGAACACGAGCATATATATGAGACTGTTAGCACGTAACAGCAAGAAAATTCCTTTTGTACAAGCATTGCCAAGATCATATATGTGCCCACTGAAAATAGAAAATTTCAATATTCTCTGCCCATTCGCTGCAAGGTTTTCTTATATTCGAAGCAAGCTTTCTCATTGAATGACTTCAACCCGTCTGACTGCAAGTCTTCCATGTCCAATTTTTATACTGGGCAAAACTAATTAATTGAAATCAATTTTTATATGTTTGTTTCCCCTATAATTCTCTTAATAGAATATAAAAAGTCAACCGAAATAGGAAAACGGTTCCTATATAGAAATGATTTCTTAAATCAATTTTGAATTCATTTACTTCAATTGGTTTTGAAACCAAAATCACAATATTTTTATATAGAACTATTGCTTCTTTTATTGATCTTGCTCTTTTCGTATTTCATAAGTGAAAGGTTTTTTATCGCAACTGGAGGCAAAAGAAAAATAAGGAGTACACATCAACTTCATAAGGTGTGCCAGGGGTATACCTAGCGTACACCTTAGAGGTGATTCGCCATCATATGCAGCTCACATCATTTTGTCTCCGCATCACCTGGGGGGGGGGGGGGGGGGGTCTAAAGCACACCTTTAAAACATTGGTTGACATTAATACATAATAATTCTTTTCCTATATCGATTTTCAAACACATCAATTTGTTGTTGTTATTGGTCATCAGCCAAACAACACAAATTATTCATTAGTTTATTTGCTTTTAGTTATATTCTCAACTAGGTTTTATGATTGTAAAATTTGGTATGACCAACGAATCTGACATAATGAGAAACATATTAAACAATTGTACGAAGTAATTAGACTATCATTTATATGTCAGATCAAATAATCGAGTACTTAAATGCAGCATTATAAAAATTCCTTATTATAGCCATTGCTTCATTTTTAGTATGAAGAAACTAAATTATAGTTTGCAGTTGATCTTTTTCCATGTGTGTACACACGCACACACACACACACATACATAGAGACAGAAAATGCGTGTGTCGATATGATGTAAGTAACCAGACTGGCCATAAGTTTTAAACAATGGAAAAGTGAGATGAAGAAGAATCACAAAGTCAAAGCATACGATTGACTTCTTCATGCTTTTACTGTTGTAAAATTTCGTTTATCCATTTTTATTTTTACGTTGGTTCCCCTCACATAGAAAAGGTGAAAATAACATTGACATGGAAAAACAAATATATTTCCAAGTGTTGCCAAAATATGTAAGAAAATATGTTTTCTTTGCATTCAACACCACTATCACAGTGAGTAGGCTCTCTGGCTTTTTGTCCATAAGGCAGTATGTTCGACTCTATCCTACATACTGTGTGATTTGAATCACTGAACATATGTTGACTTATAGTATGTTATATACTACCTAAGACTTGTAGTTACAGACCTAAATATCCCACTTTAATTAAGAAAAAAAATTCTTTGCATATATGAGTTCATGCATTAGAGCTAGAAAACTTGAACATGAGTGGATAAGAAAAAACAAACCATCGCTCTTTAGATTCCTCTTGAGGCTCTGAATTTTATGTATACCTTACCTAAATGGTAAATGTAAGCGCTTATGTAATATGTCAGGTAAGTTGAGGAATATACTCAATTTAATGATAAGTTTAAGACCCGTGTCTATTGAAATGAAGAGTCATGTCTATTGAAGTAAAGAGTCGTGTTTGTCTAGTGAAGATTTATGTCCATTGAAACGAAAAGGTGCCTATCCAAAGAGTTGTATCTATCTGTCAGAGGGTGTAGTCCACTATAAATGTATGATCATTCCATTGTGTTGTATAAGGAAGAAAATGTTGAATTGAAAAGAAATAGTGAAATAAAAGTTATTTATCTACCTCTCCTCTAAAATTATGTTTCTCCTCTTTCTCAACAAATTGGTATCAGAGCTTGGTCGAAATCACAAGTTTTTACCTTTTTTATCATGTGTCACAAAATAAAAATTTGAAGAATGAAGTAATAAAAGAAAAAAGAAGTTAATCTCCAAAGGATTATGGGGGTCGAAAATGGTTATCAATGGCCAAATAATTTGAAAAGCGTGTAACAAGTAGAAAAACTAACATTTGCAAAGCTACGATGGGATGATCATCATGCTTTGTGTTGTAATGAGTGAGAAAGCCAATGAAGTAGCGTTCGAGTATATTCTCAGAGAAAGTTCTAAAAATATTCATGTAATTTATAGAAGTACATGGGAAAATGACACAAGAGTAATAAAAGAAGAAAATTTGATTGATGAGAAATAGAAAAAAAAAAAAAAAAAGTGGTGAAAAGGGGAAAGATGTGGAAAAATTGTTGAAATTTGATAAATTAGAGGAGGAAATTTTGAAAGAAGAAGGAAAATGTGTAGAGGATGAAGAAGAAGAAGACGAAGAAAATAAGTACATGAAGATGACGCTAATGATGAAAGTATTAAAGCAAAGAAGATGAAAATAAAAAAGACATGAATAAAGAAAACAAAATTCAAGAGCGTGGAGAAGATTTGAAATACAAGCAAAAATCTGATGAAATTAAAACGGAGATTGATATAGAAGAAGCATAATAGAAATTATCAAAAAAGAAATCACAGTAGCAAGTGATGAATTTCATGAACATGGAAACAAAGAGAAGAGCAAAGCTTATATAATTTCTAGTTTGAACAAACTTAATTTTCAATCGGTATTTTTCAAAATGACATGCAAAGTGAAATTTGCAAAACATATAAATTATTTGGATGTGTCAAAAGACTGCAAGAGTGAAATCATGGAAAAATGCAAAAATAACATATGTAGCTTATTTAAAATTTGTGACAGTTAAAACGTTCGTTTTTTTTTGGAAAATACCATTGCAAAGATGAGGAAGAAACAAAAGGTGTAAAACAAAAATCTGTGAAATAACATCAAATATATCTAAATTGGGAAAAAGAACAACACAAGAAAGGCTGTATAATATTTCTATTCCTACCAAAACATGTAAACTATAAAGATTCATAGGGCAACCAAAGAAGTAACATTCAGAATATTGGAAGAAGAAAAAAATGTGAGTGGAACCATTGAAAATAGAATTTATTATCACAAGGTGAATGATCCTAAGGTACTCGCTATTGTGATAATGATTGGGCCGGAAATGTTGATGATCGGAAAAGCACGTTCGGATGTGTTATATGAGGGATACCGCTTCCACAGAAACAATTTATAGTTACACTATCCACATGCGAAGCAGAGTATGTGGCAGCATGTTGGTGTGTATGTCATGCAATATGCTGAGAAAGTTGCTATACGAGCTAAAACTTCAGCAACACGAGGCAATTGAAATATGAATCGACAGTAATTCGATAATTGAGTTCGCAAAGAGTCTGGTGCACTATGAGAGGAGCAAGTATATAGATGTTCATTTTCATTTTATTTGGGAACATGTGAAAGAAGATGATGTGTGAATGAGTCACTTTGCAAGTCATGACCACGTTGTGGATGTCTCTGCAAAGCCACTACCAAAAGCATTGTTTGAAAATTATAAGATGGTGATTGGAATAGTTTAAGTGAGGAATTTGTTAAAGAATAAACATTTTTTTAAAAAAAAAGAAAAAAGAAAAAAACTCTATTCCAGAGACTAGAGCTAGAGAACTTGGTTGTCTGTCACACCAATCTCCCTTTTAAGTTAGCCCGGCGTTAGTATCAATCATCCGCCCTGCTTATCAGCATCAGATATGGATAAACCACTTCTGCCTTAATAATAAGTTTAATAGTCGTGTCTACCAAAGTGAAAAGTCATGTCCATTAAAACGAAAAGGTGTTTATTTAAAGAGTTGTGTCTATTTGTAAAGTTGCATAGTTCGCTTTAAAGTATAAAATAAGTGGTCAATTTGTTGTGATGTATAAGGAAGGAAGGAAATGTCGAATTGAAAAGAAATAATAAAATAAAATTTATTTATTTACACTTCTCTAGAATTATATTCTCCTCTCTCAACAGGACATAGGGTAATGATTCCTCCCCATCTCTTAAAAATCCCATCTGATCCCCCTCATTCTTTTTCCTAACTAAAATTTTCAAAATGAGACAATTTTCATGATATGACGACAGTATACTGAACGTAAAATTTTGGAACGTCTGCAAAAGTTTGACCGTCTAATACTGCATATCAAGCCCATGGTTAAAATATTTTAAATGGTCTACATCGGTGTTGTCAAGGCACGCAGCTGCAGCACCAAAAAATGTTAAGCTCCATAAGTGCACAAAGCCCAAGATGTAGAAAATTACGCCTTATGTATATACATGGTGAATTCTATGTATTTTGTTGTTGTAGACCTAAATTGAACATTTTTGAGACTTCCTATTTTGATTTGCACTGAGTTCATGATAATTTTATCTCAAATTTCCATGTGCATGTGGTTACTGTTGTTCAAAACCCAATTTTAATAGCACTTTTGCAGGTACTGAAATTTGTGCTTAAGTATCAAAATGTGATGCACAAGATGGGCTAAAGGTGCAAGATGCATTCCTCATGCTTTTCCACTTTGACTACACTGGTTTACATTGACTTCTTCTTCTTCTCTCTCTCTCTCTCTCTTTTTTTTAAAAAAAAAAAAAAAAAAAACCAGGTTTATAAATAAAATATAAACAGGATAACTGAGTGAGTTGAACTCACCTTGATTTCGTTCGTTCGTTAAACTGTTTGTTTCCAACTGCGTCCAGCTCTGTCCAAACCATCTTCAAAATGTTACGTTCGTCGGTACGGTTCCATCGTCATTTATTCAAGCATGACGCTGTTCATTCTTCTTTGCATCTCTCTCTCTCTCTCTCTCTCTCTCTCTCTCTTTTTTTGAAATTAGCTGCTTTATATACAAGTTTTAGGTAGTATATGCCATACGAATGGATTCGACCCCATAAGATGAGAATCCAACCCGTTGCCGTTTGCACCATATCCAAATGTCCTAACTAGTAACTAGTTTAGATAAGATGTTTGTCTACAGAAGAACATATTTAGCATCATGTAAGGACTGCAAGGTAGTATCACGTGAATGAGACTATAATAAATAGATGTTGCAGTGTACAAATGTCATTGCACTTCTCAAATTTTATCTATACACAAAAATGAACATAAAATTTAACGAATGAAAATAATCACCTCATGAGAGCATGGTAATCTTCTAATAACCTCTGCCTTCTGAACTTGATCCAAGCAAATACTGCAAACGAGGTCATTGGCTTTCGCTGCTGTGCTATAATTCTGAGCCTTCAGGTATCAAATTAAACATGTCGCACATGAAAATCAATGAGATAATAAGTATATTAAGAAAACCATCTCTGTCTAGGTAGGTGAGTCAGTATATATCCTGCTAAAAAAATACAAGACTAAAAGTGATGATTATCCCTTAAAAAGTAGCAATAAGCAAGCTTTTAAATCTTGGATTTTAGAAGAAAAAACTCAAACTGATATCTCAACCTACATCTCTGGTTGAAATCTTAAAATCTCCTCGAGACTGCTTCGACCAAATTACGTTCAAATATCAGAGCTCAAGTGAAACAAAGTGATATCCGGGAGAGATTTTGAGCAACAAGAATGAGACTTAAAATTCTAGTAATAAGAAATGAATCAAATTTGACGTTTTGGATGAGGATGAACCTGATACTTGTAAGTTGGAAGAGTATTTATGTCATCCTCACTCATCGCAAAAGAACTTGGAGGGATATCTTCATCTAATGCACGTAAAGCATCATAATCTGCATAACACAAACTGAAAATGAAATCCCCAAAACATGAACGAACTCTATACAGAGATCCATCACTACCAGTAGCGTTTAAGACTCCACGGATGAGTTTTTTCAAACAGAATCCAATGCAAATTAAAGCATTGAATAGATATAGTGAATGTTTACTAGTATAAATAATATAAGGGAACTGAATACTCCTGACGGGGTACCTCAGTAAAGACATTTTAGTCCTTTCTGTTCAATAACACAGATGTTTTTTTAGGGAATTCTAAGCTAATATTTATGGTTGAGTCAATTTAGGTATGTGAAAATTGTACAGTATAAAAGCAAGAAGAAAACCTACTCTAGAAGAATACACCATTCAACAACCATACGGAAGATATACGGGGAGTGTTCCAATGGCACTCCAAATAGTGTAGCATTCCAAATAGTGGGAAGAGAGAGATTCCAACACTATTTTGATCGGAATATATGGTGGAAATAAGAGGACATTTGAGGGATGCACTATGTTAGATGTCATTAAACGCTTGTCGTTAAAGAATATCCATTTGGTACCTGAATCGTTGAATTCTCGACCGAGTTCAGCAATTTGAATCCTAATATCAGGCAGCTGCTCTCTTCTAACAAAAGTGGGCACATGTACTTCTTCCTCCTCAGTATACCCATTAGATGAAGCTTGAGCCCTTGGCCCCATCTCAAAACTGGCATATCTTTTAAATATGCCAAGCAAGAACAACACAAATATAACTTGCCACAACTACAAGTATGCACATAGTAGCACAAATCTTATTAACAAATGATACATCCACGACGTTAGGCTGATTGGCATATTATATAAATAGACACAAACACAGGCATATATATTTATTTGTGTGCTTCCATACATGAGAAGCATTCAAGAGCCCCCTCTACCTAGCCTCCGTCCAAGCCCCCTGATTTCAGCCACTAATTCTGAATTAAATACTAATATGGTGTGACAGAAGAGAGAATGTATTATTATCTAAATCGGAATCAGTGGTTCAATCGGGGGGTCTGGTATTGGGGGTAAATAGAGGCAGGAAGGAGGAGAGATGGGGGCCATAGAACGCTGCCATATATGCATGTAGGTACATATATATGATGTATGTGCACCCCAAATAGTGAGCACCATATTTGCCCCCTTCTCTCATCCTCTCATTTAATATAAATTAAGCTAGTGGAAGAAGAGAGTAGTGGAGGGAGAGAGAAACGGAATGTGTGGTGGAAATAAAGGGGCATTTAGCGGTGTTGCACTGTTTGGGGGTGTCACTGAATGCTCTCTCTCTCTCTCTCTCTTTCTCTCTCACACACACACACACAAACACACACACACACACACACACACACACACACACACATATATATATATATATATATATATATATATAGGAAAGTCTAACTGGACACAAAATATTGACACAATATTAAACACACAAAATTCAACCATTAGATCTTCCCCTGAATTCTACCTTCCACATAAAGACAAACAAATCTTGTGGTCCAGATTTTGTATCTCAACACACACACACACACACACATATATATATATATATACACACACACATATATATATATATATACATATATATAAGATTGGATCAAAAGCACCTCAAACAGTGCAACGTCCATATGGCCTCCTGATTTTCACCACACATCATAGTATTTCTCTCTTCCTGCTAACTTAATTATAAATAAACGACCTAAAATGAGAGTGCTACCAAATAGGGATGCCCTGGAACGTGCCTTTCTCTCTATATATGCATACATACACACGCATGTATGTATATGTATACATGTATGTACATATATATGTATGTATACACACAAATATATACATACATATATATATATACAAACTATATTCAAAACAAAAATAGACGCACGCACTGATATATGTGTGTGTTTGATGTATGTATGCCTATATATATATATATATATATATATATATATATATCTACGTGTGTACACACATGTATACATATAGATATACATAGAGTAAGGATCGGTTACACCTCAATTTGGTCATCTCTAATCATCATTGATTTTCACCGCAAGTTCCGGTTTAAATGATTATATTTTCTCTTGCTTCTCACAACATTTTAGAAATGTTACTCTAACGTCCCGAGTAAATGGGCATTTGGTCTAGTGGTATAGTTCTTGCTTAGAGTGCGAGAGGCACAGGGATTGAAACTGTTTGCTGTGTAACTTTAACGTGATAGGATTTCTCACTTTGTGTTTGGTGGCGTGCAGGAAACTCTTACCCCTACACGTCCCAGTGAAGGTTTGTCATGATCATGGGTTGGTTTAAGAGGTTGGTCGTAAAAGCAATTCCAAGGTACCAATATAAGCCATGGTGGTTATAATTATTATTTAAATATGAATAGGGGTGAGCATTATTTGGTTAGACCAAATAAACCAACCAAACAGATTTATTTTGGTCAGTTTGATTTGGTTTCGAAATTAGATCGGTTTGTAATTGGTTTGAAAAAATATTTAGTTTGGTTATCGGTTTAACCAAATTAAACGAACTTTTATTATATTTTCAAAATTATCAATATTATAACAAATGTTTTAGGTTAGATTAATTATCCAAGAAAATTTTGATCATCACATATGTTTCAAAATTACTTTTAGAAATCATAAGAATCATAAATAATAACACACTAATCATATATTTATGATTTATTTCAAATTACAGTTAATACTACAAATATAATACTCTAAAATATTTTTAGTTTGGTTAAATCGGGTAACCAACCGAACCAACCAAACTTAATTTGGTTGGTTTGATTTGGTTTTCATTTTTATTGGTTCTAGTTTGGTTTGAAAATTTTCATCATTGGATAAACCGAACCAACCAAACGCTCACCCCTAAATAAGAACATGTGGTGAAAATCAAAATGAAGATATGCGTGTGTAGGAGCGTTCTGAGGCACCCCTTTAGCACCTCTATCCGTTCGTGAGCTACACCAATTCAAATCCAACAAAAATTTGTAGATGTTCAATCCGCATATATATAATGATCTATCCAAAGTTTGAGTTTGTTCCGACATTCATAGAATAATATATTTGATGTTTAAATTTAATTGTTGAGTAGATGTCTGAATGGTGAATAATTGAGCTAAGGTTTTGAAAGCGTTACGAATGTCGGAACGAGCTCAAATTTTGGATAGATGATAATATATGAGTGGATCAAACATCTACAATATCTTATTGGATTTGGATTAGTGTAGCTCGTAGTAGGGTAGAGTTGCTGCAAAATAGGGATGTCCCGAAACCCTCATATATGGCACCCCTGTTTTGCAGCACCTCTACCACACCGTGAGCTACACTAATCCAAATTGAACAAAAATTTGTAGATGTTCAATCCACACATGTATTATCATCTATTGAAAATTTGAGTTCGTTCCGACATTCGTAACGTTTTCAAAATCTTAACTCAATTATTCACCATTCAGACATTTACTCCAACAATTAAATTTTAACATCAAATATATTATTATATGAATGTCGAAACGAGCTCAAATTTTGGATAGATGATAATATATATGTGGACTGAATATCTACAAAATCTTGCTAGATTTGGATTTGTAGCTCACATTAGGGTAGGGGGTGCCATAAAACAAGGGTGCCCCGGAAAGCTCCTAAATATATATACACACACAGTTGGGATGCATGTTAAATTTGGACGTTTTAAATATATTAATCAGGAGACATTAATTGTTTCTCGTAATCAAGTCAAGTCGAGAAGATAATATATTAATATGGAAAAGGTATATTTTTGGTTTAAAGAACCAATCAAATATTGGTATAGGTGGAAACAATTTAAAAATGTGCCAGATTTGTAGTGGAATTAATTAGGAAATATTTCATCCTTATCAACGAAGCATTCTTATCCTTCCTCATACATATATGCAAACATTTACTCATATTTTCAACACACACAAGAAGAAAGCTCTCTCTATATATTATCTTCAATAAGATCCATATTTCTATATCTATTATAAGGTGAGAAAGTTGCACTGAGTTGTGTATATCTTCTCATATTGTACCTCCTCTTGAAGTGAAGAAATAAAAGGTTGTTAGGCCCGATAACATAGGCATAGCCGAATCTTGTTGTATTGGTGTGTTCTTTCTCATTTGTATTTATGTTTTTTCTTTAATTTGCGCCATTTGTCTCTATCATCTTTGTCGGATTGGCATTGTTGAGATTGTTGACATGCTAGATTATTGGGTGTTCTGCTTCCACTACACAAACCATTGATTTTTCACTATAGTTTGGTATTATAGCTTTTTGTTCTATTCAAATACTATTTCAATTATGTTTCATTTCACAAAAAGTAACGATGATAGAAGCGCTACGAATTATGGAGTTTCTAGATTTGACGGAAAAAGGGATTTTGGTACATGGAAGATGAAGATGGAAGCGATGCTAAAGAAAGAGATGACATTTAACGTTGTCTCGAATCCAGAGAAATTGAGGAATTTAGTAACTGAAGAGATGGAAGAAGGGGAAAATGATGGTCTTACTACCATCCAGCTTAGCCTTTCTGATGAATTACTTAGAAAGTTTTCTTATGTGAAAATTGCAGAGGAACTATAGGATGCTCTTCAGAGAGAGCTCTACGACAAGTCTCTCACCAACCGCATCATCCTACAACAATTTTATTCATTCAAGATGAAGCCTGGAACCGATGTATTTGCTTATATGGATGCCCTTAACACATTTTCATGAACCTTCGAGCAGCTGATGTAAAGATTGAGAATGAAGCGCAAGCTGTTATTCTATTATGTTCTTTGTCTGTAGAGTATAACACTTTTATTAACTTAATAATGATTTATGGGCGTTCATCTATTTGCTTGGAGGATGTGAAGACAAATTTGCATAACGAGATGTTGAGGGGAAAGTTAGCAAACATTAGCATGAACATGGAGAATGATTCCGAAGGCCTTATTACACAAAAAGGAAGTAAGAGTACACACAAGTATGGTGGAGATAGAGCCAAGTCCAGATCTCAGTCAAGGGGAGCACGAAAAGGGGGTTTGTCGTTATTGTAAAAACCTGGACATTATATTGCAAGTTGTCTTAAGTTGAAGAATAAAAACAAAGTTGTTTCCCAAAAGGCTTCAGCTTCTACTGCGGAGACATCAGATTCAGAAAGTGATCCTGACATTTTTACAGCTTCTGCCTCTTCTATGAAGAGTACTATGTGGATTATAAAGTCAGTAGCATCCTATCACATGACACATGATATGCACCTTTTTTCACTTATCCCCAGTTTGATGGAGGAGAGGTTCTCATGGAAAATAATGTTCCTTGTCGCATGGTTGATATTGGAATGGTAAAAACAAGGAGGTTTGATGGTGTTGTTCACATTTTATGCGGTGTTAGACATGTGCCTGATTTGAGGTATAGTTTGATCTCCATTGGAGCATTGTGCAATTTTGGCTTAAAGTGTGTAATAGAAAAAGATTCATTAAAAATTACAAATGGTTCGCTGATAATAATGAAAGAGGTAAAAGATGAAAATCTATATTTGTTAAAGGGTACAACTACTGTTGCGGAGTCTGCTTCGGTTGTTGATTTTGATTCTACCAGATTATGACATTTTCATATGGGTCACATTGGAGAGCGCAGTTTGGAAGTATTGAGAAAGCGAGGTTTGATTGACGGCGTTCATCATTCAAAACTTGGGTTTTGTGAAGGATGTGTACTTGAAAAGCAGACAAATGTTTCTTTTGGTAGTGCGGAGCATAAGTTTAACGATGTTTTACAGTAAGTTCACACTGATGTTTAGGGCCCTGCACTATGCCTATCTTTGGAGGAGCCAACTATTTTGTTTCATTTGTTGATGATTTTTCTAGAAAGGTATGGGATTACTTTCTGAAGTCCACTTTTGATAGGTTTTAAAGTTGAAAATCTCTTGTTGAGAAGCAATCTGGAAAGAAAGTGAAGGTCCTTCGTTCAGATAATGGTGGTGAATTCACTTCTCAAAAATTGATCAAATTTTGTGAGCCCGAGGGAATCAAAAGACACTACACCACGCCACAGGACCCTCGGTCAAATGGGGTTGCAGAGAGAATAAATCGGACTTGTTGGAAAGAACTTGTTGCTTACGTCTAACTGGGTGATTAAAGAAGAGATTTTGGGCAGAAGCATTATCTACGACATTTTTCCTTATCAACCGTACACCTTCTACCGCCATACATATGAAGATTCCTGAAGAAGTATGAAAGGAAGAGCTTGTTTCTTATTCTTTTCTCAGTGTTTGGTTGTCCAGCTTATGTGCATGAGAGCCAAAAGAAATTGGATCCAAGATCGCGCAAGTGTATTTTTATTGGCTATAAGAAAGGAATTAAAGGTTATAGGTTGTGTTGTCCTACTACCCAGAATATTATTACTTGAAGATATGTTACATTTGATGAGAAAGCTATGTTAAACGTGGAGCCTTCTTCTTCAGTTAATGATGACGTTAAGAGGACAAATTTAGAATACCAAACACAAGGTAGCTTTCATACGAGTAAAAATGGTGATTCCAATGACACCGTGGTTGATAAGGTGAGGACAGAGGATCAATCTCAAGATCATCAGACTTCCATACGAGTAAAAATGGTGATTCCGGTGACACCGTGGTTGATAAGAAGAGGATAGAGGATCAATCTTAAGATGAAGCTCAAATTCAAACTCGACCAATCTAAGAGAAGAGAAGACCTACATGGCTTGATGATTTTGTGGGATTAAACACTGAAAATATTGACTCTGATGACATGGCAACTTATGCTCTCAAGCATATTTCATGACAAAGGCAGGGACTATAGAGATGTCATTAGTTTAGTTTATAGTTCCAACTGATTAGTTGTCATGGAGGAGGAGATTGAGAGTTTTTGCACAAAAATTACACTTAGGATTTAGTGTCACTTCCTTCCGACAAGAGAGCAATTGGATGTAAATGGATCTATAAGGTGAAAGACGGCAATGGTGACTTAAGGTACAAGGCAAGATTAGTGGCGAAGAGTTATGTTCATAAGAAAGGTGTGGAATTGCATGACATTTTTTCTCCAGTTGTTAGATACACTTCCATTCGCATTCTTTTGGCATTGGTTGCTCACTTTGACATGGAGTTGGAACAATTAGATCTCAAGACAGCATTCTTGCATGGTGACCTTGAGGAGGACATTTACCTACAACAGCCAGAGGGGTTCATTGATAGTAGCAGGACCAGTCATGTTTGTAAACTTAGCAAATCTCTTTATGCTTTAAAACAGTCTCCTAGACAGTGGTATAAGAAATTTGATAAGTTTATAAGTTACTCTAGAAGCTTTAAGGACCAATGTGTCTATTTTAGGAAATGTAATGATGACATCATCTATTTGTTGCTTTATGTTGATGATATGTTGATAGCTTCTAAGAACATGACTAGAAATTCAGAGTTGAAGAGGGATCTCAACAAGGAGTTTGAGATGAAAGATTTAGGGAACGCGCAAAAAAATTTGGAGATAGATTCAAAGGGATAGAAAGCAAAGAGTTTTGAGGCTCGCTCAAACTCAATATATCGAGAAAGTCTTATCTCGATTCCGTATGGAGAATGCTAAACCTGTGTCTACTCCACTAAGCTCTCAATTTAAGCTATCCAGAGATATGTGTTCCACATCGGATGAAAACAAAGGGGATATGTATAATATTCCTTACTCTAGTGCGGTTGGAAGCTATATGTATGCTATAGTATGCACAAGGCATGATTTAGCTCATGCAGTTGGTGTTGTTAGCAGATACATGTCTAACCCAGGAAAGACTCGTTGACAAGCAATAAAGTGGATTCTAAGATATTTGAGAGAAACTTTTGACATTGACTTGTTGTTTGGAGGTAGTGACATAACTCTAAGGGGTTATTGTGATTCGGATTATGCTGCGGATAGAGATGGTAGGAAATCGATTTCGGCTTATGTTTATACACTTGACATAGGCCCGATTTCTTAGAGATCAAAACTTCGGTTCATTATAGCTTTATCAACTACAGAAGAATAGCTCATTTCTATTGTGGAAGCGACTAAGGAAAAATCTTAGAAGACCGTGAAGTAGTTTTCAGATAGTCAAAGCGTCATTCATCTTGAAGAAAATCAAGCCTACAGGTCACGAACAAAGCACATTGATGTTAGGAGTTTCTTTCTCATACTTGAAGAAGAAAGAAATAAGATAAAATTGTCGAAGATTCACACATACGATAATCCAGCTGATATGCTAACAAAGTTGGTTCCAAATGACAAGTTTGAGCATTGCTCAAACTTGATTGGTGTGTCACGGGCCACTTAGCGTCATAGGGCTCTGACCCAACAACCTTTTTTCTTTTCTTTTTTTGATTGATAAATATATTTAAATCGAGGTGAAGTGTTAAATCTGGACGTTTTAAATATATTAACGAGATATTAATTGATTTTCATAATCACGTCAAATCGAAAAGATAATATATTAATATGAAGAAGGTATATCTTTGAATCAATCATATATTGGTATAGGTGGAAACCACTGTTATCACGTCGACGACAAGTCGACGACTAGTCGACGACAAGTCGACCAGTCGGTCGATCAAGTTCGACGATAGTCGACTTATTCAATTCGATGACATCGAGACTTAGGGTTCGATTTAGGGTTCGAACTCAAATCGAGACTAATATACATACCTGGTTTTGGTTGAGAAGAGGGGATTTTGGTCGTCGACTTCATGCCTGATTATTTTTGGCAGCGGAAAGCGAATTGCTTTTTTCCTCTTTCGTTTTTTTTTTTTTACCTTACGTTGCGATGAGTTTTTTGCGGCTACTGGCTAGGGTTTAGTGGAATTATAGGCTGGGTTGTTTTAGGTTGGGCTGGGTCATTTTTATATTGGGCAAATTAACTTTTATTCTATTTATTTTATGCTTGGACTGAGTTGGGCCTATTTCAATTGAATAATGATTACTTAATAATTAGAACAATACCCTATTACATTTTTAATATAAATATATGTATATAAAAGACTTATCGACTAGTCACGACTAGTCAGACGACTTGTCGACTAGTCTTCTAGACGGTAGTGACTCGACTTGGCTCGACTTGGCGTCGTGATAACCTTGGTGGAAACAAAATAAAATGTACCAGATTTGTGGTGGAATCAATTATGAAATATTTCATCATTATCCACGAAGCATTCTTATCCTTTCATCTATATATACGTAGGCATTTGCTTATAATTTCAACACACACAAGAAGAAAGCTTTCTCCATATATTACCTTCAATAAGATCTCAATTTCTGTATCTATTATAGGGTGAGAAAATGTATTGAGTTGTGTAATTCTTCTCATATTGTATCTCCTCTTGAAGTGAAGAAATAAAAGGTTGTTGGGCCCCAGGACATAGGCATAGCTTAACCTTATTATATTGGTGTGTTCTTTCCCTTCTCTATCTCGTTTTTCTCTATAATGTGAGCCGTTTTTTTTCTCTATCGTCTTTGTTGGATTGACATTGTTTAGATTGTCGACAGGGTAGACTATTGGGTGTTTAGCTTCCGCTGCCCAAACCACTAATTTTTTAGTACAATGCATCCATGCGGGGAGGGTGGGGGTGTCGCTATTAGTATAAAAAAATGGAAATATAATATAAATAAAGAGTTGCATTGTGACAACCGCGGGTATCGAAACCGCGACCCCCCGTAAAGCAACACCACACACTAACCACTGTGCTACACAATCTTTGTGTTAGCTTTTCGAGAGGGGTGTTATGCGTCGTGCATGTAACCCGCATCAGTACCACACTGACAGACATCCGCAGCATTACATACATAGTTCCGGCTGGGTATAGGCTCTGATACCAAATGTGACAACTGCGGGTATCAAACCCCCGACCTCCTGTAAAGCAACACCACGCACTAACCACTGTGCTAAACGATCTTTGTGTTAGCTTTTCAAGAGGGGTGTTACATGCATTTCCTCATAGCAAATATGAATCCACTGGTGAAGGCATATACGATCGTTTGTTAAAAATTCTCAGCTTATATGGTTAAAGATACTCCGTTATAGACAGAGGTTCTTAAAAATCATGGATTTGGCCGTTGACATCATAACGAGGGCTCTGCTTGACACAAGCCGCAATTTTGTTCTGAAAATAAATTGAAACCGAAATATGGCGCTACGCGTTCATGTTTTTTTTTTTTTTTCCTTCTTTTTTTTTTTTTTTTTTTTTTTTTACATGACCAGTATAAGCAAAGAATCATTAAAGAGTTGGAATATCCGAACTTGAAGTAGGTGGTGGAATTATTGGAGTGTAATCAAACATGGGAGATGTCTACTTAGCTTCAAAAGAAAACTTCACCAAAAGATAAGCGACAACTTTAAAAGCTGAAGAGGTAGATTATGTAGTACCGAAAAAATGGGGAAGAATATATGTGCGTTCATAAGCATGACCACGACAAAGGCTGTAAGAAGAAAGAAAATACATTAGTGTAACTGCAAATCACACACGTAAGGAAATAAATGTATAAGTTCTCATAATCATACCTATGCAAATAACATTGCATATTAGTGAATGTCGCTTTAAAACAAAATTCGGCAAGCACACTTCATTTCCGTCATGATCATCCATTGCGAAAGCAGAACTGATGATATCAAATAAAACTGGTTGTTTATGTTTGAACTACTAGAAAATAAAACAAATGGATTAGTTAATTCATACAGCTATTTACCAACACAGACAAGAAGTAGCAAATTCCAATAGACAAAACCTTTGAAATCCAATCTAATCTAATAAAGTAAAAGAGGAAATGCTAGCTCGACTTGTTCCACTTTAGATTTTGACTTGAATCAGGGATTAAAGAAAATGATTTTGAACCATAAATATCAATTCACCCTCAAAAATGCATTATGTCAGACAATATTCAAGCAATATGTTCGGAACTAACGCTAAAAACCAGCGATCGGAATACCTCTAACCACTGCTTCCATCAAAATCAAGTCTTCAAATGAATAAATACATTAACAAACAACTTTCTGAACTCAAATGGGGTCTACTTACACAATACAATTTTAATATCTAACTTCTCAAAGCATTAAATTGACTAGTTAGATGAATGGTTGGAAGAAGAAGAAACACATACTGAATAAGAAGCAATAACAGCTGTTTTCTAAGCTTATGTCTGAAAAAGAAAGCGGCAAGTATATATGGACAAAGAAGAAGAAAGGAGAAGGACATCTGCATTGTCTCTTAAGATGGCACGTGTTGGGCTACAACGTGCATTTAAGTATGCAGAGCACTAGTAGTCAAAATTCTCTCTGCGTTGGTTGATAATAAGGTCAAATGCCTTTTTCCAAATAACCGACTAAGCAGAGATGGCACAAATACATTGAAATGCACCCAAAAAAAAGATACATATTTTGGAAATAATCGTAAAACAAGTTTAGTCAGATTTGACATCTAATCTTTATTAACTGTACAAAAGATATAACGTCCTGTCGATTATTAAATAATTGTGAAACCATGTGAATAATTAAATGAATGCAAAAACATCTCACAAAGCAGAGGATGAGCTCGCTGTTGAATACAATTTCTGATATACTTCTAACTAAGCAGATGGTTTTCTACATAATAAGACAAAATAAAAAGCTTAGCGTGGTCCCTGAAAGTTAAAATACAAATTAACTTTTTTAGGACTCTTAGAGCATACGTTAGAATAGGCTATTTAGATACAAAATTAAACAAAATTGATGACACAACAGATTACAATCAAGTCTTTTATTCTTATAAAGAAGTGAAATTTAAGGATTAATCTAATGGTAGAGATGCAATGTATCACCAATTGTGTATATTTATTGCCTCAATATACGAGACTTGTTCACAAATTGTATATAAATATAAGAAGTGACTGTGAGTGGAATAGAGAACCCAAAGCAGAAAACAAGAAAAAACAAGACAAACGAACAAACAAATCCTTTGTTGCCATAGAAATACCGAAGATGAACGCTACAACCTAGCCTTGACTAAATGAATTTGACAAAAGCTCCTGATGCTAGATTAAAACATTACTACTTTTAGTCTTAAGAATCTTATTCACTATATTTTTTTGGGTTAGATTACTCCAAAAGAAAGAGATAATAGTATTACCAAAGAAAAAAGGTAAAAATAAATGCTAAAAGTAAAGATTGATTTTGAAAGACACCATAAAACAGTTTACAGAAAACGAAGGCTTATGTATTGCTCGCAGCATAAAAAGAACAAACCTGGTTTTTTGTAAAATTGTGCTCAAATCTGATTGTATCACAAAGACATTATCAAGTATAATGCTTACTTTTCGAAACTTTAAAATGCAGACCGAGAAACTGAACTGCTATCTTCATTCTTCAGTTAATAAAGCACAGTTTTGCAATGTAAGATGATTAAAGGATTTTCGTTCCCTGAAGAGAATGTAGACTCGGATAGCACAATCATGGCAATATGCATGCCATGAGAATGCTGAGTCGTAAATAAATTAGAAACTTAAAACATAACACCATTGTTTTCGTTCATAAAAATATAAAGCCTTACCTCAATATAGATCCAAGTAATCCCTTTAAGATCTGTAAAGTGTAAACAAACTAAGATCATATTCACCAATTCTGTAGTCGCTAATCGATATTAAAAGCAAAATTGGTAACCACTCTAATAAAATCATAGTTCAATGATAGTCTGTAGGTAGGTAGGTATGTAAAGGAAATGCATGTAAAAAATGGAAAGGATGTATTTTATGTTGTATGACGTAATCGTGATGAATTTGCTATATTATACTGCAGAAATTATTATTACTTGAAAACTAAACAGCAGTTGCATTTAACTACTTAAACATATAGCCCAGTTTACCACATAATATTATGAACAAGATTTTACAACATACACAACACACATATAAAAATTCTTTTAAAAATCTATGTAATTTTAATTAAAAATATTGAAATTATAAGGAGAAAATTACAAGTTTTTTGTTAGAAAAGAATTTTGAATTTGCAACATCACTTACATCACGAAATTTCCATTGAAGATAGATGTTAATATTTGTTCTTTGTGCGACTCGAACACCTACTTCTTGTTTGCATATGGAGTATTTTCGGAACTGACCAAAAGATTGTGTTTCAATAAAGATACTAATCCGGTTACCATACATGAGAATATCAAATAACAAGAATCCTCTAAGTTAAATTATGGATTGTGTATCATTACCGTGGCATTAATACAGTTGAGAACTCTTCAAGTGCCCTGGAGGAAGAAGATGCATTAGGGAAAGTTCATATTCCCATGATAGAAAAATCCTACAGCTGTTAATTATGTCACTGAAACATAATTTGCAGAGTTGCCACTTGCAAGCAAGGACTTCTTGTAAAGAGAAGTCCATAATCCCAGTTTGTAAAATTAAATTTATTGAAAATTTGGCGCAAAATGCTGAAAATATATGGTAGTACTTCAGTCTTATCAATCCTCCTCTGATTTTATATGGAGTGGAAAGCACTGTTGGCAAAGTACATCAAGCCCTAATGAACAATTATAAAGTGAAACCAAGTCAAAAGCCATAAGTTGAAGTAGTCTTGTGCATGAACATGAATCCAAAATAAGCCAACTTGGAATTAGAATAGAGTAATTTTTTTGCTGTAAGTTCACTTTCAGTTAGCATGAATTATTATGATTAAACAAACTGAGCTTTCATGTAGACATCCACTTTCAAGCACGCCTTTTCCTTCAATACTTTGAATATGATTAGAAGAATATAATATATGATATATAACGGCAGCACAAAATTATATTATTGCCTCATTTTGTATATCTAGCTGATAAAGTATAAGGAAACATGAAATGCAATGCTTCTTAGTTCTCACTGAATAATTTTCTGAACGAGCGCTATAGTCGGGCAAACCCTTGTCTAATTTCCATTGAAATAAAATAATGATAAAATGTTAAAAAGAACGTATAAATTTTGGTTTTCCAGCCATCTTTTCTATTTTCCAATGTAGAAATGATAGCAGGAATTTCATTCAAACGTGTATGATCAATAAACTATTGGAGGACAAAATTCACTCCATGCTGGCCCATATGTGCTCAAAATCAATTTTTAATTCATAGTAATGCTTAACTCAACTAAATTCAATGAGCCGTCTCAATCGCTTTTGCTATCAAAGGGACCATATGCATTGGGCATACATGAACAAGAGCCATGGAAATAATGCAAGTAATGGAGGCACCTCATTATCTTAACTCGTGATAAATAAGGCTTATTGAAACACAACAGAACATCATGTGCAGCTTTGTGAGTACATCACAGAATAATTCAACAAAAGTGGCTTTCAATAAAAGGGAAAGACTCTAGCTCAGTGTATACAAAGTAAGTAAAATACTATAAAAGCAGACAAATAATATGTTAGTTCATGTAGTCATAATTTGATCCACATGACGTAACCATGGATAATACAGTAAAGAAAAACACAAATTCATAAGGAGCACACAGCAGACCTTCAGTTGCAGAATAGCCACCCCATTGGATTTTTGTGTGTGTGTGTGTGTGTGTGTGTGTGTGTGTGTGTGTTAACAGAAAAGAACAGAACAGCCTTCCATCTGTGATTCTGTGAATATGCACACATATGCTTGTGGAGGATATGAATTTTGTTACGTGACTGAGAAAATGTTGTACTTCATGAATACACGATAAGGAATAAAAACAGCTTTACTCAAGGCTGTTGGTAGTAAACAGTATTAGACAAGTACAGTAATACAATGCCAAAAAATACGATTTGATTCTGTATGAAAGCATCATATATAACTTGTACCTTCTCAATTGAAAAATATTACAGGGAAGTATCAATTCTATACAAATATATGAAACTAAGCATCTTTAAAAGACAAGCAAAGTTTCTCTAGACTCCACAAAGCAAAAGTGCTAGCTATGATTTTCTAACAATGCAACTGAAATGTATTTTGTTGTACAATAGCCAGCCAGACATGTATTTATTATTGACATTCTAGTATTCACGCATTTAAACATATGGTGTGGCAAAGTTCCACGGTAGGTGGAAACTAATATAGAGAAGACAAATTCTCTTTTTAGAATAAACAAACTGAATGAAGATCGACAATTAACAAAGCACTCTTAAGTGTGCGGCTGTGAGCAAGACAAAGATATTCTATAGTAGATTAGCGAATCTAATCAACAATCATATTTTCTACACAAAGTGGTAAGATTAGACTAAAAAGAAAAACTAGTTACCAACCATGAAATTTAAGAAAAACACATAGCAGTGAATAGTCAAAGTTACACGGTCAAAATATGAAAATTAGTACTTTCAGTTACTCCACTGTATTTTTATTTTCTACTTTTTCATATATTGAATAACCAACCTTCATTACAAACATAGTATGAATTTATCATCAGTCTAAATAGCACAAAACCGGATTTAGATGGATGGCTAACAGGAGAAACGAATGATGTTTTTTGCAGGACAGTAGCTATGCTGTTTATAATACTTAAGCATGATATAGAAATTCAGATGCACTGAGCAAAAGATGTATAATGTTTACATATGTAACCCACAATACATGAACTTTTAACTCGAGTAAATATATGAAAGCACAAGAACTACAACTGCAACAGAATGGAAATTTTAATTACCTGTCAAAATTGCCTCCACAAGCATTCCAAAGATCTATTTGCCTTCCAAATATCCATTAACCACTTCATAAATATTAGGTAGAATATTAGATGAATGATATGAATAAGTTGTAAGAATGAACTACGAAACACAAGCATCTATTATGAAACTTCCATTTCCTCGCTATCTACATTTAAGACGTCAAAACAATTCACGGTTTCGATACAAATATATTCATAAACAATGAATATCCAGATTACAACATTCCTAATAATATCATTACATCAGCCACATTTCCATCCATGATTCAAAATCCCACCTCTGATCGCTTTCTTCAAAAGAAACGCAATATTATCAGCATCCAATAACTCATTCTCATTCTCATTCTCTACTATATTTCCATACACATATATTGGTTCCCAAAATTTCTAATTCACCATCTTGATATCGGATTTTCATTATTATTTTCCAATGCCCAACTGTTACTTCCACTCCTCAAACTTGAAGTAGAAGCGTTTGTATTAGCAATACCACCGTTGAAACATCCAAAAGTGAAGAAATTACGAATTGCCCTTACAAATCCACCACTCTCTCTCCTTCTACTTCCTCTAGACCCCCATGAAACCCTTCTAGGAATCACTCCCGAACCCACGTTAAATCCACCATCCATTTCGGTGTAAACCATGGGCAACTCCCTAGCACCAGTAAACCTCCCAACTGCAAAACCTCCACCAGGCAGTCTCCAAATAGTAAGGCCAACTGGCACATCATCCGCTTCAAGTACTGAGCTTGCCCTCCTAACATCAATTGGAAGTTCATGCCTGCACACTGGACACGAGTTCCTAAATGAAAGCCATGGCAAAATGCAATCCTTATGGTAAATATGCTTACAAGGCATCTCCTTCACCTCGCTTCCAAACTCAAACTTCTCCGTGCATACAGCACAGTTGGAGTCCGTGCTGATTTTTACAGTGGGCATTGATTCAATGGCTGCTTTTGAGGCAGGAGGGTATTCAAAACCACGTGGTGTGTTGGATTCGATTTGGGACAATTGGGTCAGAAGCCGGTCGAATCCGGAGCCCATTAAGAAATCCGACATGATTGAAGGCAACGGGCGCAAACCCGTATCCGGTCCAGCGTAATAGAACAGCTCGAAACTGTTCGATTCGACGTCAGGGGAACCACCACGAAAGACGATGACCGGATTGAACGGAGAACGATCGCCGGTATAATGACGTGGATCGCCGCGGCGGAAGGCTGCAGGCAAGCGGGGTGGAGTGGAGGTTGCGGTTGCAAATCCGCCAGTGCAGTCCGGGCAAGAGACCATTGCATTGGGCGGGACCGAAACCAATCTATTGCAGCGGGAGCACCAGTAGTTGGAATCGGCTATTGATGGAATCGATGGCATGGCTTTGGCTGCGTATTGCTCGAGATGGAAATCCCTAAATCAAAATTCAATTTTGAGGCGTTGATTCAGTAGGTGAACAACGTAAAATAAGAAACGAAGAATTGATGATGAAAGGATTAGATAGTGAGTTCTGTCAGATCTTGGTTGGAATCAATAGCCCCAGATGAAAACGGGAGTTTGTGGGAAGGTGAGAGATTTGGGATATGGTGAGAATAAAGAAATAAAATAACCAGGCGGTGATCTGATTGGAGAATGAAATGGAAGTTGGAAGAAGAAAGAAGAGAGTGGGTTTTTGTGCAACTTGTAAAAACAAAAAAGAGAACGAATTTATAACTGCGTTCGAGTTACTTTGAAAGAAATTAATGAGTACATGAATCATTAATTGTTTTCTTTCTCATGGAGCTGTAAATGTAAATGGACGCAGTCGGATACGAATAGTGTTGTAACGGAATTCATATCTAAAAAATGAAAATCCATAGGTATCTCTATTCAATATCTTTAGATAGTCGGATACCCGTCAAAGAATATCAATATCTGCTATCCGGTAAATATATTTTAGTCTTAAGTTTGCAAATTTGGTTTATAAAATACTTTTTAAAAAGATGAATACGTCTACTTAAAAGTTATAAGTAAGACATCGATCAAATAAATTTCCTACAACAAATATTTTAAAATATAAAATGTTCAAAATATGAAATACACAAGCTTAAGACTAAAATAAAACAAAACATAAATCATAGAAGCATAAACACAATTATATCTTAATTATAACGATATCACAAAATAAAATGAGCACATGATTAAAAATGTTGCATAATACCAAATACAACAATCTCTTATAATCCAACTGTTGAGATTAGTTTAGCTATTTTAAGGAAATTTATATATTAATTTAAGCTTGGGTTTAAACTAAACATTATATATAATATATATACACACACACACGCATCAAAAAATAGGACGGATATTTTTCGGATACGGATACTACTATAATCATATTCGTATCTGGTAGAAATTTCGAATATCAGATATCTGTATCTACATCTCGGATAACGAATATATTCTGTATTTTCGGATACGAATATTGGATTTTTCAGGTATTCATTGACAACTCTACTTTCATCCAAAGCATCACTGGCACTCCAAGGGAAATCGAGAGGAGGGGATAAAAATAATATGAAAAACCCTTGTTTCCTAAGAGGAAAATGACAATTTAAAAAATAAAAGTAAATGCACTAAACGGGTTATAGAAAATCATTTAGGGATTTATTTATTTTTTGAATTTGTTCAGGAGGGAAGCCGACCGGAGTCGTAAAACCCCCCCTAGTGCATCTAGCATGATTCCCGAGCACCAAATAAGTGGTTGATCTTAGCGTATCGCTGTATGCACATGATAAGCTCTTAGCACATTTCTTCCCTTAAACAGTTTTAAAAACACCGTTTAGCGTTCTAAACCCCAGAAAAAAATCTGTTGTCTCGGACAGGTTTCAGAGAACCATTTAAATAATAAATTGTTTTCTTAAAATCGTTTAAGGATCTACACTAAAAGAAAGGAAAAAATCATCATTTTCATTTTTTTCTCGCGCTCATATTCTCTTTGTTGTAGCGTGAGGAACAAAATAAAAATGACTATGTCCCTATTTTGAGTTTTCTAGATGCTTGTGGAGATGCTCTTAGACTGGAATTTGTATGGGTTCATGTATTTTTCAGTGGTAAAAGAACTGTTATTTTCAAATTGTTAGTGAATATGCTGGATCGTTATTAATGCAAAGAGTTAAAAAAACAAATGGTAAAGAATAATGAAAGGCATAACCATCTTGCTTTACAACTTTCCTCCCCTTATGAAACATGTTTTGTTTCCTTTCAGAATCCACTAGGGTTAGAAAAGGAAAGAGACTACAGCTTATACAGGCTTTAATATATTGAATTCGAACAATAAGCTTCCCATGTTTTTTGAACACTATTAATTGAACTTCTGAATATGGATACTTGGTTAACAAATCCTTTTTTTAGATGTCTGTATAAATGCTAGAAGCACAGATACATATAACCAAATTTGTTAGACCATATACTTTTTAAGTTTCGAAATAAATATTGAAATGTTGCAATATCCAACCAAAAATATTAGGTGAGGAGTTTGTAGATAGTAATAGAACAAGTCTGTTAACTCAAGGCGTCCAAATCTTGAAGATGATATTGATGATCTATGGAATATATAGAAGCTTCCAAATGGCAATGCACATATGATAAGTATCGTTTTAGATAGTATTTATTATGTAACTATACCATTTAGTTGTATCTAGGGTCTTGAATAAGTAAAGAATTGCTAATATATCATGTTAGACGAATTGAATATTAATTATACACCTTATTATAAAGAGCCACTAATAGTTTACCCAATGCCACATTAGTCAGCCCCGTCTCTCCCCAACTCCTCCCCAATGTCGTCATAGCTAGTCTTTTTAGTCGGTCCTTACAAATTAAGCCTACGTAGACAATCAATCTTTCTTTCCAACATTATACAGGAGGCGTTAGTTTACTATCTATACATTTCATTTTCCCCAATTTAAGTTTAGCATTACTAATAATGACCTAATAGAGAGAGAAATTATATGAACATTTAAAGCATCTCGTTTCTGTACATAAGAATCATTGACAAAATATTCGATCAATTATGTATGAGTCGATATCCGATTGGTATGAAAGAAGGTAACGACAAAAAAAAGATTTGCTTAAGTAACTTCTTTTTGTCATAGCCAACTCTCTTTTTACCCAAACGACTTCATCATTATTTATACAAATTCTTTTTTTTCCCTTATTTGTATGGGGAGTACCCTCATTTATAGGTCAGATATCTATAACTACAAATTGAAAAATATGAATTATTAAGCTTGCAATCGATTGTTGAAATCAACTTTTATATGTTGATGATTATACAGATTGGTGCGCTTGATCAGAGATATTTTTTCCATTTGATGATGCATACGAGGTTCAACAT
Source organism: Allium sativum (assembly GCA_030737875.1). Taxonomy (NCBI): domain Eukaryota; kingdom Viridiplantae; phylum Streptophyta; class Magnoliopsida; order Asparagales; family Amaryllidaceae; genus Allium; species Allium sativum. The sequence goes on along the minus strand of CM060917.1, from coordinate 35,489,557 downwards.
TTTCATACCCTTCTTTTAACTAACTTTGATACTGGACCTGTTAGTAGCATTATTGTTGTTTTGACAAATCCGCAACAGTTCATCATGCCTTATAGAGATAGAGTTGAGATGAGTTATATAGTTTTATGTGCTTTCTTTGATATTTATTTGATTCAACATTCTTCTCAAACTAAAAAGACATAATTAGTTTAGGTTATGTAACAGCGGTAGCCAATTTGAAAAGGTTAATAGTATGACATAGGGGTAATTATGTAATTGTTATGTGTATCTAACTTAGTAGTCATATCTTGTTCGTAATAACATATTTGCTTACATTTATATACTTTTTTATATTATTGTTAACCCCGTTAAAACGCTGTTCAGAAGAAACAACATAATGCAAAGTGGTTCAACGGTTTGATAAATTCTCCAACGCGCCATGGACTAAAGCCATTTATGCGACATTAAAGCATGTCGTTGGGACCATGGCGTTAAGACCTTTCATACCATAAACCGTTAAAAACATGTCGTTCTAACAACATAGGAACAAGTCGTTAAGATCACTCATGTCACACAGTTTGTTGTGATGTCGCAGTCGCTCCGACATTCAAGTCGCAAGTGGTTCATGTCGTTTACGCCATATCGTTGAACCATGCAAGGCGCATGTTCAAGTTGTGCAAATGACATGTTTCCAAGACCACAGCCAAGCCATTCCATTCATTTCGCAAGAAGCATGTTCGACTCGCAGCTACTCTTGTCGTTCACCGACCTAAAGGGCATGTTGGGTCCACGGTTCAAAGTGTGCCAAGTCATGCCGCTCTTCCATCATGCCGCGTACACAACTTCAAGAGCAAGTTGTTCTGAGGTAAGAGATAAACACGTTAGCATGCATGTTGGACAGTTATGGATATATAAAGCAATGTGACCGACATGAGTCACTCAATACGGCAAGGGGCCACGAGGCACTGTCATGTCGTTGTTGCAAAGACCATCTGGATGAGGTCAAACCGTGTCGTACAAATCATGATGTAGCTTAACTCATTGCGCAAGGCTGATATACCGCGGTCATGATATGCTCGTGTAGGTTTATACCTTGGATTGTTGGATCAGAAATATTCATAACAGTCATAACAAGACGAGTGTGGGCTGAATCCATGTCACATGGCATATTCAAAAGCATATCATTCCCCAGACCCAAATATCCAAGTCATGGACCATGTAAAGCATGCCGCAAAGTGTTTAACTGAGTATACATGATGTTCATGTCGTTCACCAGTTGACTCATGCCGCATGTTAAGGAAGTGTGCACACTTAACTCATGTCGCTGAAGCACTCCATGACGTCCGCTCATGTCATGTCATATACGAAGCCTATTCCATGTCGTTAATATACCATACTGTTAACACGTTCATATCATCCGCTACTCATAAGCAAGTCGTTCTGATAAAAGAAAGCTGCATACCATTGAAATTGATCCATGTCATATGTCATTTGAACAACATAAAGAATCCATGTCGCAAGACAACTCATATCATGTCGTTCCAGTAGCCTGAACGGCTTTATGACGCAAGCAGGAATCATATATACTGGTATTTATTACAAGGACAGATCGTGTGTTATGAATGCATGGATCAAGTTATAGCATGAATAACGTAGACACGTGGCAGGACATTTGGAAGCTTGGTTAACATCTGGTCGTTGCCGGTGTGTTTGAGATGTCATTCCATGATTATGTCGTTGGTATAAGTCATGTCGCATGGGCCAGTTATTCCACATGGCGTAGGTTGCCAATTGGAGACAGTACGTAAGCATCAGGGCGTTGAACAACAAGAAACAAGTTATAAGTGTATAGGCAACATGACTCGTTTTGGAATAAGACGGCTTGGACACGTGTGAAGTAAAATGCATAACAAAGTGAAGCATATCGCATATTGCCAAAAAAATCATGTCACAGGCCATGTAATGATTCCATGCCATTAGCGCCATATACCATGCCGTTAGGATCTAAACTTCATACCGCATATATAAAGCATGCGGTGGTACAGCTGTAAAGGGTGAATACAAGGTTGGCACCAGCTGTAACCGTGTAATTACAAGTGTGTCACTCCTCACCAAAACTCCCTATAAATACCCTCCATGATACACTTTGAGAGGGGGGGAATTCCATTCCTACCATGAAGTGCCGCCAAATTTGAAGCTCTCCTCCAACTTCATTAATGGCTTCGAAGGATCAAACAACTTCTTTCCAACATCATATGGATCAAAACTATTCAATCAACACTAGAGTTTATTCCAATTCGATCAAAGCTTCTCTAATCTCCTCGATGCATCGTGAAAAGTTTCTCTAACACATTCAAATGATCTTCAACCGCTACTAAAGCTTAGATCTAATCCAAAATCGCTATGGAATCCATGATGATCGCTCAATTGCTAAAGTGATTGAAGATTCATACATCCACCATCACAAAGCAAAAGATCTCACCGATTCCTTAGCAAATTCAAGTGCAATTTAGATCATAAAGAAAGTGAAAAAGAGAAATGTATGTAATGAGAGAATTCGTGCATGTTGTAAAACGAGATATCATAATGAGAATTGGTTCAAAAGTGGACGTAGATCTATTTTAGATCAAACCACTATAAAAATCCTTGTTCTTCATTTTATTCTTTTTATTTTGTGATTACGCGGTTCCATATTCTAATCTAACCATTTGGTGAAGTGCTTATAAAGCACCCTTGGTGTTGAAATCGAATTTCGGATTTAACATTTGGTGCCCATCATGGGGCCACGTTCGCACTTCCTTCTCTCACACTCTCTCAAGGTTGAAGGCTTTGCATTGAAGTTCTAAGCCCTATCCAACATAATGGCGAAATCTAAGAAGACCATAAGAAAAACCGTGGTAGAAAACGATAATGTTGCCAATGAAGAAACATCGCTTGCTAATCGTTTCGAAGTTGGTGAAAACTCGGAAAGTGGAGCCAGTGTGACCAAAAAAGAGTTGAACGCCGCTATTACCAACATGAACCAACGAATGGATGCTTCTGTTAAACCTATGATGGAGAAACTTGATGCCATCCTCAATGCTCGACCAAATCCAGCTCCTCAAAAGGTCCATGTTGATCTCGAAGAAAATAACAGATCACCCGCTTCCAATCATAACCAGAACGACAACATGGAAGATGATTATGATTGGTTGGGTGACAAAGACGAAGCTAACATTCAAGAATTGAAATCAAAGGCTAAGAATCATTCCGAAGTGAATGCTCAGAAGGTCACTAGCCCCGCCACGGGTGCACCTCTTCGATGGGAAAGTAAAATACCTAGGTTCTCTAATCAAAACCATTTTCCTAGATGAACATTTGGTAAGGAAATCAGCTTCGCAAAGCGACATAACACTGAAGAATACATCTCGGACACGATAGAACAAATCATAAAAAGGAATCAAGCGGGAAAAAACGATGAAAGAGAATGGGACTTCTCTCCCAAAAGGACTCCGTTCACCCAAAGAATCCTTGAAGTAGAGTGTTCTAAGAAGTTCAATCCTCCAACCTTGCCTCCGTACAACGACCTTGTTGATCCTAACTACTTTCTGTTCAAATATGAGTGCCATATGAGCATAGCTAAAGCGACTGATGAGATGAGATGCACATACTTTCCTCTCTACTTAGAAGGTGTTGCGTCATTATGGTTCACAAAGCTGCCACCTAAACCCATAGACCTGTTCTCTGATCTGACCAAAAAGTTCAAGGAGCGGTTCCACTTATATGCTACCAAAGACAAAGATGCTATAACGATCTCGGCAATGAAACAGAAGCCAGGGGAGACTGTTAAGCCCTTTCTCAATCGATTCAATATTGCCTTGTCTGAAGTAAGGAATCTGGAGCCATGCATAATTCTCATGGCTTTACTTGACGCTATAGACAAAACAAGCGAACTTGGGAAATGGATAAAAATGAAGGAACCGACTACGCTTGACAAGTTCTATAAGAAAGCAGAGTAGTACATGAGAGTGGACGATAATCCTATACCTCTTCAGATCATTGGTGGTAACCAACTTCTTGAAGCTCTTAAATGTGCATCTATCCGATCTAATCAGAAGAATACTCAGGGGCTGAAGCGAGCCAATGACGGAAACGGCAACAAAGCTAATAAAAAGTTTCGTCTTCTTGACTCGTCTGATCTAACTCCTCTGAATGACACTCCTGAGAACATCTACCTTACCACAAAGGATGCAGAAGATTACCCGGAGCCTCGGCCAATAAAAATGAATGACCATCTGACCAAATCTGGGAAGTTCTGCAGGTTCTACAATCAGCCAGGCCACAATACCAATAAGTGTAGGCATCTGAAGTCATTGATTGAAGAGCTGATTAGGAGGAACTGTCTGCAACAATATGTGAAGAATTCCCAAGATGCAAATCCTTCTGCAACTCCCGAGGGGCAAGGGGCATCAAATGACCAATTCGGTCCAAGAAACATAGCTTCTGCTCATACTCTTCTAAGGCTGATAATCAACTGGCGACTGTTGATGATGATCTCATATATGCGGCTCAGATTAAGTGATCACTATCACCTTTACTTTACTTCTTACATTACTTTACTCTTCGCTATGTTCTACCTTCTTGTAAAAAATCTGTAATGATTTACATCCATTGTACCGAACAATAGCTTTACAAATGAAATATTATCTTCCTATATAAATCTCTTACTTGCAAAATATACATGAAAATTTGCTAAAGATGATTCTCTCATTGCAGGCTGTTCCATAGGCGTTCGTTTCCTCAAATTCCGACCGAGTGAGACAATCCCAGTAACATTAATTCAAATGTTAAGTGCCATAACCATCGATATGTATAATGCAAGGATGAAAAGCGCTACTCTAAAAAGTGAATAGGAGAAGTCCCAATGAGTCAAATGGAAAAGAGAGAAGCGAACAACCACGGATCAGAAATCACAAAGGTTGTGGGAATTCGTTGTACGAAACGGAAAGCGTTGGAGTTCACTATAAGTGAAACGAAGCGTGAGAGTTCATGGCGCGAAGCGATGCAACCCTCCAAAGGTTCGCTGCAATTCGTTGTGCGAAATAAAGCGCGAGAGTTCACTATAAGTGAAACGAAGCGTGGGAGTTCGTGGCGCGAAGCGATGCAACCCTTCAAGGTCGTGGGAATTCGTTGCGCAAAACGAAGCGTTGTAGTTCACTATACGTGAAATGATGCGTGGGACTTCATGGCGCGAAGCGATGTAACACTCCAAGGTCGCGGGAATTCGTTGCGCGAAATGAAGCGCTAGAGTTCACTATACGTGAAATGATGTGTGGGTGTTCGTGGCGCGAAGCGAAGCGCTGCAGTTCACTATACGTGAAACGATGTGTGGGAGTTCGTAGCGCGAAGCGGTGCAACCCTCCAAGGTCGCGGGAATTCGTTGCGCGAAACGAAGCGCTAGAGTTCACTATAAGTGAAATGATGCATGGGAGTTCGTAGCGCGAAGCGATGCAACCCTCCAAGGTCGCGGGAATTCGTTGCGCGAAACGAAGTGCTGGAGTTTACTATAAGTGAAACGAAGCGTGGGAATTCGTGGCATGAAGTGATGCTACCCTCCAAGGTCGCGGGAATTCGTTGCGCGAAACGAAGCGATGGAGTTCACTATAAGTGAAATGATGCATGGGAGTTCGTAGCGCGAAGCGATGCAACCTCCAAGGTCGCGGGAATTCATTGCGCGAAACGAAGCGCTGGAGTTTACTATATGTGAAACGAAGCGTGGGAATTCGTGGCGCGAAGAGATGCAACCCTCCAAGGTCGCGGGAATTCATTGCGCAAAACGAAGCGCTGGAGTTCACTATACGTGAAACGATGCATGGGAGTTCGTGGCGCGAAGCGGTGCAACCCTCCAAGGTCACGGTAATTCGTTGCGCGAAACGAAGCGCTAGAGTTCACTATACGTGAAAGGATGCGTGGGAGTTCGTGGCACGAAGCGATGCAACCCTCCAAGGTTATGGGAATTCGTTGCGCGAAACGAAGCGCTGGAGTTCACTACGTGAAACTTTGCGTGGGAGTTCATGGCGTGAAGCGATGCAACCCTCCAAGGTCGCGGGAATTCGTTGCGCGAAATGAAGTGATGGAGTTCATTATACGTGAAATGATGCGTGGGAGTTTGTGGCGCAAAGCGATGCAACCTTTCAAGGTCGCGGGAATTCGTTGCGCGAAACGAAGCGCTGGAGTTTACTATATGTGAAACGATGTTTGAGAGTTTGTGGCGCGAAACGATGCAACCCTCCAAAGGTTCGCTGGAATTCGTTGCGCGAAACGAAGTGCGGGAGTTCACTACAAGTGAAACGAAGCGTAGAAGTTCGTGGCACGAAGCGATGCAACCTCATCTAAACGTTGTTGGAGTTCGCACTTCGAAATGATGCGACAGTCAAGAATCCTTTCCATAAGAGAAAGCAACTTTCCATAGGAGAAATCAAAAACGCTCGATGAACTCTATAAAGTCAATTCAGTTGACAGGAAAAGACGATTGTTGGATTATAACAGCCTCTCCAAAACACGGCGCATCCAACAGAGTCTTTGACGTCAGAACAGATCGATAAAACGAACAAACGTTGAGCAGTAAAAATTCTTCCCATAATGAAGACTGGTAGCGACCTCATAAGCCAGGACAAGAATAATCAAAGCTTCTCACAGAGGAAGCAGAAAATGAATCACAAATACGCATTTCCCAGACGAGTAATGTCGTAAACCATCATATAAGTCAATAAGAACAGTGACGTTTGAAATCCACAGTCGGCTTTTGTCGATTAGCTGATCTTAAGTGTCAACGCAAATTCGAATTAGAATATCATGTTTGTGCAAATAATATTCGGCGGGTTATAAACCGTTGAATTAAACAATCCTGTGCAAACATCTTTATTCAATTCAAAGTAGAATTCGCTATTATTTGTTTTATAATGATTAGACTAATCTGTTATTGATGTGAATGATCAATAGCAAAGTATGAGTCCGAAATCTTGCTAGCATTTGTTTTAAATTACAGAACAGGTGGCGAGAAGCAATTTGCATTCCAATGCAGTATCGGAAATCAACAAGTTAAGTCAAAGTTCTAGCAAATCATTAACAGTGCAAAAATACACTGGAATTTATGATATCAGATCGAACAACATGAATGTGTGGATAGACCCAGATTGAACTCTGTTTTGCAAAAAATATCGGTTACAATGTTTATTTCAAAGCCCGCATTTCTCGCAAGCAAAAAATACAAGCTTCGAAGGGCAAACGTAAACCCCGTTAAAACGCGATTCAGAAGAAACAACATAATGCAAAGTGGTTCAATGGTTTGATAAAATCTCCAACGCGCCATGGACTAAAGCCATTTATGCGACATTAAAGCATGCCGTTGGGACCATGGCGTTAAGACCTTTCATACCGTAAACCGTTAAAGACATGTCGTTCTTACAACATAGGAATAAGTCGTTAAGACCGCTCATGTCGCACCGTTTGTTGTGATGCCGCAGTCGCTCCGACATTCAATTCGCAAGTGGTTCATGACGTGTACGCCATATCGTTGAACCATGCAAGGCGCATGTTCAAGTTGTGCAAATGACATGTTTCCAAGACCACAGCCAAGCCATTCCATTCATTTCGCAAGAAGCATGTTCGACTCGCAACTACTCATGTCGTTCACCGACCTAAAGGGCATGTTGGGTCCACGGTTCAAAGTGTGCCAAGTCATGCCGCTCTTCCATTGTGACGGCCCGCCCCGCACCAACCGACATTTACTCCAAAGGTGCGCTGTACACATGTCCAGTTGGCACGAAACGGTCGTCAGAAGAAAAGAAAGAAGACGAAGAATCAACAAAGAACCTGTAGAATGTCTCATAGCGCATAGAACAAAATATAATAATAACATACTTGACATAAAACAGGAGAGACAGTGCATAAGCTGAAAACCAAAACTAAGCATCATAGCAGCGGAAATCCAAAATACAGCTTATTACAACTTTCCAAACTGTCTCAAAAAGCAAAAGTAAGATAAAGGAGGTACACTACTAATGCCCAAGTAGCGACCACCAACGACACAGGGAGAATATCTATATATCATACGTGGAAGCCTCCTGCTCGCCTCCGAATCAGCTACTCGCGCATCACCAACTAACTTGTCTCTAGTCTGCTCGTGTGAGCACCCAGAGTAATAAGAAGAGACATAAAACTCTGGGTCAGACATAAAGCCTGGTATGAGCGATAAGCATCTAAACATAATAATAACAGGTATAATCCAATCATACCTGAACCTGGACCTGCAACCAAAGAGTTAGCACTACATACCATACAATACTCTAAGGTGCCACTAACATACTGTGTAAGAGATACGGGGGTAGGGGTGTGCATGTCATAGTGGTGTCAAACAATCAAGCATAGCAATCATCCTCACATCCCTCACTCAGTGCGTAAAGCATACGATATCCACTACTTTGGTCACCGAATACTTTGGGCCATGACGGAATCCAATCCCGTGTAACTATCACTACAAGCCCACCATCCATCTCTCAGTGGTGAACCAAAGTTATGAATACCGACAACCCCTTTGCACACGTCCCGCAGCAAAGCCCAATCACGAAGTGAACTCATTGGTTCCCATCTGGATCCTAAGCTCTAACTTCCATTTGGACTACCTTTGCATCTCGGGTTTTTGGTCAATACTGGATCGGTTCGGATTCCTCCTTGCCATCGGTTTGGTTCGGATTGCTTCATCACCTCGGATCGGATCGAGTTCCTTAAGTCCCTCCATGATGCACCGGATCGGGTCGGGTCGTGCTCCATGCTCCAACTCGTGGTATCCACCTGGTGGCAGTTCGGATCATCAACACCTCAACGGGTCGGGTCGGGGTCTCCAAGTCCATCTCCATCCATGGGTTCGGGTCGGAGCTGCTGGCGGAGTCGTGGACCATCTTCGGATCGTGCTCCATACTCCACGGTTCGGATCGTGCAAGCGGATCGGGTGCTCCAGTACGTGGCGCGGTTCGGGTTCGAGCTCCTTCCACCATCAGGTCGTGGTCTCTATAGCCGATCTGATCTGGTTCATATAATGGTGGCCTTCCTTTTTGCCACTCTCTCCTGTGTCAAGGTTCGGTTCGGTTCGGTGATACTTTGCTCAGTCCGCTCCGGTCCGAGCCCATCCACCCGATCCGATCCGAAAGCCTGCACTGTTTTTCTGTAACTTTTCCTGCAAACATTTTACGCCATTCGACGACGTTTTTAACCATTCCAACTATTCTAATCAATCACAAAGCATACCATACAGTCATAGCAACATGTATAATTGTTGGCTCGCTTTTTGACCAAGCCATCCAGGATCATTCATAAAAGGAAACCAAGAAACCAAGTCCCCCAAGAAATTGGAGGAACGGATCGCACGCCATCGTCTCGCCCAGGAACGGATCGCACGCCATCGTCTCGCCCAGGACTAGATCGCGCTCTATCGACTCGCCCAGGAACGGATCGCTCCCATCTCGTCGACGAACGACACCTCCAGGCGATCCGATCCCTTGTAACGAACCGAACCCTCTGACCCGTTCAACCACGAGCTGGTCTTCAGCGATCCGAATCGCACGGATCTGACGACACCTGTTCACAACGGCTAGTTTGACTGTTTCTTCAATGGTGGCGATGCGATCCGAAAATCTCGGGATTCGTGCCACGTGTCCGCGATCCGCCTGACAAAATCAGCTATAAATAGCCCAGAGCTTGGCATTTTTCGGGATCTTTTGGCAATAGTGAGTACTGAATCCGCCATTGCTGTCAAACCACTGAAATATTGAGGGAAATCATTGTTGTATTAGCTTCTAAAGCATAATTAATAACATATAAAGTGGACGTAGGCTCGTTAACGCCGAACCACTATAAATTCTGAGTGTTATTTTCTTTTTCCTTGTTCTTCATTCGAAATTCTTTACTGTTCATAACAATTTGGGTGTTAGGTCCAAATTTCGATCTAACATTTTTGGTGCTTTCACTGAGAAACTCAGTCTTAAAGTTTCGTCATTCGTTTTCTTGAAGATTCCAGCGATTCGGATATCATGGCTGGAAAAAGATCTAAAGTTTCGCAGACCAACGAAACGATCGAGGAGAGTGTGCACGAACTGGTCAACGAAGAAATTCTGGATCGCGGAGCACAGGGGGCGATCCGATCCGACGAAGACACCTCGTTCCGAGTCGATGGGAACGAGACGATCCGTGCTACCGAAGGTGTTGTCACTCGATCCCGAGGCAACACCTCGCAACCTCTGCGTACTACGACCACGAGTCGATCTCAGGGGGGCGCAGCGAACCGCCCTCCATGAACCGCAGCTACCCGAACTGATGATCAGAACACAACTCGACCTGGAAAAGAACCTATGACCCACTCCTATCGTCCTGGAACCTCTGCTCGACCCGGTCCGAGCACTTTGCCCATGAGAGAGGGTGATGATGACCACTATGATCCTGCTGCTCCTGTCACTGAGGGGGATCTTTCCCGCTTTGTCGAAATGTGGGATAGGTTATTTGATGAGTTGGCCGCCCAAAGGCAGGAAAGTTCTATCCTACGGCAAAACCTGACGGCTATGGATAGAAGACTTGATGAGCTAACAAGGCAAAGAACATCGCCAGTTCGTCCACTCACCCCAGCATATTCCTCTTCATCTGAAGAATCGCCGAGACCTCCGCGGCGACCGTATGAGAGAGCCGAAAACATAGAACAGCTTCGGTTCGGGATCCTGCCCTCACAGGAAGAAGAAGAACTAGGGGCAGGACCCACGAACCGTAATATGAATGGTCAAGCAACGGCTCACAGGACTCGAGATGTGAACAGTCCTGTGCACGACAGACCACCTCAGCCCCGTCGCCGCACGCATACTCATGATAACAGGGGGCAGCGAAGCCCCGTCCGAGCCCCAGAATTTGTGGCTACTCCCCGAAGAGAGATCAGAGAACCTCGTCGGGCCAGAGGCACTGACCCTGAACCTCCTCTGACTAGTGCAAACGTCGCAGCCATGGTTCACCAGATTTTGGCCGACAGCCGTGGGCAGCGGAACGAAGATTGGGGGATTGGCCGCAGTCATACTCCTTTTACCGACGATATTTTGGATGCAACTTTTCCAAGGCGTTTCAACATGCCACAAATGAACCGATATGCAGGAAGGTCTGATCCTGTGCAGCACCTAATGAGATACTCTTGGTCGATGACTGCTGCCGCCGCTTCTGACGCGGTTAAGTGTAAAGCGTTTCCCATATTCCTGGAGGACGTGGCTTTGCTATGGTTTACTCGCCTGCCGGCGAGATCGATTTCTAGCTTCAGAGAACTAAGCGAGAAGTTCGTAGAGCAATTCCGTATCTACGCACAAAAGACGAAAAGCGTGATCGATTTATTCCTTGTCAAACAGCGACCAGGCGAAAGTTTAAAGGTGTACCTGGATCGTTTCAATTTGGCCGCCACTGAGGTTAAAGATCCTCATGAGCCGACCATCATCGCAGCATTGATTGACGGAGTGGATAAGGACACTGAATTCGGGAGGTACTTGGCAGGCAAACCACCCCACACCAGAGAGTTATTCTATGAGAAAGCCAACGTACATCTGCGCCGGGAAGAGGTATACGCAAACCGAAAGCTTAAAACAACTGATAAGGAAGAAGTTCAGAGCAATGTCGCCATCAAACAGACTGGGGACAGCTCGGGGAAAGTTGAAGTTAACGTCGGAAATCAGAATCAGGGTGGCCGTCAGCCGGGTAACAACAATAACAATGGTAACGGCAACAATCAGAAGAGGGGCCGAGGGAACGATTCCCAGAGAAGGACTCGTCCCAGGGCCTTTGAAAGTTATACACCCATCAATGATACTTTGGGGAATATTTTCATGGATGCGTATGAAGTCCTCCAAAATAAGAGGCCACCTCCTAGAGAATCGACAGAAAAAGAGCGTGAGACAGGAAAGTTTTGTCTCTTTCATCAAATTCACGGTCATTCGACGAATGAATGCCGTCACCTTAGGGACGTGGTCGAAAGGCTACTTCGAGAAGGGAAGCTAGATGAATACAGAGTAGCGCCTAGGGACAGGGGGCAAGCAGTGCAGGCCCCGAATCAGAATCAAAATCAACTTGCTGCTAGGCCGACTGCTCAGCAAAAAGGAAAGAATATTGTTATCAATACCGTGATCGGAGGACTCTATCTTGCTGGGCATAGTTCCAAAGCGTTAGATCAATACGTCAATGCAGCCAAACAACACCTCGAAGTAGGGGAATGTAGCAATCCCGAGGACAGTATCCCGGTGAAGCAGCAGAAGATGATGACTGATGATGTTGTTTTTCGAGAACGGGAAAGCGTCGAAGTCCATGCTCCAACTGAAGATCCACTTGTAATCACAATACCCATTGGGCCAGCCACTGTTCATAAGGTCCTGGTGGACAACGGGAGTTCCGTTAATATTCTCTTCAAAAAGGCCTTTGACCAGATGAATCTTGAAATAAAAGACTTGAAGCCCTGCCAGGGGTGGATCCGTGGATTCAACGGAGCATCCACCGCTCCAATGGGTTATGTAGAGTTGCCAGTTACACTTGGGGAAGGAGAACGCCAGAGAGTGAGAATCCTTCCCTTTGTGGTTTTGGATGTTGAATCACCATACAATGCCTTCTTGGGCCGACCGGCCCTCGCAAAGTTCAGAGCCTGTATAGCCCCTTGGTGCTTGTTATTGAAATTCCCCACAGAAGCTGGCATTGGTATCGTCAGAGGGGATCAAGTTGCTGCGCGAGCATGTTATGTCGCCGAACTAAAGTTACTTCGCAATGGAGGGGATATCGAAACTAAAGGCACTTCTCCCCCTTCGGGGGTGGGGACCTTATAGCAACCAAAGAGGACAATTGTTGGAGAGTTGCCTAAAGTGGTGCCCGAGGATATAGATCCCAGAGAGGATCAAGAACCCGGGGGCAGAACGGCGACTCCCAACGAGGCAACTGTGGATGTACCAATCGATGACAGTGACCCGGAGAAGGTCCTTAAGATTGGATCCCAGTTAAGTCCAAATCTTGCTAAAGAATTGACGAATTTCTTAAAGAACAATTTGGATGTATTTGCTTGGACCCATGCAGACATGTGCGGGATATCCCCATCAATCATGAGCCATTCTTTGAGCATTAACCCCAAACATTCTCCAGTAAAGCAAAAAAGGCGAATGCTGGGCCCAGAGAGGTCCGCTGCCTTGAGAGAAGAGGTCGGAAAGCTAAAGAGTAATGGGTTTATCAGAGATTCCACTTACCCAGACTGGATTTCGAATCCAGTCCTGGTAAAGAAGGCCAACGGAAAGTGGCGAACGTGTATCGACTTCTCGGATCTAAACAAAGCTTGTCCAAAGGATAGTTTCCCATTACCTCGAATTGACCAGTTGGTAGACTCGACGGCAGGTCATGAGCTTCTCTCATTCATGGATGCTTATTCAGGATACAACCAAATTCCGATGCACGTTCCGGACCAAGAGCATACTAGCTTTATCACTGATCTGGGATTATATTGTTACGTAGTAATGCCCTTTGGTTTGAAGAATGCAGGCGCTACGTACCAACGTCTGGTCAACAGAATGTTTTATAACCAAATCGGGAAAACAATGGAAGTATACGTCGACGATATGTTGGTTAAATCCAAGCAATCCTTTCAACACACTACTGACTTGGCAGAGATGTTCGGCATTCTTCGAAAGTATGGGATGAAACTCAATCCCACCAAATGTTCATTCGGTGTTGCTTCTGGAAAATTCTTAGGATTCATTGTCAGTTCGCGCGGTATCGAGATTAATCCGGACCAGATCACGGCAATCAGGAACATTCAGGAACCTAGGCAAATTAGAGATGTGCAAAGCCTTGCCGGAAAAGTGGCCGCACTAAGCAGATTTATCTCCAGGGCTACGGATAAGTGCATTCCATTCTTCGACTTAATAAAGCGAGGAAAACGCCACTTTAAATGGACTCCTGACTGCGTAGAAGCGTTTCAGAATTTGCTCAGCCACTTGGAGAAACCTCCCATCCTATCTAAACCAATAGATCACGAGGATTTATTCGTGTATTTGGCCGTGTCATCCCATGCGATCAGCTCAGCGTTGGTAAGGGAAGAGGATAAGATCCAAAGACCCGTGTATTATGTGAGCAAAAAATTGACAGCAGCAGAGCGTAATTATCCGCGGGTAGAGAAACTGGCGTATAGTTTACTAATTGCCTCCAGAAAACTTCGGCACTACTTTCAGGCACATCCGATCACCATATACACTGACCATCCACTCAAACAAGTTTTACAGAGACCGGAGGCATCTGGAAGGTTACTCAAATGGAACATAGAGTTAAGTCAATTTGACTTGAACTTTCAGCCTAGACGGTCAATTCGGGGGCAAGTGATAGCCGACTTCATAGCAGAATTCACTGTCCCTGAAGAAGATATAGCAAACGAAGAAGTGGAACCCTCGAAGTTACTTTTCGATCTTGATGCCTGGAAATTATATACTGATGGTGCTAGAAACAATGAAAGATCCGGCGCTGGAATAGTGCTTGAAACCCCCGAGAAACGATTGATAACTTATGCCATTCGAATGGAGTTTCAGGCCACTAACAACGATTCTGAATACGAAGCTTTGATAGCCGGATTAAAGATTGTAAAGATGCTAGAAGTCACAAAATTGAACATCTTCTGCGATTCCAAGTTAGTTGTGAACCAAGTTACTGGGAGATTCCAAGCTAAAAGTGCAAGATTGATTCTATACTTAAAGAAAGTGAAAGAGCTGCTCAATGAGTTTGATCACTACAGCATATCTCATATTCCACGGTCAGAAAATCAACAGGCAGACAAGTTGGCAAAGGTGGCTAGTTCTAACGATCCTGAAACGATAGGGCTAGCCCCCGTTGAAGTACTTCGGTCCCCCAGCATTGACCAGATGGAAATCGACCTAGTACTAGAGACGGAACCAGAAAGGGAATCCTGGATGACCCCTATAAAGAATTTCCTAATGGGAGGAACGCTTCCAACCAGGAAAAGCGAGAGGCGTAAAGTAATTCGTAAAGCCGCCCGATACGTATTGCAAGGCGGAGTTCTTTATAGGCAAGGGTTTTCAATGCCCCTCCTTCGATGTATAGCCCACGATGACATCAAACGTGTGCTGCAAGAAGTCCATGAGGGCGAATGTGGCGATCACACTGGAGGGTAAACTTTGGCAAAAAAGATATTGCGGCATGGTTACTTCTGGCCTACCATAAACAAGGATGCAGTAAGATATGCACGACGATGTGATGCATGCCAGAGATTTTCAAAGATACCTAGAGCGCCTCCAAGCCAGTTAAAAACAATGATGAGTCCATGGCCATTTGCTATGTGGGGAATTGATATCATAGGAAGTCTCCCCATAGCAAGGGGCGGAGCAAAGTTTGCTATTGTGGCCATAGATTATTTCACTAAGTGGGTCGAGGCAGAACCACTAACTACAATCACAACTAAACGAGTGATCAACTTCATTGTGAGAAACATCATTTGCCGATTTGGAATTCCAAAGATTGTGATAACGGACAACGGAACTCAATTTGATAGTGCTGAATTCAGAAACTTCTGCCAAAAATATCACATCGATAATCGATACACCTCCGTGGCACACCCACAATCAAACGGGCAAGTCGAAGCTGCAAATAAAGTAATTACGTCCATTCTGAAAAGAAGAATGAAGCGGGCTAGAGCCATGTGGGCTGATGAATTGCCCTTGGCACTATGGGCTCACAGAACGACATATAAATCGGCGACCGGACATACCCTGTTCTCCCTCGCTTTTGGAACAGAAGCAGTCATCCCGATTGAGATAAAGGTACCTTCTCATCGGGTGACCTATTATGATCCAATGACCAATAATGAATTGCTCCTTGAGTCCCTGGATATGATCGAAGAAAAGAGGGATGAAGCCGACCTGCGTGTTCTGAGATGCAAGCAACAGGTCGCCAAATATTACAACAAAAAGGTCCGAGTCCGGACCTGGGAACCCGGAGACTTGGTTCTGAAACGTGTCTTCCCACCCCCAACTCATATGGGAGCGAAGTGGGAAGGACCGTACTCCATTTTGAGCAAGCTTGATAATGGAACCTTCAAGCTAGCAACCGTAGATGGACAGGAAATCCCCAGAGTGTGGAATGCCCAACATTTACGGCCATATTTGACATGAGAGTTTCAAATCTATTCTTTTGCTTTGTTAAAAAACTATGTACAAGGCATGACTTGCCTAGAATAGTCTGATTTCTTAAAGCAAGAGATTATAAAGTGGACGTAGGTCATGATTCGACCGAACCACTATAAAAATACTGTGTGTTATTTACCTTTACTGCACCTTTATTTATTTTCCTGTTTATTCTTATGAAAAATCAATGTGAATAATCCAGGTACCCGAAGTCTGGTGCCAACAGTTCATCCCGTAGACTAATCGGAGGGACCCAAAGTTTTAGTAAAAGCTCTAACTGCTTGTCCGACTAGCTCTAATCCACAGAGTATGGGTTAAAGTATACCCCAAGGATGAGTTTAATGAAGAATGCATGATTGCAGACTGCTTAATCCGTGACTCTAACTCTCCAGAGAAGAGAGAGAGTATAAAAGACACAAAAATCGACATCTACGAATAACGGCGGTGTGCCATGATCGGAGCTGCCTAAGCATGAACTCTAACTCTCCAGAGAGAGAGAGTATAAAGGCGTCTCCGATTGAGCGCTGAGAAAAGGCTCCTTTCCCGCTGAAGGATCGGGGAGCGAATGAATCACTGAGCTCGAACTCTAACTCTCCAGAGAGAGAGAGAGTATAAAGGCGTCTCCGATTGAGCGCTGAGAAAAAGCTCCTTTCCCGCTGAAGGATCGGGGAGCGAATGAATCGCTGAGCTCGAACTCTAACTTTCCAGAGAGAGAGAGAGAGAGTATAAAGGCGTCTCCGATTGAGCGCTGAGAAAGAGCTCCTTTCCCGCTGAAGGATCGGGGAGCGAATGAATCGCTGAGCTCGAACTCTAACTCTCCAGAGAGAGAAAGGGTACAAAAGCGTCTCCGATTGAGCGCTGAGAAAGAACTTATTCCCTGTTAAGAGAATGAGGGTTGACTGAACTACTGATACCCCATGAAATCTCTTTTACCCCCGTACTCAGAAATAGGGGGCAACTTGCTGCTAGTACTAATTTATCCCTAGCGAACCCCAGTCAGATGCTACGGTAACAACTGATTGGGGGAAGCCAGGCACTCGTATGCAAACACTAAACTTTGATATAATAGTGTAACATAGCATGAACATTCTTCTTCCTGTTGATTGACTGACTTATAATTATTAATAGTTGGCTAACGACTAAACGTGGAAAGTTTCTATGAATACAGGTACACAATGATGTAAGAAGAAACAAATCCTTGTTTATGTACTGCAAATCAACAAAGTGAAAACAATCTAGAAACAAAAGTGAGGACCAGTCTCACAATTACACTTCCTGGCCAGTGAAAAACCTAGAGACAAAATACCAACAAACTACAAACATCCTATTTATGCTTTGATTTCTTCTCTTGCTTCTGCCTCTCCAGCCTCTCCTTGTCGGCTTCAGATGGATCTCCCTTCTTCCTTTTCCGCTTGTCTACAAGGGGAACGTCCGACTCCTCTGAGGCCTCCTCTCCCACCTCCTTTCTCTTGCTTTTACTGGAGAGGGAAGCCGGGAAGTCATCGGGGTTTGCGAAGTGAAGCTGCCGGCTGATAGACTTGGACTGGATTTTCATAATCATCCCAGTTTTGGGATCGAACTCTGCGAGAGGGACCACGTCCAAAGCCTCGTCTCCCACCTTCTTTGAAGCCAACTCTTTCTCTTGTCTGGCTTTTCGGCTGGCCAGGGGTTCCTCATCATCATCATCATCGGCCTTTTTGGAGCCGGTAATGTCCTCTTCTTCATCCACATGGTGACCATCCATGTCTTTTAAAGCTTCAATGGTCTCGGCATCCTTGGGAACATCGGTGCTAGCTGCTGGGATGCTTCCTTCTACTGTGGTGGCCTCGACCCGCTCTGAAACATCGGTACCAGCACCCGGCAGGACAGCCTCCTTCTCCAATTCTCTCTCTTTTTCAGCACCCTTATCAACAGGCTCACCACCTGCATTATGAGAGATATACATTACTAACTCAATTGGTTGTCCTGCCAGACGACGACAATTCATAATTGCTTTAACAAATTGCGGGGAAAGGAGAGAGATACCTTCAGCAGATGCTCCCTCTTGAGTAGATCCGGATGCTCCAGCAACCACGGGAGTTAGACCTAAGGGGATTAGCGGATCGTCAGGATGGTATTCCTCAACTTCGGAGGTTTTAGACTTCGCGGCGGAGCTGGAACCTTCATCGATTTTGCTTTTACCTTTAGCCAAGGTTCTCTCCTTTTCCATTTCCGCCAGGATTAAGCGAAGACCTTCTGCCAGATCCTCAGGCTCGTTGTCCCTTAGGATGCTTTTCATCAATTCATCTTCATCAATCTCTTCGACCCCCAGTCTATGCTTTTCTCCCTCCACGATGGCATCCCATAAGTTGGCCAAAGTAACATGATAATCCGGGATCCATGAGATATTGCGGGTTTTGAGAACCTGGCCAAGGAAATCAAAAATCATCTCCTCAAACCCCTCGATTTCTTTCTCTCTTTCAAGGAGTTTGTGGTTGGAGGCAGTGGCCATTTCAATGGCGCTATCAACGTTCTTTTCGGCAAGAGCTGCCCGTCTCTCCGCGTCTGCCACCTGATCATTCAAGATCACTTTTTCCGCCTCTGCCAGAGCCAACTTTTCTTTTAGACTCGCTTTTTCCGCCTCCCAAGCAGCCTTCTCCGTCAGAAAATGGCCTTGTGCCGTTACCAATTCGATGTTGGCCATTCTGAGGTCTTCAACCTCCTTTTTTAAGGCCATTTTTTCCTGGCTATTGGAATCCAGTTCTGAATGGAAGCGCTGCTTGGCATTTTCTAATTCAGTTTTATAGTTTGCAGTGTCTCTCTGTGCCAAAGCGAGCTGGGCTTGGGCGTCTTCCAGGTCCTTCTCTAATTTTGTCCTAGCCCTTTCGTTATTTTCAAGTTTTGCTTTAGACCTGTGAGCTTCAATTTCAAGTGTTCGGATGACTTCCGAAAGATTAAGTGCGTGCTTTTTCATTATCTCGTACTGTTTGGCCACGTGACGGATATGCCCGATAACTTCTTTATCCCAGTTTTTAGGGACCGGTTCCAAGGCGGGAACAAAGACCATCCTATCAAAGAACATTCCTGGAAATTGTTCCCGTAGCTTTTCCAGCTTACCTTGGATTTCGGGACCATGAACGTAATCCCGTGAACCGGGGGCAGCTAACTCTGGTTGGCTGGTAGGGACAATATCACTTCTCTCTCGCTCAGTTTCTTTGGATGAATCTCTGTCCCCATCTTTGGATTCGTGACGCCTTTTGGACGACCGACTGTGGGAAGGCGCACTCTTTGGAGGAGTCAACTCTTTTGGAAGTGTCTTTCCCCCGGTCGGAATAGTCAGATGACTCGAAGGCCTGGTAGAAGTTGATTTGGGTGGAGATCGAGGTTGCGAAGAGCTCGGCCTATGAGGGGGACCGCGAGGGCGCTCGGTACCCGAACGAAGGCTGGGAGTGCCTTCGCGAAGAGAACGGTACGAATAGGATTTCCTGCGAGACATCGCTCCTGTAAAAAGAAAAGAAGAGCATATTATCACATTGAATATCCACAACATAATAGTGCACGGTCAGGCAGTGTGTGTGAGGTGTGCATCCCATATAATTCCCCCTAACAGACCCGGGCCTGGAGACAGGCTCGTCTGGCCCGTTTCACGTCCCCTTGTTGAATCAGTCGCCTCTTCGGGAGCAGAAAAGAAAGGCTCCTCGCCGAAGTCTTTTTCCGTGTATTCAATGTCGGGCAAAGGGATTTTATTCAGCTCGTCGAATAATTGTTCTTCTGTCAAGTCGTCATCACCAACAGTTTCCATTGGAGCAGAGGTAGGGATTTCCTTGGACGCATCATCGCGGGACTCATCCCCTCTGTATACATTCAAGTCTTCGTCGTCTTGGATGACTATCGGAGAAGGACTTTTGTGAAATTTGGTTGTTTCCACCGCTTGTGAAGTTCCCTCTTCTTCCGTTGGGGGCACATATTTATAAGGTTTGCCGCCGGTTCCAAGTCCAAATTTCCTATCCAAGAGGCGATGCTTGTGAAGGTTTTCATCCGTAATGCATTTTTTAATCCTTAAAAAGTCGGATCTGCTTTGCAAAAGAATGGACAACCGGTTGTTGTATAATGCACCCTCTGTTTTCGGGAAGACATGATCTGTTTGAGACAAAGGAAAAAGCGGAAGAATGTTATTACTTAGACTCCTTAAGCAAGATATTCAGCTAGGCGATCAAAGTTTACTTGATTTGAGCCATCTCCGTGAGCATCCAGCCTGTCTTCTTATGTAAAACCAGTCAGACTTAGGATCCCCGATGTTGCTGTATCCGTCGTACAGAACTTTCCTGTTCGCCACTGATTCAAAAAAGGAAAAGTTTGGAGTCGCAGAAGAACGGTGCTTGAAGAGAAAGAAGAACACCAGATCTCTGAATTTAAGTTCGGCATGCAAGATCTCTGCATAAGCAACATATAAAGAGTATAGAGAGGCGTAGGCGTTTGGATGAAGCTGCATCGGAGCAATGCCTAGTCGTCTCAGAGTTTCAATGGCAATTGGAGGGAACGGAGGAATGGCTCCCACTAGACACATTGTTCGACTGATCCACATGTACCCTTCCGGTGCTAGATGGGGTCTGTCTTCGCTTCCAGGTGTCAAGACATCGTCCCAAGGAATGCCGTGTCTTAAGCAGATTCTCTTGAGTTTTATCTCGTCAAGCTTGGACGCTAAAGAATCAGAGAATTTATCTATCCCGATTGCGCCTGGGACTTCATCCGGAGCTCGCTCGTCAGACTCGGAGTTGTTGCTGGATGACGTACTTTCTGTCGGATCTGATTCTGTGGCTTCATATTCAGACCCAGAATCTTCACCTTCTGGATTGATTGGAGGAATTTGAGGATTATGCTGTTCAGGAGTCTCGGATTCCGTTTCGGCTACAGATCTTGAGGAAGAGTGGTCGTTCGACATTGCTGCTAGGACGAGAAAATATGAACGATAAGATCAACACTACCCGTCCCCCGTGTGTGCAAGTGCTGATGTGTGTGCTTGTGTGTGCGCATTATTAAAAACAATAATAAAACATGAAAGCAGTCAAGGTTATTAAAGGTCGTTAGTCGTCATATGCAGTCAAATCATGAGGTCATTTAGTCCAGAAAGATCAACATCAAGGCTCTATCCTAACTGTCCAGAGTTTTGTAGCGACAAGGCGCTGATTAAAGACTGAAATTTCTTCGTATCACCAGCCGTGAGACGGATCGCATAACAGAGGGATCGCCCCCTTCGACTCGCATGACAGAGGGATCGCCCCTTTCCGGATCGCAGAGCAAAGAGATCGCCCCTCATCGAATCGCCGGACGAAGGGAAGGCTCCCTCACGAACCGTTGCGACTGCCACGATACGACCTTTTGTTGCCACCGCCATCTTTCGTCTCGCCACTTGCTTTCGTCCTCAACCCTTGACCACGATCCGAGTCGGCCTTCCTTCCCCCTCTGCATCCTTCTTCTTCCTCGTCTCCTTCCCATCCTCAAATTCTGAGCTCCACGCTCGATGGCCATGGCGGCTTGGTAATTTGTTCAGAAAGTCGCGAATTTATATTGTTTCTCCCTCGAATCAGCCGTAGGAATTCAGGAAAGTAATATGAGAGTGCTTTCTATAAAGTTACCTTTCTAAAAACGGAGAGAATACTTGGATTTTCGAAAACTTAAAAGGTTGGGTTCGTTTTTCAATGGCTCACGCGAAACGATTCGGCAGAGAGAAAGAAGAAGGAGAATGAAGAGGGGAGCGTCGGCTTATATAGGCAAAGAAGGTGACCGTTTGTCTCCCCTCCTTTGTCTTATTCGGTCCACGAAGCGCCCCACAGGCCACGATCCAAAGATGGAATCGCAAAGAAGCCCACGGACCGCTTTGAAATGATGGCCCACAAAACTCAAAGCCCGACACGACTCGAAGGAAGATGCGCCCCGTATCGCACAAGACCCTAGGAACTCAGCACGAGACGAGCAGATGACCAAATCGGACCGTGTCGTCCTATGGCGATCCGACTCATGCATGTGTCAATTTGAACCAATGCGACTGTTAACTTACATCCCTTCAGGAGAGAGTAAATAAGCATCTTCGAAGCATGTTTCATCATCAATAAAACATACTTCGAGGGGGCAAAATGTTGGCTCGCTTTTTGACCAAGCCATCCAGGATCATTCATAAAAGGAAACCAGGAAACCAAGTCCCCCAAGAAATTGGAGGAACGGATCGCACGCCATCGTCTCGCCCAGGAACGGATCGCACGCCATCGTCTCGCCCAGGACTAGATCGCGCTCTATCGACTCGCCCAGGAACGGATCGCTCCCATCTCGTCGACGAACGACACCTCCAGGCGATCCGATCCCTTGTAACGAACCGAACCCTCTGACCCGTTCAACCACGAGCTGGTCTTCAGCGATCCGAATCGCACGGATCTGACGACACCTGTTCACAACGGCTAGTTTGACTGTTTCTTCAATGGTGGCGATGCGATCCGAAAATCTCGGGATTCGTGCCACGTGTCCGCGATCCGCCTGACAAAATCAGCTATAAATAGCCCAGAGCTTGGCATTTTTCGGGATCTTTTGGCAATAGTGAGTACTGAATCCGCCATTGCTGTCAAACCACTGAAATATTGAGGGAAATCATTGTTGTATTAGCTTCTAAAGCATAATTAATAACATATAAAGTGGACGTAGGCTCGTTAACGCCGAACCACTATAAATTCTGAGTGTTATTTTCTTTTTCCTTGTTCTTCATTCGAAATTCTTTACTGTTCATAACAATTTGGGTGTTAGGTCCAAATTTCGATCTAACATATAATCAACCACAAACACCAAAACAACAATATGATAAGTTAAAATGGATCAAACATAGCCAAAACCCCATATTTTCCCTTAAGCATGTTTGGGTGAAACTTATGATATGATTAGCAAAACTTAACCAAATTATCCCAAATTCACATCAGTGGTCTAAAACAATATTTCAGAATTTATGAATATTTTTTCCAGATTTTTAACATGCATAAATTTGCTAATTTCCACTAATCATCCCTTAATCCCCCAAATTCCGGGATTTGCAAAATTAGCCGAAATTAACCCAAATTCATATCAGAGGCATAAAATGATATTTTAGAATTTTAAGAATTTTTCTAGATTTTTCTAAGCCATAATTTCGCTAATCTTCGCTAATTACCATAATTAGCCGTAATTAGTGAAAAACAATGCAAATCACTCACCTTAGCCACAAACAAACTTTAGATCTGAAATAATCTCTGATTTGGATCCAATCCCTATGTGTTCCAGCAGCTCTCTCTCTGATTTGGTGCTACCCTCCCTTGATTTGATGTAGTTTTGCTTAATCTTCGATTAGAAAGTGATTAGAGACGATTTGGGATGAAATTAGAAGGTGGAGGCCATTGCTAGAGCTTGAAGGGAGGTAAGTGGCGGCTGGAAAAATGAGTCTAAAACCGAAATCCTAACCCTAGCAGCCCTTAAATACCCCAAATCCCGAAATCCCCCATTGGGCCTAGTTGCTAATCACCCGGTTAAGCCCAATTAGCTGTTTTTCACCTTCTAAACCTTGTTTCAGCCATATCTCCCAAACGGTAAGTCCGTTTGGCTATTGTAACCACTCTACGGAAAGAGAAACCATCATTCAAAGCCAATGGAAGTGGTTTCAAGTCAAAATTCCTTTCCAGTCAAAAGTTATGGCCAAAACAGTACCAACTAAGGGCAAAACGGTCATTTAAAAATCGACAAAAATCATGAACATGGGAAATGACCCCAATAATCGTCTCCCAAAGTTACATGACCATACGACTTCGTAAGTGAAAGAAATAAATATTCCACGGTCCTATGATGCGTAGAATGCGGGTCGTTACACTCTTCCCCCCTTAAGAAATTTCGCCCCCGAAATTCCCTAACCATAACACACAAAGGGTCCTGCATGCCTATCAACCATAAAACAATAATCAACATGCAAAACAAGTCTATCCTAGCATGCAGTTTACTAACAAGGGAAGGAACTATCACTACCAAAACCCTACTAGGCAAAGAGTTCTGGATACTTCTTCCTTATATCTTCCTCTGTTTCCCAAGTACAGTCTTTTTCATTCTCACCCCCACTGGACTTTGACTAGTTTCACCGCCTTCCTTCGAAGCTGCTTCGTATCGTTCCCAACAATACGCATAGACTTGCGGTTCCCAACCGCCTCGAGTTCAACTTCGAGGTTATCCAACTGATCAGGTGAAATAGCCACACTAGGGTCGTGCACGAATTTCCTTAACTGGGAAACATGAAATACGTTGTGAACTCCCGCCATCTTGTCAGGTAGCTCTACTTCATACGCCAAATTCCCAACTTGCTCGAGGACTGGGAATGGACCAACAAATCTTGGTGCTAACTTATCGCTCCAACCAATCCGAATCACATTCTCAATGGAGAGATCTTGACAAACACCAAGTTGTTAACGAAGAATTCCAAATCTCTACGTCTCTTATCGAGATAAGCCTTCTGCCTATCTTTATCCCCTCCCAGTAGTAGATCTGCTCTATGTCTCAATACATCTTATTACCACTGGGATGTATAGTTAATTTCGAGTGATGATATGCTCTAAGCACTTCACCTCTCAGTCCATCTACGTTGGGTACAACTAGTCCCTTATTCTTTCGAAGCCACCCTTCTCGATCAAATCCTTACTTGATCATTCTCTTTCCATCGATACCCATCTCTACCCTAGAGATGGTTTCCAATAGATTAGGATCGTCCTTCTAACTGGAAACAATCCACTCAATCAAAATCGATCTAATCGTCAAGCTTACTAGCGTTTCTGAATCCAATTCAATCTTGGGTCTTAAATCATATCCTGTAACATACTCTAGTTGCTTCCATCCTAGAAACAAAACCCCTAAACTGGCATTTCTCCTACTCAATGCAACTAGTACTGCACCCAAATCCTTTACTATGATCACTCTGCCCCATGGAGTCATGGCGACTCCACTACACTGATCCATAATCACTAGTCCTTTGCTATGTCCACTCTGCCCCCATGAAGTCATAACAACTCCACTGCACTGGCTCATAGCCTTACTAATCCTTTACTATGTCCACTTTGCCCCTCGAGTCATGACGACTCTACTGCACTGGCTCATAGTCCTACTACAATCACTTTGTTCCCCATCGCTGGAACCCTACAGGTGATAGTCTACTCAAGAGAAGAAAGATAGGAACAAACATAGCAACCATAACATCCATCAAACAAATCCTATCTATCACCTGCTAAAGTCATAAACACATCGACACCTACATGATTGGTCTAACCAATCCCAATATTTCGATTCCAGTCTGTCTGGTCCAACCAACATCAATAACTAATGGAAGCCCAGCCTCCATACATACACCGATGCCTACTTGACTGGTCCAACCAATCCCAGGCCAATGGAAGCCCCGCCTCCCTTCGGACTACCGTACGTCCAACGTACGTTTATCCTCCAAGGATAATTAAACTAATGGAAGCCCAGCCTCCAATCGGACTACCGTACGTCCAACGTACGTTTATCCTCCAAGGATAACTAGATCACGTCCAATGGATCCAAGGTAATGGGCGTCCCCAGATACCCCTGCTTTTAGTCCTCCTAAAATACTTGAGTCCAACCCAAGTCTATCCATTATCTTGCTGCCCTCTCGAGTCCAACTCGAGCTGAATCCAATTCCTTGCAGCCTTCTCGAGTCCAACTCGAGTCAATCTATAACTCAGACCCAGTCTTGAGTACCGACAAACTCTAGTCAAACGTGAGTCGTCTCCTTATTCGTTGCATCTCCAAGATCAACGAACACCTATTTTCTTTTACGAGTTCAAGTCCAACTTGAATCGCCCTAACCTTCGTTGTATCTTCCATGATCAACGAACACATCCTATTCCTTCAAAGTTCTACTATCCAATAGAGAACATCAACATAAGGTCCTAAACAATCCATTACTTTGCATCTTTCCCGAGTCCCACTCGAGCAATCTCATAACCCTATCGAGTCTAACTCTGGGCAGTCTATACCATTGAACAGTCTCATCATGTTCCGTCTGCCCATCACTCCTCGAGTAAACCAAGATATCATCCAATGAAAAATCACAACAACTATTTACCCCTCATGCAACCCATCCTAGTCGAAATCGACATTCCCCAAGCACAAGCCCCAAAGGCCTAAACCAATATCCGACAAGCACCCAAGGAACATCTCCTCCGAGTTTAGACAATCCACATGAGGTGATACTAGCAAAACAATCTAGCACTGGAGTACTCATTTGCCTCCCAGAGACAACTAGAACTTATTACAACGATAACCTCTTAGCTTCCTTAACTCCAGTTACCATCGCCATCACTAGGTAGGTACCTAATACCACCCTATTCCTTTGGAGTAGATCGACTCCCCAAAATAATGCTAAACCCAGTAAAGCCCAAAACAAAGCAATCACAAGGAAACATACATCCATGACTCGATAAGACCACATTAACAAATCATGCCAAAACTAGTCGAACCACCAGTCGGGTTCGTCACTACTAAAGGTCTATCGACTAACTCAGGTTTGTCAAACAAAACCCGATCAAAACATCTTAAATAGAAAGCATACCTCGAATAACGACACCTTTTTCCTTCTACGCCGCAGTTGGGGCATTTGACGAAGAAGGAACAGCGTTGATAGCATATGCTTTCACAATCTGCTTCTCCCTAGGAGGTTATGGGCAATCATCCTTGTGATGTCCCGCCTGGCCGCAGTTAAAGCACTTCCTTTCCCCAGGCTTTTCTTGACAATCTCTGGCGTAATGGCCCTTCTTGCCACAACTAAAGCATTCGCCATCTTTCTTATTTTTCTTACTCTGACCATCCTTGGTCGGGTTCTGCTTCCTCTTGTTCTGAGAATTCTTCTTGCCTTCCCCGCCTGCTTGCGGCTTTGGCTCCTCTGCAGATGCCGTAGCAACCTCAGTCTTCGACTTAGGGAAAAGGCTCTCTGACCTTAATGCCTTTCCTACAATAGACTCGAACATCTCATCGATATGGTTTATAAGTCTTTCCCCCAAGTACCCATCCAAGCCAGTTATGAACTTCTCGTTCTTCTTTTCGACTGTATCGATAAGGGACCATCCATATTTCGATAAAGTGTCGAATTCAGCAATATACTCTGAGACTGCTCTACCATTCTGCTTAAGCTCCAAGAACTTCTTGAACAGTTCTGATTTATGAGCAGCTGGAATAAACTTATCACAAAAACGAGTCTTAAACTGATTCCAAGTAACTTGATCTTCTGGAGTAGCTGTTCTAATGGCATTCCACCAATTCATCGCTCGCCCTTGCAGCTGACGAGACGCTAGCCTTCTCTTCATCGCATCCTCAAGACCCAAGTCGTCGAAGATACGATCATAGCTATCCAACCAATCCTGAACATCTGTGGCCGACTCCGTTCCGTGGAACGGCTTCCGACCAAGGTTAGTGTAATCCTTGCACAACTTGGCGAAATCGACCCTAGGCGCCTGCACTACTGGACCAACACCAACTCCGGGATTGGGAACTGCCCCTTGCACTTCTCTAAGCATGTCTCTCATGAGGTCAGTAAACATCGCCCTCATGTCAGCGGCATTCCCATTATTGGCTCCTCTACCAGCACCTCTAGCATATCGGCTCATCGTCAATCTGTAAAAGGGAAACGATTAACGACCCCATAGTGGTGCTAGTGCAGTGCGACTTCATTCTTATACTACTAATAGTATATATATAGCTTTTGAAAACCAAAGTAATCACAAATACGCGCTCTCATATACGTACTATCTCTCCCTAGTGTCTTTCCCGAGGTTAACTACGCAACCTAGAGCTCTGATACCAAGTGTGACGGCCCGCCCCGCACCAACCGACATTTACTCCAAAGGTGCGCTGTACACATGTCCAGTTGGCACGGAACGGTCGTCAGAAGAAAAGAAAGAAGACGAAGAATCAACAAAGAACCTGTAGAATGTCTCACAGCGCATAGAACAAAATATAATAATAACATACTTGACATAAAACAGGAGAGACAGTGCATAAGCTGAAAACCAAAACTAAGCATCATAGCAGCGGAAATCCAAAAAACAACTTATTACAACTTTCCAAACTGTCTCAAAAAGCAAAAGTAAGATAAAGGAGGTACACTACTAATGCCCAAGTAGCGACCACCAACGACACAGGGAGAATATCTATATATCATACGTGGAAGCCTCCTGCTCGCCTCCGAATCAGCTACTCGCGCATCACCAACTAACCTGTCTCTAGTCTGCTCGTGTGAGCACCCAGAGTAATAAGAAGAGACATAAAACTCTGGGTCAGACATAAAGCCTGGTATGAGCGATAAGCATCTAAACAGAATAATAACAGGTATAATCCAATCATACCTGAACCTGGACCTGCAACCAAAGAGTTAGCACTACATACCATACAATACTCTAAGGTGCCACTAACATACTGTGTAAGAGATACGGGGGTAGGGGTGTGCATGTCATAGTGGTGTCAAACAATCAAGCATAGCAATCATCCTCACATCCCTCACTCAGTGCGTAAAGCATACGATATCCACTACTTTGGTCACCGAATACTTTGGGCCATGACGGAATCCAATCCCGTGTAACTATCACTACAAGCCCACCATCCATCTCTCAGTGGTGAACCAAAGTTTTGAATACCGACAACCCCTTTGCACACGTCCCGCAGCAAAGCCCAATCACGAAGTGAACTCATTGGTTCACATCTGGATCCTAAGCTCTAACTTCCATTTGGACTACCTTTGCATCTCGGGTTTTTGGTCAATACTGGATCGGTTCGGATTCCTCCTTGCCATCAGTTCGGTTCGGATTGCTTCATCACCTCGGATCGGATCGAGTTCCTCAAGTCCCTCCATGATGCACCGGATCGGGTCGGGTCGTGCTCCATGCTCCAACTCGTGGTATCCACTTGGTGGCAGTTCGGATCATCAACACCTCAACGGGTCGGGTCGGGGTCTCCAAGTCCATCTCCATCCATGGGTTCGGGTCGGAGCTGCTGGCGGAGTCGTGGACCATCTTCGGATCGTGCTCCATACTCCACGGTTCGGATCGTGCAAGCGGATCGGGTGCTCCAGTACGTGGCGCGGTTCGGGTTCGAGCTCCTTCCACCATCAGGTCGTGGTCTCTATAGCCGATCCGATCTGGTTCATATAATGGTGGCCTTCCTTTTTGCCACTCTCTCTTGTGTCAAGTTTCGGTTCTGTTCGGTGATACTTTGCTCAGTCCGCTCCGGTCCGAGCCCATCCACCTGATCCGATCCGAAAGCCTGCACTGTTTTTCTGTAACTTTTCCAGCAAACATTTTACGCCATTCGACGATGTTTTTAACCATTCCAACTATTCTAATCAATCACAAAGCATACCATACAGTCATAGCAACATGTATAATCAACCACAAACACCAAAACAACAATATGATAGGTTAAAATGGATCAAACATAGTCAAAACCCCATATTTTCCCTTAAGCATGTTTGGGTGAAACTTATGATATGATTAGCAAAACTTAACCAAATTATCCCAAATTCACATCAGTGGTCTAAAACAATATTTCAGAATTTATGAATATTTTTTCCAGATTTTTAACATGCATAAATTTGCTAATTTCCACTAATCACCCCTTAATCCCCCAAATTCCGGGATTTGCAAAATTAGCCGAAATTAACCCAAATTCATATCAGAGGCATAAAATGATGTTTTAGAATTTTAGGAATTTTTCTAGATTTTTCTGAGCCATAATTTCGCTAATCTTCGCTAATTACCATAATTAGTGAAAAACAATGCAAATCACTCACCTTAGCCACAAACAAACTTTAGATCTGAAATAATCTCTGATTTGGATCCAATCCCTATGTGTTCCAGCAGCTCTCTCTCTGATTTGGTGCTACCCTCCCTTGATTTGATGTAGTTTTGCTTAATCTTCGATTAGAAAGTGATTAGAGACGATTTGGGATGAAATTAGAAGGTGGAGGCCATTGCTAGAGCTTGAAGGAGGTAAGTGGCAGCTGAAAAAATGAGTCTAAAACCGAAATCCTAACCCTAGCAGCCCTTAAATACCCCAAATCCCGAAATCCCCCATTGGGCCTAGTTGCTAATCATCCGGTTAAGCCCAATTAGCTGTTTTTCACCTTCTAAACCTTGTTTCAGCCATATCTCCCAAACGGTAAGTCCGTTTGGCTATTGTAACCACTCTACGGAAAGAGAAACCATCATTCGAAGCCAATGGAAGCGGTTTCAGGTCAAAATTCGTTTCCAGTCAAAAGTTATGGCCAAAACAGTACCAACTAGGGGCAAAACGGTCATTTAAAAATCGACAAAAATCATGAACATGGGAAATGACCCCAATAATCGTCTCCCAAAGTTACATGACCATACGACTTCGTAAGTGAAAGAAATAAATATTCCACGATCCTATGATGCGTAGAATGCGGGTCGTTACATCCATCATGTCGCATACACAACTTCAAGAGCAAGTTGTTTCTGATGTAAGGGATAAACACGTTAGCATGCATGTTGGACAGTTATGGCTATATAAAGCAATGTGACCGACATGAGTCACTCAATACGGCAAGGGGCCACGAGGCACTGTCATATCGTTGATGCAAAGACCATCTGGATGAGGTCAAACCGTGTTGTACAAATCATGATGTAGCTTAACTCATTGCGCAAGGCTGATATACCGCGGTCATGATATGCTCGTGTAGGTTTATACCTTGGATTGTTGGATCAGAAATATTCATAACAGTCATAACAAAACGAGTGTGGGCTGAATCCATGTCGCATGGCATATTCAAAAGCATATCGTTCCCCAGACCCAAATATCCAAGTCATGGACCATGTAAAGCATGGCGCAAGGTGTTTAACCGAGATACATGTCGTTCATTAGTTGACTCATGCCGCAAGTTAAGGAAGTGTGCACACTCAACTTATGTCACTGAAGCACTCCATGACGTCCGCTCATGTCGTGTACGAAGCCTATTCCATGTCGCTAATATACCATATTGTTAACACGTTCATATCATCCACTACTCATAAGCAAGTCGTTCTGATAAAAGTAAGTCGCATGCCATTGAAATTGATCCACGTCGTATGTCATTTGAACGACATAAAGAATCCATGTTGCAAGACAACTCATATCATGTCGTTCCAGTAGCCTGAACAGCTGTATGACGCAAGCAGGGATCATATATACTGGTATTTATTACAAGGACAGATCGTGCGTTATAAATGAATGGATCAAGTTATAGCATGAATAACGCAGACACGTGGCAGGACGTTTGGAAGCTTGGTTAAAATCAGGCCCGTGTCGGTGTGTTTGATATGTCATTCCATGATTATGTCGTTGGTATAAGTCAGGTCGCATGGGCTAGTTATTCCACATGGCGTAAGTTGCCAGCTGGAGACTGTACATAAGCATCAGGGCATTGAACAGCAAGAAACAAGCTATAAATGTATAAGCAACATGACTCATTTTGGAATAAGTCTGCTTGGACATGTGTGAAGGAAAATGCAAAACAAAGCGAAGCATATCGCATATTGCCAAAAAACCATGTCACAGGCCACGTAATGATTCCATGCCGTTAGCACCATATACCATGTCGTTAGGATCTGAACTTCATACCGCATATATAAAGCATGCCGTGGTATAGCTGTAAAGGGGGAATACAAGGTTGGCACCAGCTGTAACCATGTAATTACAAGTGTGTCACTCCTTACCAAAACTCCCTATAAATACCCTCCATGATTCACTTGGAGAGGGGGAAAAAATTCCATTCCTACCACGAAGTGCCACCAAATTTGAAGCTCTCCTCCAACTTCATTAATGGCTTCCAAGGATCAAAAAACTTCTTTACAACATCATACGGATCAAAATTATTCCAATCAACACTAGAATTCACTCAAATTCAATCAAAGCTTCTCTAATCTCCACGATACATGGTGAAAAGTTTCTCCAACACATTCAAGTGATCTTGCCAATGAAGAAACACCGCTTGCTAATCGTTTTGAAGTTGGTGAAAACTTGGAAAGTGGAGGTGGTGTGACCAAAAATGAGTTGAATGTCACTATTGCCAACATGAACCAACGAACGGATGATTCTGCTAAAGCTATGATGGAGAAACTTGATGCCATCCTCAGTGCTCGACCAAATCCAGCTCCTCAGAAGGTCCATGTTGATCTGGAAGAAAATAACAAATCGCCCGCTTCCGATCATAACCACAACGACAACGTGGAAGACGATTATGATTGGTTGGGTGGCAAAGACAAAGCTAACATCGAAGAATTGAAATCAAAGGGTAAGAATCATTCCAAAGTGAATGCTCGAAAGGTCACTAGTCCCACCACGGGGGCACCTCTTCGCCAGGAAAGTATAGTACCTAGGTTCTCTAATCAAAACCGTTTGCCAAGACGAACATTTGGTAAGGAAATCAACTTCGCAAAGCGACATAACACTGAAGAATACATCTAGGACATGATAGAACAAATCATGAAAAGGAATCAAGCGGGCAAAGACAATGAAAGAGAATGGGACTTCTCTCCCGAAAGGACTCCGTTCACCGAAAGAATTCATGAAGCAGAGTGTTCTAAGAAGTTCAATCCTCCAACCTTGCCTCCGTACTAGCCGACATTCCTACGAAATGCGTTGTGCCAATGCCCGACCATCACGGAACGGTCATCAAAAGAAAACGGTTTGAAGCTATGAATCACCAAAGAACTTGTAGTATATCTCACAGCGCATCGAATTAAATTTAATAATAACATCACTTGACATAAAACAGGAGAGATAGTGTATAAGCTAAAAACTAAACCATCATAGCAGCGAAATCCAAAATACAGCTTTTGATCCAAACCATTATTACAAATTTAGAATACTGTCTCTAAAAGGAATTAAAAGAGGTAAACTACTAATTCCCAAAGCAGTGATCATCAATAACACATGAAGAATATATGTATATAGTATGTAGAAGCCTCCTGCTCGTCTCCGGACAGCTACTCGTGCATAACCACCTAACATGTCTCTAGTCTGCTCGTTTAGGAGCACCCAGAGTAATAAGAAGAGACATAAAACTCTGGGTCGGGCAAAAGTCTGGTATGAGCGATAGCAGCAAAATAAAACGATAATAGGTATAAATAATCATACCTGACTTGGACCTACAACCAAAGAGTTAGCACAACAAGATGTACAGTACTTTAAGGTAACACTAACATACAGTGTAAAATAGGAGTGTGCGTGTCATGGTGGTAGCAAACATCAAACATAGCAATCATCCTCACATCTCTCACTCGGTGCGTAAAGCATATGATATCCACCGCTTTGATCACCAGAACTATTGGGACAATGACGGAGTCCAACTCCTATCACTACGACCACTTTGCCATTTGGGACCCTGATGGAGTCTGACTCCATACAACCTCTAACCCCACTGCATTGGTCCATAGTCAATGCCCCCCTCTCTCAATAGTGAACCAAAGTTATGGATATTGATAACCCCTTAGCACATGTCCCGCAGCAAAGCCCAACTCATGAAGTTAACTCGTTGGTTCCCATATGGATCCTGAGTAATAACTTCTCATTTGGACTTCCTTTGCATCTCAGGATTTGGTCAAATTGGAGTTGGTCTTTAGAAGAGTCGTCGCGTGGTAGTAGAGATTCAAATCCGGTTCGGTTCGGGTCCTCTGGTTCGGTTCGGTACTCCCTGTCTGGTTCAGTGCTTCCTCCTCATATCCAGATCTTGGTACGGTTCGGTGTTCCCTGTTCGGTTCGGTGCTCCGATCCAATCCATGCAAAGCTTCAGTCCGCTCTACTCTAGTTCGATCCAACTCCAGATCCACTCCAATTCAATCCGGACCGGGCCTTCCTTGTTGCCCTTGTATTTGCGTGTTGCTGAAGATGCCACCACTCTGGTTCTGTTATCTGAACCGATCTGATCCCCTTTATCTGATCCGGACCAGATCCCTGCAGAATTTCCAACAAGCTTATTTCGTCCATTCTCGCGTTACGACGACTTTTTTAACCATTCTAACTTTACTAAACAATCATAAAGCATCCCAAACAGTAGTAATAACATGTGTAATCAATCAAAAACATTGAAACATCAATCACATGTGTTATTTAGGATCAAACACACCCAAATTCATGATTTTCCCCTTAATCCCCCTGACCATATCTAACAATAGGATTAGCAAACTTAGTCCAAATTAACCCAAATTTTTACCAGTGACATAAAATAATATTTTAGGAATTTTTACATATTTTTCCATAGTTTTATGAGTCATAATTTCGCTAATTATCACTAATTACCCCTAATTAGCCGTAATTAGTGAATAAACATGCTAATCACTCACCTTAGCCACAAATGAATTATAGATCTGAAAAATCCACTGATTTGGCATGGATTCCTATGTGTAGCAGCAGGCATGTCTCTGATTTGATGCTAATTTGACTTGATTTGATATTAACTAGCTTAATATGTGATTAGAAAGCAATTAGAGAGAGATTTGGAAGATGGAGGCCATGATTAGGGTTAGAGGAATGTTTGTGGCGGCTGAGAAAATGAAAAGTAATCATTCTCTAACTCCTTTCTACCCTCCCATAACCCTAATCCCGAAATGGGTTATGGGTCTAGCTGCTAATCACCCTATTAAGCCCGATTATGTTGTTTTTCATCTTCCAAACCTATTTCAGCCTATCTTCCAAACGGTAAGTCCGTTTGATTAATGTGATCACTCAACGGAAAGGTAAACCATCATCTGTATCCAATGGAAGTGGTTTCAGGTCAAAACTCCTTACCAATCAAAAGTTATAGGTCAAACAAGATTCGCTAGGGACAAAATGGCCATTTAAAATTTGGCAAAAATCACTAATGTGGGAAATGACCCCAATAGTCGTTCCCCAAAGTTGCACGACCATACAAATTCGTATGAAAATAAAATAAATATTCTACGATCCTCCGATATGTAGAATGCGGATCGTTACACTCTCCCCCCTGAAGAAATTTCGCCCCCGAAATTCCTTAACCAAGAAAACATACAATGGTGCCCTGCATGCCTATCAGCCATTTACAAACAATCAAACATACATAATAACCCCAAAGGCCTATCAACCATTTACAAACAATCAAACATACATAATAACCCCAAAAGCCTATCCTAGCAAGTGGTTTACTAACAAGAGAGTAACTATTTCACGATTTAAATCTTACCAAGTAAAGAGCTCTGGATATGACTTCCTTATGTTCTCCTCCGTTTCCCAAGTGCAGTCGTTCTCATTATCACCCCACTGGACCTTAACCAGTTTCACCGTCTTCTTCCGGAGTTGCTTTGTATCGTGTCCGACAATACGAATCGTTCTACGGTTTCCAACTGCCTCAGATTCTACCTCAATATCATCCAACTGATCTAGTGAAATAGTCATATCAGAGTCATGTACAAACTTCCTTAACTGAGAAACATGAAATACATTGTGCACTCCCGCCATCTCATCAAGTAATCCAACTTTATACGCTAAATTCCCAACTTGTTCGAGAACTGGAAACAGACCAACAAACCTTAGTGCCAACTTGCCTCTCCTACCAAATTGAATCACACTCTTCAACGGAGAAATCTTGACGAATCTCTTCGTCTTTTATCAGCATAACTCTTCTGCTTATCTTGGGCAGCCTTCATTCGCTGTTGAATAACCTTGATTTTATCTGAAGTTTCACTTTTACATCTGGCCTAAGCACAAACTTCTCACCGATTTATAACCAACATGATGGTGAGTTGCATGGTTTTCCGTACAAAGCTTTAAATGGAGCCACACCAATACTGGACTGATAACTATTATTATATGCGAACTCAACCAGATGCAAACAGTCATCCCATGATCCCCCTAAATCCAATATACAAGCTCTCAAGAGATCCTCTAATACACGGTTCACCCTCTCTGTTTGACCATCGGTTTGAGGATGGTACGCGGTACTGAGATGTAATTCTGACCCTAAAGCCTCTTGTAAGCTCTTCCAAAACCCACAAGTAAATAATGGATCTCAGTCACTCACAATACCTTTAGGTACACCATGAAATCTCACTACCCACTTCGTATATAGTTCCGCTAACTTGGCTGCCGTTCTATTCGACTTGACCAGTATAAACCTTGCACTTTTGGTCAATCGATCCACAATTACCCAAATACCATCATGACCCGATCTAGTCCTTGGCAAACCGTTAATGAAATCCATTGAGACTTATTCCCATTTCCATTCAGGAATTTCCAGCGGTTTTAACAAACCACTAGGCTTCTTTTGATCGGCTTTAACTAGCTGGCAGTTTATGCACTTGGATATAAAATTCCCAATGTCTCTCTTCATCACTTCCCAGTAGTAGGTTTGCTTCATGTCTCGATACATCTTGTTACCACTGGGATGTATAGTCAGTTTCAAGTGATAACATTCTCTAAGCACTTCATCTCTCAATCCATTTACGTTGGGTACAATTAGTCTCCCATTTTTTCGAAGCCATCTTTCTCGATCAAGTCCATACTTGTTCATTTTCTCGTCATCGATACCCATCTCTAACTTGGAGATGATTTCCAATAAGTAAGGATCGTCCCTCTGACTGGAACCGATCCGCTCAATCAAAGTCGGTCTGATCGTCAAGCTTGCTAACAACTCAGGATCTAATTCACACTTAGGTCTGAAATCATATCCTGCGGTATACTCCAGTTGCTTCCACTCAAGAAACATAGCCCCCAAATTGGCATGTCTCCTGCTCAATGCATCAGCTACTGCATTGCCCTTCCCGAGTGTGTATGCATATCGAAATCATATGAAGCCAAGAATTCTAACCATCTCTGCTGACGAAGATTTAAATCCTTCTGAGAGAAAATATACTTTAATGATTTGTGATCGGTAAACAATTCAAATCTTTCTCCTAAGAGATAGTGTCTCCACATCTTCAATGCGAACACGATCGTTGCCAATTCTAAATCATGGGTAGGATACCTTTTCTCATGCGGTTTCAGTTGCCAACTAGCATAAGCTACAACCCTGCCTCCTTGCATCAGTACTGCACCTAGTCCGACACCACAGGCATCCGTGTATACCATCATCTCTTCATTCCCCTTAGGAATAACTAACACTGGTGCACACGTTAACTACTCCTTTAGACTCTTAAATGCATTCTCACGCTTTCTGTCCCAAGCAAAAGCTTGATTCTTCTTGGTTAAATGAGTTAACGGTGCTGCTGTCTTGGAGAAATCTTGAATAAATTTACGATAGTATCCAGCTAACCCCAAGAAACTTCTCATATCCGTTGCATTCTTGGGCGTAGACCAATCTTGCACCATAACCACCTTCGTAGGGTCCACGACAATACCATTCTCTGAAACAATATGGCCCAAGAATCTCACTTCCCTCCTCTAGAAGTGACACTTAGAAAATTTCGCTTTTAATTGGTGTTTCCTCAACACCTCCATCACTGTCCTCAAATGTCGCCTGTGTTCTTCCCCTGTCCTCGAGTAAACCAAGATATCGCCTACGAACACAAGAACAAACTTATTTAACTGATCTCTGAAAACCCTATTCATAAGATCCACAAAATATGCGGGTAGGTGTTAATCCGAATGACATGACCAACCACTCAGAGAATCTAGACGGCGTCCTAAATGTCGTTTTAGGTATACTCTCTGCTGCTACTCAGAGCTGATGAAATCCTGTCGCGAGATCCAACTGGAAAAACACTCTTGCTCCATTCAATTGATTAAACGAATCATCTATCCGTGGAAGAGGATACTTATTTTTCCTAATCACCTTGTTCAACTCGCGGTAGTCCACAGATAAGCGAGGTGAACCATCAGCCTTAGTAGCAAACACAACTGGTGCTCCCCACTCAGAAACACTCCTTCGGATAAATCCCTTCTTCAAAATATCGCCTACTTGCACCTCGAGCTCTTGTTGCTCCCTTGGCACCATACGACGAAGAGGCATCACTATAGGTATGGCATCTTTCACAAAATCAATTTGAAACTCGATCTCTCGGTGTGGTGGAAGTCCAGTCACTTCCTCGAAGATGTACGGATACTCGCCAGCAATAAGCACATCTGACAACTCATCATGCGTGATGTCGAAGGAATTTAGAAAACTAGCCATCAACCCATCACTAGGTAGGCTACCCAATACCACCCTTCGCCCATCATCCGCTCTAATGGTTACCAAGACCCCTCACAGTCTACCACCACTCCATACCTTTGGAGCCAGTCGACTCCCAATATAATGCCAAACCCAGTTAAGCCCAAAACAAAGCAATCACAAGCAAGCATACATCCATGACTCGATAAGACCAAATTACGACAAATCATACTAAGACTAGTCGAACCACTGATCAGGTTCGTCACAACTAAAGGTCTATCGACAATCTCAGGTTCCAATTCCAACCTATCTACTAGGTCACTAGATACGAAGGAATGAGAAGCCCTGGTATCAAACAATACTCGAACAGGAACATCATACATAGAAAGCATACCTTGAATAACGATACCCTTTCCCTTCTCCACCGCTGTTGGGGCATTCGACGAAGAAGGAACATCGTTAATGGCATATGCTTTCACGATCTGCTTCTCTTTAGGAGGTTGTGGACATTTATCCTTATAATGTCCCACTTGGCCATAGTTGAAGCACTTCCTGTCCGCTGGCTTTGCTCGACAATCTTTGGCATCGTGGCCCTTCTTGCCACCGCTATAGCACTCAATATCTTTCTTATCCTTCTTCTTCTGACCATCCTTGGTTGGTTATGTTTCCTTTTGTTCTGGGAATTCTTCTTGCCTTCACCGCTTGCCTGCGGTTTTGGCTCCCTTACAGATGCAATAGCAACCTCGGTCTTCGTCTTAGGGTAAAGGCTCTCTAATCTCAATGCCTTTCCCACAATAGATTCGAATGTCTCATCGATATGGTTTATAAGTCTTTTCCCCCAATTACTCACCTAAGCCAGTTATGAACTTCTCGTTCTTCTTCTCGACAGTATCGATTGGAGACAATCCATATTTTGATAATTATCGAATTTAACAATATATTCTGAGACTACCCTACCATTCTGCTTAAGCTCCAAAAATTTCCTAAACAATTCTGACTTCTAAGCAGCTGGAATAAACTTGTCACTGAAGCGAGTCTTAAACTGATTCCAAGTAACTTGATCCTCGGGAGTAGCTACTTTAATAGCATTCCACCAATTCATACCCCGCCTTGAAGTTGACGCTATGCTAGCTTTCTCTTCATTGCACCATCGACCCCAAATCCTCGAAGATGCGCTCACAGCTATCCAGCCAATCTTGAACCACTGTAGCCGATTTCGCTCCACGGAACGGCTTCCCACCAAGGCTAATATAATCCTTGTTAAGCTTGGCGAAATCGGCTCTATGTGCCTGCACTACTACACCACCACCATTTGCAGCATTAGGAACTGCTCCCTGAGCATCCCTAAGACCATCTCGCATGAAGGTAGTAAACATCGCTCTTACATCCGGGACATTCCCATTGTTGGCCCCTGAACCCGTACTCCTCGTATTTGGGCTCAACGTCCAATCTGTAAAGAGAAAATGATTAACCATCTCCTTAGTGGTGCCATTGCAGTGCGACTTCATCCTTAGATATACCAATAGTGTATATATATATAGTTTTTGAAAACCAAAATATCACAAATACGCGCTCTCATATACGTATACTATCTCTCCCTGATGTTTTCCCATAGGTTAACAATGCAAACTAGGCTCTCATACCAAGTGTGATGGCCCGCCCCGCACCAGCCGACATTCCTACGAAATGCATTGTGCCAATGCCCGACCAGCATGGAACGGTCGTCAAAAGAATAGGGTTTAAAGCTATGAATCACCAAAGAACCTATAGTACATCTCACAGTGCATGAAATAAAATATAATAATAACATAACTTGACATAAAACAAGTGACACAGTGCATAAGCTGAAAACTAAACCATCATAGAAGTGGAATCCAAAATACAGCTTATGATCCAAACCATTATGACAATTTCAAAATACTGTCTCTAAACCGAAATAAAAGAGGTACACTACTAATGCCCAAAGCAGTGACCATCAACAACATAGGAAGAATATATGTATATAGTACGTGGAAGCCTCCTGCCCGTCTCCAGACAGCTACTCGTGCATAACCACCTAACCTGTCTCTAGTTTGCTCGTTTAGGAGCACCCAGAGTAATAAGAAGAGACATAAAACTCTGGGTCAGACAAAAGTCTAGTATGAGCGATAACAGCAAAATAAAACGATAATAGGTATAATAGTCATACCTGATCCGGACCTACAACCAAAGAGTTAGCACAACAAGATGTACAGTACTCTAGGGTAACACTAACATTATATGGGAGTGTGCGTGTCATAGTGGTAGTAAACATCAAACATAGCAATCATCCTCACATCTCTCACTCAGTGCGTAAAGCATACGATATCCACCGCTTTGATCACCAGAACTATTGGGACAATGACGGAGTCCAACTCCGTACAACTATCACTACAACCACTTTTCCTTTTGGGACCCTGATGGAGTCCGACTCCATACAACCTATGACCCCACTACAGTCAATTCCCCCTCTCTCAATAGTGAACCAAAGTAATGGATATCGGTAATCCCTTAGCACACATCCCGCAGAAAAGCCCAACTCATGAAGTTAACTCATTGGTTCCCATCTGGAACCTGGTTAATAACTTCCTATTTGAACTTACTTTGCATCTCGGGTTTTGGTCAAATTGGAGTTGGTCTTCTAAAGAGTCATCGCGTGGTAGTAGAGATTCAAATCCGGTTCGGTTCGGGTCCCTCACTTCGGTTCAGTTTGGGTCCTCCGGTTCCGTTCGGTGCTCCCTGCCCGGTTCAGTGCTTCCTCCTCATATCCAGATCTCGGAACGGTTCCGTGCTCCCTGTCCGGTTCGGTTCGGTGCTCTGATCCGATCCCATGCCAAGCTTCAGTCCGCTCTACTCTAGTTCGATCCAACTCAGCTCCACTCCAATTCGATCTGGACCGGGCGTTCCTTGTTGCCCTTGTATTTGCGCGTTGCTAAAGATGCCACCACTCCAGTTCAGTTCGGTTATCCGACCCGATCTGATCCCCTTTATCGGATCCGGACCGGATCCTTGCAGAATTTCCGACAAGCTTGTTTCATTCATTCTCACCATATGATGTCGTTTTCAACCATTCTAACTTTACTAAACAATCATAAAGCATCCCAAACAGTAGTAGTAAAATTTGTAATCAATCAAAAATATTGAAACATCACTCACATGTGTTACTTAGGATCAAACACAACCAAATCCATGGTTTTCCCCTTAATCCCCTTGACCATATCTAATAATAGGATTAGCAAAGTTAATCCAAATTAACCCAAATTTTTACCAATGACATAAAATAATATTTTAGAATTTTTACATATTTTTCCATACTTTTCAAAGTCATAATTTCGCTAATTATCACTAATCACCCCTAATTAGCCGTAATTAGTGAATAAACATGCTAATCGCTCACCTTAGCCACAAATGAATTATAGATCTGAAAAATCCACTAATTTGGCATGGATTCCTATGTGTAGCAGCAGGTCTATCTCTGATTTGATGCTTATTTGACTTGATTTGCTTAATATGTTATTAGAAAGCAATTAGAGAGAGATTTGGAAGATGGAGGCCATGATTAGGGTTAGAGGAATGTTTGTGGCGGTTGAGAAAATAAAAAGGAATCATTCTCTAACTCCTTTCATCCCTCCCATAACCCTAATTCCGAAATGGGTTATGGGCCTAGCTGCTAATCACCCTATTAAGCCCGATTATGATGTTTTTCATCGTCCAAACCTTATTTCATCCCTATCTTCCAAATGGTAAGTCCGTTTGATTATTGTGACCACTCTATGGAAAGGTATACCATCATCTGAATCCAATGGAAATGGTTTCAGGTCAAAACTCTTTACCAGTCAAAAATTATAGGCAAAACAAGATTTGCCATAGGTAAAACGGTCATTTAAAATTCGGCAAAAATCGCGAATGTGGGAAATGACCCCAATAGTCGTTCCCCAAAGTTATACGACCATACAAATTCGTATGAAAATAAAATAAATATTCTACGATCCTCCGATACGTAGAATGTGGGTCGTTACACCAGGCATCAGATTTGAGTGCACCGTAATACACATCCACACTTCACTTTGGGAATCAAGTGCCATGCCCAGGGGCTTTAGTCCTGGCTTGGAACATCGCTATACTCTATCCACATTAGAATGATGCTACTACTAGCTAAATCATCTCGGTCGACCGAATCCATTCACAACTCGAAAGTTGTTCATTCTCAACTTGAAAGTCATGCTGATTTGACCATCAATTTACCACCATACCGAGGTGTGAGGCTTTTAAGTCACATCATACACAAAGCTACGCTATATCAACCATACTTTGATCATCAGCTACTCAGCACTTAGTCTGCCACATTGTCAATCTATAACATATAATCGATAATTACTAACCATAC
This sequence comes from Allium sativum, assembly GCA_030737875.1. Lineage (NCBI taxonomy): Eukaryota > Viridiplantae > Streptophyta > Magnoliopsida > Asparagales > Amaryllidaceae > Allium > Allium sativum. The sequence continues at coordinate 35,446,821 of CM060917.1, read as the reverse complement.
AACCTTTGAGCTCGTACGTCTCAAAAATGGTGTTAAGCTAAGCGAATAAATTCTCTGCCACCAGCAGAAATATATGTAGAAAAAGTGAATCACATATTAAAAAACACAATGTCAAACACACATCCATACAAGTTTGTTATGTGTTGTGAACACAACCGAAGGACCTTATTCCTCGTTCAATAAAGGAGAGAGGCCCTTGCAAATCTGGATAATCATGTACGTCCAGACAACTGCCACTTAAAATCTCATCTTGGGTGTACACCCCAATCGATACATCAGCAATAAAGCCAAACAACGTAAAGATCCCCAGCTTCAACCACCGTCTTCAAATACCTTGAATGCTCGTCGTATAGTTATTTAGAATGGGATGGAACCCAGTCTTTCCGAAAGAACTAGCGCATCTTTACAATCAATTGATATACAAAAATATCATGAGTCTCATTCCATCTCGTAATATTCTTTAACTTAAATCATTCTTTATGATGGGGTATACCCATTTAAATCTTATGAAAGATTTACGTACTTTAAACTCTTGTTTAAATCTTTCCTTGGAAATCATTTCAAAAGATTATAAAATCTCATTTCACAAACTTAACTCAAATCAAGTGTCTACGCTTACTCGAGATTATTGAATCTCGCGAAAAGGGTAATTTCTCAAATCATTATTCCATTACCATCCTATTCATCCCATAGAGTAAAACTTGTGATACTCCATATCTATACCCCTTGTGTTTTGGTAAGTTTGATTACCTCATTCATTTCAAATCTGATTAAAGATTTCGATTATCTTTACGGGAAAACATATTTATCCCAAACCCAATCCATTCATTGATCATTAGTTAGGGTTCATTACTTTATCTTTCCTTAATCACATTTCTTTCCCAAGATCATACTTACGATTTCTTATCTAATCATTACTCGAAAACACGCTTATATTCTTTTAAGTGATCCTTAAACTGTTCCCATCATCGTTTGCTAGGTGGAAATTTTTTCATTAAATCTTTATATTCAAATTAAATAAAGATTTCATTTTAACTAATCTTGAGAAATCATCTTCTCCTTTAAAAGGGTTAAAGAACAAACGTTGTTTAAAACAACGTTCATGATAAACCCAAAATCATACTTTCATTTTCAATGAAATCTTCATGAAAATCATATCACCTCATAACCGATATGAATTCCCATATCGGACTAATACTACAAGCGAAATAACGACAAAGCCTTTTAAATTCCTTAAATATTAAAGATCTTCATCCACGGAGACCCATCTCAATTATCACTAAATCGATTTCCATTCAATTCCAGTTTAATTCATATTTGGAAAGCTTAACTTTGGAAAACTTCATTAAATCTTAAAATAAAGATTAAATTAATCTTGAAAAAGATTATAACTTTCTAAAATTCTAAGCATAACTTCATTTTTTACTGGGTTAAAGAACGATGTTGTTGAAGACACCATTCACAACAAAGCACAAACCAATTGATATTAAATATAAGAATTCCAACAAAATTTACATCAACTTTTATTCATCACCAATATTCATAATCAATGAATACTATAATTGGAATAACGATATAAACTTCTTCCAAGTTTCTCAAAAAGCAAACGTCTACACAACGGTAATCAATACAAAATATCCGAAGATCGTTTCTATCCAAATCAGATTAATTTAATTCAGAAAACTTCCATCTTACTCAAAAGGTTTATCAAAACACGTCTTTCAAAATAGTGTTATATTTGATAACAAATTAACTTAACTTGTGAGGTTAAGGATGATGTTATTCAAGACATTGTTCACAACTACCCAAAAACAGTTAATATTAAATATACGATTTAGAAAGAAATCGTATCAGACCATATCCAATATCAACTTCGCATATTCAACAAATACTATAAGCGGGATAACGGTGTATTCACATTTCAAATTCCACGAATAGTATGAGTCTCATCTACAGAATTAATACCAAACTCTTGATGATTAATTCCAATCAAATCCAATAAGTTAAGATTTGAAAACTTCAGTTCATTTAACTTATTTTCCCAAAACATCGTTTTACAGTGTTCAGTCACTTAGGCTGAAAGCACAAAAAATGAAATATAGATAAAAACTTCAAATTTCTTTTTGAAATCACTTTAAAACCATTTATTATGATTTATCATAATTTTTTCGTATTTTTAATAATTTTTATATGGTCATTTCGATCGATTTCCAATTATGGTCATCGTACTGCGTTTACAGCGACCTTTTCAAAAATGGGTTTAAACATAACTTGAAATCTATAAGTTGAAATCCTTCATCTTTCATTTGAAAGTTACCATCAATAGAAAACAAAGGTTTTTCATTTCGGGCAAATCCGATTTAAATTGCATTAGTTATGCTCGTTTGTTGTTCATGGTTGAAATTCGCGAACTGTCGCTGCACGATACTTCCTATTCAAACCATATTATTATTTAAAATAAAACACGACCAACTCAGTCCAAACATATTTTATAAAACGTTTATAGACTTGTTTAAAAACGGTTCTAACTTCAAATTCAATTTTAACTCAAAACTGAGTATTCTATTATTATAATATTAAAATAATAATATTTTTTAAAATATAATATTTTGATATCCATTATAAAAATAAATAAGATCATTAGAGCAATCATTTTGAGTTAAAAACGTCGTTTATATATCTAACTCGAATTTGCTTTTGAATTTACTATTCAAATTCTATTTTTAATTAGAATAAGCCATTTATAATTCAAACTCTTTCAGATTCATTTCAACCTTTTCAATAGTTGTTTGAAAACATCTTAACTTCATTTCCAAATCGTTTCGGATATAAAAATCCATTTTCCATTTTCATGCCTAATTTCACTTAGTGAATATATTATATATTTAAAACTCCAATGGATCAAGACTTAATCAATTCCCAAATTATTCCATATTTGTGGTGTTAATTTGTGCGAACAACTATAATAACAACCACAATAGTTATCATCCATCAAACAACAGTCATAAGATTAACGTTATAATTATTAATGCTTAAATGTACATAAATAGTATAAATAAAACTGTAATAAGCATCAATCATCCACGAAGCAATCATAGCAACCACAAACAATCAATATATAATCAGTTGACGGTTATAATAACTATTCAAGTTAAAATGTGTTCTCACAGTGATTTTTTATCGTTTCAATAATGATCGCTTTTGAATTAAATTAAACATGGGCTTAATTTAACTTAAAATTCCAACTATCCCAGTCCCATCCAAATCAGTTTGTATGCATAATATTTTATGCCACAATTCTAGCAGATCTTGTTTCGTTCAATTCTGAGTTCATACGAACAAGATATAATTGTTCTAACATTGAATACCTTAATTAATTAATTAATTTAATATTATAAACTTTCTTCCCAAAACTTCAAATCCGTGCTCCACCCAAATCGATCATGTATTCTCCATAATACAGAAGAATAGTTTATCTGCATAAAATTAAAATTTAAAGCATGTATTCTCCATAATACCATCAAAATCATTCATAAGATAAGATTTCCCACCTACATTCTGCAAGCATATTATACTAAAAAATATTAATGATGGATGTTGGAATCAGAAGTGAAGTTCAAGTGTATAAAGCAAAAAAAAAAAAAAAACTAAGCGAGCGAAAGTCTTGAATTATCATTTAACTCAAATTCAAAGCGTAACTAATCAATTCATGTGTATCCAACATGTTCGTTATAGAAAAACGTTGAAGCTTCCTGATAAAATCAGAAAAACATAAACTTGTATAAAGTAAGGATTAAACTGTGTAAACCTCAACATATCACCTAATGCAAAATTCTAGTTTATTCACAAGTAAACAAGGATACTACATTCGAGTTTGCAACATATATGTAGTTATTTTAATTTTGGAACATATACCGCCTTGCTAAATAAGGGGAGAAATTTGTAATTGCAATGGACAAATATTAATCAAGCAAAAAAAACATACCTGTGTATCTAAATACGATCTCTGATTTGTAGAATTTTTAAGGGCCTTGGAATACAAAAACATGAAATAAAGATGTTTATCTGCTTGATTTGAATGAATAAAAAGGGAAAGAATTATGTGATAAAACTTAAAATTACACTTGAAAAACTGTCCATACAAGTTATTTCATGTTATTTCATTATACTACATTGCCATAGCAATACACAAAAAAATTCCAAACATGATGCAGGACATAGCTAAAGCTGTTGCAAAGATTTTTTTCTCCTTTTTCATGTTTTCCACATTCAGTGCGCATTAGGGCCAACTTTTCCTTCATATCTGTTGTAGTCAAAATTTGACCACAACACCAACGATGCTCATAAAGCACTTCACCAAAAGGTATGGAATAGAAAATTGGAGCAACGAAATGTAAAAGCAAGTAAAAACATGAGAATTTTAGAGTGTTTCTGTCAATTTAGACATAGGTCCACTATGGAAGCACTTTTTGTTAATGATATTTTTCGTCAATAGCGGGGATAGGCCAATAGAGATGTCCTAAGGAAGAAATACTAGGTAGTTTTGCCTTCGCGAGTTTGGGTTAGATCATCGTCCCTAGGTATCAAGGCCTTGGAGTGAAGAATCACTAATCAACCCTTGGTAAAGGACTTAACAGATGGTGGAAAGGAATAGTGCACCAAGTTCGCTGAAAGATCCAAGTTCAAAGGAAGGGTTTAAGCATATAGGAAGGGGTGTTTCATCCGATCTGCAGAAAGGTTTGGACAAGGATCCATGCATATATAGGAAATAAATAGTAAATTGTAGCAACAAACAACTAAGAAATAACATGATAAACTCACAGGAAAATACTATAAGTGTAGATCTGCTCTTTATTAATCTTCCATTTTGAGTACATGAACATAATAGCAGAAATCCTCCAATTGATCTAAGTACTAGGGTTTATTCTAGAGAAAATGAGTATAAGAATCGAAATGAGTGCCCCCTTAAAATGTGACCCTAGGGTCTTATTTATAGAGAAATTGGGGACCCTTCTGCTATTGGGTCGTTGGGCGTGCAGTTACTTATGTTGGCCGCCTTTTTCCTTGGTTTCAGTTGCTTTAGCTCCCGTCCGCTTTTGCGGTGCGGATTATAGCTTACGGAGGGAAGGTTCCGGCAGGTTGAGGCTTCTTTGAGAATGATATGAATTCGTTGATGTAGTAGCTTTCCAGAAGGTATTTGAGCCTTCGGTTGTAGGCTCTTGGTTATAAGCTTCTGGATGTAGGCTTCCGATTTCCTTTTGAATGCTTAGAGGAGCTTATCCTTAGGATGCATGTAGATAGCTGCCGGTTCGGAACCACCACCGGTGTCTGTATTAAGTAGACTAGTATGGATAGCCTATATCCTCTCTGGGGTTCCTATTTGGGTTCTTGTGTGGTCTCCTTGCATAGCTTAGTCTTCCGGAAGGTTGCTCCAAGTAACTTGCCTATTGTTTATCAAGATGACCTTGCAGAGTTTATGCGGTAGATGTTTCGGAAGCCGGTTCCAGATAATCTTTACGTACATTTGGCTTAGTGCTTGTGGTGTCTTTACCCCCTAGTGTATAGGCATTAAGTAGGTTAATACCGGCAACCTTTTTGTCCTTTCGGGTTTCTGTTAGTGGAGTTCTTGCCTCTTTCGCTCTTAGCTTCTGACTCCGGTGGCTTTTCGCGATTGAACCCCCTGTCGGGTATGCCCCCATTGGGTAGACTGTGTTGGCATTTTGTAGACTTTGAGTTTCTTTCACCAAAGAAGATGTCGGTCTGTGTAGCTTTCGGGTCATTCCTTCATGCTTATGTTCACTGGCTACCCATTCACCGTTAGCTGGTTTCGGGGTTAATTTTAGTATTAACATTTGCCCCCTTGTTGAAGGGGTGTTTTCGAATTTTCAATTCAAACTTTTTGTCTTTTCCGAAGTGTCATCTCTGAGCCTTTTGATATTCCTTAATTGGAAACGTTGACCGATCTCCATTTGTACGGTGTGGATTTGAGGTTATTTTGCATAATTACCATCACTTCTTCTTCTTCAACTTTTACCAGCAGCATTAATTTCTCGAACCAAATTATTTGTTCACTGAGGACTGAATACTTGTTTCAAGAATTTCTCGGTTGAATTTCTGGTAAATATTTCCGCTTTAAACTTTTAATTAGGTGTTGAACATAAGTTATTCGAATGTCAATGATCAGGATTAGGATTCATGGTGGGCTACACATATGCTCTTCTCCCCAAATATCAATTTTTAGCGTTTAAGATATGAAATTTGCACAAAAGAATCTATTTTTATAATTAAGCAACGGAAATGGTGCTGCTGGCACCATTGATTTTGTTGGCGCCGAGAACCAACCAGGTCTTCAGTGCTGACCTACGGTTGCCTAGTTCTAGTCCAGTCGTTACTTTTTCCTTTGAGCCCTCCTAGCATTATCCTTAAGAAAAACTGATCCTGTTGATGTTAAAGGCTCAATTATTTTTCATAAAATGCAACATTTGCTGTGTGCTTAATCTAAATTAGTATCTGAAATCATCTTAGTGTGCACTATCTTGGTCACTTATTATTAGTAGGTACATGTATTATAACTCCATGGTATTATAATGAGTCGGATATGAATTTTACGTATTTATGGAATTATATCACCTGGCAGGGCCATGTTTGATAAATGGAGTCCCAATCCATCGTCAACTGGTGTTTGTGGCATTTCTTGGAGAAGGAAATCTTTCATTTTGATGAAGTCTTTGATTACTTCTCAAGATGAAGTAAACTCCATTCTCGCCAGCTTTGGAATAGATAATGTGGAGGTCATCCCTGCAACTGATTGTGATGACATCATGAATCCTCCTAAAGGATACTTTGCTTATTCAGTTGCATATATTTGGCATGGGGCTTCTTTCCTTTTCCATCTTTCATATTTCGACTTCTACGGGGCTTGGAGGTTGCGCCCGTCCAACTCCAACCAAGCACTCATACGTTGCTTTTACGTCTTGAAGTACTTACTTTTGAATTAGGCCAGGCTTCTCTTACTTCTAACCTCATCCAACATCTGCTGTGTTTTTCAAGAGGTGCTGACTTCCCTATATTCCACGCTACCCCCTTGCAGAAGATTGTTAGTGATGGTACGAGTAAGGCTATATCTTGGGAAGATCAGTTCTTCTTCATCAGATGCCCTGTTGGTATTTCAGGCAAATTTGCTGATTATGGTGAATCCTCTAACTCTTTGTGAGTGACTATTTTCTCATCTGTGACTTAATTTTAGTCGTTTTTCTTCAGATCCTGCTTCTAAGAGAGTTCCCTTGACCGAAAGTGAATCTTGTGTGTTTGAGCTCCTTTGGGAATTACTCCAAGAGCCACAGGGTTGATTTGTTCTATTAACCAAGGACAAGTTGCGTCAATACGATCTTCTTCCTGATGGGCAAAAGGTATTGGGATGTCCACCTATTCGTTTTCCAGGATCTAATTGCTAATTGTTGGGCTCAGAAGTGTTTGCTTCCTCTACCCCCTTGTCTCCCGGTGTGTTTTTCTTGATTCGATAGTTTCTTTATCAAAGTCTTTTTAACGTCCAAGTCCCATATTCTTGAAATTTTCTTCGATTTTCATTTGACCAGGAGTTTTTATTTCGGAAGTTTCGACATTCACCAATGTTTTGAATCTATCTATCGTTGTTGTTGTTAAGAGGTTGGCTGAGTTGCCTGTCGAGCCGCCAGCTAAGAGGCTAAAGCCTAATTTTCCTGCTTCTGCAATTCCCGAGGGTACTTCCGGTAGGGAGAGTGGGGGTTGTATACGATCGTCATCTCTTCCAAGTTCATCGGGAGCAGGTGTCGCGAATTCCATCTTCCCAGTCCACTGGGCCTTCGAGGACCCCCGTTCCTTCAACTGATTTTGCTGATTTTGTGAAGCTTGCTCTTTCCTGTCTGGAGTCTTCTGATATCTCATTACCTTGTTCTTCTTCAGATGCGGTGGATTTCTACCAGCGCTTGATCATCCGACAGCTTCAGGTACAACAATTTCTTTTCTTTTTTATCTTAACTTTTAACCTATTGCGGTTGTGTATTGAATTATTTTATCTTTCCAGATTACCAAAAGGTGGCTTTTGCCCAAGTCGATCGCCTCTTCCCCCATTTCCGAAATCGTTAAACTGCAAGAGGCGAATGAAGCCTTAAGTGATGAATGTGAGAGGTTGAAAGATTCCTTGGAACATGCAGAGGATGCTTTAGAGAAGGAAAGGCAGACTAAGGTTGTGACCCCTGGCAAAGTGTCGGCTTTGGAACATCAAATAGCGAAAGATGTAGTTGCTCATGTTGAGGAGCTCCAGAGAAAGGATGAGAAGCTTTCCCGCGTTATGCAGATAATTTATGCAGTTGAAGGCAGGATTTCTAACTTCTTGCAAGTTCATCTTCCGCAGATTAAAGCTGAATGTTATGAAGATGCTTTATTTCACCTTTCTTTCTGATAACCTTCAGAGTCTTCCCCCGAGATCCGAACCACTAAAGTTCCTCCCTTCGTCATGGATTGAGTTATGGAAAGCATTAAGTTAGGCGAACGAGGCGTTGGAACGCCATAGAAGGGTGAATCTAAAGTCAAGGATCTTCTATATATTGATGGTCTCTCTGATGATTCTGTTGAAAGAGAAGGGGCTTCTACCTTCATTGATACCGATAGGGGTGACGACGGTGTTAGGGACCGCGGAATGGATCGTTAAGGCAAAGCAAACACTAGAGGGGGGGGTGAATAGTGTTTGTAAGAATTTAAACAAAACTTAAAACTAAAGAGAATTAGGGAATGAATCAAATACCACAAACACAATCACAGACACAGATTGAAACAAAAATGCAAAATAAACATAAATAAAGATGCAGAAAAGGAAAGAACACACTAGATTTTATACTGGTTCGGATTACTCCTACGTCCAGTCCCGCGCAACACTGGATTGCGCAGGGTTTTATTACTATTTCAATAGTCAATTACACCCTCCTTGATTTCACGGCTCAACAAGGAGACACCGACTCCTATTCCTTGATTTCACGGCTCATCAAGGACACACCGACTCATATTCCTTGATTTCACGGCTACAAGAATACACCGATTCCTCTTTGACTTACAAACAAGGTTTATTCATCCCAAGCAATTACAAAATAGCCCTATAACTCTTCAATAGCACTTGATTCAGAGAGTAGAGAGTGTAGAGAGAAGAAGTTTGATCAAAACATAATTGAATTCGATAGAGTATAAGTGTAAGAATCTATTATCTATTATATTATATGAAAGCACAATCTTTCCTCGAAGTCCCTTCGGTTCCACTTTTCTTGAAAAAAATAAGATGGTGCCATCTGTCCCATGAACAGATCGTTCTTTCACATCAAATCAAACCCCTCATCTTTTGTCTTACCGTATCAATCAGCAATCACTCCCCTCCCCTTCGCATTCCCCAAATACCTCTTCTCCAGTCTCCACTATTTTTCTCCATCTCTCTGATACCCTGAAACTTCACCCCCTTCAACCCTAATCTTCCAATTCCCTTCACTTCGATATCTTCATCCTCTTCGATGCTATTGCTACTACAAATCTGCCTCCTCAAGTTGTCGCTCTATTGCTTTTGCGCTCGCTACATGGTCAACTTGCACCTTCTCCTCCCTATCGCCGTCAGGTTTTGCTACAATCGATGCTTCACAGCAGGCTCCGTCGTTTTTACTTAAGCAGCATTTCTTCAATGATAATCACAGCCTTAATATTGAACATATTTTTAGAAAAAACATTGTCTAATCTAAGATTTCTATTTACGTTTTGAACAGGTCAGTGGTGTAATTTAATGGAGAACATAGGACATCAGATTATACAACCGATATGGTTTCCAAAAATATGGGCAATTTTTAATCCGTTATCTACATTTTTTTGCCACTTTTGTTCTCTAATTAATTATCATTCTTCTTTAAAAAAATGTTTTGTACCCTTTGTTTTTATAACTTTCTCAATCTTTCATCGTTTGTATCTAGGTTTGTAAATAAGTTCCATTGAATTTATGGCTAATTGAGCAATTTTCTTATTGGTGCAGTTCTGATTCAATTCAGAATTGTGGGTTGATAATGATTCAGCAAGTTTACCCTCCTTATGGTCTAGGCTTTCTCAAGAATTTAGAAACATAAGTGTAGTTTACTGCGATAGTTTATTATTCTATAATAATAGGTTGTAAGAAAAATTTAACTGCCTTACAAAAGTATATGTTACTTTATATCATGGACAATCAATTCATTTAAGCAAAAACAATCGATACTTGCTTCTTTTCCGTGTACAATTGGTCTTTGTGTTTTTTGTCCTATTTAGAATTATTCTAAAATTTTACTTTTATTCATATGTAGCACAATGTAAAATTTTAGTTCTGATTTTTAACATATTAAAAAATTATTTTTAAACATATGTAGCGCAATTTGGAAATTTTACTTTTAATTTTTGTAGGCCTCCGCGATAAGCAGGAGACCATAAACACATCCGATAGTGATATTATAGGCAATATATATATTTAGAGCTAATCAGTTTTTCTGCATGTATATTGTCTAAAGTGAAGTTGCAACTGCCATTCAATGGCTGAAATGAACATTCAAATTTTTTTGGCTTTCCACATAAACAAACACATTTATATTTAGATATTATTTTTTATTCTTTTACAAAAAGCATATTAATGAATTTTCATATGCAAGGTTAGATTTCATTCAAAAAGAATCTTGAAATGAATATTATGAGTATAGGCCAAAGAAAAGCAGAGCAAATTAGTTTTTCTGCATGTGTATTGTCTAAAGTGAAGTTGCAACTGCCATTCAATGGCTGAAACAAACATTTGTCTTTTTTCGGATTTCCACATAAACACGCACATTTATATTTAGATGTTAATTTTTATTCTTTTACAAAAAGCATATAAATGAATTTTCATATGCAAGGTTCAATTCATTTAAAAAGAATCTTGAAATAAATATTATGAGTATAAGGCGAAGGAGTAACTCCTTTATTTGATAATCTTGGTAGGTTACGTAGTATTTGTAATCAGTAGTAGTTAACCGCCTGTTCTACACACTTATTTCGTATGCTGATAAATTGTTATTTCTTTGTTTGTTACCTTTGTGGGTCTTTTGGATTGTTTTACTACTTATACAAAGAGGGTTTTATAGATAAATTTTGTTTGTGTGGGTTATTTTGTGACAACTTTCAATGATCTTTCTAATGTTTATAAGTTATGCTCATTAAATAGTTTTTCTTTCCATCTGCAAAATCAAATGGTCAATATCCCACATGTAGCGGATCAAATGTATTCTCATCTTTTCAATGTCTTTGCCTACAAATAACAACTCCATTACTTCCTAAATTTTTCCTTCTATTAGCATTAAAATTGCCCATTTGAATATAGTGTTCTAATCTGTAGAGTAATTTCACTCACGATACTCCACATAAATAAATGCGTTAGTCTTGACTATTTTTATAAGCGATAAATTAAATTATTAAAGTAAAGATTTATCTAAGGAAACTATTGACCAATACGTATTCCACATACTAATGCATATTTGTTTCGATCGAAGATACAAAAATCTCTTCAGTAAATACACCTTTTAGAAGGATTATAATATATATACACCTTAATATTGATATATGTTTTTTGAAGTCGGTTCTATATGGAAACAAATGACTTATTTAACAGTCAAAACTTCTGTAGAATTTAATGAATGAACAACGAGCATAAATCAGTTTGCCCTTCTCCAATAGAATTCAAGTCATGCTTATTATTTGGTTAATTAATCATTTGAATTGTGAAAACAAAAGCTTTATGTGTTGAATTGGAAATAAGATGCGTTTTCTAACAATATTAAAAAGTAGTTGTTCTAAAAAACTTCCTTTGAATGGAACAGTAAACTCACCCGTAGAAATTCATCTAATGTATATCACCTTAGAAAAAAATCTACTCATAAAGCTTTTATTAATGACAAGTAAAGATTAAATTATATGATACACATACACTGTGTGGGTAACAATAAATAAAGCTTGCTATCAAAACACGTAATTGTTTTTCCGTAATTAAGACAAGTATATTTACATTTTCATATACGCTATAGATATAATTTTTTTCAATGCTAGGTTATAATGAGCCTCAATTCAAAACAATACAATTATATGACTAATGATTCCAAAAAGTTTCCACTTCTAGCATATAAAATGATGAAGCCCACCAATAAGTCAATCGATACAACTCCATTACCAACATCTAATCAATTGATAGCATCTCGCAGCCTCTGGTTTATTCCAGTTGCAAAGGTCTCCCCTATGTGCAGATTTACTTTCGTTTGACGCTAGGTTAAGACGATTCAGTATTTTTAAGACCGAGTTGTTCAGAGGACTTTCTAAGCTTTGATGATTAATATATCAGTAACTTAATGTATATTTGGTTGTGGAGGCTAAAGGTTTCTTTTTTTCTCATGTAAGCTTAGATTATTCTAATTACGTCCCTAACTTTCACATACATGCATATGTCCTTTTGTTACGATATGCTTCTGCAATTGCTTACGTTGAGGCACTCTTGGTGTATGATATCTAGACTTTATTAGAAGGTTTATTTCTGTTCTTTCATTGTGTTGCATCATAGTACTCATAATTTGTAACTGTTAATAATTTTTAAAACGTATTACAACATATAAATGAACCTTCTTTTTCTTCCTGAAAGAGTACTGAATTGACACTGTTGCAATTTTCCGTACACTTTTTCATACTGCGGAGTTGCCTTAGATGTAAACTAAATAAAAACTTTATAGTTTCCCCAAAAGGAGAACAAAACAGTAATTTGCTGTGTACATAAGGTAGGACTTTATTATATAAGGAATTTTTATACCTACCGACTCAAGACGTATAACATTTTCCCCCTTATGTTCATTCATATTAATGGTTCGATGTAAAAACTAAACTGAATTATAAGTTGATTTTAAGATGACTAATTCCACCTGAACCTACGTATTTCTGAAATTTTGTCATTTATAATTTAAAACTTATATGTTAAGACCAACAAACCAGTAGGAACTGCTTACCTATTGTGAGAAAAATAACAATTATGATTGTTGGTGTACACTGTACGACCACTGAAAGGGACCAAAAATTCATCAACTCACATTTTACACCTACAACAAACCGTACCATTTTACTACAATGAGCAGTGCAAATCTGTACACCATATGAAATGCTTATATTTTAATTTTTGTCTAATATTAACATGGTATGCATATTCCATTTAGTAGATGCCGGCAATAATGTGCTATGTAATGTGCTGGCTAATTAATTTTCCTTTAACTTTTTAATAGGGAGATTGGTAATTTGATGAGTAAATTCTTCAGTATGCGTTCTGGAGTATGCGGAATATTGAGTATGCAATGGTTCACTTATCTATGCCTACATCATACAGACTTTGTAATTTATGTCCTATACATAATTCAGTTATACCATTGAAAGTTTGAAACTAATACATCAGCATAACCTTCCCTATGATATTAAATGTCATGCGTTTCTTCTTTGCAACATTTGGGTAAGGAACCAAATTTGTACTAACGGCTTGGCAATACAACCTTAACATCTAACATTGGTCACTGATTAAATTGTCTCAACTCTCAACGGTAGCTACCTTACTGAGGTTTATTTTAGTTTTCAAGTCGAATGTCAAACCCAGGTTCCATTTTGTATTAAAATTACTTTCTAATTTATATCTTTCAATTTAGCTTCCTAATTATGCCTCTATGTTATGCTGAAATGAAGTTTTTCTAGGTTGGAGAAATGCAAGCTAGTAATGCAAGCAAGTTGGAGATCAATGTTAATATGCTTTCTACGTTCCAGAAACTAACATAACATTATTCCGGGTACAAGAGGTTCTCTTCCCATTTCTCAATTTGTTTTTTTCCATGTTGGATTGTCATATGGTACTGTGTTGCTTCTGTATGTACTATTTTATTTATAGTAAATGAAAATCAAATCCCGCCATTGCGGTCAAGCATTCCTTCATTTTAATTATGTTTGGTATTTAACCTTTACGTTTTGCTAACTATGTTTACCTCACCGTTGCATGGAAAAATTAGCATGGTCCAAACTGCCGCATCTTTGGTCAACCGTAATTTTATGCGGAATTGCAGTAAAGGTGTTTTATTAAACAGTTAACTGCAATGACTATAATGCAGACTCATCGCTTTGAAAGCTACAGTTTGAGGCTCAAGTAATTTTTATTAAATAGCCTTGAAGGCTACACGAACAGTCGCATTGCTCACACAAAAATTAATAAACAAGTTTAATGCTACAAACCGTGTATAAGGCATTGGAATAATAATCGATTAAGGCTAATACTGTAACCCGTGTGCATAGCATGGGTTCACACTAGTATTATATGAAAGCACAATCTTCTCACAAAGTCCTTTTGGTTTCACTTTCACACGAAAAAAACATGATACTGCCACCTGTCCACACCCAAGATCGAACATCTGCAGTTTCCTCATAGGCGCTTTTCTGTTTCCACTTTCATTTTCATCCAAGATCGACCCCTCCCCTCCCCACCATAGCAAAAAAATCGTCCTCTGGCAGCCAGATTCATCAGACGCAGACTACGCCGCTCGAGTTCGTTCGCCTCCTTTTCCCTTTGAAGTTCGTTCGTCTCCTTTCCCCTCTGCACCAACGTCGGTGGGTCCCGGTCTTCCGCTGCTACTCTATTCTGCCACTGTGCTCGACCTTGGTCTTCTTCTTCTACGCACGTTGCGCCGTCGACTAGATGCCTCTTGGCTTCGACAACCTACTTCTCTACCCTGTTAGAGGTAAAATCCTTATTCCTCTTTGGTTTACACAATCCTATTTTCGTTGGATCACCGAGCTTTCTGCTTACTAGGTTTTCTAAATTTGTTTCGTCTGTCCTCTTAGATCCTATTTACGTCCTAGATTTCGGTATTGATTGATCACCCGAACCAAGTCAAACAATAGAGATGGTTATTTTCTCAAATATAGTCCAGGTTTTTCCTTTTCTACATAAAATAAAATATGTTGGACAAAAACAGACCTGAAATCATGATGGCCCGTATTCTTATCTGCGCATAAATTAAACCCCTGTGTCTGACACTGTAGTTCTGGTTATCTATCAAATGTTGATTACATTTGAAAACTTCTGCTTGATTCTTTTAATTCTGCTAAGAATATGTGTATTTTATGTTTTACTTAGAGTTGTTTACTGATTTTATCATGCATTATATCTACAACTAATTACCAAGGGCATGATGTGCAAGGCTAATTGGGTAGGGGACTCCTTCTGAAGGTTTTGTATGTATTGATGTTATGATACATTTCATAATACACCCCATCCCATAATGTAAGTGCTTCCCATCAATTCTTAACTTCTGACTAAATGGGTTGAAGGTTTGATGTTAGATATATGGAGCGATGAAAAATCCAAAAAGTTGTATATGGTGGCCACTTGTGATTTCAACAAATATGTTTGAAGGATTCATTTACAACAAATTAATAAAATTAATTATTATTTATATAATGCTTTGTGCGACCTGGGCACCTGACAATTTAGTTATAACAAATTATACCTTGTGCTATAATGCACAACAAGACTATACGACAAAGATGAATACATATGGAAAGTCCATCTTCTGTCTTTATTTCTGCCTATGGCTTAATACAGATCTATTCCTCCCCCTTCTCCTCTAAAATTTCAACACCAAACAACTTACAGTATAGTGATTTGTGTTCTTATTATGTTATGTCTACCTTACATATGATAATTGAGGAAACTTGAATGCATGATTTTCATTTGCTTTAACATACAATGACTTATTTGCTTTTAGGTGCTAAACAAATTAATTTATTTTTGGTCTTACGTTGATATCTACGTTTAAAATTTAACTATTTGGAAACTTTAGATTATACCTTTATTGGCTAATGTAAAGATATCATTTCTCATATACACCTTTTCATTTACTTTTTGATTGGTGATGACTTCAACCACAGTTTCTATTTCTTCTTTGGTGTCAACAAGGAAGTGTGGAAACAAATATTACTGACTGGTTTTTGTCAAAAAGAGCATCATATATTTGGTTCATCTTTATTGCTAATATAGAGCTGATCATGTTTTACCGTTTTTGTGTCTACCGTCTATGCATTTCAAATCTCAATTTGCATTTATTACAAAATTTAATTTAATTTTTTTAAATATGTGTCCTACCGGATACCAATAACATACATAATATATGTATTTCTACCTATAAATTAGATAACAACACTTTCCTAATGTTCATATTTTATTAGTTTGACATCAACGAGGAATCCAACTAATTACAAAGGGGGTGCAATCTAATCATATTTATTACAATTTAATTTTAGCAAAAGAAGGTCGAGCTGATTTTGTAATTAATTAGTATTATGACGTTTTTCTAATTTGGATATATATACTTAATGTATAATCAAATTTTATGCATATTTGTTGATTGTGATCCACCTAACAATTCTGATGATATTATTACATTTTTAATGAACAAACTATCATCCTCTAGAATGTGTGAATGATCAAAAAGGCACTAAAAACTAAATAGAGGTATTGTATATTAAACAAACTATCATCCTCTAGAATGTGTGAATGATCAAAAAGGCACTAAAAACTAAATAGAGGTATTGTATATTAAACTAACTATATATACTGAAGTTTTTTTGTTAAGGTTATGTTCCATTGTGTGTTTGTATCATATGACAAATTTGGTAATTGCAACCTTTTGTGAGACTCGCCAGATATTTTTATAATGGTTTAATTATAATGTTTTGCCTTCTATTGTTGGGTTGGACTTCTTGCATTTTTAGTTTAGGCAAATGATCTACACTAAATATGTGGTTTGTGTTATGACGTTTTTGATGCAGTATCTTTGTATTGGTTAAAGAATATATTTTGTTGACTAATTATGGGATCATTCACAATACTAATTAATTGTATTTGTCTATATCTAATGTTCAAATGACACAAATAAAAATGATGTTTTCTTAGTTTTTATTTCAAGCATATTAATGTCTTTTTTTTTTGCCAATTGATTGACAGTTTCCAAGAATGAATAATATTTTTTTGCTTAATGTATTCTAAACATCTAATTTCACGATTTATGCTTTAATGGTTGACAAAAGAGCGATGTAGCATTGAAAATTTAAAGTTTTGAAGGCAATATAAACACTGAAAGAGCTATTTATTAATTTTATTGCGTATTATATTTGAAACTAATTACCAAGGTCATGGTGCGTAAGGTTAATAGGGTGAGGGACTCCTTCTAAAGATCTTATATGCATTGGTGTTTTGGTACATTTAATAATATACCCCATACACTAATGAAAGCACTACCCATTAGTTCATAACTTCTGCCGAAATGGGTTAAAGCCTTAAAGGTTCGATGTTAAATGTATAGGGTGATGAAAATCCGAAAAGATGTATACCATGGCTGCATATGATTTATAAAAATATGTTTGCTAGATTTCTTTACAACAAATTACTAAAGTTAATTTTTTTATGACGCTTTTGTGTGTGACCAGGGAGAATTTAGTTATAAAAATTTATACTTCGTGCTATAATGCACAAGTAGACTATATAATGAGAATAGACCAACAAATACATATATCGAAAATCAATCTTCTATCTATATTTCTTCCTATGGCTTAATTCTGATATGTTCTTCCTCCTCTTAAATTTCACTGCTTCTTTAACAACTTACATTATAGTGATTTGTGTTCTTATTATATTATATCTACCTTACATCTGAAAATCGAGTAGACTAGAATACATGATTTTCATTTGCTTTAACATACAACGACTTTAATAGTTTAAAAATAGCATATACATGTTTTAGTTTAGCTTTAGGTGCTAACAGATTTAACTTATGTTTAGTTGTACGCTGAAATCTAGGTTTTCAATTTAGCCTACTTGGAAACTTCAGATTAAATCCCTATTTGTTGATGTAAAGATATCATTTTTCATATATGCCTTTTCATTTAATTTTTGCTTTGGTGATCGCTTCACCCAAAGTGTTTATCGTTTCTTTGGTGTCAACAAGAGTGGAAAAAAATATTACTGATTGGTTTTTGTTAAAAATAGCATCATATATATGGTTCCTCTTTATTACCAATATCGAGCTGCTCATAGTTCACTTCTTTAGTTGTCCACTGCTTCTGCATTTCTAATCTCAATTCATGTAATGCAAATTTATTTTTCTTTCCTACTAGATACTGATATTATCTATAGATATGTATTTCCATCAACAAATTAGTTGACAACAGACTTCCTAACATTCATTTAGTGATTTTCATTAGTTTGGCATCAACAGAATCTGACTAATTTCAAGAGTGTAATCTATATTTATCTTAAGTTATTATATTTCATTAGTGTTGATAGTAGTTTGGTTTATCTTAAGTTATTATTTTACATCAGCAAATATCTATTCTGTTATACATTAATAACCATAAAATCAAATACTATTTTTAATAGCAGAAGTGACTGTTTTGCAATTGGAGCGCATTAGTGATGGCGATGATAACGAAGAGGCTGGCATCTTTTGTATTTATCTTATAAATATTTAAAATTATAGTTAAGTCATAAATATTCATTATTCCACGATCCGACCTTAACTTTGCCAAAACAATGACATCTTTTGTAATAGCTTCGAAAAAATAAAAATAAGTGCTCTTAATGGAGACATGGTAGAACGTGATTACCCATTGACTACAATGGAGGAAAAACTGTAGCTAACATATCCACTGTAGACTTGCATAAGATATTTGAGGTAAATCAATGTATTTTGCAAAAAAAAAAATATTTGAGCCCATACATTAAATTTTAGTTCATATGGGTATCCAACCATCTCAGCGGAGGACTTTCCCTATCAATGGCGAGATAATTGACATTAATCTTGACACTAAATGGAGCATGGACACTGAATGTAGACATTGATGCAAAAAATACAAAAAGTGCATGCAGGTTCAACATCAGCAACTTAAAAGCCAGTTACTTGTGCAAAAAATGCAACATGGACACTGAATGTTGTAAACAATTTTTTTATTGACATGCACTCTATCCTTAAATAGTCATGTTGTAAACAATTTTTCTATTTAAAATATGTGCAGGTTCTGCTTGGAATTGATGGTAAAGGGGCAACTCCACAACTAAGACTGTGGTTACTTATTAAAAAGCCACTTGATATTTTCTCACACAGAAGGATGAATCTATGATGAACACAAAACTTTGGCAGGTATGGGTGGGGATAGCTAATTACATGCAGTAGGCATTTTCTCTATAAGGATTTTTTTTAAATATAATTGTTTCTATCTATAAATTAACATGATGTTTGCTTATATTAGCGTTGATATTGAAATCACATACTTCCAAATCTAACAAATTAAACTCAATCTTACTAGAGTGAAATTTAAAATACAAATATTAAGCTGGGAAAAAATGGAACAAAAATACACTCAATGCTACTTAAAGTTCTTTTTCCTTAAAGTGCTTAATTTGTTCCTTTTCTTCCATGGATACAATATCAATCCATTTTTATTTTATAAATTTTGGTTATGTGAATGGATTGAGTTAGTCCAATTGTGATCCTTTTTTTTATTGAATGAAATAAAATTAATAGACCCAGCTGTAATTGAATCTTGCTATGCATAAAAAATTAATTGTGTTTTAAACAACAGTTATATATTTTGTTTTCGTCAACTCGAAGCCTAACCCATTTCTCTTATTTTTACTTATTCTTTCATTGTTTCATGTTTTTTCCATTAATTTCTTCACTTTTGCAGATATCTTCTTTGCACTGCTCAGTTTTACATCGGTTTATTTACGAGCTTTTTAGTTACATTATATTTATGAAGGTTACACTATCTGTTTATTTATTTTTACAACGATTGTTAAACTATGTACTTTTCCATTTTGGCATATTCATATCACTCTTCCTTTGTCATTCCGAGTATCTACTCATCATTTAAGGCATGGACATGTAATGTTTGGCACAGTAGCAAATGATAGAGAATTAGTACTTTTTTTTTCAATCACTTCCAAGCTTTCATCTTTGAAGGCATTGGAATGTTACCTTTGATTGATGACAATGTACCGATACCACATTTCCATTTTCCAATCATTGCTTATGCTTGGAAGTTTAGTTATTTCAGAATTTAATGGACTTCTAAATTCTTATAATCTGCTTAGAATATTTTAATCAGATGAAACCATTCAAACTTCATAATTTAAGTAAATGGAGGGTTTTATTAATGGAAAATAAAAATGAATCACACGTCCTTATGGTTCACCGTAGAGTGAGTAATATGTATTTCCCAGCGATGATTATACAAGGTCTACTTGCTACTGAAAATTCATTTTATCAAAGGTTGATCAATTTCCATTTAGAGAGTTTGCTTTGTTCTTATTATTTTTAGTGCAAGATGGTTCCACATGTGAGGTTTCAAGTGAAACACTTAGACTCCAATTGCAATATTTCAGTTTTGTAGAGATCAAAACAATCCTAACTAAAATCACAATTTTATGTAAATAACCGTTGGATTTCAAATTTTAAGGTAGAAACAGATAGAAAGAATTATTTTAGGTTCAAATATTTGAATATACAAATTTTGAAACTTTAACTTAACATACACAATCACAAAGAAAATATGTATAATGTAAACTAAAATAGTTGAAAGCTAATTAATGAATAAATATTTATTGGTGTCATTAGTATTTAAAATTACTCGGTATTGTTTGTTTATATCTTATTTTTGATTAAAGATAATAATATATTTTTATTCCAAAAATTAGAGAAGAAGAATTATATGAAAAACAAATAATAAATTAAAAAATTGAAATTATCCAAATGTACAAACTAGATCAAAGATACTAAAATGGCAGAAATTCAAAACTAAGACCAAAATCCAGATATAGAACTTTGCTCAAACGTGTGTTCATGTTGTACCTTTGATGTAGTTGTATTGTTGTACCTGCACTTTTTTGTGCTATAACAGCTTGCAGAGTATTGTGTTTACATTGGCCCTCAGCACAATCAGTGTTTTGTTTTGCTTTAAACATTGGCGTTAAATATTCTTATTGCTCATTTTAGCACGAAGTGGTTACGTTGTTTGCTCTTTGAGTTTTTCATATTTTATAGTTTATTGAAACTTACAAGATGTACTACATTTTCAAAATGCTGAAACAAGTGCATCCTAATATTGGAATTCCAAGCAAGGCTATGGGAATTATGAACTTTTTTGTCAATGATCTTTTATCGGTGCGTGGAGGTGTTCCTGCTGGGTGTAGACACATTAACGAGCAAGATAAATGCTTAATTAAGTACCAGCATGAAAGCAACACCTTCAGTTGGGTCTTAAAACGTGAGAACATACACAGACAAATGTTTCCAAATCTGCCATTATCGAATACAAAAGACAAGATTACTGTGAAGTTTATAATTTTTTAGTTCATGTTCTTTGTATAACTGATTTTTTTTACTCTCATTAATTATAAACTTTTAATGTTAACGCACATTACATGATTTGAGGAATACAAAAATGTTGTGCTGTCATCAAATATTTCACGTTCAGTTAAAACGAACAACAGTTACTTCATCCTGAATATGGCTGTCCACCACTCTTCTACCCATCAGATACAAATTGATACAGTGACATGTTCAAGTACACAAGTACGAACAAATAACTGAGTCGAAGTAAATGAAAACTAAATAGAAGTTTTATTACTACAAACTGCAATGATACGAAAAGAATTAACATATAAGTGGACAATAGTTAATTGACCCAAAATAATCCAGTTTGAGATTGTTCCTATCAACATATACCCTATAGTTGCACAAACAGTGTGCAATAGTACAATTTTATATCTTTCAAAATAGTTGAGCTAATTTTCTAATACTTTTGGAGCAAGACTAAGAGCATCTCCAACAGTGTTACGGGCCGTAACGTTACGGCCCGTAACATTACGGGAGATATCTTCGATATCTCCCAACAGGCGCGAGCTGATTTTATCAGCTCGCAGCCTGCGAGCTGATTTTATCAGCTCGCGAGCTCGCGAGCTGATAAAATCAGCTCGCGCCTGTTCCCGAGCCTATATATGGCTCGGGAGGGGGGGAGTGTTTGGTTATATTCATTTAATTTTAATTTCCTCCTTTTTAATTTCTTTTTTAATCGTTCCAACGTCGGGATGCCGCCACGCGTGACGAAGAGCGGGAGACGCACAGTTAGAGTTATGCCAGACGACATGTCTGGTCCAGTACACCTTCCTCCACCAGAGGGGACGACGATTGAGGACTTACGTATCCTCCACGAGATGCCACAGGGATTCACCCATCGATCAGTTACCGCGCTGGACACCGTTCAGGTATTAGTTTTACTTTATAGTTTTACGTTATAGTTTAGTGCATGTACGTTCTATGGTCTAGTGGTTTGAACGTCAATAGTCATTTAAATAGTATACATTATTGCACGTACTAGTTAAATATTGATTTAGCTGTTAAATAGTCTTTTAACTGTTAAAACTTTATCATGTAGTAGTTTGTTATACGTTAGTAGTACGAACTTTAATACTCATTTAACTGTTAAATAGTCATTTAGTGCATGCACGTTATCGTTTAGTGCATAGGCATGCTTGGTTTTATAGTCGTTTAACTGGTATTATTTTAATAGACTCGGTATGTAAACGTTCGCGGGAGTTGGGCGAAGTTTGTAGCATCAGCCTTAGACATATTACCTCTGGATATTCGAGGGAGACTATTTGGCAGTCCATTTGGACGTTTTTTACGTATTATACCTCCCCAGTCCTTCGATCGACCTTTGGTCGAAGCCTTATCAGAGAGATGGTGGCCTACGACACACACCTTTCACTTCCCGGATTTTGAGCTAGGTATCACCCCAGCCGATTTTTACATGCTTTCGGGGATTGAGATAGGCCTTCCAGATAGAGTCATACCTCCATTTGATTCCCAGTTTGAGTCACCCGAGTCGTACATACAGTATTTGCCAGGTTTGGATGCGGCTCGTGTAGCTAATGGTGCCGTTCCCTGCACATATTTACTTGATTATATTACAGCGCATGTAGATGCGGTAGATTTCCACGACATACTGTACAGGGCTACCATTTTATACCTCCTTGGTTCGACGTTCTTTACGAACCAACAGAGTTCGATTAGGCTTGGCTACCTTGCAGCACTAGTCGATTTAGATCAGCTGCATATGTTTGATTGGGGCTCTGCCATACTGGGTTATCTATACACCGCTCTTGACTCCTATGCTTTTAGAGAGGTTCAGCAGATGTATGGTTTTTGGTACATGTTGCCGTGCTGGTACTACGAGTACACGGCCAACATGCACCCACACATACAGCCCACCGCCAGTCATGCCGCTGAGGCCTTTTTCCCACGGATGCGTAGATGGGAGAGTTTGCACGTAGTTCAGCGTTCTCCTTCTGGTGTGAGACACGACTTGATGGAGGCTCGTACCCAGTTGGATATGAGGGAGAGGGGGAACATATTACGAGCACCTTGGGCTTCTTATTGGATGTTACTTGCAGCCGGTGGCCCAGTACCTGATGCCCATCCATTAGTCATTGCATGCAGCTTATCTACTCGACGTGTCCTCTTCTTCCCACCGGCCCACCTTCCTGTTTGGTACTTGGGAGACCGATGCTATTACCAGAGTACCGGTGAGTTGCGCGTACCCGTAGATCCACCTTTGCCACTTGATATGTTCGGGCCGCAGCGTGTTATATGGAGACAGTATGTGGCTGGATTGAGACAGGCAGGATGGGTAGATACGACCGACTTTCACTTACCCGACGCAGAGTTTGGTCCTTACTGGGTTCGGGTAGCTCCTAGACGGTACTTGCTGCCGGATTATGTGCGGGGTGTGAACTCCGATCACATTGGACCCCGATTGGTCAGTGGTAGAGTTCACCCTCCGCCGTTTACTTTCGACCCGACCCCTTCACAGATATCCGACCCTCCGCAGGATTTTGCTCTCGCCGATACATTCCAGACATATGATCTTAGCGGGACACAGATATCCCTGCCTATTGTTTACCCACCTGCATACATGGTGTATGGTGTCCCTACTGCTGGATTATATCCGTCACATGAGGTAACATTTGTACTTGTGAATTTACGTTGTATGTTATATGCTGTAGAAACTGATTTTATATGTTCTATATATGCAGTATGCACCCAGGTTGGACCAGCATAGGATACATATCGCGGCTATTCAGGAGATGGCGTTGCAGTATACTCAGTCCATGTATCAGGAGCACCAGGCGATTGTGCAGGGATTGCAGGAGCAGATATATGACTTACAGGCCAGATTAGCTGCAGCAGAGGGTGGGGGGACAGCAGCATCAGGTACCATTGTAGGGTCGTGTACTGGTGGTTCAGGAGGAGGTGGTTCTGGAGCAGGTGGTTCTGGAGCAGGTGGAGGAGGAGGAGGTGGTTCTGGTTCTGGAGGAGGAGGAGGTGGTGGAGGAGGTGGAGGAGGAGGAGGTGGAGCAGGTGGAGCAGGTGGTTCTGGTTCTGGAGGAGGAGGTGGAGCAGGTGGAGGTAGTGATGACGATTTTACGTATTATGACCCGCCTGATAGCGGAGACGACATGTCTTTGGATGGTGGTGATGATGATGCCGCAGATTTATCATGATTTATATTTCTGTATGTCGCGGTGTATATATGTATGGCTCGATGTATATATGTATATATGTATGTCTCGATGTTTTGGACTGTATGCGATATGTTTTGGACTGTATGTTTTGGTACTTTGCCAAGCGCCAAACCTGGTACTTAAATGTTTACATGTTTAAATAACGACGGTAGTGGACGACCCATAGTTTTTAACTCCTTTTTTAACTCCTTTTTAACTCCTTCGGGTGCGTAAATGTTTAAATCCTTCAATAAACATACACTTAAACCAATAAAGAGACACACAAACCAATAAACATACACTTAAACCAATAAAGAGACACACAAACCAATAAAGAGACACTCAGACCAATAAAGAGACACACAAACCAATAAAGAGACACTCAGACCAATAAAGAGACACACAAACCAATAAACATACACTCAAACCAATAAAGAGACACACAAACCAATAAAGAGACACTCAGTCCAATAAAGGAATCCAATAAAGAGACACTCAAATCAAACCTTATATATAACAGCAACATTGTCATACATATCTCAAATCAAAACTTACTAACAAATATAAATGGATTCCAGTTTTACAAAATGCTTGCTGGCTTTTGCTAGCGATTCAGAGGAAGATGAAATCCTTCAAGAGGAAGCAGAAGAAATACAAGAAATACGGGACCTATACCGTGAAGCGTACGGTTCATCGTCCACAACTAGAGGGGGATCGGTTCCTGGAAGGAGGTTTATACACCGAAATCATGCTAAATACCACAAGTCTTTGATGCAAGATTACTTCGATGAGGATTGCACTTACGGGCCTGATATGTTTCGTCGAAGATTCAGGATGCGGAGAAACCTATTTCTTCGGATATTGGCTGGTATTCAAGGTAACAATGATTACTTTAAGTACAAACATAATGCATCGAAGACACAGGGATTGTCCGGTGAACAAAAAATGACGGCAGCTATGAGAATGTTAGCTTATGCCACTCCAGCCGATGCTTTGGACGATGCATACCGCATAGCAGAGAGCACGGCACTAGAAACACTTGAAACTTTCTGTCAAGCAATTGTGGACGTCTACGGAGAAGAATACTTACGGTCTCCAAACGAAGCAGATGTAGTGCGAATCAGAGAGATGCACGAAAGCAGGGGTTGGCCGGGAATGTTAGGAAGTCTGGACTGTATGCACTGGGAATGGAAGAACTGTCCTAAGGGATTACAAGGTGCGTACAACGGCAAGGAAAGACGACCAACCATCATTTTGGAAGCTGTGGCATCGTACGATCTGTGGATATGGCACGCTTTCTTCGGAATGCCCGGGTCTAATAACGACTTAAATGTTGTGGAAAGATCTCATTTGTTCAATGATCTTGCTAAAGGCCAGGTACCTCCTTTAACATTTACCCTAGGCCAAAATACTTACAACCATGGCTATTACCTAGGTGACGGCATTTACCCGAAATGGAGCACCATTGTTAAAACATGTCCAAATCCATTAACTCCTAAACAAGTCATGTTCGCGGCGATGCAAGAGGGACAAAGGAAAGATGTGGAACGTGCTTTCGGTGTTTTACAATCTAGATTTGCAATGATAAGTAATCCATGTCGGCTATGGCGTAGGAGTAAGATGTCTACAATCATGTTTGCTTGCATCGTTCTTCACAACATGATTATAGAAGATGAAAGAGATATGGATGAAGATCAACGTCACTGCGATTACGAGGGTGCTTCGCTACCACCTCCAGTATTCCGACAAAACCAACCACTAACAGAGGAGGACTTCAACGTTCATTTGAGCCGTCAAGTTATCTACAGAGATGCAGAACTCCATAACCGGCTACAGAAGGATCTTATGACTCATTTATGGAACCACCACGGCGATACCTAGTTATGAAGAACCATTACCTGAATGTGTTTTATTTTATGTTTGTCTGAACTTATCGATTATGTATGCAGTAAAGATGTTCCTAAGTTATTAATCATCTATTGTACGAACTCCTTTTCTACTATTACTTCTCTTGTACGAACTCCTAAGTTATTAATCATCGATTATGTTTCATTTCCTAAGATGTTCCTAAGTTATTAATCATCGATTGTGTTTCATTTTCTATTATACAAACTCCTTTTCTTGTATTCGTACGAGTTATTAATCATCTATTATTATGTTCTTAAGTTTATTTTACAAATTACATATCGGTTATGTTTTTGTATACGACAAACTAGGGTAAAACGTTAAAAAAAAAAAATTTGGTTTTGCTCTTAGTAATCAAATATTATTATTATGT
This sequence comes from Allium sativum, assembly GCA_030737875.1. NCBI lineage: Eukaryota > Viridiplantae > Streptophyta > Magnoliopsida > Asparagales > Amaryllidaceae > Allium > Allium sativum. The sequence continues at coordinate 35,419,858 of CM060917.1, read as the reverse complement.
TTCGAAGTTTATTTTACAAAAAAATTAATGCATTTGGTATTGTATATGGTAAAAGTAGTTGGGAAAAAAAAAAGGCCACGAGCTGATTTTATCAGCTCCTGAAGTCGCGAGTTGATAAAATCAGCTCGCGACATCACGAGCTGATAAAATCAGCTCGCGCGCCCTATTACGAGCTCTGAATCCAGCCCGTAACATTTGCCTTCATATTACACCGTGTAACAACTGTTGGGTGCAAAAATAAGGGATATTACACCCCTTAACATGAATATCCTCCACTGTTGGAGATGCTCTAAATGAGATGGTGAATATTATCATGTTCCGTCAATGTAATTTTCCACTGAAATAAATAGAGTCTCATTATTTTCTACGATTTTATATCGTTTTGTTGTGAATAATGAGAAAATTATGATTTGACTAAATAAATAGAATCTGACATGTTTGGGTGGTGTATTTATTATGATTTTGGAAAAGTACATCACTTTTTCTCTTCGCAAACTGTACATGCACATGTTTATGGAAGAAAGAACCAATTCAATCCTTTTCAATTTTCCAAAGCTTTATATTATTCAAGGGTGGCGTTAGTTCTGGATACAAGAAATTTTTGGAAGACAGTGAAATTGAAGATGATACTTATACAGAAGACAGTTGCTCTTTTTAGATCTCATTGGTACTTGGTTTGGAAAGAAGAGCGTAGATGAACAAAGGGTTGCAGGCGCATATCTTTGGCAAATAAATTAGCTGAATCTTTCAAGTCACAAGCCTACAGGCACGTGTTTGTAAAGGAAAACAACCAATTCAATTCTTTTCATTTTTTTTTCACTTTTCTCTTCGCCTTGAACCCTTTGCAATGTAAATTTAGCAACATGTAACATCATGATTTTAATATTATGTTGGAAAATTTTATTCATGTAATTTTAAAATATAATTTAATACATTGGTATCACTGCGTAATGTAAATACAACACGATGATGTGATCAGAATGTTTTAAATGTCCAACGTATTTTAAGCCGTACGGATTCACAATAGTTATCACCATGCAAGTAATAAAAGAAATTAACTGCTAATAATTTTATTTAATTAATTGGCATTATTAGTAATGTAATGCTTGAAATTTTGGAGTATGTTCAGTTTGATGTTAGCATGTCAAACATTGTCCTTAAAAAGATGTTCTCTATGCAGAATGAAATTATAAGTGAATTTAACGTAGATTTGTCGGTAATGTGCAGAAAATAGTCACTCCAAAACATGTGTAGATCAAAGACATACTTCTTTTTCATATAAGTAAATAAAACTAAAAAATGCAAAGAAAATTATATGAACCCCATGTGCGTAGCACGGGTTCGCACTAGTCATAAAAATGATTAATAATAATGGTGGAGTGAAAGAGGATGAAGTTAGAGAAGAAGAGATGTTAAAAAATTCGGTTTTAACCTCTTTTTATAGAGTATGATGGATTGCAACGGTTCTGAAGCGTTTCAAATAGTGAAAAGCCACTTCTCTTCAAAATTAGAAAAAATAGCAGTTATATGTCGACATACACTTTTTGCTATGTCGACATACTCATGTGTATTTCTGATTTTCAAAGCATTTTTCAAGTGTTTTGATATAAAACTAATTCTGGAAACTCTTGAGTAAAATTCTAGTGTTGTAAATTAATATTATATGGTAGAAAATCATATGAAAACATATTTTTAAACTATAAAAATATATTTATAAAATTATAAGGTTTTAAACTATATAAAGTGTAAATATAAAGTATATAAAAAATTTAAGTTTTGATAACAAAGAAGAATAAAAATAGAAACAAATAGAAAAACAAAATAGAGAGGATTGAGGATAAATAGAAAAATAAAATAGAGAGGATTGAGGATAGAATTGAAAATCAGAATTTGAAAATTTGAATTTTGAACCTGGAGTGCTATTTAGAGTCTTACAAAATCTAGAATCTATAACTATATTGATCTTGAACTCTTGAAATCTTGATTACTCATGAGTCTTGAAATTTCTCTAATCTTTGAATCTCTATCATCTTTATAACTGTACAGTCTTCAGTAATATTTCCTGTATATAATTCCTGCACACACACACACACACACATATATATATATATATATATATATATATATATATATTCTACACAAAAAGCGTTAGCATATATTTTATAATCAATGATAATTGAAATAAGGTTGTTGTCATCAAAACTCCATTCTCCAACAATTTCCCCTTTTTGATGATGATAACCTTAGTTAAAAAAATATCATACCTGTTTGATGATGTTCATTTTATACTCCCCCTGTCTGTCAGAATCCTATAAACTATGCCTATATTTTATAATTCCCTCCCTCCTTTGGCATTATCAAAAAGAAATTATAAAAGTACTCCCCCTAAATCCTATAACTATCCAAATAATTCCTATACTAAAGTAAAGTACTCTCCATGAGTCCTAAATCTATAATCATAAAATACTCCCCCTAAATCCTCTCTCTCTATATATATATACACATTGTAACACCCCGGATTTTTGAATAATCGAATTAACTAAAATAAAGAATAATTAATCTCAGACGTGAGAATTAAGGGAATGGGGTTGCGCCATTGTGTTCGTCTCAGAATTCTGGTTGAAATAGAGTCCAAGTTTGCGGGAAACGGGTATCGGATGAAGGAGTTATGGACGAACGAAGTTTGGTGTCAAAACAAGAAAAAGAATTTTGCACTGGCGCACTTGGGAAGTGCGCCAGTACAAATTTGCACTGGCGCACCTGCCAAGTGCGCCCAGGCCGAGGCAGCAGGCCTGCACAGCTTTCTGGTTCAGTCTGACCCATGTTGCTGAGTCCTTTCTGACTCCTTGCTGAGTCATTAGGGCTGAGGTGTCACCCTATCCCTACTGAATGGTTTTGATTAACCCTAAGATCATCCGATGGCTATAATTAAATTTAAATTCTATATAAACATGGGTAGACTCAAACCCTAAATCAGAATTAAAACTGAAACTATGGCCGTCATGCTGTCGTCTTATAACCTAGAGTAGCCGCCACCAATTAGAGAGGAAGAACAGCAAATCAAATCAGTTCTATTCAACCCTAACAACGAATCTTCTTCAAAGGAAAGCTAATACAACTTCAGAACTCAGAATTCAGAACTCAAGACCGCCTTTGAGTTGTGAGTTCGATAGTTTTAATAAAATAATTAGCAATTTAATTGGATTAAGTTATGATGCGGATTGTATGGATGTGATGTGAATTATTGATTGCATGTTGTAATTATGTTGTAGAATTGTGTTGAAATCTCTATGAGGTTATGTTATGATGATATCCTTTATGATGTAAAGTTATAATACTATCACCTATTTGTAATTATATGATTGGGTTATGTGTAATCAAATCATCATGTTGTTCATATGCTAGTTTGGTTATGTTGATTCATATGATAGATCACAAGTATGTATGCAAGTTTAGATATTGATTTAGACATGAATCATAGACATGTTAGTATAAGCTTACATGTTTCGTGACATCAATTTTAGATCTAAAGTTAGGCTATGACATGTGTGAGTTATATGATAAATTCTACATGATAATTTACATGTTAGATGCAAGTTTACACCATTGTTATGATGCATAAATCACATATGCAAGTTTATATAAATATATGAGTTTGAGATATGAATCATGTTATGCAAGTTTAGGGTTATTGCCTATGCAAGTTTACACCTTTAGATGTAGATCTATGACATATATGATTTATGCAAGTTTGTGACCATTATCTCAACAAGTTCACACCTTTAGATTTGGATCCATGACATATGTTGTTTATGCAAGTTGTAACTTTGGCCTATGCAAGTTTTAGTTGTAGAACATTATTCACACATGCAAGTTCACCCCTATGTTTAGATCTATGTTTTAATTATGTGTATATTGTGATGTTTTCTCGACTATTCGAGACTAATGTATATTTCACGTTAAACGAACAAACGTACAACGTGGGGTAAATGGGATAATATTAAAAAGATTTAATTGGCATAAATGCCTTAAAATGCATAAAATAAAATTGTGGTGAAAATTTGTATGATTTTACATACCATAAATGGATGGACATAATTGAGTCAATTATGGACATCGTTAAATTTGGAATTGATTGATAATTTGAATAGGGAAAGTAATTCAAATTGGGGAATGATTAATTAGGAGTAATTAATCGTCTATGACACGAGGTTAGGCTCTTTTGTGGTGTAAGACTGGCCGGACCCGCCCGGCAAATCTAGCTGCCACAAATGCCAGTCTAATGTGAGAGGTCTTAGACATAAATTAAATACGTAACAATTGTAAAGACACGAGGTTAGGCTCTTTTGTGGTGTAAGACTGCCCGGACCCGCCCGACAAATCTAGCTGCCACAAATGCCAGTCTAATGTGAGAGGTCTTTATGAGGTTACGGTCTTAATGAATTAAGAAACACTTAACCAGATAAACATGTAGTGGGACATGAGGGGGTTAAGTGGGTGCCTTGGGTGGCATGTGGAATCTAGTGGGTGCCTTGGGTGGCATTTGAAATACGATTAGAAATACTTAACCAAAATTGAAACATGTAAGTGAACATGAATAAGAAGTGGGTTAAGTGGGAAATACTAGAGGGGACCAAGCTTAGGTGGATATCTTGTGTCAAGTAGTGGGGGCCTGTTTCAACCAGTAACCCATACGTATCTTTGTGGGCTCGACCCAAGTCGAGGACGGGACACACATACTGGGCTTGACTGTAAGAGGCCAAACCGAGTTAGCGGTGGCAACGCAAGTCCAACGGGTTCATATGCGTGTGTGGACCCGGGATGGTAAGTAAGACGTTGTTGCATCATGTAGGTATAAGCTGTGCATTATTTGTGATATCGGGTTGCCACTTTGGGGAGTGATACACCCAACTGTGGGGCCAGCATGGGTATCTACGAGTTAGGGAGCCGATCACTTGGGGGTAGTGGGTACACCTAGTGGAGATAGGGGCAGGCGACACCTATGAAGGCAGCTAGGGGTGCACGAAACTACCAATATCATTATTAAGTCTGTAAGCGGGATCAACCTTAGGGTGACTAGTGGTGGTGCGGTATAGCAATTATCCTATAGTGTTGGTGTAGTTTAGTAATTATCTTATAGTGGTTTAGGGGCGCTTTAACGATATCGTTGTTCATCTTGTTTCCTTGTTTACTCTGCCATACTCAATGGTTCATGGTCATTCCCTTATTTTCCAACTTATGCCTTAGCCTAGTTACTTTGTTAATTATATTGTTAAAGTTATCGCACTCGCCAGACTTTATGTCTGACCCCCTTTGTTTCCTCTTCTTTTCTTCTTCCCCCCCAGGTGCTCAGGTTGGAACTAGCACCAGTGGAGCTTGATTTTGGACTGTTGTTTCTCTGCTTTTAGAAGATTGCTTGGATCGCTGAAGTAAAGTTCAGCCTCTTTTATTTATGGCTATTTTGTATTGGGGATTATGTCTTTCAATTTATGTACTTTTGGTAGTCAAGATGGATATTATGTACTTTGACTCTGGTTTTTGATGATGTAAGCAAACATATGTGTTTCCCGCTGTAATGAAATAAAGTTTTAAATCTTTGAGTATTGTTTATATCTGTCTTGTTGTTAAGTTTCTGTTCTATACTTACTTAAAACGCTCCATAGAAGTTAATGCATTCCCTTTGTGAGTGACATTAATGGACGTGGGGTGTTACATACATATTCGACATAACTATCCCTGATTCTATAATATCCTTATATCCCCCTCTAACTCTATGATTCTAAGCCTAAAAGATTATAAATCCCCCAAAAATTATGATTATACTAGTGTAATAGAAGAATTATAAACAAGGCAATCTAATCAATTCAAACAATTAATCCAAACATGCAATTCAAGAAATCAATGTAAGCAATCAATCAAATTAAATAATATGTGTTAATTAAACCTAGAAACTATAAAACTCCCTCTTAATCTAATACAAAACTAAACCTCCAATTGTTAGGGGTCATCACCAAACAGTGGCCTAGCTTATACTCTAGTTCCCTTAAAACTATAATAAGAGCTTAATCTAGACTCAGAAATAACTTCGATAAGATATCCTTAAAATTATGATATAAGTAAAGTAATTCAATTCAATTAATCAATTAATCAAGTAAGCCAATTCAGTCAATTCAACCAAGACAAACAAGTCAATTAAGTTAATCAAGACAAAGTAAATATGTTATGTATTTGATTAATAATCCTGGATAAAAACTTTCCATATTATATACTTGATAAGTGTAAAGTTAAGGTTAACATGTGATGTAGTGTGTTGGTTATAATTTAGTATGTTATATGCAAAATTATATGAAATGATATATTGAATGAAATGCAACTTGTATGTGAATGATTTTAATTTGAGATGTAATCTAATAATGATGTATGACATGAAATAATATGTGTAATGATAGTATGCTGGATGATTTGGTAATTATATCTATTTTGGTAACATGTATTCAAAGTACTATTTAACTATTATGAATTATTTGAATCAAGCAAAGATAATGTTAATTTCTAGACTTAGGATAATTATTTTAATGAAATTGATTAAAAGAGTAATAAATATAAGAGTTTAATTAAAAAATATTCATGATAAGTAGTAAAATATTCAAAAAAAATCATGAAGTTAAATAATATTAGTAGGGTAAGTATTGTAAAAATTGAAGATATTTCTAAAGAGAATATAAAATTTGTATAATATAGAGTAAGCTATATAAACATATATTCATAAGTATATATAAAATTAATTTAAAAAGAACTTAAAATTTAATTTATGAGATATACATTAATATTTTGATTCAAATCAATTTTAAATTTTAACTTTAGAAATCAAAACATATTTATTTGCCAAAAAAACCATTTATACTTTAGAAGGAAACATTATAAAGTAATCTATAAAACTTCTTATATTTAAACTACTTTTAAAAAATCATGTACATATATTTCTTTATATTAAGTAAAATATACAAGTTTTATAAATCTTAATATGAAGTCAAAATAAGTATTAAGTTACAAATAGTATTTGTGATAACGTAACCCAAAATTGTTATGAGATCATAAGAATAATATATAAGTTAAACTATGCATGTTTAAACTATATAAAAGATGAAAAAATATTATATTTTATAACAATATCAAAATATTATATTAACTCTGTATATCAAATTAACATGTTTATATAATTTTTTAAATTATATATTTTAATATATATATTTTGAAATGTGATATAAGAAAATAAGTATACAAATAAATTTAATAACTAGAATTTTAACTGGCATTTTCTAATTGAAAAAGACGAAGGGAAGTTTGAAAGTTTAAATCTTTGATAAAAAATTTGAATTTCATCCCGCAGGTATGTTAACATATAGATATATGTATGTTGACATATATGTATTATTTCAAAGAGAATATGGTTTTGTGACTTTGGTTTTAAAATATCGATTTATATTTCAGGTTTAACTATTTCCTTAAATAATCTTATTCCTAACAAACATCCAAAATTTATTTTATTATAATATTAATTTTATTATGATTATTTTTGAATTTTAAATTTGAATTCTAAATTTCAATATTGAATTTTAAAGTTTAAATTTTAAATTTAAAACAAAGCAAAGCAAGCAAAACATCCATTCAACCAAAAATTTAAAAACAAATTAAGGCATACCCGGTTTATAAATCCATTTCTTCGATATTCTCTGAATTCTGAATTGATCTTTTGAAATTTGGTGATGAGATCTGCTCTATTGCGACGGGCTCGTTTTTCTGATTAGGATAGTGTATTCATTTGCTGAATTTGAACATCGTATGAGAAAGATATTGAAGATTTAGTAATTCAACCAACTTCGTGCCAAAAATTGAATTTGAATTTTGAATGAATGGACGCTTCAAATACTATATAAAGGCCCAAAGTCATGTCTTTTCATAACCACTTCTCTTCTTCTTTTTCTCATTTTTCATTTTCAATCAAACTTTCAGGAGGCATAACTTCTTCGTTTCTTGACGAAATTGGACGAAATCAGCAGCAAATCGAAGAGAAATTGAAGACTACAATCTAGTAGCGGTTTGGGGATGAATTTGGATGGTATTGGGGTGCAGAAAGTCGAAACAGTAAGAGGTATGCATGAAATCCCGTAACAGTCTTTCAATTTTGAAACGCCAACTTCAAACTACCATATCTCAGTCAATTTTGATCGAAATTTGATGATCTACCCATCAAATCGACCGAGAGAACGAGAACCACATTCTAGAAAAGGATTTGGGACAAAATAGCCTAACCTGTGGATGCAATTTGAAGATAACAATCGATAGTTTTGGTTTCCCTCTCTCTTTATTCACCAGAACTTCATTTGATCATTACTTGGTCAATTCTTGACGGAATCTCATGAAATTAGTGACATTACAAAGAAAATGAAGAGAAGTACAGTATGAAGATAAGTTGTAGATGAAAATCCAAAGTTGTAAATTGATCCAGTACCCATTTCTTTTCTAATTTACATTATATATATCCATTTCTTCTAGATGTCTCTTCACCAACCGTCGTTACTCCTGTTTTTGATTTCTTTTCAGAATTTGAATATTCAATAGTCACCATTTCGGAATTTGAATTGCCAACAACCTTGTCACCCATCCTTTTAGAGTTTTAATATCCAATAGCCATATAACACATCTTATCCAGTAAAACAACACAACTTTTCAATTAATCAAATAACTTTTCAAGTAATTCAAATGTCTTTTCAAATATTCAAATGACTTTTCAAATAATCAAATGACTTTTCAAAATAACTAACTACAATATTATCATAAAGGTTTTGTAACATATCCATAGATCAAAAATTTCAAAATTTAAAAACATTTCGAATTTCAAGATTTCAAATTTCAAAAATCAAATAATAGTAACTTGATTTTTCAGTAAGATTGAATGCAGACTCATCTAATGCTTGATGCAATACATGAATTAAATCTCGTATTCAAAATTTGCCATTTAACATTTTCAAAAATCAGATTATGAACTTTTTGAAAGACCTTGCTCTGGTACCAATTGTTAGGGACTGCGGAATGGATCGTTAAGGCAATGCAAACACTAGAGGGGGGTGAATAATGTTTGTAAGAATTTAAACAAGACTTAAAACTAAAGAGAATTAGGGAATGAATCAAACACCACAAACACAATCACAGACGCAGATTCAAACACAAATGTAAAATAAATAGAAATAAAAATGCAGAAAAGGAAAGAACACACCGAATTTTATATTGGTTTGGATTATTCTTACGTCCAGTCCCGCACAACGCTAGATTGTGCAGAGTTTTATTACTATTTCAATAGTCAATTACACCCTCCTTGATTTCACGGCTCAACAAGGAGACGCCGACTCTTATTCCTTGATTTCACGGCTCAACAAGGAGACGCCGACTCTTATTCCTTGATTTCACGGCTCAACAAGGACACACCGACTCCTATTCCTTGATTTCACGGCTACAAGGATACACCGATTCCTCTTTGACTTACAAACAAGGTTTATTCAACCCAAGAAATTACAAAACAGACCTATAACTCTTCAATAGCACTTGATTCAGAGAGTAGAGATTGTAGGGAGAAGAAGTTTGATCAAAACGGAATTGAATTCGGCAGAGTATAAGTGTAAGAATCATAAAAATGATTAAGAATAATGGTGGAGTGAAAGAGGATGAAGTTATAGAAGAAGAGATGTTAAAAAAATTCGGTTTTAACCTCTTTTTATAGAGTATGAAGGGTTACAACGGTTCTGAAGCGTAATAGTGAAAAGGCACTTCCCTTAAAAATTAGAAAAAATAGCAGTTATATGTCGACATACACTTTTTGCTATGTCGACATACTCATGTGTATTTTAGATTTTCAAAGCATTTTCAAGTGTTTTGATATAAAACTAATTCTGGAAATTCTTGAGTAAAATTCTAGTGTTGTAAATTAATATTATATGATAGAAAATCATATAAAAACATATATTTAAACTGTATAAATATATTTATAAAATTATAAGGTTTTAAACTATATAAAGTATAAATATAAAGTATATAAAAAAATTAAGTTTTGAAAACAAAGAAGAATAAAAATAGAAACAAGTAGAAAAAAAATAGAGAGGATTGACGATAAATAGAAAAACAAAATAGAGAGGATTGAGGATAGAATTGAAAATCAGAATTTGAAAATTTGATTTTGAACCTGGAGTGCTATTTAGAGTCTTACAAAATCTAGACTCTATAACTATATTGATCTTGAACTCTTGAACTCTTGAAATCTTGATTACTCATGAGTCTCGAAATTTCTCTTGTCTTTGAATCTCTATCATCTTTATAACTGTACTGCCTTCAGTAATATTTCCTGTATATAATTCCTACACACATATATATTCTATACAAAAAGTTATAGCATATATTTTATAATCAATGATAACTGAAATAAGGTTGTTGTCATCAAAACTCCATTCTACAACAGGCCGCAATGGCACTGGAAGTGGAGGTCGTCAAGGTGAGCATGAGAGTAATAGATACAATATTACTTTGGGAGTCGAGGTGCTCTATGATTACTTAGGCATAATCCTGAAGTAGGAGGTCCCTGATCCGGAGGCTCCTTTGTTTGGAGAAGTTGGCCCTTTCGGCCTTTCGAGAGGGGAGAAAGCCGTGGGCCCTGAAGCTCCTTTTTCTCGGGTATAGTTCCTTATTCGGCGCCGTTTCCTCTTTTTTTCCAAGTATTTCGACCACAGTCCGTTTTCTACTACTATACTTAATAGACAATAGAAAAGTTGTTTCCTTCCTTAAACAGGATTAGGTGGCAAATAGAAAGAACTAAACCGCTCTTACGTAGGACAAGGAGAATATTTGTAAACTTAATCTAATCAATTTATGTAAAATTTGCACTGAATCCCAATTACTACATGTTCTTGCTAATACGCTTACTTGCATTATGACAGAACTTCGTTCATTGTGAAGATGCACTACGTGCGACTTGTAGACTGAGAAGGGAATTTTTAACAACATCGATTCATGACATCAGGAAAAAATGTTTTTTCGAGAAACTTAGGAGTGTTTATACTGAATTTCCTCGGCTCTCTTTTATCTTTCTGAGCGAAGATCGCGAAGCGATTCGAAAGAGTTTAAGGGTTAAACGTGACGAGATGTTATGTAAACAATAAATGTATTAACCAAGCGAAAGTGATCCTTTCTAACTCTCTTTTATCTATATTCCATGGTAGATTGCTTTCGGATTTAACTCACACAAAGTTTTTATATAAGAATGGAGTTATAATTTTGCAAACCGAAAAGAAAATATAATCATAACTATTTTCCTGTGTTCCTGTGGGTAGGTTGACTGTCGTAAGATCCACCCGTCTCAGAGCGAAGCATTGTCGGCAAAAGAGATTCCTTCTATGTCTCAAGAGAGGAAGATTTTACACCAAAATTTATCCATCAAACATTTGAATGAGAGAATGAATGCTTTAAAAGACCAGTTAGAAGAAAGTAATAGGACTATTCTTGGATTGAGGGCATAAATAAGGACCACACCCTCTATTGAGTTTGAGGACGAATTGAGGAGTTTACGCTAACGTATTGTCGATTTGGAAATTGATTTGAATAATGTCAGCGCGAAGTATGAGACGTGGGAATATTGTTACAAAAACATCTATCATGATGGGGATCTCAACCTTCCGGTGTTACAACCGTACATAAGGCCTCAACCTCCCAAAAGTATTTTTACTTGAATAACCCTCCTCCTGGGTTAAAGGATTCAGTTATTTCCTAGTGGTGTAAGAAAGTGGTTGTCGAGATAAAGAGGACCTATGATACTAAGTTGACTAAGGACTCTCATGACCGCATCATCCGGTATGTTGATCAAATATGACGTTTACAAGAGGAAAGGCATGATTTGTGTATGAATGTTTTCGAGTTAGAGAAGGAAAACAAGTCCCTTAGGGTAATGTGCAAGGGTTATAACAGAGCCCTGAAACTTCAGATTAAACCCTCTGACCATCTGGATGTAATGCGTAGGACGGTGCGAAAGCTTAACAAGCTACTAAGCATCGCGCTTCATCATTCCATTGACCCTCCTTTGCCTAAGGATGGAGAGGACCTAGATATTTAGCGAAATTTTGTAATAGTGACATGTAATTATACTCATATTTAGGGTATTAAAAGTGTAACTTTTGTGAATGAACTTGTGTATTGTTGTTGTCTATTATGTAAATGGCTGTTGATATAAAATGTAGATGACAATTGCTTGTACGTAAATGGTTTAAAAAAATTCCCTGGCAGGAGGTAACCATTTTATCCAGAGCCATTCTGATGATGTGCCTTCACTTGAGAGCGTATTTCTAGCCGTTCTGATTTACCTCAGAATTCCTTCGTTAGTGAATTATCATCTTTCAGATCAATCCCATACTAGGATCATATGGTAGAGGACTGGGAATTAGCTTATGATGCTTCAATAGAGCCCTCGGTCTATTTTAAGTGTGGTAGGAGTCCCGAATTATCCTGGATTCCGGTGTTGAAATAAGACTAGGAATTTACTTCCAGTGTTTGAGGAAGTCTTGAAACAACCCTTTTTTGGGTAATTAAAGATTGACGGTAAGAAATCCCTTTCCAGTATTATAGAAATTTTGAATTATCCTTTACCCAGGTAATATAAAGAAGGAAGACCGGGAATCTCCTTCCGGTATTTGCAAAGAACTGAACCAACCTAGATTCAGGTATTATTATAGAAGACTTGAAACCAACCCCGTTTATGCAATTAGAGATTGAATACCAGCAATTCCCTTCCGGTACTTGTGATGAATTAAATCAACGCAGATTTGTGTATTAGCATAGGATACCTGAACCAACCCTTGTCCAGGTAATTAGAGATCGAGTGCCAGAAATTCCCTTTCGGTATCAGTATTTTGGTATTCTCTTCAGATTTGATTTGTGAAGTAGAGGTTGTACGTGCTTCTTGAGCCACTCTCTGGGCTTATGATGTCAAAGCAGAGGATGTACGTGCTTTGTTGTCCACTCTCTGGGCCAATGCATCCGGTGCACTTGGCTAGCTTATCCACAAGCAGGGCCCAAGGACTTACCCGACCTCCCTTCAGGATGCGCCTTATCCTGACCATCGTAGGTGATGATAAGGTCTTAGAAACTTAGACGGGGACATCATAGGCACAGAACTAAGGTTTACTCTTTTGATGCTCTATACTAACCATCATAGGTATTGATAGAGGCTTACACGCCACCCCCCTCCGAGGGGTGCCCAATCCTGACAATCGTAGGTAATGATAGAGGTTTGCGTTCCTTTCTATGGGTAACATGGAACATAAGCAGAGGTAGGACGTGCTTTTCTGCGAGCAGAGATAGGACGTGCTTAGTTTTAGCAGGGGCAAGGCGTACTGTAATAACCCGGAAAATGTGAACCAATTTTAAAATTGGTTATTGTCGAAGAATTTGAGCAATTGAAATAGCACATTTCAATAAAATAATGAATTGGGAATAGTAAGGCAGTTTGAAAATTTGAATACAAACTTTGTCTGACTGTACCGGGTGGAAAATATAACGGATTTTAGCGAAACTGAAAATATTTAAATCTGTTTATGAATATCTTTCTAACGAATCTGAAAAATCGAAGTTTCATAATGGGAATCAAAAGTTATGGCCAAATGAATTTTCAGAAAGGTCGCTATATAGCATATATAGCCCTTGAAAATAGATATTTTGCATACGACCTCGGAATTCGACGAAATCACTTTTGTTGGGTCCGGGATGTCAAATTATTGCTAGGTTTCAAATATCATAATTTTTGAAGCTAGTATGTGAGCGGGGCAAAAGAGAATGTGATTGGTCAATCTCTGTTAAATTGGATCGACCTGAAAATGGACATTTTGCATATGAGCTCAGAATTCGACGAAACTGGTTTTGTTGGGACCGTATCGTCAAAACAAAGCTAGATTTATTTTTCTGGAATTTTTCGATTCAGTTTGTGGCCCTGGCAAATTGAAATGTACATTCAAATTGAATATAAAATGTTTTATACTTTAATTTGAAAAATAACTGACTGTAACAGTCGAATTGGCCAACGAAACATATCCCATTGTGTCCGGAATGGGGGTATTTGGCTAGGGGCGACAGTCGTTGGGTTGAAATTGGTGTACGTTGGCTAGAAGGGGTATTAAAGGAATTTAAAAATATTATATATTAGAAAATATATTCCATTTTCTCTCACTTCTGAAAAACCCGATCAACCCCAGAACGAACGACGTAAATCGTTCGAGACCTTCCCACCTCGATCGCCGCCGCCACAGTCGATATCGCCGCCGTCTCCAGTTGACAATTCCGACCGCCTTCCTCCCCTCTTCAAATCAAAACAAGCCTCATCAGAAACCATCACCGATCGACGTCGAATTTCGTCGAGGAAGTTCGCCCCTTTCTGCCGCCGCCGTGCCTCGCTGGAGCCGCCGAGTTCGCCGCCACCACCGTCGATAGGAAGCTGGTTTGTAGCCCTTCGACGCCGTGTAGTCTGATCGGGACAACGAGGTACGGTTTTGATTTAAAATCAAAACCTAGTTTTGAAGCTTTGCAAACCCTTCTGCTTTGAATTTCTGAATTGAAAATAACACTTTTAAGTGTTGCAAAACTTTGAAAAATCATATCTTTTTAGTGTGTTAACGAAATTTGATGAAACAGGAAACATCGGGACCGCAGGGAGGCTCTCTACGATCTAGCAGAAGCCGCGGATTTTTCTGATCTTCCTACGATTTTTAGCACTACTAAAACCAATGTGAGGAATCTAAACTAAATTGTGTGAATGGAATCGTGTTGTATAAATTATATAAGCGAAGTGTAAATTATATACGCATTGTATACCTCATGTACATGTGTTGTATAAGTTATATTAGCGATGTATAAATTATACAAGCGTTGTATGAAACATATATGCTTTGAATTGTGATGAAATGCAAGTGGATTATAATATATATATATATATATATATATATATATATACACTCCCCTCGTCCACAGACCATGGACGATATTTATTGCTTGTGATTGGCGTGATATTATATGGTATGACGAATGGTTGGAAATAATTGTTTGTGGTTGATATTGTGGTTGAAAAATACCTTTGTGGTGGAAAAATACCTTTATGGTTGAAAAATACCCTCTTGTTGTTGAAACAAATTAGAATAGGATTGTGGAAATGAAAATAAAACATGCCGCCTGCGTGCGAACTAGATGCATGATCCCTATTGTCAAAAACCGCGAGGTTTTAAGGTAGAGCGAGGAGCCGTACTAGGGACGGTCCCGGTTTTAACTACCCTGCCGTTATGCTGCCGAAATTTTCTGAAATATTCATGTGTTAGAATAATTTTCATTTGTTGAAATTAATTACATATGTTGAAACCAATATTCATGTGTTGAATTGAAATTCATTCGTTGAGTTGAAATTCATGTGTTGAATATTATTCGAATTTAAACAAATAGATTTAACGATAAAAATCACATTTTTATATATATACAAACTATAGAGAATATTCATGTGTTGAATTGAAATTCATTCGTTGAGTTGAAATTCATGTGTTGAATATTATTCGAATTTAAACAAATAGATTTAACGATAAAAATCACATTTTTATATATATACAAACTATGGAGAATATTCATGTGTTGAATTGAAATTCATTCGTTGAGTTGAAATTCATGTGTTGAATATTATTCGAATTTAAACAAATAGATTTAATGATAAAAATCACATTTTTATATATATACAAACTATAGAGAATATTCATGTGTTGAATTGAAATTCATTCGTTGAGTTGAAATTCATGTGTTGAATATTATTCGAATTTAAACAAATAGATTTAACGATAAAAATCACATTTTAATATATATATACAAACTATAGAGAATATTCATGTGTTGAATTGAAATTCATTCGTTGAGTTGAAATTCATGTGTTGAATATTATTCGAATTTAAACAAATAGATTTAACGATAAAAATCACATTTTTATATATATACAAACTATAGAGAAAATTCATGTGTTGAATCGAAATTCATTCGTTGAATGGGAATTCATGTGTTGAATGTTATCGTATTTTAAAATAAAATGAATAGACACTAAAAATTACATCTTTATTGTGAATATGAAGTGTTAAAAACATTCACGTGTTGAATAAATATTTTTGATGATAAAAATATTTCTTTTATCATGTATACGCTTTGATAAAAATACATACGTGTTGAAATAAATAATAGTTTGCTAGAAATATTATTATTAGCTTTGTTCTGCATATATATACATGTGTTGAACAGGGAAAATGGACTAGCTGTAGAGTAAAGAAATTATTTGCGCGCCCGACAAATAGGTAAGCCTTGATGAGTTGGCAGCGCAATTTTATTTTTATATCAACTCCTGTGAATGCCATTGGATGCGGAGTGCTGGTTATTCTGTGTGAAATAATAAACATCGCCATAGGATAGTAACAATTAATTTTGAACTACACTACATGGCATACTTCTTGACGATAGACATACTTCATCATATTCCACATAAGCAATTGTAGCTTGTGTGACGAGGTGGAAGATTTACCATACGAGCGAGAGGCTTGTATGGCGATGATTATATACTACAGGTTGAACTGATTACTGATATAGACTATATAAAATATAACGATAAACTGCCAGATTAATAAAAACCCCACACGGGTCTGGAGTTGACAATAATCACGTCTCTCTAGTCATTAGATACGACACAAGGACTATTTATTTCCATATGGAGCGGGGTGACGAGAATTTATTCTCTGGAGTTATTATCTATACACGCTCCCCCGTAAACACCAGAATATATCACTATAAATATGTGGATGCTTTATAGGATTTATTGGGTATCTAACACGGCCCAATAAATTTCCAAACCCCTTCCCGTACAAAGGAGGTTATGGCAAAAAAATTCGAAATATTAAGGCGTTAGTAAAATATTTGAAGTGAAAACGATGTTGAAATTAAAGGATGAACTATATTTATATATATAAATATAAATAGAATTAAAAGGAATCGAAGCCATGCAGTTCGTGTTTTGGAATCGTAATTTGAAACGATTGGTACGAGAAATCTGACCATCGGATTTTCCCAAAACCGCAACCGCTAGGTTCGCCTTGGAAATATCTTTCCAACGGCACCAACCTTGTAAAAATCCAACGGTTGGATTGTCTGGAATGTTTAATTCAAATCTGAAGAAAAACAGTGCCAGAATCGTTTATATTTATATATAAATATAAATATAATTAAATTAAATCGAATAACGACGCTGCAGTTCGAATTTCGAAACCGTAACTTCAAACGACTAGTGTGGAAGATCCGACCGTCGGATTTTCACGAAACTGGAACCGTTGGGTTCGCTTTGGGAATAGCTTCCCACTGATATAGACTTTGTAGAAATCCAGCGATTAGATTTTCCGATATGTGTAAAACAGCACCACTGCCATGGCACGACCTGAAACGTCGTTTAATTAAATAGGGCCATTTTTAAATAAATAAAAATGGCAAAAAATCATTATAAAATATTATAAGCAACATAGATTGGAAATAAACCAATTTGGCTTGATCTGTCTGATATTAGATGGTTGTATGTGTTTGACACGAAAATTATACTAAAGAACCAAAATGTGATTGCCGAATAATATAACCATGGAAAGAATTGATTTGAATTCTAATTACGTGAATTATTTGAAAAGGCCGAGCTAACCCTCATTTCAAATAATTGATCGAGCGATTCGAATTGGAAAATACAAAGATGATTCAAGACCGACGATCTTCGTATCGGTTGGATGGGCATTGCTGAGGTTCCTGACTGGAGTAGCTACCGTGAAGGAACAGAAGTAGTAGCCGTCTGAACGTATGTGTTGATTGTACGGGTATACGAGGAATTTGACGCCTCCGGTTTCGTTCAAACCCAGAACGGACTTGTAAATGGACTGTGTGTCTGACATTGGATTTTGTTCTATACTGATTGATCCCTATTAAATATATATCTGTTTGGCGGCGGAGAATTTATTCTTTTGCTTAACACCCTTCTCTGAGACGTACGAGCTCAAAGGTTATATATCGATAGAAATCAGTCGTATGGAGTGTATTGCCTATGTGGCTTGCCAAGATGCTGTGATCAAGGCTTCTGTTGCAAAGCAAAGTCTTATGGATGATGATCAAAGCACGGTCTACGTGGCCTGACTTTGTGTATAGCGTGGATTCGCGAGCCTCACATCTCGGTATGAGTTAAAAACGGGATACGGACCGCTGGGAGAGCACGATGTTTCTTTCTAGCTATGGTGGTGTCAGTGACCTACCAGCCCTGACATTTATATCTACTTTTCACCTTTGTGATTGTTGGAATGCGAGGCGCCTCGATTATAGGTCTGTAAGGACCGGGAAACGTGTGTTCAGGAATAATTAATCCTCAAACGTAAGAGAGGACCGGCCCAGCCGATCCAGGGGTTACCCAGAGTGTGTAGTCCTGAGGCATTTGCTAGAATGTCTCGAAGCGGAGAGGAGCTTGCCCCTTGCCTCGACTCATGACGGAAATCCAATTTCCAATACGAAATAACGGATTCGATTGTAACTTATGTATGGCGACATAGTGGCATGGGACGCTCATGTCGCCTATGATTGATATTTATGATGCTATTCGTTTTTGAAACATATATGCACTAGTAATAATACCAAATGATTTTGCTTTACACGTATCAAGCATATTTGGCCATTATAAGGTAAAACTCTATCCTCCGGCTTGCGTTGCATTGTATGATGGGACTTGAGTCTTATAATGGCTTCATTCTTTTTAAAAGCATTGCGTTGTTTTAAAGAATTTACTTTCTTTAAATGCACTAGCAATCACTGGAGTAAACCCGTTCCGCGAAAGTGGTGTGGTCCTATGATTTGCTTATTATTGTTGTTTAAACTGTTAAATAGATTTCTCATACCAGTCCCCATGACTGACTCGTTGTTTATTCCACTTTGCAAACGCGGGTGCCCTTATTTTCACACGAGGCCTAGTTCATAGGTGACAGGTTGTTTTGGCTCTGCACTGTTGCATAGAGTGCATTTTGGCTCATGGCGAGGCTGACTTCATAGAGATGACTTTGACATTTTCCGCCATTATTATACTTATATTATGATTCCGCCACAGGCGATGCAGACTGCTTTACTTTCAGTACTTATTATCGTATCTATATGTACCGCCTTCGGCGATGTAGACTGATACCCTTATTATGTCTCACTGCATGTATATATTCCACCTCTGGCGATGGTGACTGATCATTTTCCCTTTATTTACTAAGTTATATCCTTCGTTGTGCTATTCTGATGTTGTTACATGTTATGAATCCGCTGTCATATCCATGTAAAATTATTCTATTTATTGTTTCTGCTATTATCTGTTCTCTGCTATGATGATTGATGTGTTATATTCCAATGATTATCCTTAATACCGTCACACGGATTTTGGTATCGTCACACGTACTCTTCTGCGAGCAGAGGCAGCTGGGTGTGCTAATTTTAGACGCACCGCCACGACCATTTGTGGAGTGAAACGGAGGCTTACGATTTTGATGCTTTAAACTATCCCCCTATGATTTAGGCATTGAAAAAGACTAGCACACCACCCCCCACCCCCCATAGGGGGATGCCTTGCCCTGACCAATTTGGTGCCCGCAAGGATTTTTTCTTTACTTTTATCCATTTGTGGCTTGACCTGTCTTTGGTCATTTCAAGTTTGTGGGGATTTTCGTCTTTGCAATAGGGTAGATAACCATTCTTTTTCTTTCTAGAAGATTTTACCGAAGTAACTTCCTATGCCTTCTTTACATATCTTTGTAATTTTCCTTGGCTAAATAACTTGATGATCATTCCCTCTAAAACTGTACAATGGTTTGTTTCGAGTCCATTTACCATATGGTAGTAGCAATACGACCCTTCCCTCTTAGCTTCATTTTTGGTTTTCTTTGTTAACCATGGCCCAAAGATTAACTCGCGTCTAGTTAGGAAGTAGATACCCTCAATCGATGTTGTGAGCTCACAACCTTTTGGCAACCTTGACTCGAAAGTCCTCTTTCATTGTTGCATTTTGGCCCTTTTATTACTTGATTATGTTATTCCTTCCTTATTCCTAAACTTCCTTTTAACTGCCTTTTGGCATGGGGGTATATCTCTTTTAGGCCTTTTATTGGTAAGAGGAGTGGAAGCCTTCTCAACCTTTTGTTCGAATATGGTTCCTCTAGCCTGTGTTAGGATAGCTTCTTTGATATGGACAAAGGAGTTACATCTTTTCGTCGAGGGCTGATATAGGAAAAAAAATCAGAATCGGTCCTAAGTGGAAGGGGTTGATGCTCCATCGATCAGGGTCATAAGGTTCTACATCCTTCTTTTCCTCTTGGATATGCAGGGTTCCTAATTTGAACCTTTCGGTCGCCAATGGCTCGCCAATACTTTCCCCAACCATGGGAAACCCATTAGTAACTGGTAGAGATCTTTTATCCATAGTGTTCGCCTCTTCAAGGTTTAGTCCAATCCCGAACGGAACAACACAGGTGGATATGTGGAAAGGTTAACCAAAGGATCGGAGGTCCAAGCCCTATTTCTAGCGCCAGAATGTTAACGATATTTTTCGTCAACACCGGGGATAGGCCAATGGAGATGGTATTAAGGATGAAATACTAGGTTGTTTTGCCTTCGCGGGTTTGGGTTAGATCACCATCCCTAGGTATCAAGGCGTTTGAGTGAAGGATCACTAATCAACCCTTGGTAAAGAACTTAACGAATGGTGGAAAGGAATATTGCACCAAGTTTGCTGAAAGATCCAAGTTCAAAGGAAGGGTTTAAGCATATAGAAGGGGTGTTTCATCCGATATGCGGAAATATTTGGACAAGGATCCATGCATATGTAGGAAAAAAATAGTAAATTATAGCAACAACAACTAGAAATAGCATGATAAACTCACAGGAAAATACTATAAGTGTAGATCTTCTCTTTATTAATCTTCCATTTTGAGTACATGAACAGAATAGCAGAAATCCTCCAATTGGTCTAAGTACTAGGGTTTATTCTAGAGAAAAAGAGTATAAGAATCGGAACGAGGGCCCCCTTAAAATGTGACCCCTAGGGTCTTATTTATAGAAAAATCGGGGACCCTTCTGCTTCTGAGCCGTCGAGCCTGCAGATACTTCTGTTGGCCGCCTTTCTCCTTGGTTTCGGTTGCTTTAGCTCCCGGCCGCTTTTGCGTTGTGGATTATAGATTCCAGAGGGAAGGTCCCGGCCAGTTGAGGCTTCTTTGAGAATGATACGAATTCGTTGATGTAGTAGCTTTCCGGAGGGAAGGTCCAGGTAATTTGCTTATTGCTTATCAAGATGACCTTTTGGAGTTTATGCGGTAGATGTTTCGGAAGCTGGTTCCGGACAATCTTTCCGTACATTTGGCTTAGTGCTTGTTGTGTCTTTACCCCCTAGTGTATAGGCATTAAGTAGGCTAATGCCGGCAACCTTTGTGTCCTTTCAGGTTTCCGTTAGTGGAGTTCTTGCCTCTTTCGCTCTTAGCTTCTGACTCAGGTGGCTTTTCGCGATTGAACCCCCTGTCGGGTATGCCCCGTTGGGTAGACTGTGTCGGTATTTTGTAGACTTTGAGTTTCTTTCCCCTAAGAAGATGTCGGTCTGTGTAGCTTTTGGATCATTCCTTCATGCTTGTGTTCACTAGCTACCCCTTTACCGTTAGCTGGTTTCGGGGTTAATTTTGGTAGCAGCACTTTTCATTATTCCTTTTGGACTTACAAAGTACATGATATCACTTGTATCACTCATTTTCCTCTCTCATAACGATCTTCTATTTTTTTTTCTCTTTTTAGCTTTTGATTTCACTTGAATTCAAGGAGAAAACGGTGAGATCTCTTGATTTGTGATGATAGTTGTGTAGATCTTCAATCACTTGATCAATTAGGCTATTTTCATTAGTTCCATGGTGAATTTGTGTTGGATCTAAGATTTAGAGAGAATTAATGGAGATTCAGGATCACTTGAGTTGAGTTTGAGAGATTTCTAATGGAGTTTGGAGAAGATTTGATCACCTTGTTGTTAGAGGAAGATATATTGAGTTGGAGAAGCCATTAATGGAGCGTGGAGTGTTTGAGAGTGGTAGAGAAATGATTTGGACAGCCCTTCGGGGTAGAAAAATTGGTGCCTTGAATGGTGGAGAAGTGGGGTATTTATAGGTGAAGTTTAGGGGTAGTGGCAGAGTTGTAATTATGGTGTACAGGGTTTGGGTCGGTCATAAAAATATTTATGAAACTGCCACTGGTCTACTTTACAGCTGGCATGAACTTTGAGTCCGACCCATAATATTTATGAAAATGCCACTAGGTTAACTTTCCGACCAACCAGGAAATGATGCCGACCCATATATTGATCTTAAACTCAACCAACACCTTTATTTTGTTATCGACCAGTCTTATATTTTGGAGCCGACCCACTTTAGTTATTCTAGATCGACCCTGAAGCCTTTTGTAAAGTACTGACCCATATACATTCTCTATAGGACCGACCCGTTGTTTTACCACTTTGCCACCGTGTTATACTTGAAGCCGACCATATACATTTAAATGCGGATCCATCTCCACAGTTTGTGACTGTCCCATGATATACCTGCACATGTTTTGATTCATGCAAAAATGAAACAAGGGCACGTAACTGAAATTGCAACCAGGCCATCCCCATGCGTTGATATGTATGAGTCGACCCTGTCAGCAGCTTCATCATGACCGACCCATTGGTGAGAAGGATGACCGACCCATAGTGTTGAATTAGTGATCGAACCGTCCATATGTTATTTGTTTATGTGCCACTTAATGGTTCCAGAAGTTGACGTATATTCATAAATAGTGCAAATGACCTGATGCTTCATAAAGAGCTGACCTAACAACGAACCTAGTTGGCGATCCATATTACAACATATGTATGACGGTCTTTGTGAGCCACGTGGCACTGTCTAAGCACTAATATGATTATAGCCATCCAATGTTTTGCCGTGTGTAACTCATGAGCGTGGTGTAAATTGTATACTTCATAGCATGTCCACTCTTTTCATTTGTGCCACGTTGGTTCGCTTTACATGCCATTCACGTCAAGTAAAGGCTCACAACAGGTCTTTTTGTGAAACATCCCATGCTGATGTGGAGCACATGCCATGCACGTTAGGTATAAGCCATCCCATGATGATGTGGAGTTCTTCATTTTGAATCAGTCCATAGAAGCGGGGAGCAGACGGTCCATATGTATGAAATGGTATTCGGTCCATATCTATTAATCAGTTCGAGTCGTATTCATGAAGAGCATTCCGACCCATTAGAAAGTGACCGGTCTATTGTAATTATATGTCATCAACCGCTTTGTGACCGACCCATTTAATTATAATGTTGTCACCGTAGTTATTTTAAGGCCAACCCATGGCGTGTGGAAATTGCACCAACCCATTTGATGTCGACCGACCCATAGCTTCGATACCTACCGATCCATTATATTAAAATAACACCAATCCTTGACGCTGAAATGTTAACGATCTATTTCATGTGCATTTGATTGATTATTTATGAACCGTGTTTTTTAACAGGGTTAACATTTGCCCCTCGAAACTTGTATTTTTGCTTGTGAAAAATACGACCTTCGAAACGAATGTTTTTGTTAATATATTTTGTGTTAAATACACATGAATATATCGTAGATAAACGTTTAAGATAGATCAGAGTGTTTTTACTTGGATGTTCTTTTTACATCTGGACCAAAGCATGGCCTTCTTAGGTTGGTCTCTGCTCACTTCTTCCCTTCTCGGCTGAAGAAATTTTAATAATAAACTTGGATTCGAATTGCTTCATTCAACTTTTATCTTCTGGCATTTAAGCTTTGGGATTTGAGCATTCAAGCTTTTTTGCGTTGCATATGGAATTTGTATTTTTGACTCAAGTTTGGTTAAGTTTTTAGTGTCGAGAACTTAAAAGCTTATTGGTGATGATTTGAACTCAAACAAGCTCTTGAGTGCTATCCCCTGTTCTGTTCAAATTGGAGCTTCGATTTGAGTTTCTAAGGCTAGAGTGTCTGCAACTGTTGAATTGTAGATGAAT
This sequence comes from Allium sativum, assembly GCA_030737875.1. Classification (NCBI taxonomy): domain Eukaryota; kingdom Viridiplantae; phylum Streptophyta; class Magnoliopsida; order Asparagales; family Amaryllidaceae; genus Allium; species Allium sativum. The sequence goes on along the minus strand of CM060917.1, from coordinate 35,395,666 downwards.
CAGTCTTTGGTTATTCCTCGTTCTCTTAACAATTTGCTAGAAAGATGCCATTTTATGCTAACTCAGTATGTCTTTAATTAAGCATGCACTTATTTTGGCATTCTCGAATTTATTGCAGATTTGCCAGAGAAATAAGAATTTGCCCCTTGTCCATTTTTAGGTCGGCTACAGTAGCTTTATTGGATTCAGAATTTTGAATTTGAATAATCTTTGACACCATGGATCATCCTGGGGTGTATAAAATCTTGAATCTCCGTTTCACGTCGACTTGCCCCAGTGCTTAATTATCGCTCAATCTCCTTTTATATCTCTTATTGGAACTATTGACGGGTATTGGCTTCAATTCTTTGAGAAGTGTTATTGCTCTATTAGATTCGAACTATACCATATTCGCACAGTTGCCTTTTAAGCATCGCTTATATTCAGATCTGAAGCAAAATATCGTCGTGCTTTTTGAGTTATTTATGGTTGGAGCTTTGTAGACAAGGAAGTCCTTGCGCTAAGAGATTCTAATTGGGTTTCCCGGGTTGATCTTTATCGGTGCACTGAGTTTTATCGACATATCGAGTATATCGATTTTGCCGAATTTTTCAAATCCCCCAATTTTGAAGGCAAGTTCAAACCAAGTGTATCTGCTTCCTTGATGAGAGTATATTGGTTTTTTGCTTGTTGCAATGTCGTAATGGACCCGTGGTATTTTTCCCAGGCATTATTCAACTCTTATGTGGTTGTGTTGCCTCAGTACCGTAGGTTGTCACGAGCCGCAAGAGTTCGATATGATCAACTTGTCGAGTTTTCCTTGATTGTGGTTGATGCCCTAGAAGTTTCTACTTTGTTGGCTAAAGTTATTTAAACTTGCCAATCATGCGGAGCCTCTAAACTTGTCAATTCAATAGGAATTCTGACTTTACTGACTAGTTTGGTACTTCTACTTGGAGAAGTTTTTATATCTTTGTGCCCTCGCTCGGGAAGGTCTTTGAGTTTAGTGCCCCCGCTCGGGAAGGGTCTATACTTGTGCCCCCGCTCGGGGAGGATCTATATTTGGTGCCTCCGATAGTGGAGGACTTTTGGATTTAGTGCCCCTGCTCGGGGAGGTCCTTGGATTTAGTGCCCCAGCTCGGGGAGGTCTTTGGATTTAGTTCCTTCGCTCAGGGAGTTCTTTGGGTTTAGTGCCCCCACTTGGGGATGTCTTTGGATTTAGTGCTCCCTCGGGGAGGCCTTTGGGTTTAGTGCCCCCGCTCGGGGAGGTCTTTGGATTTAGTGCCCTGGCTCGGGGAGATCTTTGGGTTTAGTACCCCTGCTTGAGGAGGCCATTGGGTTTAGTGCCCCCACTCAGGGAGGTCTTTAGGTTTAGTGCCCCCGCTCGGGGTGGTCTTTTGGTTTAGTGCCCCCGCTCCGGGAGGTCTTTTGGTTTAGTGCCCCCGCTCGGGGAGATCTTTGGATTTAGTTCCCCCTCTCGCAGAGGTCTTTGCACTTCACTTGGGAAGCATTTGCTTTATTTGGGGGGGTTTCCTTATTGCATCGTTTCGCGGGGCTGGTGCCGGTTCCTTTTTTAGACGCTTGACTTGGCAGACTGTCTTAATTAAGGAACCAGGCCCCGGACTTCTCACTCGGGAAAATGCCCCTTCATCAGAAGTTACAACCCTCTCGTTTGTTTGTCATGGTGCTAGCTCGCTACTTGAATCTTTGTGACTCTTCCCGTTAACTTTTTAAGGTGGTGCTTTTCTATTTTTGCATGTTGATATTTACATCATTTGGCACTTGAACTAGTGTTGTTGGGGTCGCTATGTTTCGTCAGATCTTAAAGGAACAAGCACTCGACAGATGGCCTGCAATATAATATCATCTTTGAGCAAATTTTGATTTGTCAAAATACTTTTGCAAGTAGGATATTTATTCAGGCAGATATGCTCTTAGTCGCAGAGCTAATGTTCAGTACAGTGTTTGCAAAATATTACATACTGCTATATGAAGTTTGAATACAACATGAAGTTAAACATGAAGTAAAGCACGAAATAAAGTTGTGGCGATGAAGATCGCTTTTTCCGAGCCATTGAAATTAGAGCATCACTATTGTTCATTAGTTTATGACCGGCCTTGCATTAACATGTGTTGGAGTTTTGTTGCCTGGACCGGATTGACCATTTAATGTCTCTTTCCCCTGGGTAGTTGCAGAAGGATTTGTAGCTTGTGGATTTTCACATATTGCTGCAGTTTGTTCTTCCTAATCAACTCCTCGGTCAAATTCTTCAAGTGTCGGCATTCATTAGTATCATGCCCGGGTTGATTGTGAAAATAAAATAATTTTCCAGAATTCACAGCTCTCTTAGAGATATTCAGCGTCACTGGTCCTGGATAATGTTCCGCATCTTTGGTAGTGAGGTAAATGATCTCTGGAGGATTATTTAGAGGGGTGAACTCAGCGGGTGTAAAAAAGCGAGTATTTTTTCCATCTCGATTATATTTCCCATCATTTCCTCTCTTCTGACCTTCGGGATTCTTCTGATTGCATTGAGTAATAGTATTTTTGGGAGCTTCAAGAAGTGGGTTACTTTCAATAATCTCAAGAGGCACAGGATTATTGCCCACTCTCATATACTCTTCTGCTTTTTTATAGAATTTCTCGAGTGTGTTTGGTTTTTTCATTTTAATCCATCTACCAAATTCGTTCTTCTCATCTATGGCACCGATTAGAGACATTAAGATCATGCAGTGTTCGGGATTTCCTATTTCGGACAAAGCAACATTGAACCTCTTGAGGAAAGCTTTAACAGACTCTCATGGTTTCTGCTTCATTGATGTCAAAGAGATAACATCCTTAGCATTTGTAGCTTGCAACCTAAATTGTTCCTTGAATTTTAGAGTTAAATCGTCAAATCGGTCAACGGATTTTGGCGGCAGCCTTGTGAGCCTTGATGATGTCACGCCTTCTAGATAGAGAGGGAAGCACAAGCACTTGATCTCGCAAGTTGCTTTGGCTGCATTCATAAGCCATTCATATCTATACAGAAAGTGATTCCGATCAGAAGTCCCATTGTACGGAGGCAGAGTAGGATGAGTGAACTTTTTAGGGAACTCAGCTTTGGTGATTCTCTTCGTGAATGGATTTTTGCTGGGGGAGAAATCCCATTCCCGCTCACTATCATTGCAAAGTTGAATGGTGTGTGCGCTGCCCTTTAGAGTAAGGGGGAGCTTAGATCGTCTATGGGTACTATTCTGATACTATAGCATGATATTATTGGGAAAGAATGATTTGTAAATGAGTTAGAATCAAATGAGACGAATTACACTGAAATCGGATTGACAAACACGACGATATAAAGCTGGAATGGAATTTATTCGAGTTAGTGGGGATTTCGATTAAAATAAAATGATGTTTAATTTTAATCGAAATGATCACGTCAATGACAACTGAAAATCATGGTGAGTAAACTCACTCTCTAGATTTGTTTATAATTTATTATAAATGAATGTTCATTTAATATAATGTTTGTTGGTTGTTTGGATGCATTGATATATTATTATGGCTATTATGTATATATTAGTTATATTTAGGCTTGGTGGTTGTGGCTATTATATATATACATATATGTGTATATATATATAAATTGGATATGTCCCTCAGTACCATTAGTGGATGCCCGTAGTATCATTAGAGGATGATTTCCCTATGCGCCCCACAATATATATAGCGGATGACCTTTTATACCGCGATATCATACCTTGAAGCAGGATGGGTATTATTTATGTTGTCTAACATTTGTAGATGCAGGAAAACGGGTTGGTGGAATCCAACTAAATTTCTCAAAATTTATTATTGTTTGTTTTCATATTTATTATCATGTATGATGTGTTAGAAAACATGTGATTGATAATTCGGTGTTTTGGATGTTTGCATATCACGGGCCTTAAATATTGATATATAAAAATATCATAAAAAGATATTTTGAGATTTAAAAGGGAAAATCTATTTCTAAAATAGAATTTGAATTTCGAATGGGCTAGGAAATATTAACTTGTTTTGAATAAAAAAACAAGTAGTGAATTTATAAATGATGTTTCTAAATGAAATGGAACAAATTGGCATTGGATAAATTTGGGGATTTAAATTCAAATGTGAATTTAAAATGGGAATTGTGATTCGTTTTAAATAGGAAACGATGAAATTTATTTCGACATTTGGAATGTAAATTGAATTAGAATAAATCCATTTTGGATTTATGATTTGAATTTGTCTATGTCGAATTTATAAAAATAAATTGTTTGTAGTAAAGATAATAGAATTGTATTAGATATAAAATATAAAATTTGAAATTTGAAAAATAGATTCCACGTTTATATATATATATATCAGTTATAACAATAAAATATTCCAAGAATTTGGTTTCAAATCGATTTTGAAAAGGAAGCTTTTTTTATATATGAAACAAGGAAGTTAAAATTATAAAAGATGTTTATAAATGTAGGGAAGAAATTTTCATTAGATAATTTGGATGTTTAAGTTCAAATATGAATTTAAAAGTGAATTGGAAATTGTTGTTCCCTTTAAAAATCCGTGCATACATTGAGTTACAAAGAACTAAGCGGAAGATACGGAACGAACACCATCAGGGTCGGTCGTGCTCAATGTTATCTGAGGCACTTAAACGACTCATGAAAGGTAGGAAGCGACTATGGAGAACAAGATTCAAACATCAAATCCAAGACAAGTCAATTGCCCAACGCGATCGGGAATGATGGCAATATGTTATGAGTAGTGCAACTCAATAAAGATAAAGGTCGTATACCCTATAGAAGCCACCCACAACAATGGAAGACGCTTGACTTAATATCAATAGTTCGGTCGTACGTGTCAAAGCAAAGGTCAAGGTCGGGCATACATTTGACAACCGCTCATGGATTGCAACTCCTATCGCTCGTATGTTTTTACTAGTCGAACATCAACACTTTGGTCAGATATCACCTACCGGTCGGTCGTGCATCAGCTCTTAGAAAGAGCGCACTTACATCTCAAGTCGCAAGCCTTGGTCAGTCACCTCCAGACTAAAAGGATCATCGCCTGCTCGCGCAGATTCAGGCATAGCCACATCAGGGAAGTATGATCGTCCGCCCGCACGTCTCACAATCAAGCGAATCAGATAACTACTCATCGATTACCAGAAATAACCACACCCGAAGAACACCGACTAAAGTCACCCACTCAACTACTCAAAACGCTCGCTCTTATATAGTCGCTCGCACATGATAACTGGATACAACTATGAACAGCTAGCTACAGCTAGGCGATGGCATGTTTGTAACTAATGGGATGAACGACCCATAGCCTGCATATACAGACTTCGGATCATTTCCTGAAGAGAGCTCACCTATAAATACACCATGGCTGTCAGCGTAAAGGGGATCGAATCTTTTCAACCACAAAATGCTGCTAAATTCTATTCTTAGTCACTCCTAAAGCACTTGGAAGTAATGATCATCTTCTCCACTCGAAGTGCCATCACCCATTTGGCCATGGTGTCAAGCACAACCTTGTAACTAAGGGAAACAAAGACATCCTCCTTCTCAATCATTCATCCATCCTTCTCCTCTTCAAACTCTACCATTCTCTCATAAAATCCCAGGATTGAAATGTATGAATGAGAGTATATTGAGTGGATGTAGAGATGTATGAAAAAAGAGAGTTTATGTATTTTGTAATCCCCATTATAAGAATGCAAGCTATCTTCATAGTGGACGTATGCCTAATATAAGGTTGAACCACTGTAAATCTTGTCTCTATTTTATCTTCCTCGCATTTTCATTTTCAATTGTTATTAAGTACGGCTCCATTTATTTCCCTACCATATTCGTGAAGTACAATTTTAGTACCTTTGGTGTTTAAGCCATTTTTTGGTGAAAACAGAAATCGTTTCGAAAAGGGAACAATAATTTTTTTTCGGAATTAGGAATATAAACTGAATTTAGAAAAATCAAAGGAATTTATAAATGGATTCGATTATATCAGGTTTTTATAAAATAGTTTATTTCCAAGGAAATTGGAAGTTAAAATAGAAGTTGAGTTGTAAATGAAATTATAACTGAGTTAAATTGTCGAATGGAATTATTGACGATTTAGGATAATCAGATATTTTAAGTTAGATTTAGAAAATCGGTTTAAATTATATTTAAATATTAAAGAATGGAGTTGAAATTTATTAATAAACAAAGTTTAAACGTTAATATTTAAATTTAACTAAAACGAACTTGTCGTAGTGCAGTATTTCGTAATTTGACGTTTCGAACTTTAATTGAGTATATATAACTCAATATAAGTCGGAGTTCTTTGAAACAAGAATCGTGAAGACCAATTGAACAATAATTTTCCAATAGAAGGGAAAAATATGGATTTCGTCTTATAAATTTTGAGTTATGTCAAAAATCAAATTTCCATAAGAACAGTGCTATAATCTTTTGTAAACCATAATGGTTTTATTTAAAATAATAAAAAGATTTTAAGCAAATAAAATAAGATTTCCATTAGAAAAATCCAGACTTGAGTGATAAAATAAATATGAACTAAAGAGAAGTAAATGGACTGATTTTGAAAACAAAATCAGATACTTATTGTAAATAGAATTAACTAAGTAGAAAATAATTAGTTAATCGAGTTTTGTATCGAGTTTGACTTTGGATAAGTAAACTGGATTTGTGAATTCATATTTGAAGCCAAATATGAGGCTTGAATTGAAAATGGAATTCAATTGGTTTATAAGAAAGTTAAAAATATATTTGAACATGTTATGTTCAAATAAAAAGTGAAGTAGGAAAAAGAGCTAATTAGGAAACAAATTGGCGAATTGATTTAAAATAATTGGATAGAGTTGAAACAAAACGGGAATGTTTGGATATGTGTTAAGCAGGTTTGGAATGAAGTGTATGAAGAGATATAAATTGAATGCCCAACAAAAGAGGTACGTATTTAATTTAATATGAGATTTTATGAGCCTGTTTGGCAAGCCTCTTAGCTTTTTGATTTTCTTTTTGAATGGAAAGGGTCTAAAGAAGCGATTTGTAGTTGTACCGAGCGACCCGTACATAGGAGACGCTGGCAAAATTTTGCGGAAATTTAAGGAGATAGAAAAATTTAAGAAAAGTTTGATAACTAGAAATCGACTTATCAATTATGTATGAAATTTATTAAGAGAATAGACGTATAATGCATATTTTATTAGTAAAAAGGGAATTTATAAAATTAAATCTTGAGAGGTTGGAAGGAGAAACGTATACACGTTTTAAAGTGAAAAATGGTTTCACAGCAAACGTTTTGCGGATTGAAATGATTTTGTTGATAAGAAGTTAAATGAATGGATTTAAGAAAATTAGAATCTAACTAGAGATTAGTCGAGTTAGATGGCTTCTTGAGTGTCGATCTGATGTTGGTTTCGGCCTTCGGGGTTGTTACTTAGGGAGTTGTTCTCTTACTAGTTTACAGTCAGGGACTGATGAACAAGGAAGAATAGTGATTTGTGAATATATGGAAATGTTTTTCGAAGTTAAAAAGAGATATTTTCTGGAATATAGAAAATAAATAGTTATGATAGATGGAAATGTTTTTCCAAGAATTGTGAGAGGCTAAACGAGTTTGGAGAAATTTCTAGGTAAAGATATTGAAGAGAAACTGGGAAGTGATAAATTTAATTAAATAGAAATTCATTTAAAAAGGGTTTAGTATTGCTTGATGTTTGATCAGTCGATTTTCATTTGGAAATAGGATCATTGATTGATGGATGTTTTCCTTTGATAGTTAAATAACCGACAATCAAAGTTTTTGGACCATTTCCGTTATCAGTACGGAGAGATTATATGTTGTAGGTGTTGTACTTTGATAATGATATGTTTATATAGTTAAAGTTTTGTATTTCAAAAGTTGCTATATATATTATATTTTGTTTCGCTGCGATATGAGAATATATGTTTTTTTTTTGTCCTTCTTGTACCTTTTTCTTCTTTAACCCATAATGATTCCTATATCTATGCAATTTGGGTTGGACGTTTGGTATATTTAGTCAACTCAGATAGTACGGAAATTCGGGCCATTACAACAAATCAATAATACTGGAAGAGAAAGTACAGTAAAACATGTATATACGCAAGAGGTAAACGAGATGCCAAACAAGATAAAGGTAGATTAAATTTCTCATTCATATCCCAAGAGTCAAACTAACCGCACTACCTTTACTAGCATTAACATGACTAGGTGTTACCCTAATTAGTACCCATGTGATCGGCTCCCTATTACCCGAATATTCTGTGTCAGCCCTGGCAGTATGGTGTATCAGTCCCTAGCCTAACAACTTATTGAACATAACCATATTCGTAGGTGTTACTTGCGGCTTAGTTTACTGTAGTCGGAATCAAGCACGCTCATGACTCCACCGGAACGCGCCCTGTACAACCCCAAAACCTTTAACCTCTTATAATCAAGTTCAATAAAGCGTGCCCTGGCCCCTACCTAGTGCGGGGTCCCTACCGAGATGCCAACAGGAATACTGACTGATATGGGTTACACACAACTTGCCACAAGCCAACCCCTATACTTGTGTCCGTGTGTATCTAGGATTCAAGAGTCCCGACAATTTGAATAAAAAACTAGACTTGAGATCTCTTTTAGCTTATTATTTAACAGGTGTAACTTAGCAGGTTTAAGTTCAATAATAAGCCTGGTTGTAAAATTACATTTATCTAAATGTTATTAGTGTACGTGTAATGAACCAGGAGATTTTTGACCTTGAAAATTGAAACCAAACACCATGTCGACTAATCAAGCATCGAAAACACTGGATCATTATTAGGAAGAGATTAAAGGGTGAGATAAGAAAGAAAGAAATATTAGAATAGAAGAAGAAGAAGAATCAACATAACACAGAGTCTCACATCGCAGAGGAAAAAAATATAATATAGAAATAAATCTTTATAGAGCTTTAAATAAAAACTTACAATCACCAGAGTATGTCACACATCTGGACAGTTATAACAACATGTCCTCATATACAATCACACAATGGAATAATATCATACATCTTAACCCATCCAGCCCATCTCTTCATAGCATCCGATGACTTGAACCTGAAAAACCCGATCTAACCCGAGCACTACAAACGCCGGATGAGTCTGGTGAACCAAAGTGAGAAAAAAACACATTAAGTTTAAGGGTACCATCCAACTTGATTTTAAAGTCAAAATCTTCTTGAAAGAAAAGGATAATCGTAAGACCAAATCCACACATAAATACAGACAGTTTTTACCTTATGATAACCCAAAACGTTTTAGAAATCAATATCTTTTCTGATATTATAATATTGTCTAAATACAAATAAATATCAATCTACTAGAATGCTTGCATCTCATGCTCTACATACATAGTATACAATCAAAAACATGGGCGCTTATTGGAGAATGGATTTCCATGGCAAGGTGTAGGCAACCACCTTTCCGATAATGTACCCCCAAAGACGAATATATTGGGGTTTAACAAGAACATCTTGCAACCCATGATAAATATGACTGACCCCTCATTTTGCTTGAGAGTACCAAATATAGCATCTCTACGGTTGGTGGCCAGCCAACCGCCGAAAGAATACAAAAATAAAAAGGACAACGAAGGCATTTGATTTCTCCAGATTAGGTAATGATATACCCTAATGGGTGCGACCCACATAGTCATGCGACCTACCCGATTTTAACCATTTCCCGGTGGATGAGGCTTGAGATCGTACTTACTTTTTTGGACCATCTGGCCACCATCTACTTTGAATGCCACATTGTCAAATCCATCAAATCACTAATTGACATCCACAAACATATTTTGGGTATAAAAGAAGTGTCATTATTCACCACCAACTCGGTATATTTGTAAAAATCAACTTATGTGGTTTTTAGGATTTACTCTGTCAGACATTCGTCCATGAAAGTCATCTAGGAACAGATTGAACTGAAGGTGCTCTCCTACTGCATCCAATATAGGAATCACCCCATGGATCAGTAGCGAGAAGTCCTTGCAATCCATAGATTCCAACCATGATAGAATCACTGTATATCTCTGATTGCAAGACAGAGATTTTAAGTGATTCTTCCACTTTATGAAGATCCACGGTCTTCAATGCTCCATCTCGATCATCTGATATTTTCACATATTTGTACGTTCAGAATGGTTTTCGAATATAAATTCAATCCCGGTCTTTCGGTACTAACAATCGTATGGGCTAGATTTTGATAGTCGGTTATTTAACTATCAAATAAATTATCATGAGAATAAAATGAGCTCACTGATTCAGTACTTGGCATCATTTGGCCCTATGATTAAAAATAATTTAATGACTGCTTAATTAAAACTTCTAAATCTTTCAATATTATAAAATAGATATTTGCTTCTTATTTTTAATATACTAATGCCCTTAAAACCATTTCATTATAAACTTAGAAAAATAACCTATAACCATATTCAGTTACCACTTAACTCTTCTTTCAAAACATTTGCTACTTCATTTTTCATCATCTAAAAATTGGAAATCAGTTCAACTTATTATTCGTAAAACAATTTTACGAAACATCTTTTGTTTCATTACTTGAAAACAACCAATGCTTATTCTTATAGAATAAACTCATTCCAAAACTCCACTTTTCATTTTCTTTTATCTAGAAAATAGCATTATAATTTCACATAATCTCCTTTTATTTCTTTTACTTCGGGAATATCATTATATATGTTCTCAAATCTTCCCATTGCCATTGCTTTGGAAATCTCATTATATATTATCGAATCTTACAATTAATGTTGCATTGTATATTCCTCATATGGAAATAATAAATTACTTTTGACCTTTTTCCCATTACAATTGATATTATCCTTAGATAATCCTGAAGTCGTTCAATTTAGGGTATTTATTTACCTCTCAGACCTTGATCAACAACGGTCTTATCTTAAGATAGATACGAGTTGTAATTCAAAAACCGATATTCCATTCTAATATCAAAACAAATCCCATCTAACCATTTCACTTAAACCATGATTTTATAATCCGTCTCCTACTTTTAAAAATCTCCTTTTCAAATGCAACTATTATTTCTTAATTCATTAATTAAGAAATTTCTTACTAAAATGTCACCTTTTAAATTTTACTTTTTTAAACAATTCATTTTATAACTCGGATTTTTGTTCCAAAATCCTATTACTTACTTCTTTACCAAATTCACCTTTATAATCCCTTTCCTAAACCATTCAACTATTCCCCGCTTTGAATATCTTACTTTGATCCCATTAATTGCTCTAAATTCTACATTAATTTAAAATTAACGTTTTGACTTCTCATCACTTTTTATAAACTTTGTTAATATAACTGTGGTTTAATATAAACCCATTTTATCTCAATTTTCTTTTAATTAATTCAAATATCGAGTAAACATTTATTTTAAACTATCATATTCACTTAAAATTCCTTTTATAACCTTGCTATAAAAATTCGAGTTTTAATATAAAACCCGATCATGAACTCCTTTCACAATTCAATTGGATTTCATTTCAACTTCGAATACGTTTCAAATGAATTTCAGTTAAAAGTAATCTCCTAAATTATTATTAATTAAAATAATAATTTACTCCAATCATTTACTATAGTGGCAGTAGTTAACTTCTTCATTAACTAAAATAAATAGTAAATTTTTTTTTTAAAGAAAATTAAAACAAATATTCGTTAAACTAATTTATTAGATTAATTCAAACAAACTAATTTAATAATCAATTCCAGTTAACACGGTTGACTTAGTCAACCCAAACCCGGTTATCTCGTTAACTGTTTCCAATTAGTCCTTCCTTTAAATTAATTAATAATATAATTAATTTAAATAATTTCATTTAATTGTTTAATAAAAACAATTATCTGATTCTTAACTGTTAGGTTAGTTTCCTACTCTCTTGCTTATAAACCTGATTAACATCAGAATTTACTTTATAAAATAAATTAATAATTAATTACAAACTTAAATAATATATATTTATTTCCTTTTTAATAAACCTTTGTTCAAAATATTAGACTTAAGAAAAATCTATCTTCAGATATAAAATAAATTTTATAATTTCATTGTATTGGTTCACTTGATTGTAAATTACCGTTTATAAAACGATTGATCTATAGTCTGTATACTGCAAAATACTCAACCAATACTGCCCATTGGTTAAAACAAAACAAACGTTGAATTTCAGTTCAACGGTCAACAACCAAATCAATTATCCAGTCAGATTAGTTAAACAGTTCATATAATTGTAATGTGAAAATAAACAATAAATTTGAGGAATCCAGTTGGATGCCTCCAACCTGTTTTTCCCTGAATCCAGATATGTTATCTCAAATAATATTATTCAATTAAATAAACAGATATAATATTTTATTAACAATCAACAATAGCAATTCAAGCACCCATATTTAAATTCAATACGTTTATATTATTATAAATGTAACCAACAAGGTATGTTACCTTGTTTGGAAATAATCCATAAAATAACGATTAGATAAACGAACGTTTTTATCAACCAATTCACCCAATATATAAATAATATTCAGAAAACAACCAACAATTATCAATCATAGCACACAAATATTAAACCCGACTTATATAAATTATAAGTGGGATAACTAAGTGAGTTATGCTCACCTTAATCTCATCTGTTGCTGAAACGGTTCATTTTAATTAAATTAAACGGTTGTTTAATTGAATTAAAAACCCTCATAGCTACCAACTCTGACCAAACCAGCTTCATCTGTTACACTTATCGGTATGGTACCAACGTTCTTAGTTCATCTGATACCGTTACTGTAAGACAAGGATATAATTTCAATACGGTATTCACTTCATTTAAACTAATATTATTTATAATTAATAATGGTTTATTATACCCCCTCCCCCCCAATTCCCTTTTTGCCCTTACTTGAACATACACCTGAAAACCAGTTTCCAAATCCTTTCAGTAGTAACTACAATTTACAACATAAGCATAGCCATCAATGAGAATTTACCAACCAACGATTGGGCTTACTAAAAATAGAGGATCAGGCATTTTATATAAATTATCCACGCATGTTACTATATAATATTATAATTGGTGCACGTTATATAGGCTACATTAAAATAATATACCCACGAAATAGATTAGGAATGTTCTCACGTATTTAGCAAATTTGACGTGGTTCAGTACATAATATAGGTTTAGGCATGTTTAATAAATTATTTCCATTGCCTGTTAATCAAAACGTTAAGTATAGAACGCGTATATTATACATAATGGGCCACATTAAATTAATAATTAGGCAATATTATAATCGCTTCTTCTACCTACTATTCTAACTAGACTTCTTCATTCTCGTAACAACAGTTTCCCATGCGAGCCCATTCCTGAACCATACCCCAAGCCACCAACTACATCTGCCATCCTGCTGCCACAGTGCGTCACTACCGACCTTATCATCTCTTTCCCAAATAAACTTCCTTATACAAACTGCTTCAAGTAAACAGAGCAACTCACGTCACTTGTAACGACTTGGAAAATTCAACGCCCGAATTTCGACAATGATACATAAAACCCATGCTATTTGCCACCAAGTATCGAACGCTCCAAATAGTTATAAGAAAGAAATTTGAGGGTAAGATAAGAAAGAAAGAAATATTGGAATAGAAGAAATAAGAAGAAGAAACACATCAGGATCAGAGTCTCACATCGCAACAGAATAAAATATAATATAGAAATAAATCTTTATTAAGACTTTGAAATAAAACTTACAACGTACATCAGTTAATACAATCTAGACAGTTATAATTAATAATCTGTCCTCATATACAGCAGAATAAACACTAGTACATCTGAACTCCTCCAGCACGTCTTCTGAACTTCGTAGTGTCTAATAACCTAAACTTAAAAAAAAAGGTCTAACCTGAGCATTTCAAAACGCCGGATCAGTCTAGTGAACCAGAGTGATAAAAACTCGCTAAGTTTTAAGGGGAATCGTCCAACTTGATTTTAAAGTTCAATTTTTTCCGAAAGAAAACGATAATCGTAAGACCAAATCCATAGATTCCAACCACGACAGAACACGGTATATCTCAAGGGGCCAACCTGAGATTTTAAGTAGTCCTTCCATTTTATGAAGATCTACGGTCTTCAAATGCTCCATGTTGATCACCATCTAATATCTTCCATGATTACATATTTGATGGTCGGAATGGTTTTCGAATATAAATTCGATCCCGGTCTTTCCGTACCAACACTCGATAATTAGCCAGATTTGATAGTCGGTTATTTAACTATCTCATAAACGAACAATCATCCATAAAATAAAATACATCTACTGGTTCAGTATTTAGCATCACTTGGCCTTTTTACTAATTAACGAATAGTCAACTTAAAACTTCATATCTTCAATACTAGGATAACGTTTCCCTTTTCTTATTTAACATAAGAATATTCAATCATCATCTCTCCTGTAATGACCCGGGGGATTTGCGACCTTGTTTATCAACATAAACTCAATGTCGACTATCCAAGAATCGGAAATACCGGATAGTTAATAGAAAGAAGTTAGAGGGTGAGAATAGATAAGATAGAAAATTAGAATAGAAGAAGAAGAAGACAACTACAACATCAGAGTAACACGAACTTCACAGCGGAATGAATAAAATATACTATATAACATAACTTTGAAATACAAATCTGTACTTGAATATACATATCATTATCAAAGTACATCACTTACAACACAGTAGAAATAAACAATTGCTATAAAAAGCTGTTGAAGCCTCCTACTCCAAGCTCCATTTGGTGTATTTGTAAATCCTGACTACTTGACTACCCGTACAAAATTGGGTACCCAAGAGTTTAGGGAAAACAAAACAAAATAAACTTCGGGTCAGTCATGGAACTGGTATGAGCAAAATCATTTAAAACAGTTTGAGAAAATAAACATCTCATAAGACCACGCCGTATAACACGGAACGGGTTTTTCCCTTATGAGAATCCAAAACACTTGATTTAACATTCAAAAACCTTTTGAAAGGAACGATAATATTTATATCAAAATCATTTGATATTATAATAATGTCTATCAACCGCAATATAATAATCATCTAGCAGAATGCTTTCATCTCACATTACACATACATAATATATAATCAAAAACCGCGGGCGGTTATTGGGCAATGAATTCCAACTGGCAAGGTATGGGACCACCTTCCGACAATGTATCTCTAGAGAGGAATACACCGGGTTCAACAAGAACATCTTGTAATCCAGGCTAAACATGACCTGTCACTCATTTGCTTGAGTGTACCGAATGTATTATCATCAATGGTTGGGATCAGCAACCGTTTCCCGAAAGGGACAGCATCGAAACTGTGACAACCCCAAACTTCCACAAGTGAAAGCAGGAGAAATCATTTTTGGAATACAACATAAATACAATAAAACAGAACACAGATACAATATAGCAAAGGAAATTCATAGAGTAATAACATTATAGCAGCGGAAAAATATAATGTCATCAATCACAGAAAATCCACAGTCACAGAATCTAAGCTATTACAACAAGTTTGCAGGAAAGAAATAAGTTTGATGTCTAAAAAGAAAAGAAAAGATGCCATAGAAACAAAAGGTAAAAGTCTTCAAGCTCCCCGTCATCGCCTCTCCATGAAAGCTAATCCAAGGAAAATGATAAGTGGCTCCAAAGAAAAACTCCAAGCAAAGAAAGAACCTGTCTACTTGGCTGCCCGTGTAGAAGAGAGGGCACCCAAGTTTGCAAAAAGGTGAAACAAACTATGGGTCAGTCGTGGGACTGGTGTGAGAGTTCTTAACTACAGTAACTATTAAAAATAAGGCAAATCCAAAAGACCACGCCGCTAACGCGGAACGGGTTTACTCTAAGGGACTGCCGTGCATAATTTAAAGTGTCATAATAAATGATTAAATAAGTCGTCAACAACGCAATGTCTTTTGAAAAATGGAACCACCATAAGACTCAGGTCCCATCACACAATGCAACGCACACCAAGAGGATAGAGTTTTACCTTATGGTGGTTAAACATGCTAAATACGCCAAATACGAAACTAATACTATTATTAGTGTATATGAAAACATTTCCAAATAAATGTATTAATCCTAGGAAGCATAGGTACCATATATTATGCCTCCGTACTAGTAATACAATCAAATCCGTCGGGGTCGTATTGGAAATTTGGGTTTCCATCATGAGTCCAGGCTAGGGAGGACTCCTTACCGATTCGAGACACTCTAGTTAATGCCCCAGGATCCCCCGTAGTGAACCCTTGGAAAATGGCAGGGCCGGTCCTCACATACAGCTTAGAGGATTAGTTATTCCTAAGCACACGTTCCCCGGTCCTATAGGACCTATCCGAGGCGCCTCATTTCATCATCCTCCAAAAGTAAAATGACTACTAACTAGAAAGAAACGTGCTACTTTCCCTGCGTTCCCTTCCCCCTTTTTAGACTCTACCGGTTTGTGAGGCTCGTGAAGTCATGTTCTTCATACCACAAGGTTCTGCTTTTCAACAAGAAACCCTGATCATTACATCTTAGTATGCCACACCGTCACTCCATACCGTACTATTGATCTTCCGTCACTATATAAACGGGTGTTAAGTAGAGAATAAATTCTCTACCACCAATCGTTTATATATTAACTGAATATCAACAACATAATATTTTGTGGGGTACGATGTCAGACACACTATCCATTTATACCCATGCTCTAGGTCTGAACTAGGGTCAAACCCGTGAAATCAACACGTACGTTTGGGCAATTACCCCGACCCTTGAATTGGGAGCAAACCAATTCAGAGTCTTGATTGTTGTCCATTCGAGGGGAGATTTACGGTCTTCATGCGCCGTCTTCATACTTGAATTCTTGAAATCGTACGATCATTTGGAATGGGATTAACCCGGTCTTTCCAAATAATCTCGCATTCATATATTTTGAGAAAAACATATTTCATATCGTTATTTTATTTTATAACGTTTAGTTCTTGCCTTAATTATTTAACATAATTAATTCCTTATTTAACGATGCTTCAGGTCAAGGGCGACCTTGGCGCTGTTTTCAATCAATTTTGCTTTTCACTTTTCTCAAAATCTAACCGTTGGATTTTAGCGTAGCTTATATCGTTGGAAAGATTTTTCCAAGACGGTCCTAACGGTTTCAGTTTTGGGAAAATCCGACGGTCGGATCTTCCGGTATAATCGTTTAAAAGTTCGATTTCAAAACGCGAACTACTGCGCTCGATTCGTTATATTTTAATTATATATATATATAAATATATATAAATAATTCGTTTAACTTATCGTCCTTACATACAGCTTACATTTCTCTTATCTCCCACTTTCTACTTACATGATAATGTAGTTTAGGATTAGACGATAATAATTCTTTTATTTCATTATTGCTTATTTTTATATTTTATAATTTACATTTGAAAAATGTAAATTATAACATACCATTCCATTCATCTCTTTATATATTTCTTCATGAACAATTTCATTATGAATAATGAACACTTTCTTATGGAGTAAATTCCCTTTTATTATCCATAAAGAAAATGAATATGTTCTTACAATGCAAATTCTCTTTTTATTTTACATTATAAATAATGTATAAACTTCCTACGGTCAAGTTCTTTAAATCTTAACGTTATAAAATAGTGTAACTATCATACGGTGAAATTTTCCTTTTATTTAACATTGTGAATGATGTTAAATTTACATACACTTCATTTTCCTTTTTATAACATTGAAAATATATTATTAGAAAATATAGATTTCCCAATATCATTAGAAAATATAGATTTCCCAATATTATTTCTTTATCTTTTACATTAAAAATAATGTTAATTCTTTTCATACAGTTTCATTTCTTTTGCTTAACATTAAAAATAATGTTAATTCTTGCATATAGTTTCATTTCTCTTGCTTAACATTAAAAATAATGTTAATTCTTCCTACGGGGTGAATTCTCTTTTTATTTACATTATAAATAATGCTTATTATCTTACAATGCAAATTCTCTTTTAATAAACATTATAAATAATGTATATTTACATGACATGCATTTTCTATATTGTTGACATGACAAAATATTATTTTTCATACAATGCATGTCTTATTTTAACATAACAAAAATATTCTTTTACCTACAATGCATTTATTATTTTCTAACGTAACAAAATAATAGTTTCATACAATGCATTTCTATTTCTCTAACATGACAAAATAATATTTTATGCAATGCATTTCTATTTTTCTAACATGACGAAATAGTATTTTATGCAATGCATTTCTATTTTTCTAACATGACGAAATAGTATTTTATGCAATGCATTTCTATTTTTCTAACATGACAGAATAATATGTTCATACAATGCATTTATCTATTTTTCTAACATGACAAAATAATATTTTATGCAATGCATTTCTATTTCTCTAACATGACAAAATAATATTCATACAATGCATTTCTATTTCTCTAACATGACAAAATAATATTTTATGCAATGCATTTCTATTTCTCTAACGTGACAAAATAATATTTTATGCAATGCATTTCTATTTTTCTAACATGACGAAATAGTATTTTATGCAATGCATTTCTATTTTTCTAACATGACAGAATAATATGTTCATACAATGCATTTATCTATTTTTCTAACATGACAGAATAATATTTTCATACAATGCATTTATCTATTTTTCTAACATGACAAAATAATATTTTATGCAATGCATTTCTATTTCTCTAACGTGACAAAATAATATTTTATGCAATGCATTTCTATTTCTCTAACGTGACAAAATAATATTCATACAATGCATTTCTATTTTTCTAACATGACGAAATAGTATTTTATGCAATGCATTTCTATTTTTCTAACATGACAGAATAATATGTTCATACAATGCATTTATCTATTTTTCTAACATGACAGAATAATATTTTCATACAATGCATTTATCTATTTTTCTAACATGACAAAATAATATTTGCATACAATGCACTTCTATATAACGTTCTAACTTGACAAAATAATATGCATACAATGTATTTTCTATTTTTCTAACTTGACAAAAATAGCATGCTATGCATACAATGCATATTTTTTTCTATTTGATAACATGACAAAATATGCTATTTTTATATAGTGCCATCTTCTATTTTATATAATGGACAAAATATAGTTCATTAACATACTATGCTATTTTTATTTTTAATAATGAACAAAATATAGTTCATTAACATACGATGCTTTCTTCTTTTGATAATGAACAAAATATATTCACTTACATACGATGTTTTCTTATTTTGATAATGAACAAAATATATTCATTCAACATACGGTGCTTGCTTATTGTTACTAATGAACAAAATATTAGTTCATTACATATAGCGACTAATTCTATTTTTATTAACGAACAAAAAAGGTTCGTTTCACATAGCGACAAATTTTATTTTGTTAATGACACAAAATATAATTCTTTAACATATAGTGCTTTCTTATTTTATAAATGAACAAAATATAATCATTCACATATAACGACCAATTCTATTTTATAAATACACAATTTTGTTCATTCAACATACGGTGCTTGTATTCTATTATAACACAAATTTGTTCATTCAACATACGGTGCTAATTTTCTTATTTTGATATTGACAAAAGTGTCAATTTACATACGGTGTTCATTTTCTTATTTTGATATTGACAAAAGTGTCAATTTACATACGGTGTTCATTTTCTTATTTTGATATTGACAAAAGTGTCAATTTACATACGGTGTTCATTTTCTTATTTTGATATTGACAAAAGTGTCAATTTACATACGGTGTTCATTTTCTTATTTTGATATTGACAAAAGTGTCAATTTACATACGGTGTTCATTTTCTTATTTTGATATTGACAAAAATGTCAATTTACATACGGTGTTCATTTTCTTATTTTGATATTGACAAAAGTGTCAATTTACATACGGTGTTCATTTTCTTATTTTGATATTGACAAAAGTGTCAATTTACATACGGTGTTCATTTTCTTATTTTGATATTGACAAAAGTGTCAATTTACATACGGTGTTCATTTTCTTATTTTGATATTGACAAAAGTGTCAATTTACATACGGTGTTCATTTTCTTATTTTGATATTGACAAAAGTGTCAATTTACATACGGTGTTCATTTTCTTATTTTGATATTGACAAAAGTGTCAATTTACATACGGTGTTCATTTTCTTATTTTGATATTGACAAAAGTGTCAATTTACATACGGTGTTCATTTTCTTATTTTGATATTGACAAAAGTGTCAATTTACATACGGTGTTCATTTTCTTATTTTGATATATTAAAATGTTAATACAACATACAATGGACAATTTTAATATTTCATACTCTAACAAATCAACATACAGTGGGTTTTGTCCTATCATACATGTACAGATTAAGGTCATAGCACACACATAAGGTGTTCATGTCATAACAGATTCATACGGTTTATTTATTTAAATAAAAATCAAGTTCAGTGAATTCTCACCGAGATCTAATATTAGCCATCCTATTTTCGAACCATCATCATCAAATATGTCAAACCAAACAGATCTAGATTTATTTTACCATCACATCGATATTGAATAATTCATTACGACATAAATTTCAAATAATAAAAGAATAAAAACTCTCACCTTTGATTGGATAATAATAATAATAAATCCAATTAATTTTCAGAAGGCTCCAATCGGTCTCAGCAAACACTACTCGTCGTCACGGTCCTGTCGGATCTGAAATTTTCAGAATCGGGGTTCATATGCATAAGTTATTGATGTTTTAATTATACAGACCTTTAACAACTGCTGCAGCAACGCTTAAAAGCGTCGCAAAATCTGAAGCATACCTCAATTTCAGAATTTGTTCAAAACTTCAAATCCCGATAACTTTTGATTTACTGAACGGTTTTGGGTGCGGTTTTTTGGAGAATGACCGCCTTGGAGAGATCTTTGTACGGCCAGAAGAGGGTGGAGTTCGATCGAGCGTGGTGGGCCCGGCGTGGCTGCGACCGGCGGAACTTCGTGCTGACGTGGCGGGTGCGACAGTGGATGAGGTGGTTCGGGGTTGGTACCAAATCGAAGATCTCGAAAAGAGCTTCGAATCGGTATATGGTATGCTGAATTCCGTCGAGAGATGAGGGAGAAAAGTGAGTTTGAAAATTTGATGCTCTATGGGTTCGGCGGCTGTGTTTGAACGAAGAGGAAGAAGGAGTATACGTACTGTATACGGGTATATATACTAGTATTTAGGGTTTTATTTTAATTATTTAATTAATTATTTAATTCAAGAAAATACCGTTTCCACATACGACCTCCGATTCGCGCTCAACGACTGTCGAACTTAATGTTTTGACGTCTTCTGAACGCGATGGCACTATCGCCATGGCCTAATTCTGAAGTTACAGTATGGTTTTCTTTTATTTTCAAATAAATCTTTTATTTTAAATACAAACGTAAATATAATTTTGCCGGGGCCACATACGAAGTCAGAAAAATCCGGAAAAATTATTTTTGGCTTTCTTATGCCGATACGATCACAACAAAATTCGTTTCGTTCAATTCTGAGACTTTTTGAAAAATGGCTATTTTCAAGGCGAATATTTTTAATTTTAAAAATACATTTTTAAACAAATATTTTCTGAAACTCGAAACATATAAGTGTTTACTGTTTTTCAATGCAGAAACATCATTCTGAAACCAATGGAAGTGGTTTCGAGTTTAAATTCCTACATATGTGAAAAGTAGCATTTTTGTTCTATGCAAATTACCCACCGACCTTTCTAAAAATTGAATTAGCCATAACTTTTGATTTCCGCTATGAAATTTCGATTTTTCGGATTCGTTGGAAAGATATTTTTAAATAGATTCCAATATTTTTGGTTTCACTAAAATCCGTTAAATTTTGCATCCTGTATGGTTAGTCAAAGTTCAAGTTTGACTTTTCAAACTACCGCGCCATTTCTAGCTCTTTTTATATTTAAAATTAATTTATTCATTCTAACTTCGATTTGAACCAAATTTGTGATCCTTATTATTTAAAATAGATTATTTTAAATATCAAAACTCATTTAAAATCACTTAAAATAAATTTTAACTTGGCCCCAAAATTCAGGGTCGTTACAGTCTCCCCCACTTAAAAACTTTTCGTCCCCGAAAAGGAAAAAGAAAAATAGAAGAGGAAAAGAGGAAGAATAAACACAGAGAATGTTTTTAACAAAGATGGTACCGTCTATAACATCAGGCTTTCTACCGAAGAAGTTGGTCCTTTCGCTCCTTCGTAAACATGTGCCAATTGAGCATCGCCACTTCTCTTAGTCTTCTTCGAACGTATGATCAAGGAAAGAGTCAAAACAACTGAAATGGTGATTCTAAGAGATAGAAAAGATCG
Source organism: Allium sativum (assembly GCA_030737875.1). Classification (NCBI taxonomy): domain Eukaryota; kingdom Viridiplantae; phylum Streptophyta; class Magnoliopsida; order Asparagales; family Amaryllidaceae; genus Allium; species Allium sativum. The sequence continues at coordinate 35,373,154 of CM060917.1, read as the reverse complement.
AAGGATGAATGAAAAGATGACGATAAAATGACTGGCTATTATGTATCTCATGAACTGTTCGCCATAGAATATAGTGATTCTATGTAAACGAATTATTATAGATATGTTGTACTCCGCTTTGTAAACCAAAGCTCTGATACCAACTGTGACAGCCCCAAACTTCCACAAGTGAAAGCAGGAGAAATCATTTTTGGAATACAACATAAATACAATAAAACAGAACACAGATACAATATAGCAAAGGAAATTCATAGAGTAATAACATTATAGCAGCGGAAAAATATAATGTCATCAATCACAGAAAATCCACAGTCACAGAATCTAAGCTATTACAACAAGTTTGCAGGAAAGAAATAAGTTTGATGTCTAAAAAGAAAAGAAAAGATGCCATAGAAACAAAAGGTAAAAGTCTTCAAGCTCCCCGTCATCGCCTCTCCATGAAAGCTAATCCAAGGAAAATGATAAGTGGCTCCAAAGAAAAACTCCAAGCAAAGAAAGAACCTGTCTACTTGGCTGCCCGTGTAGAAGAGAGGGCACCCAAGTTTGCAAAAAGGTGAAACAAACTATGGGTCAGTCGTGGGACTGGTGTGAGAGTTCTTAACTACAGTAACTATTAAAAATAAGGCAAATCCAAAAGACCACGCCGCTAACGCGGAACGGGTTTACTCTAAGGGACTGCCGTGCATAATTTAAAGTGTCATAATAAATGATTAAATAAGTCGTCAACAACGCAATGTCTTTTGAAAAATGGAACCACCATAAGACTCAGGTCCCATCACACAATGCAACGCACACCAAGAGGATAGAGTTTTACCTTATGGTGGTTAAACATGCTAAATACGCCAAATACGAAACTAATACTATTATTAGTGTATATGAAAACATTTCCAAATAAATGTATTAATCCTAGGAAGCATAGGTACCATATATTATGCCTCCGTACTAGTAATACAATCAAATCCGTCGGGGTCGTATTGGAAATTTGGGTTTCCATCATGAGTCCAGGCTAGGGAGGACTCCTTACCGATTCGAGACACTCTAGTTAATGCCCCAGGATCCCCCGCAGTGAACCCTTGGAAAATGGCAGGGCCGGTCCTCACATACAGCTTAGAGGATTAGTTATTCCTAAGCACACGTTCCCCGGTCCTATAGGACCTATCCGAGGCGCCTCATTTCATCATCCTCCAAAAGTAAAATGACTACTAACTAGAAAGAAACGTGCTACTTTCCCTGCGTTCCCTTCCCCCTTTTTAGACTCTACCGGTTTGTGAGGCTCGTGAAGTCATGTTCTTCATACCACAAGGTTCTGCTTTTCAACAAGAAACCCTGATCATTACATCTTAGTATGCCACACCGTCACTCCATACCGTACTATTGATCTTCCGTCACTATATAAACGGGTGTTAAGTAGAGAATAAATTCTCTACCACCAATCGTTTATATATTAACTGAATATCAACAACATAATATTTTGTGGGGTACGATGTCAGACACACTATCCATTTATACCCATGCTCTAGGTCTGAACTAGGGTCAAACCCGTGAAATCAACACGTACGTTTGGGCAATTACCCCGACCCTTGAATTGGGAGCAAACCAATTCAGAGTCTTGATTGTTGTCCATTCGAGGGGAGATTTACGGTCTTCATGCGCCGTCTTCATACTTGAATTCTTGAAATCGTACGATCATTTGGAATGGGATTAACCCGGTCTTTCCAAATAATCTCGCATTCATATATTTTGAGAAAAACATATTTCATATCGTTATTTTATTTTATAACGTTTAGTTCTTGCCTTAATTATTTAACATAATTAATTCCTTATTTAACGATGCTTCAGGTCAAGGGCGACCTTGGCGCTGTTTTCAATCAATTTTGCTTTTCACTTTTCTCAAAATCTAACCGTTGGATTTTAGCGTAGCTTATATCGTTGGAAAGATTTTTCCAAGACGGTCCTAACGGTTTCAGTTTTGGGAAAATCCGACGGTCGGATCTTCCGGTATAATCGTTTAAAAGTTCGATTTCAAAACGCGAACTACTGCGCTCGATTCGTTATATTTTAATTATATATATATATAAATATATATAAATAATTCGTTTAACTTATCGTCCTTACATACAGCTTACATTTCTCTTATCTCCCACTTTCTACTTACATGATAATGTAGTTTAGGATTAGACGATAATAATTCTTTTATTTCATTATTGCTTATTTTTATATTTTATAATTTACATTTGAAAAATGTAAATTATAACATACCATTCCATTCATCTCTTTATATATTTCTTCATGAACAATTTCATTATGAATAATGAACACTTTCTTATGGAGTAAATTCCCTTTTATTATCCATAAAGAAAATGAATATGTTCTTACAATGCAAATTCTCTTTTTATTTTACATTATAAATAATGTATAAACTTCCTACGGTCAAGTTCTTTAAATCTTAACGTTATAAAATAGTGTAACTATCATACGGTGAAATTTTCCTTTTATTTAACATTGTGAATGATGTTAAATTTACATACACTTCATTTTCCTTTTTATAACATTGAAAATATATTATTAGAAAATATAGATTTCCCAATATCATTAGAAAATATAGATTTCCCAATATTATTTCTTTATCTTTTACATTAAAAATAATGTTAATTCTTTTCATACAGTTTCATTTCTTTTGCTTAACATTAAAAATAATGTTAATTCTTGCATATAGTTTCATTTCTCTTGCTTAACATTAAAAATAATGTTAATTCTTCCTACGGGGTGAATTCTCTTTTTATTTACATTATAAATAATGCTTATTATCTTACAATGCAAATTCTCTTTTAATAAACATTATAAATAATGTATATTTACATGACATGCATTTTCTATATTGTTGACATGACAAAATATTATTTTTCATACAATGCATGTCTTATTTTAACATAACAAAAATATTCTTTTACCTACAATGCATTTATTATTTTCTAACGTAACAAAATAATAGTTTCATACAATGCATTTCTATTTCTCTAACATGACAAAATAATATTTTATGCAATGCATTTCTATTTTTCTAACATGACGAAATAGTATTTTATGCAATGCATTTCTATTTTTCTAACATGACGAAATAGTATTTTATGCAATGCATTTCTATTTTTCTAACATGACAGAATAATATGTTCATACAATGCATTTATCTATTTTTCTAACATGACAAAATAATATTTTATGCAATGCATTTCTATTTCTCTAACATGACAAAATAATATTCATACAATGCATTTCTATTTCTCTAACATGACAAAATAATATTTTATGCAATGCATTTCTATTTCTCTAACGTGACAAAATAATATTTTATGCAATGCATTTCTATTTTTCTAACATGACGAAATAGTATTTTATGCAATGCATTTCTATTTTTCTAACATGACATAATAATATGTTCATACAATGCATTTATCTATTTTTCTAACATGACAGAATAATATTTTCATACAATCCATTTATCTATTTTTCTAACATGACAAAATAATATTTTATGCAATGCATTTCTATTTCTCTAACGTGACAAAATAATATTTTATGCAATGCATTTCTATTTCTCTAACGTGACAAAATAATATTCATACAATGCATTTCTATTTTTCTAACATGACGAAATAGTATTTTATGCAATGCATTTCTATTTTTCTAACATGACAGAATAATATGTTCATACAATGCATTTATCTATTTTTCTAACATGACAGAATAATATTTTCATACAATGCATTTATCTATTTTTCTAACATGACAAAATAATATTTGCATACAATGCACTTCTATATAACGTTCTAACTTGACAAAATAATATGCATACAATGTATTTTCTATTTTTCTAACTTGACAAAAATAGCATGCTATGCATACAATGCATATTTTTTTCTATTTGATAACATGACAAAATATGCTATTTTTATATAGTGCCATCTTCTATTTTATATAATGGACAAAATATAGTTCATTAACATACTATGCTATTTTTATTTTTAATAATGAACAAAATATAGTTCATTAACATACGATGCTTTCTTCTTTTGATAATGAACAAAATATATTCACTTACATACGATGTTTTCTTATTTTGATAATGAACAAAATATATTCATTCAACATACGGTGCTTGCTTATTGTTACTAATGAACAAAATATTAGTTCATTACATATAGCGACTAATTCTATTTTTATTAACGAACAAAAAAGGTTCGTTTCACATAGCGACAAATTTTATTTTGTTAATGACACAAAATATAATTCTTTAACATATAGTGCTTTCTTATTTTATAAATGAACAAAATATAATCATTCACATATAACGACCAATTCTATTTTATAAATACACAATTTTGTTCATTCAACATACGGTGCTTGTATTCTATTATAACACAAATTTGTTCATTCAACATACGGTGCTAATTTTCTTATTTTGATATTGACAAAAGTGTCAATTTACATACGGTGTTCATTTTCTTATTTTGATATTGACAAAAGTGTCAATTTACATACGGTGTTCATTTTCTTATTTTGATATTGACAAAAGTGTCAATTTACATACGGTGTTCATTTTCTTATTTTGATATTGACAAAAGTGTCAATTTACATACGGTGTTCATTTTCTTATTTTGATATTGACAAAAGTGTCAATTTACATACGGTGTTCATTTTCTTATTTTGATATTGACAAAAATGTCAATTTACATACGGTGTTCATTTTCTTATTTTGATATTGACAAAAGTGTCAATTTACATACGGTGTTCATTTTCTTATTTTGATATTGACAAAAGTGTCAATTTACATACGGTGTTCATTTTCTTATTTTGATATTGACAAAAGTGTCAATTTACATACGGTGTTCATTTTCTTATTTTGATATTGACAAAAGTGTCAATTTACATACGGTGTTCATTTTCTTATTTTGATATTGACAAAAGTGTCAATTTACATACGGTGTTCATTTTCTTATTTTGATATTGACAAAAGTGTCAATTTACATACGGTGTTCATTTTCTTATTTTGATATTGACAAAAGTGTCAATTTACATACGGTGTTCATTTTCTTATTTTGATATTGACAAAAGTGTCAATTTACATACGGTGTTCATTTTCTTATTTTGATATATTAAAATGTTAATACAACATACAATGGACAATTTTAATATTTCATACTCTAACAAATCAACATACAGTGGGTTTTGTCCTATCATACATGTACAGATTAAGGTCATAGCACACACATAAGGTGTTCATGTCATAACAGATTCATACGGTTTATTTATTTAAATAAAAATCAAGTTCAGTGAATTCTCACCGAGATCTAATATTAGCCATCCTATTTTTGAACCATCATCATCAAATATGTCAAACCAAACAGATCTAGATTTATTTTACCATCACATCGATATTGAATAATTCATTACGACATAAATTTCAAATAATAAAAGAATAAAAACTCTCACCTTTGATTGGATAATAATAATAATAAATCCAATTAATTTTCAGAAGGCTCCAATCGGTCTCAGCAAACACTACTCGTCGTCACGGTCCTGTCGGATCTGAAATTTTCAGAATCGGGGTTCATATGCATAAGTTATTGATGTTTTAATTATACAGACCTTTAACAACTGCTGCAGCAACGCTTAAAAGCGTCGCAAAATCTGAAGCATACCTCAATTTCAGAATTTGTTCAAAACTTCAAATCCCGATAACTTTTGATTTACTGAACGGTTTTGGGTGCGGTTTTTTGGAGAATGACCGCCTTGGAGAGATCTTTGTACGGCCAGAAGAGGGTGGAGTTCGATCGAGCGTGGTGGGCCCGGCGTGGCTGCGACCGGCGGAACTTCGTGCTGACGTGGCGGGTGCGACAGTGGATGAGGTGGTTCGGGGTTGGTACCAAATCGAAGATCTCGAAAAGTGCTTCGAATCGGTATATGGTATGCTGAATTCCGTCGAGAGATGAGGGAGAAAAGTGAGTTTGAAAATTTGATGCTCTATGGGTTCGGCGGCTGTGTTTGAACGAAGAGGAAGAAGGAGTATACGTACTGTATACGGGTATATATACTAGTATTTAGGGTTTTATTTTAATTATTTAATTAATTATTTAATTCAAGAAAATACCGTTTCCACATACGACCTCCGATTCGCGCTCAACGACTGTCGAACTTAATGTTTTGACGTCTTCTGAACGCGATGGCACTATCGCCATGGCCTAATTCTGAAGTTACAGTATGGTTTTCTTTTATTTTCAAATAAATCTTTTATTTTAAATACAAACGTAAATATAATTTTGTCGGGGCCACATACGAAGTCAGAAAAATCCGGAAAAATTATTTTTGGCTTTCTTATGCCGATACGATCACAACAAAATTCGTTTCGTTCAATTCTGAGACTTTTTGAAAAATGGCTATTTTCAAGGCGAATATTTTTAATTTTAAAAATACATTTTTAAACAAATATTTTCTGAAACTCGAAACATATAAGTGTTTACTGTTTTTCAATGCAGAAACGTCATTCTGAAACCAATGGAAGTGGTTTCGAGTTCAAATTCCTACATATGTGAAAAGTAGCATTTTTGTTCTATGCAAATTACCCACCGACCTTTCTAAAAATTGAATTAGCCATAACTTTTGATTTCCGCTATGAAATTTCGATTTTTCGGATTCGTTGGAAAGATATTTTTAAATAGATTCCAATATTTTTGGTTTCACTAAAATCCGTTAAATTTTGCATCCTGTATGGTTAGTCAAAGTTCAAGTTTGACTTTTCAAACTACCGCGCCATTTCTAGCTCTTTTTATATTTAAAATTAATTTATTCATTCTAACTTCGATTTGAACCAAATTTGTGATCCTTATTATTTAAAATAGATTATTTTAAATATCAAAACTCATTTAAAATCACTTAAAATAAATTTTAACTTGGCCCCAAAATTCAGGGTCGTTACAGAAACAAAATAAAGAAGAAGATGGAATTTCTCCAGATCAGGTGACAATACACCCTAATTGGTAGCTAACCACTAAGCCATGCGACCTACCCGATTTTATACCATTTCTCGATTGTGAGGCTAGAGGCCATAACATATCCTTTTACAAAGCATGCCTTTCTTCACTTTGAATGTCACATAGTCATACCCGCCAAATCACAAATTGATTTCCCCATAAATACCATGGGTATACAGCTAAAAGAAACGAATTTCTCCACCACCAAACGTAAATACGTTTGAAGAGATCAACTTATGCGATCTATTAAATATACTCTGTCAGACATTCTTCCATACAGGTTGTCCTGGGACTGGACAGACCGAAGGTACTATTTTGTAAATCAATCTTAGGAAATTTCTACCTAGGATTTACTGAACAGCCCTTGCATAACTCCGTCTTCAATTATCTTCATCATATTTGATTCGCAATGCTAATGACATATGGAGTGGTTTTCAGATAATATATCTGATCCCGGTCTCTCCGTGTTGACAACGGAAATGGTCAAAATATTTGATAGTCGGTGATTTAACTATCAAAGGAAAACATGTGTACAAACAACGGTCGTATTCCCAAATGGAAATCTTACCGATCAATTATCATTTCATTTCCCAATTTCCCATTTATCGTTTCCATATATTCATAAATTCCTTATTTTCTAAAATTAGAAAATATACGTTATTAACTTTCGAAAACGTTTCCATTTCTGATTCACGCATCAGTATCTTCCCACCTCTATCAGTCTCTAACTGTAAACTAGTAAGAGAACAATTTCCCAAGTATAAACCCCGAAGGCCGAAACCAACATCAGATCGATACCCAGAAAGCCATTCAACTTAACTAATTTCCAGTCAGTTTCTAATTTCAGTAATTCCATTTAAATTCCTAATTCAAACCCCAAATTCGTTTATAATATTTTATTTGCAAAATATTAACTTTAATCTAATTTTTCACATAGAATGTGAATAACATGTCTATATATAATCAAACAGTTTGATTTCGTATTTTAAAAACAATATCTCAATTCCAAATTGTATTTATATTTTTTTTGTAGAATTATTCATACAAATCTCCTTTTTATTTCTAACACTTAAATCTCATTTATAATTCCCCTTATATAATTCTATTTATTCTATATAAATCCTTTTATATAATTCTATTTATTTTATATAAACCCTTTTATATAATCCTATTCATTTTATATAAATCCTTTTATATAATCCTATTCATTTTATATAAATCCTTTTATATAATTCTATTTATTTTATATATAAATATTTCATTTTCAATATTCACTTTGAAAATTTCCTTTTTACATTCCAATATTTCATATGGTATTTAAAATACCAAATAACATGACCAGTGTCATGATAATCAATCATAGATTTTATATCACATCATATATCACAATATATGAAAACAAACAGTATTATAATATTGAGGAATCCAATTAGATCCCACCAACCTGTCTCCTTGCATTCACAGATGTTAAACAATATAATTAACATCAATTTCATTTCTATATGAAATATTCTGATAAACAGAATCAATATAAAATTAACGATTATATGTATATAACTCTATCTATAATTTCAGCCAATTAATTAACAGTTCAACCAACAATCAACACACAGAAATCAATCAACATTTTTCAATACTAGATTATATTTATAAAATATAAACTGTACAGAGTTAATGATATTTACTCACATTGGACGATCATCGTTAAATAACGATAACTGTCGGTTGATTCAGACAGACAATTTATTTCGCTATAAATTGTAATGAGCTCCAATTCACTCCCAGTCAGTTCCATTGTGTAGCCTTATTCCATATGATCCCTACGATTCTAACCATTCGTTAATCAAGCACTGTATGGCCAAGATATTATAAATACAAGTTAATACATTATTTAGATTTAAATTAAACCAATATATTTTGTTTTAATTCATTGGGCCTTTACCTTTTTAAACATCGTCCCACTAAAACAAATCGGACCCGCCCCTCTTACTTGCTTTCTTCCCCGAAGCATCAACAGGATGTCACACCTATAAACCAAGTCTACACCCTTTGATCCACTGTTCACCATCATCACTTCACCGAAGTCAAAACAAATATAGCCAAACTTTCCCTCCTTACATCCTCTTTCTTCCCAACTTGTAGGGTTGAACTCGAACCACCCATTCTTAACTCACATGTGAACTCTTCTCCCTCCTATTGTATGATTTACACTCCCTGTAGCATGTCATTTCCCCAACTTTGAACCACTCGTACTCCTAGTACAAACTGTCAAGTTCAAAAAGAACTCTACAAAAATTCATCTCGTTTAACTCTCTTTGATTCCACCACAAACATCTGAAGCTCGACACCCCCATGAGCGTTTCCTCGCACAACAGTTTTTCCGTGTTACAAGAAAAAAACATCGACACTTCTTATCATGGATTTTCCCAAATTTTGCCAAGAAAACCCCATTCGATCTCAAGAACTCAAAAACAACGACCGCTGCTTCATTAGATGACTCAAACTCCTAAATTACTAAACCCTAGCCTCCCAGTGTGATAAAACAGCGAACAAAATGATGGTCGAACCCCATAAACTTTACACTGGCTTAAAAAGGATAAGCTTAGGAATTGAAATACATATATTTAGAAATTTTTAGATTTTTCTAGGATTTGATAATGAAATTTGAAGTAATGGATTTTAATTTAGGAAGAATAACTGACGGCGTAGAAAGCATTGACTAAGGAATGAATTTTTCCTAGGTTATAAAATCTTAAGCAGTATTTATAGGTAAATTATAATATTTTTATATTTATTATTATATTTATTTATAAGCAACCGCTATATTTATTTGTTGTTAAAAATTCCTATGATCACATACAATATCCAAAATTCATAAAAATGGGCATTCAACTACAGTTTGACATTACGGACCCAACGAAACATGTTTCGTCGAATTCCGAATCCGTTTGCTCACACAGCGTATTTTTAAAGTCAAATAATTGACTATTTTTCATGCTAAAATCCCGTATGGCCACGTATCGACTCCAAAAATTACGGAAATTAAAATCTAACAATAATTTAATATTCCGGATCCAACAAAATAAGTTTCGTCGAAAACGGAGGTCGTTTGTAAAAATGGCTATTTTTAAAGCTCTAAATAACCCATTTAAATATTAATATATTTAAAAATAATTATATTTAATATTAATAAATTAATATTATCGTATATATTCACATAGAATATATTACAGCTCCAAAATATTCCTATCTGAATTTATAACTCGACATTTCAAATCCAGATTAAATCAGTATTCAATTTATACTGAAAATCCATTTATAGTATAAATAAATCGTTATAAATTATAAAGGAATTCCATAGCGACTTTTCGAAAATTTTATTTGGACATAACTCACAACCTACATGACGAAATCTCGATTTTTCTCTTCCATTAGAAAAATATAGTTCATCAGCTCCGAACGTTTCTTGTTTCACATAAATCCGATTTAAAACGGATTCTGTATATTCGTTTAAAGTTCGAATTGCCAAATTACGAACTGCCACGCCATTTCGAACTCGATTATAATTATAATATAATTATACGTTCAAACTTCGTTTATTATATATATTCGTTATTGTAATTCAACTCTAAACTGAGTAATATCCTATAACTGATCTAATTCACATAATATTGTGAATTCCACTATTTCTGACTATTTCGAAAATTAAATATACTATTCTATTATTTATATTAATTAAATATTCAAAGTTATTTAATTCATTTAAAATTACCAAACCATTATTTAAATAATTAAATAAATAAATTATTAACTGTTAAAAATATGGGTCGTTACATCTCCATTAGCTCCAATTTAAACTAGTAAGTGAATAAATCTCTAAATATCCACCTCAAAGGCCGAAATCAACATCAGATTGACACCTTTAAAGTTATTCAACTCAACTAATGTACAACAAGTTCTAATTTCTTTTAAACTATATCACCTTCCTTATCGTACTCAATATTTAAAAAAAAACATTATAAATAAACCTTGATTCAAATATAAACCAAATACTACATAAAAACTTTATTTAAAACTTACGTCAAAAATATATTTTGGTCATACATTAATAAACTACATCTCTTGTTTTAAAATCCAGGATTTTAAATCGACTTCTTATCTTGATTTGCCCAACCAACTTTTTTTTGAAAGGCATTTAAAATTTTATTCACAACAGAATCCAATTACAATGTAACAATATCTCTACACTCACTCATCACTTATGCCACAACTTTACAACCAAAACAAAGCACACCAATCTCTCAATATACACAGTATTGAGGAAAACAAAAACATATACAAGGAGAAACAGAAAAAAAACTCAACACAACTTGCACCTATCTCATTTACCTCCTCAGCAATATATTTCTACAAATCTGTACATATTGTACTCCATCAAATGAAAGGCTTTAGCCAACATAACCATCCAAGCAGCGTAGTAATGAAACCATAGATTGCCCTATGTACAAATAACACCAATATCAAAACTGATTGAAGGCAAAAGGATAACATCCAAACCCGCAACCACCAAAATCTCCAACAACCAAACTAGAACAACCTGCAAGCCTAAATTGGATTCCTCCTTGTGTGTCTCTTACCCGACTTCAACCCACTGCTAAGAGGCATCACTTCCTCAGGTCTGAAATCTAAACCCTCATCCATATCAGAACCTTCATCAGTATCCTACCAAAATTTCCCTTTCAACGTCCTATTCTTCGACTTGGATGAGGTAATAGAGCTGGTAGGCTTTACAGATGGTAATAGAGCAGGACTGACTGAAGGAAAAGTAAGACCACAGCCAGAGACTTGATTAGCAGAAGCAGAGTTACAAGGTGAAGGAAGTTGAACATGTGAAAGGGGATTCAAATTAGCATAAGGAGAAGACTTAGAAATACTCCCCCTGATGTCATATGAGGAAGTCATATTAGCACTATACGATGATGAGAAAAATTTGGTAGCCGTAGAATAAGAATTATTATTCAACAATGAACTAGTAACTGATTTAGATGTAGAGACCGACGAACTAGTGTTAGCAGTAGAGGAGATATTCATAGCTTCAACATTTTCAACAAATAGATCACCAAAGAAAGATTTAGAACCGGGTGTAACCATAGAGGACTTATCCTTATTCAATCTCCCAACATTGTGATCAGATAAATCACTCTTTCCAGGAATATTAACATTCAAACCATTTTTATCTCCAGAAATATCCTTATTCACATTGATACCCATATTTATATCCTCACCAGACTTATCCTTTTCTCCATAACTAGGATCATTATTATTAACCGGAATGTTATCACCTTTATCAATACCAACATTACAATCAATAGCTTCTGAATTTAAAACATCAAAAGGATTAGTGTTATCATCCATCACATTAGTAGAAGGGTTAGAGCAACCATTCTCCACATTTGCAGAGCCTACTTTCTTTCCTATAAGACTTTGCTCATTCTTCCTCATCCAAACTTTCTTAGATTTTACTGTATTCCATTCATTACTCTATGGCCTAGAAAAATCCTTTTGACTAAAATTACCATTAAAACCATAACTTCTACCCTGCTGGTCCACAAAGTTATCTGTATCCTTCTCATTATTATCCATCCCTGAACTAGAAATAAACTCACATCTACTAGTTTCATGCCCAAAAACCTTACAAATAGTGCAAATACAAGGCCTCCAATCATAGGTAATTTGAACAGTAGGGCAATTTTTACCTAAGCCACCAACAACAATAAAATCTGGAAGTTCAAAATCTGAAGATATTCCAATTAAAGCCTTTGCTTAACTAAACATTTGTAATTTCTCTGTGCTTGTATCAAAACAAATCAGTTTCCCTATATGACATGCTAACCAACTGATTCCTAAGAGTGTCCACAAAATAATTGGGATTTTGTAAAAATGCACCCATACAGGGACTTTTTTAATTTGAGATTGTGCATGTCCAATAGAGGGATCCCAAATGGTGATGATAAGCGTGTGTCCCCTAATGAATATTGGATCTGATTTAAGAACTTTAGATCCATCAGATTCATTTGCAAATTGAAAATTGAATACCGTCAAATTTTATATCCACGGACCCTTCTAATTTCCAAGATCGGAGCAAAGAGTTTACCACAATAGGATATGGAAGCGGTCCATCCAAGAAAAACCCAACCAATTGATTGTTCCAGAACTTTAAAGCTTCATTCTTTACCGATTGAGGAATCAATTGCGGAGTACCAATTCTTGGAATGTCAAAGTGCACAGCTTTATAGGAGCCAGCATTCCTCGGTAGCGAATTAAACAAAGACGCATAATCGATCTCGTGAAAGAAGGAAAGGAAGCTTGCGAGGCAGTAGCAGTTCTTGGATCTGGAAAAGAAGTAGCATCTCTATTAAGCTCAAAGGGTTTAGTAGAGGAAGGATTACTACCAGAAGGGGGAGGGTCAGAGGGAATAAGAGGAGGAAGGCGAGGAGGAAGAGGGGGGAAAGTGGCATCGAAAGTGGAAGAGGAGGAAGAAGAGAACAGAAAAGATGACGAAGTCGAAGCCGCCATTAGATGTCACTCATATCAATTAGACATAAAAGTTTTTCAATTCAACTAACTTCAATTCACTTTTGGTTTCTAATTCAATTTCCATTCCCATAACTTTACATTTCTAACCACTCATTTATTTCATAAATCATTTCAAGTTCATAACTTTACTAACTTGTTTTAATATTTCCAATTATCTGCAATACATTCAAATAAACTTGTTTTCTAAATATCTTTGTCAAACCTTAGATTTTAGGAAATACCATTAAGTAGAATTCCATGAAGAATCCAATTAAACTTACTTATATACTAACATAAATACTCTTGAAAACTCATTTAACTATAACAGTGCCTTACAGTTTCATCAACCTTTATTAATTAAATTCCACGATCCTTACTTTGATTAATATTAGATAAATAATAATTAATTTCAATACTATAAATATGGTTTACTCGACCATTAACACTTTCTATTATAACAAATTTAATAATCAATTCTCATTAAAATAGTTGACTTGTCCAACTTAACATAGTTATTCATTAACCCATCCCCATTGGTCCTTCTATTAAATTAATAATATAATTAATTTTAATAAATCTCATTTACTTTGATTATTATAAAATAAATAATAATCAATTCAAACATAAACCCACTTTAATTGTTTACTAGTAAACAATTACTTCTAATTATTAATCATTTGGTTAATATCTGCTCACTTGCTTTTAAAATCTTATTAACATAAGAATTTAATTCATAAAAACCATTTAATTATTTATAAACTTAAATAATAGATATTAAATGTTAATCCCATCTTTACTTAAACTTTATTTCAAAATAATAGATTACAAAACCGTCTTCAGTTGTAAAATAAACTTTATAATTTCATGTTTGTTGATATACCTGACGGTAAAACAATATTCATAAAACGATGTATTTTAGGCCATCTGCCATCACTTACTCAACCAATATTGTCCATAGGTTAACCACAAACAACCATTGAATTTAGATTCAACAATCAATGGTCAAATCAATCGGACTAGTTAAATAGTTCATATACTTGTAATACGAGAATAAACGATAAATTTTGAGGAATCTACTTGGATCCCTTCAACCTGTTTTCCTGCATCCAAATACGTTATCTCACATTATCTATTTAAATAAACAGATATGATATTCATCAATTAACAATAACAGTCGTCCAATGTTCATATTCCAAATTTATACATTTATACTATTATAAACGTAACCAACGAGATAAGTTACCTCATTTGGAATTGATCGTTGAAAAAAAGATTGGTTTTAAATTAAATTAAACGAACGTTTAATTTAATTAGATCAGTCAACACATGTAAATATATTCAGCATCCATCAAACAACTAACAACCATAACACACAAATATTTAAACCCGACTTATATAAAATATAAGTGGGATAAAACTGAATGAGTTGAACTCACCTTGATTTAATTATGTCCTCAAAACGGTTTTGTTTTAATTTAATTAAATTAAATTAAACTGTTTAATTTAATTAAAAATCTAGTTGCTTCCATCTTTGTCCAAACCAGCTCCATAATGTTCAATACGATTTCAACATCACTTGGTTCAATTCTGTTAGCATAGGTAAATTTATGAATATTTTTAATATACATACTAATTTAAAACTATTCCATTCCTAAATTACATAATAAAATTAACTAATTATTTTGTCAGATTCGCACAGACCGATACCTTTTTATTGGTAGGGCGACATATCTTCGTTTGAAACCAACACGGCAGGCCTAACTTCTATTCACCTTCTACCTTCACGTTTTAAATAGGCCGGCTACTTCTGATTTAACCAATATAGGTCGACATATATTTCTATATATATAATTTCCATTTGTTAAGCACATAACAGGACCCTCCAAAAATACTTGAGATTTAGCAACACAGCAGACCCGACTTCAAATGCCTGATCTTCCCTTTATTCCTTCGTAAAAAAAAAGAAACCCGATCCATTCATTTACGTTCACGTTTAAAAAAATGCACCTTGCTGTGTTCACCAACCCACTTGCTCATTCAAATTCCCACTTCTTTATATATATATAGCACAACCGACCCATGCTTTTGAATAGCCCACGTTCCTTTCTTCTTGTACATGGAAATTTACAGACCATTTCCTCTTCATACGCGAGAGCTCCAGCTGCTCCATTATTCATGATTACTGTTCCCATTGCTCCCATCCTCCTTCATGAATTTCCGAACCCGAACCACCCCTTCTCGTCCCTCTTCCATCTTGCTAACGCTGACACCCCAAAATGCCACCCTTCCTGCAAACCGTGTCGACAGCTCATCTCCTACGCCGCTACAGTAAAACGTGATTCACCCACTCTCCTTAAATCTTGCAACCGAGCTCCACGTCAGAACACCACCATCGCAACCATAGCACTGCTCCCACTTAGCCTCTGTACACACAACACCCACGGCAATAGAAAAAGTCCATCCCCTTCCATTTGCGTCAACCTTGTTCACACACTGCTCTATTAAGTTTTCATGCGACTTCATTTTCCTTTACTGTATGTATTTATTTTTGTGTAGCTCACGGTTTTGTTTTAATGATGGTTCTTGTTCTGGAATGGGAAAACATCACTCTATTTATACACGCGAGAATAAGAGATAGGATCGATGTTTAATCTTACATCGTTACCCCTGCACGTTAGATGAAACTAGGATTGCAGTGAATTCTCATCTCTTGACGGGAGATAGGAAGTAGGCTGAAAGAAAATAACAAGGCAGTGGCACTGCATTTGTTCAACGTGTTTTCATTTTATGATGGGTAGGATTAGCCATTTGGATTGACAATCTTGAAGTGAAATTACATAGCTACATGCAAGAGGGGACATGCATCTGAAAAGGTTGCTGAGAAAATAGGGTACTTCTATTGCTTAAAAATTTAGGATAAAAGCTATGTATATCTATTTTTAGGTTGGCTCGAAAGGAATAGAATAGGGTGGTAGTCTGTTTATTTTCCTTTGTTGTACTTCTTTAATTATATATACAAGTTTCTCTGAGTTTTGGCTTGCGCATTGCTTTATTGAACTTCTATAGATCATCCTCAAATGTTCTCTTTTCATAAGTTAAGGTGTATAAAATTACAGACACCAATTCACACAAACTTAACCCTACATATATACCATGATTAATGTGACGACCCAAACTTCCCCGTGAAGGAAAGAACGAATTTCTTTGAGAACAAGACGAATCAGAACACAAACATAAGAACATGTCATTGCTTATTACAACAATTTCATCAGAATACAAGAATATACAGAGTATGAATAAATATTACACATTTACTAATATCAGAGATTTACAAGTTACAATGCAGCGGAAAATAATACAAAACACAACTGAAAAGAATATATGGATATAGAGCTTTCTGAATATCATTCCAGCTGTAAACCAGGATCCTGTGAATATAAATCTACAAAACCCAAAACTACAAGCTGCCCATGTGGAAATAGGGGCAGCCAGAGTTTAGGTTAAAACAATAAATGCCAGGTCAGTCGTGTGACGGGTGTGAGAACTAAAACAGTTACAAATCTGATTTTAAAGTTAGGTAAATCAAGGGACCACGCCGTATAGCACGGAACGAGTTTCCTCCCAAGAATACCAGTGCATATAAACAACAGCGCAATGCTAAATAAAGA
Source organism: Allium sativum (assembly GCA_030737875.1). NCBI lineage: Eukaryota > Viridiplantae > Streptophyta > Magnoliopsida > Asparagales > Amaryllidaceae > Allium > Allium sativum. Next base: position 35,355,882 of record CM060917.1, on the reverse strand, counting down.
ACAATGAAGCTATTATAGGACTCAGGTCCCATCACACAATGCAACGTAAGTCGGAGGATAGAATTTTACCTTATTATAGCCAAATATGCTTGGTACGTGAAATTTCATCTTTTATTATTACTATAAGTGTATAGTGTCAAAACAATTTCAATCTTAAGTATCAATCATAGACGGCATAAGTGCCTCATACCACTATGTCGCCATACTAGGCTCTACAATCGAAACCGCAAAGTCACGTATTGGAAGTTGGTTTTCCGTCTGTGAACCAAGGCAAGGGATCATCCTTGCCGCTTCGAGACAATCTAGCCCATGTCTCAGGATCAGAACGCATCGACCCTTAGATCGTCAGGGCTGGTCCACTTGATATGGATTAAAATGCCTGAACACTACATTTCCCTACCCTACGGGGCGTAAATCAAGTCTGTATAAAGACCGTCCATCGGCCTCGAAGTGACCGATATAACCGAGGCGCCTCGCTATCCATCATCCACATAAGTAAAACATCAGGGCTTGCAAAACGCTGACACCACTCCTAACTAAAAGGAAACGCATGCCCTCCCTGAGGTCCTCTCCCGTTTCTGGTTCACACCGGGGTGTGAGGCGCGAATTAACGCCAAACAAAGCTATGCTATATTAAATCCGTGCTTTGATCATCAACCACAAGACTCTGCTTTTCAACAGAAGCCTAGATCATTTGCATCTTAGCATGCCAGACAGGCAATTCACGCTATGCAACCGATGTATATCAATCGCACAGAATGAAATCCGATGTCAGACACACATCTATTTACAAGTTCGTTCTGGGTCTGAACGAAACCGAAGGCACCTTATTCCTCGTCCCGTATGTCCAATACAAGAGAGAGGTCTTCGCATATCCGGTCGATCTCCAAGTACGTCTGGACGATTACCACTTATTACCTTTTCTTGGGTGTACAACCCAATCAAGACATCAGTAATCATCCCACGATGTGAAGACCTCCGGTCTTCGACCACCGTCTTCATCCTCGACATATCGTCGAATCAGTTATTCAGAATGGGATAAACCCGGTCTTTCCCAATAACTCGCGTATATAATAAACAAGTGCTATAAAAACACAACATACGCCTTATTCCAATCCAGAACATTTCTTTATTTAAATATTCTTATACTTTGGGAAATGTTCCCATTAATTTTATCAAAGATAAATTCTTTAAATTTATTCTTTAATCTTCCTTTCAATATCAATTCAAACTAAATTATAGTTTATCCAAACTAGTCGGGATTAGTGAACCTTACCGAAGTAATCATTTGTTTAATTTCCTAATCCCAACCTATTCATCGCATGAAGCAAAACTGGTAATGCTTCATATCTAACACCACGGCGTTATCGGTAAATTCAATTGCCATTTCACGTTCAAATCTAATTAAAGATTTAACTATCGCCTGGAGCAAAACTGGTGATACTCCATTCTCGATCATTTCATTCTAATTAAAGATTCATTAAAACTCCACTTGGTTTTAATCTTCCCAAAAATCAATATTAATGATTGTTTAACCTGGGAAATCATATCCTGTCTTTAACTGGGTTAAAGAACCAATGTCATTTAAAACACGGTTCACTATAAACCCAAAGTCACATTCTATTCCATCAGTCTTTAACCGTAAATTAGCAAGTGAACAATTCCCTAAGTATTAACCCGAAGGATGAAACCAACATCAGATCAATACCCAGGAAATCATTCAACTTAACTAATCTCCAGTTAGTTTCTGATTTTCTTAACTCCATTAGGACTACGAACAGTATTATTAAAGATACCATTCACGACAACCCAAAATCTCATTCCATTGTTAATCGGGTTAAAGAACAAGTGTTATTTAAAACCTAGCTCACGATAAACCCAAAATCACATTCCATTAACAATGGAATCTTCACGGAAAACAGATCAATATATATAATCGATATGAACTTCCATATCCAACGATACTATAAATAGAATAATGGCAAAGCCTCTTAAATTCCATATATAGTAACAGTCTTCCTCCACAAAAGTCTACTTCGATTATCACCAAAATTTATTCCATTCCATTCCAATTTATTTTATTAAATTGGATAACTTCACTTTGGAAAATTTCCTTTAAATCTTAACAAAAGATTTATAAATTCCAAATCACATTTCACTGAAAATTGGGTTAAAGAACGAATGTCGTTAAAACACAGTTCATGATAAACCCAATTCACATTCCATCAGTCTCTAACCGTTAATTAGTAAGAGAACAATTCCCTAAGTATTAATCCCGAAGGCCGAAACCAACATCAGAACAATGCCCAGGAAACCATTTAACTTAGCTAATCTCTAGTTAGTTTCTGATTTTCTTAACTCAACTAGCTTTAAGAATAGTGTTAGTGAAGACAACGTTCACGACAAACCCAAAATATCATTTGATATTAAATACAAACCTCTGAATAGAAAATATATCGACTTATATTCAATATCAAATTCTGAAATCAACAAATATCGTATTGGAATAACGATATATATATCTTCCAAATTCCTCCACAATGTCCGTATAATCACGGAATCCAATATCGAAATATCCCGAAGATAATTTCGATTCAAATCCATATATTGGAAATTCTGGTTATTTTTAAAATCATTTCAAATCCATTTTAATTATTTAAAAACATTGGATTTATTATTCTAGTTCATAACTAGTTCATTTCGATAAAAATACCTCTTTATATTTTCAAACATGGAATTTTTTTATCCCAATTCATTCCAAATCATTTACTATGATTTTACACAAATTATCGATATTTTTAATAATTTTATCAAGGCCCGTATAGTCGATTTCCATAAACGGCCTTCGAACCGCATTTGCAGCGACCTTTTCCAAATTTGATTTGGAAATAATTCCAAATCCAACCGTTAGATTTCAAATATCTAATATTCGTTAGAAATCTCTTTTCGATACGAACCCAACGGTTCTGGTTTTAGGGGAATCCGATGGTCGGATCTCCCGTAATGTCCGTTCGAAGTCAATGGTCGAAATTCGCGAACTACCGCGGCGCGGGCGTTCTATTCAGGCCATTATATATATATTATATATATATATCGTCAATTTCCATTTAAAATGTATTTTATACATCGTTTTAAATTCGTTTTCAAAACGATTTCAACTTCATATTCAATTTCAAATCAAAATTGAATATTCCATATCATCGATATATAAATGATAGTATTTTCAAAACATTATATTTTGAAATCAATACCTTTTCGATATTCGTTATAGAAATGAATAAAATCGATATAAATATCGTTCACGTCAAAATGGCGCATATCAGATCAACACGGCTTTATATATTTAAATATTTTCGTGTCCATCCCAAATCGGACATCAAAATCAGATTTTGATCTTTTACTGAATATTATTTTAAAATATTTGTCATTTAAAATATTCATTCTTTCTGAACTGGAATCAAACACAGTCAATTACCATATAATGTTATTATATGGATTTCACACAACAAATGTGTATAACAACAATAATAAACCATCAACCATCATCTAGAATGCATTCTACACTTTATAAGCATTAAATATAAATATTTAACGCTTACGCAGCTTGTCAACCAATCGATTGACATACAACTAAATATTGGAATTAGTGTATGTCCAATATCATGCCAATACCCGTGTGGGGTTTCAATCAACAAATAATGAACTTTATTTGTGCAGTTGGGCGATGTGTAAAATTTATCGTCCCAATCAATACCAGTCAAATCAGTGTACATAAACAAATTGTCCGATTTGTTTATGAATATTTATTTTATTTATATACACGTTAAAAATCATATTTTTAACTATAAAATATTTATTTTCGTTCCACATCACACAATCAATTTCACAACACAAATAAACAAGTCGTCCATGGTCTGTGGACGACGGGTGTTGGGTGTTGCTAAGCACCATCTGCATCCTAGTATATATTTTAACTAGAAAATAAAATAAAATTGAGGAGTTCTCACCTTTGGGATCCACTCCGCCGTGCTTTAATTGTTGATCTATGTAGTATACCTACGTTAAAAATTATATTTTTAACCAATCAATAATTATTTCTTTGTATGAATATTTTATAAATAACATACATAGGCTAAAAATTATATTTTTATCTTTCTAAAAATAATTTCATATTTTTATAACAACGCTACATAGATAAAAATCACATTTTTATACCGCTACTATATAGATAAAAATCACATTTTTATACAGCTACTATATAGATAAAAATCGAATCTTTCTATCACTAATGAATATATAAAAATCACGCTTTTACATTGCCATTCAAACAATAAAAATTGTATTTTTACCTTGCTACATATATGATAAAAACCACATTTTTATATCGTCACTTCATATATAAAAATCGTATTTTTATCCTATCGCTACATATATAAAGATCAAATTTTTATTATCTATATAATATAAAAATCATATTTTTTATCTATACCATTCAAACAATAAAAATCCAATTTTTATTTGCCCTTCACATAAATAAAAATTTAATATTTTTATCTTGCTTTGCACACATTAAAAATCGAATTTTTATGTTTTATAAAAATCAAACCTTTCATGTTTATAAAATCACTACTGTATGACTTAAAAATCAAAGCGTTGATCATGTTTAAGAATCAACTCTTTTAACAAAGAACACATATATAAATTAAAAATCTGATTTTTATTCACTATCATCATAGGTAAAACTGATTTTTTTGTATTTCTATATACCTAATTACCTCCTAGTAATAAAAATAAATAAATAAAAGAAAAAGAAAACTTACAGGAGGTGGGGTGTTTGGGTTCGTCGGAGGCAGGGAGGGGGCGCGCGAGGCCGAACAGGGAAGTAGGAAAGAAGAGGAGCGAGACACAATGGGTTTCGGGGGGGGGGGGGGTTTGGGGTCTGCGTCTATCGAGGGGGGAGGAGGCGCTGGAGGAAGAGAGGAGGGGGAAGAAGGGCATCACGAAGGAGGAGGGGGGATCCAGGCTGACGAGGGGGAGGCGCCTCGCGCCGGCGGTGGCAGGGTGCGACGCGGTTTAGCTTTAAGTTTTTTTTTAATTTTAAATCGATTTTGAAAAAGAAAGGGGTTGACTGGTATAAGGAGAAGAGAGGGAGAGGGAATTTGAGAATTTATTATTTTATCATTTTTTTCTACAAAAAGTAACTTTAAATTTCGATCTCCAAATGAGACCCACCGCCTATCGTTCCTAGCTAGTTACCCCCATTCCGAACATAATGGGATATGTATCATAAGCCAGTTTGGCTATTTCGATCGGTTTCCGTCAAAATCAAAATATAAATCTATATATTGAATCTGAACGCACATTTCAATTTACCGGGGCCACATACGAACTCTAAAAATTTCCGAAAAATATTTTCTAGCTTCGTATTGACGATGCGGTTCTAACAAAACTAATTTCGCCAAATTTGGAGACCGTTTAAAGAATGGTCATTTTCTGGTCGATCCAAATTGACTGAAACTATCAAAACACGTTTTACTTCGCCACACTCACATATTAATTCCAAAAATTATGAATTTTGGAATCTAGAAATAACTTGACATCCTGGATTCAACAAAAGTGGTTTCATCGAAAAACGAAGGTCGTTTGCAAAATTTTCATTTTTAAGGGCTATATTTTCCATAGCGACTATTCTGAATTTTCAACTGGGCATAACTTTTTATTCCCGCTATGAAATTTCAATTTTTTGGATTTGTTGGAAAAATATTTTCAATTAGAATCTAGTATTTCTGGTTTCGCTAAAATCCGGTTTATTTTTAATCATGTACATTCATTTGAAATTTGAAATCGAATTTTCGAACTACCGCGCCATTTTCAATTCCTTTTATAATTAAAAATAAATATTTATATTCTAACTTCGATTCAAATTAATATATACGTTCTAATTCTATTCAAAATAAATTTTTCATTGTTATTATTTAAAATAAATCATTTTAAATATTCAAAATTCACTAAAATTGCCAAAATAATTTTTTTTAATTGGTTAAGATTTCCTGGGTTGTTACAATTAAATGCAGAAATACGATAAGAATAGAAGAATAATATAATAATCTAAGTTGCTTACTTTGTTGATGTAATTATATGGTTCGGTCTCATTCATATAACCAGCCATATGACGAGAAAGTACATAACCCATACATGAAGGTTAATGCCCAATAATAACTAGCTTTTTATTCAATAAGACTGAAAATGAGTTGTTATGATAAGTTCAAAAATGTTACATAAGGTAAGTTTATTTTTATGTTTTATTTTCGTTAAATGCGGTACCGCTATTTGCGCCACTATTAAATAAATGCACCGCCAACACCACTCTAAACTCAACGAAAATAAATACACTGTTCCGTCTTCACGCTGTGGTCCCAATGAAATTAATTTCATTAAAAAGGGACTCCATTTGCACAACGATATTTTTTTAATTCCAATATATTTATCGGTTCACATTTAAATTGAACGTACCGACAAAACAACTCCAATTGGCTCCGAACTAGAAATGTAACAATAACTAGTCGTACTATCCCAATAAAACTCGTTTCGTAAAAAACAGAGACTGATTGGAAAACGACTATTTCTAAGGTATATATAATATCGATAATCTAATAATAATAATAAATTACTATCATCGTATATATATCCTAACGAAAATATATATCACTTCAAACTCAACCAATATCGAAATATAGCTGATCGTTTAAAGTTTCCAAGTTAAACGATATCCAAATCTTATTAGAATCCTTATTAATTTATTTAATAAACGTTATCGTTTATAAATGAATCCATAACGACTATTTTAAAATGATTTGGACGTAACTTACAATTTATAAATTGAAATCTTGATTTTTCACTTTTATTAGAAAATTATAATCAGTAAGATCCTAATGTTTCTTGTTTCATAGAAATCCGACTTATATCGAATCATGTATGTTCAATTGAAGTTCAAAACCTAATATTACGAACTACAACGCCATTACGAGCTCGTTTTAAATTAAATATAAATTATACGCTTAGAAGTCATTTTAATAATCGAAATAAATATTATAAATCCATTTAAAATCTCAATTCAACATTTAATATAATAAAATATGTTAAATATCCGATCACTAAAAATAAGGGATATTACATTCCTTCCCCATTAAAAGAATTTCATCCCCGGAAATTACTAGTGTGAGAAATGCTCCAATCCCAACGATTTTTAAAAATAATTATAAAAAATATTTAAAAAATTACGAATTTTTTTGCCAGCATCTACTTTACACGGATCGATCGACACACCTGCAAACGCCGCTCTAGGCCTCACATCAATCAAAAGAAAAACCAAAGCCAAATGGAAACCCAACTCAGGGCTATAAAATCAATCACTCAATCCAAAAATAATTAGGTTTACCAATTTTTCAGGCAACCAAACTTCGATAATCAAGCAAATCAACTATCATCTCTTTTCACCTTCCAACCTGCACTTAACTCAATTCATAATGCAATAACAAATACAAAAGCTAACTATTTAATTTCATTTAACATTTGTTTCTATTCAAATTTGTTTTATTAGAATTCATTCACTTGGATTTTAATTTGTTCAACTCTTGATGATTTTTTTTATTCGACTAATCAACTATCCAAAAAACAAAAATGCATAATCAATATAATCCAATGAGCCCATTATTTAATTTATTTTAGTTCAATTCTGGTTTATTTAATCTCATATTAAAATTCTTATTCACAAATCTTCCATGAAATCCTCCTTTGGTTATATTAAACCATTCAAATTCACAATCCCATTTGAATTCTATTCAAATTAATCAACCAACCATTAATTCAATAATTTGATAAAATTATTTCCTTTTCTATATAAAATATATTTTGGGCAAAATTATTTCATTTACCCCTTTACAAAACAATATCGTGTCCATTGTCAATTCAAAATTGAACCGAACAAATAACACAATACAAATCATTTAACTATCACATAAACAAACAATCATCCATAAAATAAAATACATCTACTGGTTCAGTATTCAGCATCACTTGGCCATTTTACTAATTAACGAATGGTCGACTTAAAACTTCATATCTTCAATACTAGGAAAATGTTTCCCTTTTCTAATTTAACATAAGAATATTCAATCATCATCTCTCCAATCCTATTTAAACTAGTAAGTGAATAAATCTCTAAATATCAACTCCGAAGGCCAAAACCAACATCAGATTGACACCTCGAAAGTTACTCAACTCAACTAATGTACAATAGGTTCTAATTTCTTTTGAACTATGTCACCTTCGTTATCGTACTCAATAATTTTTAAAAAACATTATAAATAAACCTTGATTCAAATATAAACCAAATACTACATAAAAACTTTATTTAAAACTTACTCCAAAAATATATTTTGGTCATACATTAATAAACTACATCTCTTGTTTTAAAATCCACGATTTTAAATTGACTTCTTATCTAGATTTTCCCAACTAACTTCAATTCACTTTTGGTTTCTAATCCAATTTCCATTCCCATATCTTAACTTTTCTAACCATTAATTTTTTCATAAATCATTTCATGTTCACAACTTTACTAACTTGTTTCAATATTTCCAATTATCTACAATACATTCAAATAAACTTGGTTTCTAAATATCTTTTTCAAACCTTAGATTTTAGGAAATAACATTAAATAGAATTCTAGGAAGAATCCAATTAAACTTACTTATATATTTAATATAAATACTCTTGAAAACTCATTTAACTATAACAGTGCCTTATAGTTTCATCAACCTTTATTAATTAAATTCCATGGTCCTTACTTTGATTAATATTAGATAAATAATAATTAATTTCAATACTATAAACATGGTTTACTCCACCATTAACACTTTCTATTATAATAAATTTAATAATCAATTCTCATTAAGACAATTGACTTGTTCAACTTAACATAGTTAACTCATTAACCCATTCATATTGGTCCTTCTATTAAATTAATAATATAATTAATTTAATAAATCTCATTTATTTTGATTATTGTAAAGTAAATAATAATCAATTCAAATATAATCCCACTTTAATTGTTTACCAATAAACAATTACTTCCAGTTATTAATCATTAGGTTAATATCTTCTCAGTTGCTTTTAAAATCTTATTAACATAAGAATTTAATTCATAAAAACCATTTAATCATTTATAAACTTAAATATTAAATATTAATCTCCTCTTTAATTAAACTTTATTACAAAATAATAGATTACAAAACTACCTTCGGTTGTAAAATAAACTTTATCTTTTATTTTTGTTGATATACCAGACGGTAAAACAATATTCATAAAACGATTTATTTTAGCCATCTGCCGTCACTTACTCAACCAATACTGTCCATAGTTTAACCACAAACAACAGTTGAATTTGGATTCAACAATCAGTGATCAAATCAATCATCCAATCAGACTAGTTAAACAGTTCATATAATTATAATATGAGAATAAACGATAAATTTTGAGAAATCTAGTTGGATTCCTCCAACCTGTTTTCCCTGCATCCAAATACGTTATCTCACATTATCTATTTAAATAAACAAATATGATATTCAAATAATAGTCGTCCCATGTTCATATTTCAAATTTATATGTTTATATTATTATAAACGTAACCAACGAGATAAGTTACCTCATTTGGAAATGATCATTAAAAATAACGATTTGTTTTAAATTAAATTAAACGAACATTTAATTTAATTAGATCAGCCAACACATGTAAATATATTCAGCATCCATCAAACAACTAACAACCATAACACATAAATATTTAAACCTGACTTATATAAAATATAAGTGGGATAAAACTAAGTGAGTTGAACTCACCTTGATTTAATTCTATCCTCAAAACGGTTTTGTTTTAATTAAATTAAAATTATGTTTAATTTAATTAAAAATCCCGGTTGCTTCCATCTTCGTCCAAACCAACTCCATAATGTTCAATACGGTTTCAATGTCACTTGGTTCAATTCTGTTAGCATAGTTAAAAGTTATGAATATTTTTAATATACATACTAATTTAAAACTAGTCCATTCCTAAATTATATAACAAAATTAACTAATTACTTTGTTAGATTCGCATAGGCCGATACCTTTTTATTAATAGGGCGACATTTCTTCGTTTGAAACCAACACGGCAGGCCCAACTTCTATTCACCTTCTACCTTCACGTTTTAAACATGTCGGTTACTTCTGATTTAACCAATACTGGTCGATATATAATTCTATATATATATTTTCCTTTCGTTAAGCACAAAACAGGCCCCTCCAAAAATACTTGAGATTTAGCAACACAGCAGGCCCGACTTCATATGCCTAATCTTCCCTTTAATCCTTCATAAAAAAAAAAGAAACTCGATCTATACATTTACGTTCACGTTTAAAAAAACTGCACCTCAATGTGTTCACCAATCTGTCTGCTCATTCAATTTCCCACTTTTTCTTTATATGTATATATATATATATATATATATATATATATCAAGGCCCAAACGGCCCATGCTTTTGAATAGCGCACGTTCCTTTCTTCTTCTACATGGAAATATACAGACCATTTCCTCTTCATGCGCGAGAGCTCCAGCTATTCCATTATTCATGACTGTCGATCCCATTGCTTCCCTCCGCCTTCAAGAATTTCCAAACCTGAACCACCCCTTCTCCTCTCTCTTCCATATTGCTAACGATGATACCCCAAAACGCCATCCTTCCTTCAAACCGCGTCGACAGCTCGTCCCCCATGCCGCTACAGTAAAACGCGATTCACCCACTCTCCTTAAATCTTGCAGCCGAGCTCCACGTTAGAACACCACCGTCGCAACCACAACACCGCTCCCACTTAGCCTCTGTACACGCAACAGTCACAGAACTAGCAAAAGTCCATCCCCTGCCATTCGCGTCAACCTCATTTATACGTGCTTCATTAAGTTTTCATGCGACTTCTTTTTTCTTTAGTGTATGTATTTGATTTTCGTGTAGCTCACGGTTTTGTTTTAATGGCGGTTCTTGTTCTGGAATGGGAAAACATCACTCTATTTATACACGCGAGAAGAAGAGATAAGATCAATGTTTAATCTTACATCATTGTCCTTCGCGTTAGATGAAACAAGGATTGCGGTGAATTCTCATGTCTTGATAGAAGATAGGAATTAGGCTGAAAAAAATAACAAGGCAGTGGCACTGCATTGGTGCAGCGTTTTTTCATTTTCTGATGGGCAGGATTAGCAGTTTGCATTGACACTCTCGAAGTGAAATTACATAGCTACATACAAGAGGGGACAACATCTGAAAAGGTTGCTGAGAAAATAGGGTACTTCTGTTGCTTAACAATTTAGGATAAAAGCTGTGTATATCTATATTTAGGTTGGCTCGAAAGCAATAGAATAGGGTGGCAGTCTGTTTATTTTCCTTTGTTGTACTTCTTTAATTATATATACAAGTTGCTCTAAGTTTTGGCTTGCGTATTGCTTTATTGAACTTCTACAGATCATCCTCAAATGTTCTCTTTTCATAAGTTAAGGTGTATAAAATTACAGACACCAATTCACACAAACTTAACTCTACATATATACCATGATTTTATGCAGAAATACGATAAGAATAGAGGAATAATTTAATAATCTAAGTTGCTTATTTTATGATGTAATTGTATGATTCAGTCTCATTCATATAACCAGCCATATGACAAGAAAGTACATAACCCATACATAAAGGATAATGCCCTATAATAACTAGCTTTTGATTCAATAAGACTGAAAATGAGTTGCTATGATAAGTTCAGAAATGTTACATAAGGTAAGTTTATTTTTATATTTTATTTTCGTTAAATGTGGTACCGCTATTTGCGCCACTATTAAATAAATGCACTACCAACACCACTTTAAACTCAGCGAAAATAATTACATTATTCCATCTTTACGCTGTGGTCCCATTGGAATTAATTTCGTTAAAAACGGACTTGGTTTGCACAACGATATTATTTTTAATTCCAATATATTTATCGGTTCACATTTAAATTGAACGAACCGACAAAACAACTCCAATTGGCTCCAAACTAGAAATGTAACAATAAATAGTCGTACTATTCCAATAAAACTTGTTTCGTCGAAAACAGAGACTGTTTGAAAAGGGCTATTTCCAAGGCCTATATAATATCGATAAAATATAATATAATCTAAGAATAATAATAAATTACTATCATCGTATATATATCCTAACGAAAATATATATCACTTTAAACTCAACCAATATTGAAATATAGCTCATTGTTTAAAGTTTCCAAGTTAAACAATATCCAAATCTTGTTCAAATCCTTATTTATTTATTTAATAAACGTTATCGTTTATAAACGAATCCATAACGACTATTTTAAACTTGGTTTGGACATAACTTACAATTTATAAAATGAAATCTCGATTTTTCACTTTCATTAGAAAATTATAATCCGTAAAATCCTAACTCAACGGTAGCCACCATGTCATTACGGTAGAGGATTGGGATCATTTCCATCCAACGCTGAACCCCAACGACTTGTTGCTTAGAAATCACTAGGAGAACAGTACAGAGTTCATGACGGAGCCGTTCCAGTTTCCTTTCCCTGCACCTTCCCTTTCCGCGGAGCTAGATAACCGTTTTGATGCCATTATTGTTGAATCCTCTATTCCCGAACCCTTGATTCACGTTCCTGCTAACCCAGACCACTCCGCCACGCCAGATAGTTCCTTCGAGGCATCGGACCCATGGGTTGGGACCCTTGGCCATCCTCAAAGCCCAGATGGGACCCATTTTCAGACTTGGACCTTTCGGAGCCTTTCCCGTTGGCCGCCATCTCCAGTCCCTCAGACATGCAACTTATCCCTCAGGTTTCAACTCCTCCACCCCCTCCACCCAGCAGTGGAGATACTCCTTTGATTGCACCAGCGTTGTCCTCATCAGCTGTTAGGCGCAGTGCCAGGCTCAATGCCTCCTCATCCAATACCCAGGTGCAGCCTTTCATGCCATTGATCATGGACGTCACACATCTTTGGGACGAGTCAGTTGGCAGTGTTCGGTAAGACGGTTTGCACCAGCAGCGCCAGTTCTCTCGGCCAAGGTAATGCCTTCCAGCTCCGGTTACTTTTTCAGCACCTTCGCTTTATCAGTTGTTTTTTGGTTAGCTCCATCGGACACCGCAGGTGGGTGATCATTTTGGTTTGCTATGTGGTCTCTTCAGTTTGGTAGTTGGTTTGTTTGGCTTGTTATCATATGTGTATATTGTTTGAATTTGTAGTTGATCTGTCTGTGCACTCGCGCTAGGCGCTTTGTGCTTCACTTGCATGCAGTTTGCATGCACATTTTTTCATTTCTCGACCAGCGATTAGGCTTGTTGATTGATTGAGTATCTGTCTTTATATATATAATATTAATCCGGTGTGTAGATCTGCTCTACACAACCGTCTAGTTCAAAAAAAATTCTTAATGTTTCATGTTTCACAGAAATCCTTATATCGAATCTTGTATATTCAATTGAAGTTCAAAACTCAATAGTACGAACTACCACGCCATTACGAGCTCGTTTTAAATTAAATATAAATTATACGTTCAAAAGTGGTTTTAATAATCAAAATAAATATTATAAATCCATTTAAAATATCAATTCAACATTTAATATAATAAAATATATTAAATATCTGATCGCTAAAAATAAGGGATGTTACATCACTACTCCCCTTATATTTACTGCTGTCCATCTTCCTACTCATGAAACAACCCATGTAAAATATGGCTATGAGATCAAAACTTCCATCCCCTTTTCACCGTAGTTCCAGCCACCGCCAAACACCCTGCGCTGCTACCGAACAGCTCCTCCGATCGACCAACTACCTTGCCTCGACCACCAGATCTCCACTACAACCAACGTCCTCCTTCTTCCTTGCTGTTGCGACTTGTGAGCCTCGAGTTGAGGGATATGCCTTTCGTTTTATATATTTTTGAAGGTGGGTGGCGATCTGAAATGAAATGGAGCTCTTAGCCCCTTTTTTTATTTAACAACGGTTTTGGCTCTTTTGAAAAGGAGGTGAAAAATATTTGTACAACAATTGAAAGGAGGAGTGATACGATATAAATATAGGTGGGGAAGATTGGGTTTGATTTTATTTGTTGAGGAAGCACAGTTCGCCATTACAGAAAACAAATGAAATAAGAAATGGAGCGAGGATCAGGGAATAAATACGTGGCTAGTAAGGAATTAGGTTACAGGGTTGTAGTAAACAAAGTAGAGTAGCTGACGACATGGGGGATTTCCAAAAACGTGAACAACAAAGTGTTAAGTGGATTGGCACCCAAGGAAAACAGAAGTTTGGCACGCAAGGTAAGATTATTTGGGGCACAAGAAAATGAAAACACCCTGGCATGCATGTAAAAGAAATGATGGGAAAGTTTTATTTGAGTTAGTTAATGAATATATAATACTCGATTCACATTTTCACTCCGTATGACCATATATAAATTCCAAAAATAACGACACTAGGCGCACTGCTATGTCTTGACGTTTTGGATCTAATGGAATTAATTTCGTTGAATTCTGACCCCGTTTGCATAACGATACTCTTTTAATTTCAATATGTTCATCGGTTCACATTTAAATTTTGTCTACCGATAAAATAACTCTGTTTGTCTCCAAACTAGAAACTTAGCAATAACCAGCAATACGTATTCTAATAAAATTTGTTTCGTCGAAAACAGAGGTCGTTTGAAAAAGGTTATTCCAAAGGCTTATATAATACCGAAAATATTAAATAAATTCTGAAACCATTACTAATAATAAATTATTATTATAATATATGTATCCGAATGGAATAATATATCACTTCATATCTAATAAATATGAAATTATTCCTAACATTTACAAATTTCGAGTTAAACGATATCTGAATTATATAGAAATTCTTATTTAAATTTATTAAATAAACATTATAATTCACAACGATTCCATAGTAACTATTTGAAAATTTGATTTAGCCATAACCCACAATTTGTGCAGTAAAATCTCAGTTTTTCTCTTTAATTAGAAAATTATAAACAAATAGATTCTAGTGTTTCCTATTTAATAGAATTCCGACTTAAAATGGATTCTGTATATTCAATTGAAGTTCAAAACTCAATTTTACGAACTACCACAACATTACGGGCTCCTTTTAAATTAAATATAAATTATATATTCAAACTTCATTTTATAATGAATTATACATTAAAATCCATTAATATTCCAAATAAAAGATTCAAAATAATAAAATAATTTAAATATTCGACAACCAAAAATACGGGACATTACATTCTTCCTTCCCTCAAAAGGATTTCGTCCTCGAAATTATTAAGGTAAGAAAAATGATAGAAATCCCATTACCTTTAAAATCCAATTTAATAAAAATCAAAAACCAATTCATTATAATTAATATAAATTTTCAAAATATCAAAAAAAAATCTAACACCTTAATTTTCCAGAAAAATTTGGCGGAGTCTCCCCTGCACGGAGTGACTTCCATGATATCGCAGGAACAAATTATATATATATATATATATATATCGACCTAAACGGTCGGAAAACAAAATTCAAACAACCAAAATTTTATATTTTCGCGTAGGCATACCTTATGCGAGTGCCATTGAGCGTACGTGCTCAATCGTATATATGATTTACTCAACCAAAATCTAATCCTTAAAGCCATCTAGCACCTGTACTTGAATCAGTTCACATATAAGTAACAAATACATGTAATTCTAAAATAACATTTCATTAATCAACAAGTATAACTACACCAATTCCACAATAAAACAGATAGCTTCAATTCATCTTCAAATACAGGATTAAATCATTAATTTCAATTCATATGTTGTTTCATTCCAATTTATTATACTGAAATTTATTTTCAGTTCATTCAGCCCTATTTTAAACTGTTGATGAATTATATTCAACCAATCTAACAAACAATCAACAATCAATCAACAACCAATGCACAAACAACTCAATCAAATCAATCGAATCTATATTCACTTTAATATTTACTTTGGTTTCCACATTTTTGAACATCAATCGATTAACATCCGATTGATTTCCATTTAATTATTATCCATTAAATTTTCAAATTCCAAATCAAATTTATTTAATATCACTATCATTCCTAACTCCACTTAAGCAGAGTTAAGTTACAATTTCAAATCCAATCAACTAACTGATATTTCTAATTAGTTCACTTTTATTTCACAATCCAAATTTTGATCTTATTTAAAAATCATCACTCTAATTTATTCTGTTTTAACTTATCTTAAGTTATATCCTGATTTCCGATTTCATATTAAAATTCTCATTCACAAACTATATATGTGAAATCTTCTGATTATATTAACCATTCAAATTCAAATTTCCATTTGAATCCCATTCGAATAAATCAATAAAACCACAATATCTCAATAACTTAATAAAAATATTTCTTTTGTATATAAATATATAATTTGGATAAAATTATTTCAGTTACCCTCTTTACAAAACAATATTGTATCCATTATCAGTTCAATGCTTCTCAACCCTTAAACCGATCAAATAACACAATACAAAACATTTGTACATAAAATCTACAAATACGCTCTCATACACACACACACATACACACACACACACACTCAACTCAATCTAGGTTATTACTAACCTAGATTACTCGATAGAAATGGGGTTACTCAACAAAGCCAAGGTTATCACTAAACCTCGCTTTGATACCACTGTAACGAACCAGGAGATTTTTAACCCCGAAAATCAACACCAAACACCATGTTGACTAATCAAGCATCAAAAACACTGGATCATTATTAGGAAGAGATTAGACGGTGAGATAACGAAGAAAGAAATATTAGAATACAAGAAGAATCAACACAGCATAGAGTCTCACATCACAATGGAACAAAATATAATATAGAAATAAATCTTTATAGAGCATTAAATAAAAACTTACAATCATCAGAGTACATCACACATCCGGACAGTTATAACAACCTGTCCTCATATACAATAACACATCGGAGTAATATCGTATAATATCATACGTTTGAACTTATCCAGCCCATCTCTTCATAACATCCGATAACCTAAACCTGTACAACCCGGTCTAACCCGAGCATTAAAAATGTCGGATCAGTCTGGTGAACCAGAGTGAGAAAAAAGTACACTAAGTTTAAGGGTATCATCCAACTTGATTTTAAAGTCAGAATCTTCTCGATAGAAAAGGTTAATTGTAAGACCAAATTCACACATAAATAGGACAGTTTTTACCTTATGATAACCCAAAATGTTTTGAAATCAATATCTTTTCTGATATTATAATAATATCCAAATACAAATAAATATCAATCTAGTAGAATGCTTGCATCTCACGCTCTACATTCATAATATACAATCAAAACAGCGGGCACTTATTGGAGAATGGATTTCCATGGCAAGATATGGGATCTTTCCAACAATGTACCTTCGGAGATGAATACATTGGGGTTCAAAAAGAACATCTTGCAACCCAATCTAAACATGAACGGCCCCTCATTTCGTTTAAGAGTACCGAATATATCATCATCATGGTTGGGGGCCAGCCAATCGCCAAAAGCATACAAAAATAAAAGGGAAAACCAAAAGCATTTGATTTCTCTACATCAAGTAATGATATACCCTAATGGATGCAACCCATATAGCCATGCGACCTACCCGATTTTAACTATTTCCTGGTGGTTCCCGGTTCTTCTCCTTTCTTTGTTACCTACCCAAAATAAGAATCATTATTACCATAGGGCCCAATTGATCGGGCAATGAAAGACTTGGCTAAATGTTGAGGCTTGAGGTCGTACTTACTCTTTTGGAACATCTGGTCACCATCTACTTTGAATGCCACATTGTCAAATCTGTCAAATCACTAATTGACATCCACAAATATATTCTAGGTATAAAAGAAGTGCCCTTCTTCGCCAACAACTCGGTATATTTGTAAAAATCAACTTACATGGTTTTTAGGAAGTACTCTGTCATACAAGTCATTCATAAACAGGATGAACCGAAGGTACTCTCCTACTGCATCCAATATAGGAATCACCCCATGGATCAGTAGCAAGAAGTCCTTGCAGGCCGTAGATTCCAACCACGATAGAATCACAGTATATCTCTGATTGCAAGTCGGAGATTTTAAGTGATTCTTCCTCTTTATGAAGATCCACGGTCTTCAATGCTCCATCTCGATCATCTTCTGATAATTTCACGTATTTGTTGGTTCAGAATGGTTTTCATACCAACAATCGTATGGGCCAGATTTTGATAGTCGGTTATTTAACTATCAAATAAATAATCATGAGAATAAAACACTAACTCATTACTCGGCATCACTTGGCCCTATGATTGAAAATAATTTAATGACTGCTTAATTAAAACTTCTAAATCTTTCAATATTTTAAAGTACGATATTTTCTTCTTATTTTTAATATACTAATGCCCTCAAAACCATTTCATTATAGTATTTATAAAAATAACTTATAACCATATTCAGTTTCCACTTAACTCTTCTTTCAAAACATTTGCTACTTCATTTTTCATTATCTAAAAATTGGAAAATCAGTCCAACTTATTATTCGTAAAACAACGTTACGAAATATCTTTTGTTTCGTTACTTGAAGACAATCAATGCTTATTCTTACAGAATAAACTCATTCCAAAACTCCACTTTTCATTTTCTTTTATCTAAAAAAAATGTTATAATTTCACTTAATCTCCTTTTATTTCTTTTACTTCGGGAATATCATTATATATATTCTCAAATCATCCCATTTCCGTTGCTTTGGAAATCTCATTATATATTCTCAAATCTGGCAATAAACGTTGCATCATATATTCCTCATATGGAAATAATAAATTATATTTGACCTCTTTCCCATTACAACTAATATTATCCTTAGATAATCCTGAAGTCGTTCAAGTTAGGGTATTTATTTACCTCCCAGACCTTACTAAAATCCCATTTAACCATTTCACTTAAACCATGATTTTATAATCCTTCTCCTATTTTTGAAAATCTCCTTTTCAAATACAACTATTATTTCTTAATTCATTGATTAAGAAATTTCTTACTAAAATGTTACCATTTAACTTTTACTTTTTTAAATAATTCGTTTTATAACTCGGATTTTTGTTCCAAAATCCTATTACTTACTTCTTTACTAAATTCGCCCTTATAATTGTTTAAACCAAAAATGGTTCAAACACCAAAAGTTACGTAAATCGTACTTCACCAACTGGTAAGTAATAGAAAATGAGATCACAATCGTGAAAAGTAAGTAAAAACACAAGAATTTTATAGTGTTTCGATCTAGAATAGACCTACGTCCACTTTGGAGATGATTTCATTATCATGGAGAATTTTACAAAGTGCATCATCTCATACATCCCACTTATTTCACTTGTTCTCTCTCTTTATAATGATTTCCCACTTTTTACTCTCTTTCCGCTTTAGATTTCACTTGAATTTGGCAAGGAATGGATTAGGTCTCGTGATTAGATGATTTTCCTTGATTCCATTATGAAATTAGTGTTTGATCCCAGCTTTAACGAGGAGTAATGGTGGTTGGAGATTACTTGGATTGAACTTGAGTGATAATTAATGGTGTTTGGAGAAGATGAGATACAATTGATGTTGGAGGAAGATGGAGTGAGTTTAGGAAGCCATTAATGGAGTTTAGGAAGCTTGAGAATGGTGGAAAACCGAAATGACAGCCCTTCGGGGTGGCTTAGATTGGTCCCTTGAATGTTGGTGAAATTGGGTATTCATAGGAGAAGTTTGGACCAGGTGGAAATTCTGTAATTATGGTGCACAGGGTAGGGGTCATTCATAGGCGTATTTACAGAAATGCCACTGGCCAGCTAGAGCCAGCCGTAGCCAGTTGACCCAACAATTGACGCACGACCATCATACGTGTGACCAGAGCTTCCATGCGCGAGTAAAATTGTTGCATGACCGACCCTGTATATTAATGAGCGATCTGATTATAACGCATGCATGAGCGACCAGAAAGAGAGTGTACGAGCAGGATGTGCGAACCTATACTTGTCTATGTGAATGATCCTATATAATATCTTAAGTTGTAACGTGTTCACTTTGTTTCTATACATGCACGAGCGAGCCAAACTTATACTGGCAATCCACGTATTTGCTTTCACACACTCTTCCATATTCCAACCGCCACGTGTCCCATTCTTTAATACGCCATGTCATTGTTAAATCACGTAGTGAATAGGCAAAACTTCAATAGTGCACGATCCAAGATGTGTCTCTATTTCATATAAAAATGGGAATAAGAATTACGGAAGAGCCATTGTCTTCTTTACATTTTGCGCACTATTCAAAAAGGGGATTGATAATTACAAGTATGCCATTGTGAAGCAATACAAAAGAACATCTGCTCGTCTATCTCAAAGCTTGCTCGACCGCGTTTGACACTGGTGACCGACCTCTTGTGTTGGCAACGTGCTCGACCCCTCCAACATGGAGATGCTTGACCACACGAAAGTGATGCTCGACCAAAGGACCTGCATGATCCAAAAAATGTACGATCGACCACGATGGTGGTGCGTGCGAGTAAAGTTCATGCGCGATCACGATGTAGTGCGCGACCGAGTTGTAGTGCGTGACCATATTGAACTCGTATGTTTTGAGATGTGTTCAAACCATTGTTCTCTGAACCGATTAAAAATGGGGTTAACATTTGCCCCTCGAAGCTTGTATTTTTTTGCTTTCAAGAAATGCAGGATTCGAACTGTATAGTGTTAATACAACTTGCGTTGAGATTCAGTCGTATATTTTCTGTTTGTTAGCATAAAACGTACTTCGATGCTTTAATTCATTGATTCCAAACGATCCAAGTTTATGACTTGTTAGTTGGATTTATGCCACCTGTTCCGTGATTAAAACTAGCACTTGCACATATTTTGTTTAACTGTTTAGAATTTGTTAAACGTTGTTTGCATAGATACGGAACTCGAATTCGCAACGGTACTTGAGTTTTGTTGATCGATATGTACATCGACTACAAATTTCAAGCCTTTCCTTTCTAATGACTTACATGATCTCGCATGACGGGTTACGTTTTATGAAACGCTTACCTGTTTAGATCGGAATTTCGATTTGAGATTTCTGAGGTTAGAGGAACTGCGACCTTTGAATTATAAACGAATCATTCTTTGGCTGGTCCTCTTGACAATTTGCTGGGAAAGTGCCATTTTATGCTTAACTCAACATGTTTTTTTCTTAACCAAGCGTGCGCTTACCCGAATTTGTCGCAAATTTTCCAGGGAAATAAAGATTTGCCGATTGTCTTATTTTCAGGCCTGCTACAGTAGCTTAGTTTGATTTAGAAATTTGGATTGACACCTGGATCACTCTGGGATATGTAAAAAATTTGAATCTTCGTTTCACGACGGCTTGCCCCAATGCGTAATTATTGCTCAATCTTCTTTTATTGGAGCTTTATAAATGAGGAAGCCTTTGAGTTATGAGATTCCAATCGGGTTTCCCAGGTTGACCTTTGCTGGTGCGATGAGTTTGATCGGTGTATCGAGCATGTCGATTTTTCCGATTTTCCAAATGCCCCGTTTCGAAGGCAAGACCAAGCCAAGTGAATTGGTTTTTGGCTTGTTGCATTGTCGTGATATACCTATGGCATTTTTCCGGGAATTATTTGACTCTTATATGGTCATGTCGCCTCCATACCATTGGTCGTCACAAGTCGCAAAAGCTCGATGTGATCAGTTTGTCGGGTTTCCCTAGTCGTAGCTGACATGCTAGAAGTTTTAACTTTGTCAGTCAAAGTCATTTGTGCTCGCCAACATGTATGATGCTTCTAAGCTTTGTCAATAAAATAGGGATTCCGACTTTTACTGACTAGTTCAGCACTTCTACTTGGAGGAATTTTTATATCTTTATGCCCCCGCTAAGGAGGGTCTTTGAATTTGTGCCCCTGCTTGGGGAGAATTTATATTTTTGTCGCGTTTGGGATATTCAGACACTATGCAAGTAAATTGGTTTTTCATTCTTCACATCTTGGCATTTCAGATGCTATGCAAATGGTTTTCATTCTTCACATCTGATATTTCAGATGCTACGCAAATGGTTTTCGTTCTTCACATCTGATATTTCAGATGCTATGCAAAAGGTTTTCATTCTTCACATCTGATATTTCATATGCAACGCAAATGGTTTTCATTCTTCACATCTGATATTTCAGATGCTACACAAATGGTTTTCATTCTTCACATCTGATATTTCAGATGCTACGCAAATGGTTTGGTCATTCTTCACATCTGAGATTTCTCAAATGCTACACAAATGAATTAGTCATTCTTCACGTCTGAGATTTTCAAATGCTACACAAATGGATTACATTCTTCACATCTGGGATTCCAGATGCTACGCAAATGGATTACATTCTTCACATCTAGGGATTCTAGATGTTACAAAAATGGAGTAGTCATTCTTCACATCTGGGGATTCTAGATGTTATGCAAATGGTTTACATTCTTCACATCTAGGGATTCCAGATGCTATGCAGATGGTTTACATTCTTCACATCTGGGGATTCTAGATGCTATGCAAATGGGTTACATTCTTCACGTGACACCCCACGTCCGTTAATGTCACTCTTTAAGAGAATGCATTAAGTTTCGTGAAGCGTTATAGATAAACAGAAATAGAAATATTACAAGACAGATATAAAATAACACCGGAATTTAAAATTTTATTAAGCAGAAAACATCGTGATTCAAAAAATAGTCACATCATGAGTCTGAAACACATAAAACCTAGTACATTAACTTAAAACTTCTGTCTTGTACTAAAATCATCAGAGTACAATAAATGAAGAAGCGTAATCCCCAAAATATAGCCATAGCAGAGAAGATATGAAATCAAGCAGTACATCTAAGCAGCTCCAAGCAGAAGGAAAGAAGAATCCTGATCAAGCTTGAGTATTCCCACCTTGAGAACCTGGTGGAGAAAAGGAAGAGAAAGAAGAGGAAACAAAATAGGTTAGACATAAGTCTAGCGAGTCCAGTTACTTTTAACATATAAATAAGTAACAGCATCATGACAGGCACATAAATTGGATATGAGAGATAACAACGTATAAGGTAGGTATGACAAGGTAAATAGGGTAAACTGAACAGAACAGCATTGTGCTTCTCTAATACTTTCTCTCTGCACCAATACTAGTATCACGTGAACAAGATGATCCCTATTAAGATGGTAGACTTAGGCGTACTTCTGGTGAGAGGTTTTACCCCCATACAATAACAGACAACCCAACTGAACTTACCGGTATTACCCCTGAGGATAATAACTGGCTACTAAACAAGAGATACTAGATGTACCCTAATTACGACCCCAATCGATCGGCTCCCTAACTCCGTAGATACGATGTGCTGGACGCACAGTAGGATGTATCACTTCCTAAAGTGGCAAGGATGTGCACAACTATATCTACTGATGTCACAACGTCTTATTTTCCCGGGCAGGCGGACCCGTGCACACACATGAGCCCGATGGAACCCGTCGTCAAACACCTTTTCCCAAGTGATCTCTTATAATCATCTTAGTAAGCGTGCCCCGACTCCGACCTAGTTCGGAGTACTCGTTTGATACCTATATGGGTTATTGACTGAAACGGATCCCAAACACACCAGATGATACAAGCTTCCCCTTAGGCTTGCATCCCCACTACTAGGATTTCAACAGGTTATGCCTACCTGTGTAACAAGTTTGCATCACTACAACAAAAACACCATATTACAACTATGAGAAAAGAACAGTTGTAATAAATGCTTTTTTACAACTGTGCGAAAAGCACAATTGTAATAAATGTTTTTTATAACTTTCAGCTCCCTAAAGTTGTAATAAACATATATATCACAACTTTTCATTTTATTAGTTGCAATAGATGCCTATTACAAATTTCATGTTTATAATATCTATATTTAATAACTAATTATATTAATATTTAATAATAATAATTAATAATAAACTTGGGAATCAATAATATTTATCAATTATTATTAAATAATTAAAAGTTAATAAGTAATAATTTATTTTTAATAGTTAATGTATGTTAACTACTTATTAATTAATAGTAACATAAGCTTTTAATAAGTATTACTCTCGATTATAACTAAGTAGAAATAAGTAAAAGTTAATTAATAACTATTATTAATAAGTAATATTTGATTTGGTAGTAACTATTTCAGCAGTTTTAATAAATATAATTTTGGCATGTGGCAGGAACTCGGGAAATTTGTGAAAACAAATTTTGAAATATTCATAAAATTTATTAACAAAATTTTGAAACATTCATAAAACGAAAAATATTAAACTATAGATAAATTTAAACTAAATATAATCTTCAAATTTAAGAAAACTCATAAATGTTTAAACCTACAAAATTTGAAAAGTATAAAAAAATATGTTGCAAATTAATACCCTATATCCATTTGTGGTTTGCTTTAGTAACATTTTTTACTTTGTAAGTGCTAGTATTCTTTGTTTAAGTGGTAAAAATTTGTCTCTTAACGTTTCCCCTAATTTGAAAATTAGGTTCCAATTGAAAAATTCCCTCCAAACTAAATTTTTTGCCGCTTCTGGATAATTTGGTGCAACTCTTCGTATTTCCCTCCGTAAACCCCCATTTTCTATCAGACATGACCATCGGCGCGTTCGGTTCCCAACTACTCCATTATTAAATAATAAAACTTGGATACCCTTTTCAACCACTCCTTCCAATTCCCCAAATCCAAACACAATTACATCGCCTCCTACTTGTTCCCAAACAGTAAATTTTAAAATCCGTATATATATATATAAAAAGAAAATCGTCTTTGTCAAAATAGTCACACCACTGGAAGACATCATGGTTCGATCTACAGCTCTCGCATGAGTTGCGATGTGCTTTACCGGATCTATATGTGTCTCCTTCGCCTGCAGTTTAGGACGTTGATCTGGAAAGTGGGGCCCATTGTTTAGGGTCTGCGACTTGCGTGGGTATGCTAAGGAAACGGGTAATTAGGGGAGTGTGTGCTTTTGCGACTTGTGGTAGTGCCGAGGTTTGGTCGGAAGTTGATGGTTGTGTGGAGATGAAGTTTGTGAAGGCTGGGGTATGGTTTGTTGACTTAGAGATGGGGATTGTTTTTTTGTCGATGGTGGTTGCCTGAAGGCGGTTATTGGATGTAGGAAGTTTAATGTTTTGTAAACAAGTGATTAGGCACTAGGCAGTTTAATGGTCTATTTTTTATGGTTGTTGAAGAATGAAAACAAGTGATTAGGCAGTTTAATTTTCAATGAAAACCAGGCTATCTTAGGAAATCTGAAATTTATCTCTTCTTTTTCATTGTTGACGTAGGTTAACCTCCCAGATGACATTACCATGCAATTCCGGAATGCCTTGTGCTTCCTGGTTTCATTTGTTTT
Source organism: Allium sativum (assembly GCA_030737875.1). Classification (NCBI taxonomy): domain Eukaryota; kingdom Viridiplantae; phylum Streptophyta; class Magnoliopsida; order Asparagales; family Amaryllidaceae; genus Allium; species Allium sativum. The sequence goes on along the minus strand of CM060917.1, from coordinate 35,330,305 downwards.
GCCTTCGTTTGCTTAAATTGGCGGTCGGTTCAAGTATACCTTCGTCGCCTACAATTTCCACATCCGCCTCCAATGCTCGGATCACTCCCATGGCCGGTCTAATATTTCATTTAAGTCGATTACAAGTTGTTTAAACGGGTATTATAAGTTACATATTTTTAATTATAAAAATACTGTACATACAATTAAACACATCTTTAATTCAGTATTGATCTTTGCACATGAATTTTACATATTTATATTGTAAACCATTCAGTATTGATCTTTAATTTAGTATTGTTCATCGATTATCAAATAAAACCAGATATGTCTTGTGGTGGTGGGGATGTTGAGGAAGTGCAAAGATGAAGCAGGCTGATAGTTGAAGAAGAGTTTTTGGATGGTACTGATTTGTAATCATTATTTGTAATAAAGAATTGTTGTATTATTATGATGATGTATGATTCATTAGTTTTGTATTTTGAATATAAAGTTGAAATGTTTTTTGTATAAATGGATCCGTTGCTTTGAATTTATATCAATTTGTTTTCTATTTATCCAGCTTTTGTTGCATTTGCAAAATTTATTCAATTAAAGTTTTAATAAAATGTATTATAAATCGATAGAAACAGTTGTAAAAATTACGAAGTCACAACGGTGCATAAAAGTTGTAATAGGAATTACTACAATGGCGCTTAAAAATTGTAATAAAGTTTATTATAGCAGTGAAAAACAGTTGTAAAATATACAAAGCTACAACGACGCTGCAACGGTGTAGAAAAGTTGTAAAATATTTTTATCTGTTGCAACTTCTTAATACACGACGGTTACATCACCATTGTAAAAAGTATATTACAACGGTGTTCCACCGTTGTAATATGGTTAATTTGTTGTAGTGGCATAATCCCACAGGTTAAGTTTGTGGAATTATATATATAAATATTACCCAATGCCCCAAGATTTACTTAACTCTCCCACTGATTCAAGCAAGTTTATTTAACCCCTACTCAAGTTAACATGTTCATGTAATCCATATGGATTCAAACAGGTTAAGTTTTACAAGTTCATTACCATTTATTCATTTATGCTTATAATGCGTTAGACCTCCGACATTAAGTCTACCACTTGTGGATGTTGGATATGCCGGTCAGTTCCGGGCAGACTTCTTCCATAAGTTGGACTTAACCTCGTGTCTTAGTACCGTCACGTGTTTATGCACTTAGACCGCTCACATTAGATTTACCACTTGTAGACGCTGGATATGCCGGTTGGGTTCGGGCAAGCATCTACCACAAGTGTAATCTAAGCTTGTGTCTAAGCGTGGTTATAGTTTTTAATTACTGTAAATCTGGGCATTTTCATTATTTAACAATTATTCCTATTTCATTATAGGTTTTCATGCCCCTTTTCCATGTCATATTCATCATGTACCATATGCCCCAAATTAATATCTTTAATCACACTTTGGTTTATGCCCCAAATCCATATTCATGTTTTTGATTCAAGTTATGCCCCAAATTCCCCAATACAAGTTATGCCCCAATTTTAACGTTTCCCTTCATTCACAATTTCACACGTTCTCATATTTCAATGGTATGTCTAGGCTCGAAGGTAGCCTGGCTATAAAAGAAGAAGGGAAGAGAATAGAAATAAGCATAATAACAAGATAAACATATGATGGAAGAAACAGGCATAGCAACAGAATAAGCATATAGTGACAGAATTGGGCATAATAAAAAGATAGGCATATAAGAACATATCTGATGAACATGTGATAATAGAACTGATTAGGCATAGTGACATGATTAAGCAAACTAACATAATAGGGACATCATAAACAAGCATGATGAAATCTAAACAATGAATTAGATGTACAAACAATGGCAGATCTGATATGATAAATAGGCTTAGGCTTAGATCCAACTCATAAACATGTCAAGATTAACTTTTAAATGTTTATATCTAAAAATAACATAGACTCACTATGATTGGATCTAAAGAACAGAGAATTTATCTTAGATATTGTAGCATAGATCTCTAAAATTTTCTAACTCTTGTTGCTGAAGAAGAATAGGCTAGACCAGACTGAGTTGGGGCAGCACCTCGTTGTCACCATTGATTTAGATGAATAAAACAATGGATTTAAGGTCTTATTTATAGCATAGAGTCAATGAATCTAGCCAAAAATTCAGTCCACGTACGCAGGAATTAATCTGGTTTGGATCTGGGGGTGTCGATATGGGTGTCGACTCGTGGGTCGACCTCCTAGGGCTGGGGTTGACCCCCAACGGGTCTGATGTGCACAATCATTCGTCCAAATGCAACATCCATAAGATGATACACCCACTTTTATCCATAAAAAGAAAAAATGCACATGCATCCCTATGCAGTATGAGAGTGATTGAGTCATTCTAGTGCCTAATGTGTGTGTATATGCATCCACGAGCAACCACTAGTAAACACTTGCATCCACTTGCATCCATCAAACATAACATGTCTCGAACACATGTTTACATCCATAATACTCCTATCTAAAGGTCAAAGATTCGATCGATAGACTTAAACGATAGAAACAAGCATGAATAAAAGCTTTGGAAAGGAAGTTAAGAACATACCCTTGAAAAGAAAAGGATATGAAGCGCGAATCTTGTCTTCGGTCTCCCAAGTTGCATCCTCTTGGTTATCTACCCATTGTACTTTCATCAACTTGACTTCTTTGTTGCGTAGCTTCTTAACTTGTGATCCAAGAATACGGGTAGGAACTCGTCTAACTGTCGCCTCCCGTTCCACCTCCACTTCCTTAAGCATACTCGGCTCAACTACTTCTACGGTATCATGCAAGCACTTTCGTAAATGAGAAACGTGGAGAACACCATGAACGCCGGACAGTCTCTCTGGTAGCTTTACTCTATAGACCATTTGGCCAATCCTTTCTATTATGGGAAATAGCCCTACAAATCTTGGTGCCAATTTCTTTACAGATCCAAAGCGAACCACATTCTTTAATGTGATACCTTAATGAAAACCATATCTCCCACCTCAAACTCAATGTCAGTCCTTCTCTTATCTGCGTAGGACTTCTGCTTGTCCTGAGCTGTCTTCATACGCCTGCGATTAAGATCAATCTTTTTTGAAGTTTCTCTAACCATCTCAGGTCCAAGTAGAAGCCTTTCTGTAGATTCCCACCAATAAGTCGGTGATCTACACGGTCGTCTGTATAATGCTTCGAAGGGTGCCATGCCATCACTAGCTTGATAACTGTTGTTGTAGGCGAACTCTACTAAAGGAAGATGCTCTTCCCAAGTCCCTTGATACACAGTCTTAAAAGATCCTCAAGAACTCTATTCACCCTTTTCATCTATTCGTCGGTCTGACGGTGATAAGAGGTGCTCAAACACAATTGTGTACCTAATGCTTCTTGCAAGCTCCTCCAAAATTCACTGGTGAAAATGGGGTCACGATCACTTACGATATTGGAAGGTACTCCATGAAGACGGACTATCTCACGAATGCAAAATGCTACCAACCATGCTGTCGTCCTCTTACTCTTAACAAGAATGAAATGAGCACTCTTAGTAAGTCTGTCCACTATAACCCAAATACTGGTGTTTCCTTTCCTTGATCTAGGCAAACCATCAATGAAATTCATTAAGACGCTCTCCCACTTCCATTGTGGGACCTCCAGAGGATAAAGTAAACCATCGGGCTTCTTTTTCTCAGCTTTTACTTGCTAGCAAATCAAACATCGAGAAACAAACTCTGCTACATCTTTGTTCATCCCAGTCCAAAAGAAAACCCTCTTCATATCTCTATACATCTTATCACCGCCTGGATGAATAGTCATCTTAGAATGATGGGCTTCCTCAAGAACTGTCTTCAACAAACTCCTAACTCGGGGAACAGAAAGTCTTCCATCTCGTCGCAACCACCCTCTATCATCCTTGGAATATCTACTGAGGTGACTAGAAGTCTCCCCACCACTGAGCCTATCCAAGATATCTGTTAGCTGTGGATCTTCTCGCTGTGAAGTTCCTATCAGATCCAAAAGAGTAAGTCGCACCTCTAATGATGCCAATAAACCAGGTATAAACTTGGTGGAGGGTCTAAAATCAAAAGTTGATATAAACTCTAAGCTTTTCCTCTCTACAAACAAAGGACTTAATGTAACAGCCCACATTTTACGTATCGGAAGATCGTAAAATATTTTTATTTTATTCCCTGAGGGTTGGATCATTCTCATCTTTTGATATGTTGCTTATGGGGATGTGAGACATGTCCATAAATTTTACCAATTTTATTTGTTACCATTTTGCCCCTATCAGTCATGTACTGGGCATATCTTTTGACTCATGTCGAATCAGAGGGTGAGACCTGTGCCATTAGAAAGGAAATGATGATTGCCTTTCTGTAGAGTGGTTACATTAAAGTTTTGGCTCAGCGGTTTGAGAGAAATCACTGTTTTAATGTTTTTCAGTTGGCTGTTCAGGTTTTGGGAGCCTAGTGGGCTGATTTGGGGGAGGCCCATTAGTGGGTTGGTGGAAACTATAAATAGGGGGCAAGGGATATAGGAAATGGTTTTAGTTTTCCATTCTCTCATTCTCCTTCCTCTAACACCTTTCCACCATTAAAAATCCAAATCCAAGGAGGGAAATCATAGATCTACACCATTGAAGGCTAGATCTACATCAATTGGGGCAAGAGTTCATCGGATCAAGGTGTTTGATGCGAGATGCTTGTTGTTCAGATTCTTATTTCATCAATTTTAGCTTGTTTTGGCAAATTGTTGAGTGGTTTACATCTCTCACATAGATTCAATGAAGTGTATGAGTGATTGATCATGTTTTTCATTATATTTAAGTGTTTTGCCTTGGATCTACACATGTTTAGCCCATGTTCACATGAATCATCCTATGATCTCATCTAGTAAGTTCAAATCATTGATTCTATGTTATTCCATATGGTTATGCAAGTTAGATCTTTAGTTTTGTTCATATGTTCATTCATGGTGGTTTTTGGAGTGATTGTGTATAATTCGAGGAAAACTATTGTTTTCATGTTGTTAGCGGATTCATACCGTGTTTTTGATCATATTTGATGGATTAGACAAGTTGATTTCGTCGGATCTAACGTTTGGCGAAGTATTGGTGGAAATCGGAGTGGAATTGGTGAAGTGCAAGTTTTGGGTCGCACGCAGGGGGGTCATTCGCACATGTATAGTTTCTTGGAGGACAAGACAGAAACAGGGATCGGTCGCATGTACCAGAAGTGATCAGGGTCGGTCGTGCAAGTAGAAAAAACCCTGGTGTTTTGGCTTTAAGAAGCAGGTGATCGATCGCCCCAGGTGTTGGGTCGTTCATGCACTCCAAGATGGTTGTTTGGTTCAAGCGAGCTTGGGTGACGGGTCTGAGCGAGCCTATAGGTGAATTAATCTGGTCGGTCGGTCGTCTACTGGTTGTACAAGGATGAGCTGGTCGGTCATACATATTTTGAAGCATGTATGTATGGTCCAACTAATAGTGGCCGGTCGAGCAAGATAGGGTCGGTCGCACAGGGTCATTTTCTGAAAAAGTACGTTTTTCAGGTACGACCTAGGTTGGAAGAAAAGAGCTTGAAAAAAATATTTTTCGGGGGCAACCCCCCGAACCATACTCAAGCCGCAGTGCAGTGGTGTAACTTGGCTCGGTGATGGTGTGACTTCGAAGTAAATTCAAGTTGGAAGGTTTGACGTATTGAAAGGTGTTCGTTGATCAGTGTAGAACAACGAATGAGGTGACAACTCAAAGGTCGTGAGTTGGTGGTTAAGGGTTGCCTGAGAAGGTTGCTTGGGCTATGAAAAGTCGTCAAGTTGGATGACTAGAGATGAGAAGGCCGAGAGATTATCATTGTTGTAAGTTCTAGCAGGCTCAAAGCAGGGGTACGATAGGGGCACCTAAACGATCGGTTGTAGCTCAAGTACCCTGGGCCTTAGGGAAAGGCCTAGTTGTCAAGGTTGGACAGATAGAGTTTATGCTATAACTGGGGTTACCATTAGCCCTTGACATATGGCAAGGTTGGTCGTCATATGATTAATGATGGTTTCAAAGAAGGATTGGTGGTGATAGCCAGAGTCAGACATGGATGATTGGTTAATATGTTTGTACCATCTCATGTAGGTTGTTCAACGTGGAAGGAGATGTTCCTCGGGTGTTGGTCTGATATTGGTTTAGGCCTTTGGGGATTGTGTTTGAGGGATGTTGAATTCGATTAGGATGGTTTACATGAGGTACATATAATCTGGATGTTATAAGTGCTTTACCATGATTGAATGAGTGTTTTGGTTTCCATGGATGAATGGTTGAATTGTTTACCGTAAAGGCTATCACTGTCCGATGTGGGGAAGACGGGAGTTGAGTTCTTCTCTGTTGTTTGGTAGATTGGTTTGTTGATCTACCTATTCTCATATACTTTATTGTTGAAGTTTGTTAGATGTTTTATCGCTCACTAAGACTGTTGTCTAACTCAAGGTTTTATGTTTCCTCTTATTACGTTAGGTTGTTCATCCGGTTGTGGATGGGCAGATTGAGTAGCAAGTGACAAGTGATGCTTTAGTGCGGATGATGATGCTGATCGATGGCGAGCAGGAGGCTTACGTACCAGTTTTACTACTATCTAGTATTTCTATTTCCGTTGTTTGAGTGCTCTATGAGGGTTGTAGTGAGGCCTTATGTACAAACTTTAATACCAATTGGATAACCTGTTAGGATGTTGAGAAAGTTTCAAAAGTTTGTTATATGATGCTTCATTACTATTACCTGTTATATATGTTCTATTATATTTTATCCTTGCGCTGTGAGTTCTACGACAGGTTCCGATGTTGTTTGCCTACTCTGATGATCGTCCATAGCTGTCTGGCACACTTTTCAGCGCATTATTCCTCTTGTTTAGTGCAGGGGTTATGGGTGGTCCTCACATTTGGCATTAGAGCTCTGGTTAATGATTTTAGCCAAAGTTTTAAGACGTAATTACGTATGAGAGACGTATATGTAGATTTCAGTTGAATGATTACTATATATATTAGCATATACAGTAGTAGTGGTTGTATCTCTTTAGCAGTTTTTCTTAAAAGAGGCTAATTATTCTAAATTGCAGATTTAGAATGAGTAAACGACCATCATGACACACTGCTAAGGGAGTTAATACTAGAGGGGGAAATGGTGGCGAACCAGACTACCCATCCATGTTCGAGGTCATGGCGGCAACGATCATGAATAGGGTCCCCTCTCCAGTGGAAGCTATAGTTGGTGTTGGAGTTCCTGTGCGTAGGGCTGTAGAATTTGCAAAGTTACGCAAAGACTTTTCTTCACTGGGAGGGAAAAAATTCAAGGCACTGAACCAGTTGAAGAAGTCCAGAGGTGGATGGATACTTGCGTTCGTATCTTCAGGGACTTGGGCATTGATGATGCAACAAAGAGGAAGCTTGCATCAAGGGAGTTAGAGGGCAGGGCGATGGACTGATGGAACTCTGTCACACTTGAAACCCCTGAAGAGGATATTTCATGGGAGCTGTTCCAAGCTAAGTTTGAAGCGAAGTTTATCTCCACCATGCAAAAGTCTATTTTTCTTAAAAGATTTGTGGAGCTTAAGCAGAATGGTTTGCCAGTTCTTGACTATATTTCTGACTTCGAGGCTTTGTCGAAGTATGCTCGTTCATATGCAGATATTGTTAAGCCTGTTATTTTTTGTTTGATGATAACAAACATATTTTATTTTTGTACTGTTTTCTGTTCTTCACATCATACTGGAATAAAAATATTTTTGTCTAGTAATGCTTCTACACAAAAATTGAAAATTTACACAAGCGTTTATTATTCAAAACCATATTTTTATTTCACTACCAAAAAGCAGTACAAATATTTTGAACTCTCAGCTATACAAATATTCATACATTAATTCTCTACTTTTGGACCTCACTACAGTTTTCTCTTTCACTCAAGAATTTTTTCTATGTACTCTTATTGTCTCTTCATCCTGTCTTTGCTCCTATGACATCATCCTGAAACCTGTCAGCAAAAGAAATACACACGATAGACTGGAACTAAAAATAGACACTGAAAAAATAAAATAAAAAATTATAATTTTTTATTTGTCTCAGATTTTCTATGTGTTTTTCTCATCGTCTTTTTGACTTGATCAGCCTCGACATAACCATACTAGTTTGCTGATCAGAACCAGCATCAAACTCAGCTGATTCTGACCAGCCCCAACACAGTATAGTAAGTCTGCTGAAGTATATTATAATGTCACATATACAAGACAGGTCAAAAATTAAAAGAGAAATGGAAATGCAAAATTTCAGATCAGAAAACACAAACTGGAAATCATGATAGGTCAACAATGCAGCATACACAGTACAGGGCTGAGCATCATCTACAAATAGTGTGCATGCATCAGTGTAATGCAGTTCAAACAGTGAAGCATAATGGTGCAAACTAAATAAGCAAGTCTTCATGAAGCATTGTGTAAACATAGCATGGTCATGGGTATACAGTCAAACAAATCTGGGCCGAGTTTAATGGCACAACAAAATACATGGTGCAGGTTTGGGTGTACAAGTTGTGTACACAGCACAAGCATAATCATGGTCGAGCATAGTGGAGATACAAGCATGGTACATCTCAGTTCCAAGACAAAGTGAAGCACATACAAACTGAATGATCAAGCTCAGTGAAATAAATGGGACAGCAAAAGCATGTGTGCATGGTGTTGTAATACAAGTGTCAAAATGGTGCTATAACACAATTCAAATGTGTCGAAGCAGAACAGATTTTTTTTGACAAGGGGTAGTTCAAAATGGTCAAGGACATAACTAAGCATCAACAAAGTAAAAAAAAATAGGGCGAATGAGAACACAGGTGCATGGGTGACACAGCTATATGTAGTACACATGTGTACATGAAAGTGAGCAAAGCATTTCAGAATTTCAACATGAACATATATGGCAGTGCAAAAAGTTTTTCTTTAAAAGTTCACTGTATTTCAAAATGTTTGAAAATTCAATAAATTTGGCATTTTTTTCTCGGCAAAAATATGTTTCTAAAGTTTTTTTAAGGCGAGAAATCAGTGTTTCCAATTTTTGGAAAAGAGAATTTTGGCAAATATACAACAAGTGATAAATTTGGCATGTTATCACACAATCGTATTTCTGAATTCAGAATGAAGTATCAATCGTTTTCGGCATGAAATCATCAAAGAAATAGAAGGCAACATTTCAAAATAAAATTGTCACAATTCAGGAAAAAGAGGAAATAAATATTCCAGATTCATTAAAGATCGAAAACATGTTTGGATGCATCACAACAGTCACGCAAGTTAATCAAAGCCAAGAATATCAAAAAGGGAAAGTCATTTAAGCCGAGCAAATCCATTTCAATCAAGGAAATCAAAGAGAGGAAACACGCAATCAACCAGATTGAATTACATCGAGAAATCAGAGTGCCTAGGGTTTACTATAACCCAATATAAAATCACACAAATCAAGGGAAATAGAATCAGGCAAGTCATTGATTTGAAATCAGAAAGCAAGGGTTTCAGAACCCCTATAAATGCACACGATTTCATCATCGACATCATCCAGCCCATTCGAAAACAACTCAAAAGCTTAAATCAGAGAACTTACAGTGTTTTATCGAAGTAGAGAACAGATCGGAGTTGACCTTGAAGGAAGAATCAATCAACCGAAGGAACATCGAACCATGGTGATTCAATTTTTGAAGAAGCCCTAGACGATTCAGAGAAACCCTAGCCGCCAATTTCTTTTTGGGCTTGGAAAATAAAAGACAAAGGGGACGGCCGATTTATAATTAAAGATACAAAGGGGTTTCGATTTAAGGGCTTGTTTTTATTGTATTCTTTTTTGTTTTACCTTTCTAACTTCAATTCTTGTTTTTCTAGTTTAAAATAAAACTAAGGTTTACAGATTACTGGTCTGTAGTCTGGGAAAATCTGGTCTAGGGTACATAGGCCAGTCTAGGATTTTGAGCTTAGGGTTAGGACAGGACCAGGCGTTGCAAGTTTATATAGGATTGTAAGCGGGATCTGTTTGTAACTCCTAGTAGAAATCTTAGAAAGGCAGCAGTACGCACAAATTGCCGAAGCTGGGTATCTCTGTGTGTGATTTTCCTTTACTGCAATTTTTCATTACTCTGTGATTGTTTTTATTACTGTTAAACCCTATTCACCCCCCTCTAGGGTTAATATTCACGAAGGAACATCTCAAGTGAAAGAATCTCGTCTTGCTTTATTCAGCAATGAGTATGAAAATTTCACTATGCAGAAGGATGAAAGTATCAAGGACATGTATGGACATTTCTCTGTGCTAGTTTACAACGCCAGAGCTCTTGGAAAAGTCTTTACTGAAGTTGAACTTGTGAGGAAGATCCTGCGTGCTTTGCCAATGAACTTTGAAGCAAAAGTCACAGCCATTCAAGAATCAAAGGATCTGAGTAAGCTGAGCATGGAAGAGCTTGTTGGAAATCTAATGACATATGAAATGGAGCTAAAATCACAAGAAGATCGCAACAACTCTGATCTGAAGAAGAAGTCAATTGCTTTGTCCATACTGTCAACAACGATGGAGAAGACTCCATCGAACAGCTTGCAATGGCCGTCAGACAAATCGCAAAGTGGAGCAAATTCAAATCTCGAAGAAACAAACCAAAATCCAAAAAGATAAAGAACGCTGACAATTCAGATGAGGAACCACTCTACTATAACTGTCAGAAGCCTGGACATCCGAAACCAAACTGTCCCCTTCTACAGCACAAAAGAAACAAGAAGAAAAAGAAAGCCTTTTCTAAAACTTGGGATGACGAGGAAGGAGAAGAAGACTCAAGTAGCAGCGAGGAAGAAAGCAACCTATGCTTCATGGCAAAATCTGATTCAGAAGATGATAAAGTGGAATCGACTGAGGTATACAGTTATGATGATTTGTTTTTGATGTGTAAACATCTTTCTGAAATCATTGATACATTAGAAACAAAAGTCGAAAAACTTAAAGCAAAAAATTTAGAAACATCGACTCTCAAGTCCA